>JBBGZY010000351.1:2480000-3080000 GCA_037952925.1 Lithobates clamitans | reverse complement strand
TACTATGAAACCCCTTAAAGTTAAAATAGTATGACCCCCGAGTGGGGTGGTGGGACGATGTGGACATGCTTCCCATCGATTGCTCCTCCACATTTGGGGAAGTCCCAATGATGAGCAAATTGGGAAGCCACAGTCTGCCATTCCTGTGGTGTTGAAGGAAACTGTGGAGTCAAAAAAGAAAAAATAATTAAGTACTTTTGCACATAACATTGCAAGCAGATTAGACACAAACATTCTTGCCCAACATCAGTATAACATTTATTTTAAGGAGTATTTAAAGACAAAAATATAAGGTCCACTTATCAGATTCCTCACCCCCTCTGATGGCCCATTGGAAACATTTTAGTGGGGGGGAGGGTTATAAGTGAGTTTGGGACCCCCCCGAAAAAAGCCTCTGGGACTCTGCCTGAATTTAAGGACAACAATAACATTTGGACACATTTTAGGGGGTGTTTAGGGTAAAGCACTACAATGGAGCTGACAAAATACATTAAGTGACTAGGCTAGGTGTAAAAGGGCCCAGGATAGCATGCTGGGGAGGTTAGTGAAGGCAAATATGCATGAAGGACAAAAAAGGAGCATTAAAAGCTTACAGCATGCATAAAGACAAAGGGGACATTCACAGCATATTACAATCATCATAGGGAATGATGAAAGAAATACAATACATTAGCATACATTAAATACATAGAATGTGATGTTAAAGGAGAAACCTTACCCTAATAAAGTCCTTCTGCAGGACCTGTATGATGGCGAAACAGGTCTCTGGAATAATGATCCCCAGAGCCTGGGGGGGAAATGCCTGTAGAGGACTTGAGGTCCTGTAGACTTCTCCCCATCGCCAAATACTGCAACGTGGCGACTAGTCTCTGCTCCAGAGTGATGGCTTGCTGCATGCAGGTGTCCTGCGTCGTAATGTAAGGGGACAGCAAAGCCAACAGGTGGTGAAAAAGGGGGTCCCTCATCCGGAGAAAATTCCTGAAATCATCAGGGTTATTCTCCTGGATCTCACGCAGCAAAGTCATATGAGAGAATTGGTCACGCTGGAGCAACCAATTCTGGGTCCATGAACTCCTCCCCACCCTGTTCATGGACTGGTCTTGGGTCAAAGCAAAAACCCCAAAACCAAGCCCCCACACAGCACAAACTCTATCATGAGCACGTACCCGCAAGATGGCTTCAAAATGGTTGGCTCGTCAGAACGAACTAACAGAACGCACTGAAGAACAGAAAGGCCTGTGAAGAGCGAGCTGAAAATCAGAAACGAGGGGGCAAGAACGCACTGCAAAACAGATACGAACTGATTACAGGCACTGAAAACCAGATACAAACCCACAAGCACAAACTGAAGAGCAGTAACGGACTGAAAAGCATGAAAGCTGAAAAGTGTGAATCGTCTCTCACCAAACTTCTACTAACATGAGATTAGCACAAGGAGCCCAAAGGGTGGCGCACTGGGTATTTAACTTCCGTTTTCTAGTCCCGTCGCACGTGTTGTACGTCGCCTCATTCTTGACGGTCGGAATTTGGTGTGACCGTGTGTATGCAAGGCAAGCTTGAGCAGAATTCCGTTGGAAAAACCATCCAAGTTTTTTTTCGGACGGAAATTCCGATCGTGTGTACACGGCGTAAGCGCTGCAGAATTCATCTGACTGCTTTTACTTTCTGTAACATCATCAATAAACACCAATGACCCAGTGCCACTGGAAGCCATGCATGCACATGCAATCACAGTGCCTCCACCATGTTTTACAGATGACGTTGTGTGCTTTGGATCATGAGCTGTTCCAAGCCTTCTCCATGCTTTTTTTTTTATTCTTCCCATAATTCTGGTACAGGTTAATCTTTCTTCCGTCCAAAGAATGCTTTTCGAGAACTGGTCTGTCTTTTTTAGATTTTTTTTTTGGCAAAGTCTAATCCGGCTTTTCTTCAGGCTTATGAATGATTTGCACCTTGTGGTGAACCCCTCTGTATTTGCTCTTGTGAAGTCTCCTATTGATTGTAGACTTTGACAATGATACACCCACCTCCTGGAGAATGTCCTTCACTTGTCTGGATGTTGTGAATGTGTTTTTCTGTTTTCAATATTTTTATTAAGTTTCAAGAGAGTATGACAAGCCACGGTTTGCCCACGCAGGGGCAGTATTCAACAGGCACATACAAAAGAAGCCGCGTATATACGTAGAATGGTTAACATAACTGTAAACTGTCACCAGGACCCAAAATGGCCAGGGTAAAGGTAAGGCAAATAGCACAAGCTATACTGTATTGTTCCCTAAGAGAAATCATCTTCATATAATAGCCGTCATATCAAGAATGAAGAGGAAAAAAGAGGAGGAATAAAAAGGGGAAAGAAAGAGGGAGGCCCCAGGGGATGGCGAGTACCACAGACGCAAGACCTGCGCAAGCGAAGTTTACAGTCAACCATAGCTAGTCAGGGGCAGGGACGGACAGGAGTATGTTATCCAAGGGTCCCAAACTCTCAAGAATTTTGCATGCGAATCCTTCAAAATATTGGACATTTGCTCATGAATGGGTTTTTCTTTACCGTAGAGAGGATCATGCGATCATCCACCACCGTAAGCCAGCCATACATGGATCGAAATTCGGCCAGTTCAGCAGGAACCGTCTGAATTTCTATCCAAATATGGGTATGGAGGTTGTACAGAAGTAGATCTACTGATCGATATCTGTATGACCATCTTGTCTAAATTGTCCCCTCTTGATCAGCACTGTGGGCTAATATAGCTGGCTGAACGAAGAAAAGACTCATTCCCCCCATCCACACTCTCGATGTGCTGGCACACCGTCAGAATACATTAGTTCAGCGGGGGGGATTCCCTTCTCTTCAGTGTAAATGGGGGAATTGAGTCTTTATTTTGTTCAGCCTGCTGGTTGTACAAAAAAAAAGACTCATTTATGGGGTGCCTTAGTTTAACTGGACTCGCATGCATTTAAGTGGTTCTAAAGCCTTAAGCCTAATACACATTACTAGTTTCCTGACAGCTCAGTTCCAAGCTTCTGTACTAACAATCATATGTTAGTACAGCAATCTCCTCTGCTGTTCTCCTGTGTTCTGACAGATGGATGGCCCCCCGCCAGAACACTCCGGTCAGCGCTCTCATTGGCGCTCTCATTGACATTAAAACCTCTGAAGGACTGTTGAGGTCCGAAACATGGTAGGTGTCATCGCCAGTATATCATGCTAACCGACGGTTGATTTGGGGTACTTTTTATATTGTTGCATTTTATAATCAATGTATTTGTATCTTCCCATGTACTTTTGTAATAAGATTTTATATTTTTTTTTATACATTGATGTTCTGCCTACTAAAATCCTGAGGGGTATAACCATGCCGCCAAGCGCAAGGTTCTCTATTTTGCTTTGACGCTACTAAAAGCTGCTAAGCGCACCTAAAAGCTAGTGCTTGAGCATTAATTTCAATGGCCAAATTATTTATTCTGGCCAATTTAAATGAATTAACGCCCCAAGAGCTTTACTCCTTTTAAAATCTCCTAAATGCTTGTAAAAGCCTTATGCCGCGTACACACGAGCGGACTTTACGGCAGACTTTGCCAGGCGGACTGGATTTCGTCGGACAATTCGATCGTGTGTGGGCTCCAGCGGACTTTTGTTTGTTTGCTCAAAAGTTGGACGGACTTAGATTTGAAACATGTTTTAAATTAATCTGTCGAAATCGAGTCCGGTCGAAAAGTCCGCCGTCTGTATGTTAGTTCGACGGACAAAAAGCCACGCTAGGGCAGCTATTGGCTACTGGCTATGAACTTCCTTGTTTTAGTCCGGTCGTATGTCATCACGTACGAATTCGACGGACTTTGGTGGATTGTGTGTAGGCAAGTCCGTTCATTCAGAAAGTCCGTCGTAAAGTACATCAAAGTCCGCCGAGCAAAGTCTGCCGTAAAGTCCGCTCGTGTGTACGCGGCATTTAGACATTTTTACAAGTGTCAAACGCTGCTGGTTTCTAGGAGAGTAAAAAAAAAAAAATGTCCTGTGTGCATGAGGCCTTATACTGACCTGAGCCCGATCCAAACCAGCCACATGCATGAGATGCCATTTCCCTGGGAAGATTGATGGCCGTTGGCTCACGCTGCTGTCAATCAAATGCAGTGCCGAGCAAGCCGAGACAGGGCGGGCCAAGCCACCTGCTCTGTGTTAATAGACACAGACAGAACAGTTTGGGAGCAATCACGCAAGGAGGCCCTGGGTAGGGGGGAGGAGCCAGGAGCACAGCGGGGGGCCCCAGAAGAAGAGGGTTGGGGCTGCTCTTTGCAAAACCATTGCACGGAGCAGGCAAGTTTAACATGTTTGTTATTTAAATTTTTTTTTTTTATTATTAATTTTTAATGTTGCTTTTAGTTTAGTGTGGCCTCGCATACTCCTAGTACTCTACTATAATCTGACCCATACCCTTGGTTCAGAATTAACATAAGCACTGGGCACACTGCAGTCACTAATTTCCTGTAAAAGAAATGGAAAATAAAATAAGGGAATTTTTGAATTAAATATAGAGCAAACTTGGGACACGTTTATTAATCCCATACTTAAGAGCCACACCTCTTGACTTGCACTTGTAGTATCCATTGGCAGTTTATTTCCTGCATTCTTCACACATAGCATCCTTTTAAAATAATTTTCTCACCATGGTTTTTATTATTGTATCAGGGTAGTTCTCCAGTTCGTAGTAAATATCCAATGCTTTCTTTGCCAGTAAAACCGTAATCCATTGCCAGCTTCAGTACAGATCATTAGACACAGCATGGCTATGTGGAGCACAATGCTGGAAGCCGACAGGCATTTATTTATGTTTAACTCATCCCATCTGTTGTCTGCATTAGAAAGAATGTGAGACAGGAGTACTAGAAGAGCAATGAACAGTTTTCATTTACAGACGTTGAGTGTATCACATCAAGCGTTTATTTATTTAAAGCTACCCTTTGTCTAGTGTAATGAAATTGAGGTCTTTAATGAATTTTTAAAATATTTATACACTGCATATGTTTTACTGTTGGTCGCTGCTTTTTTAGAAATTCACCTATGAAAAGTTAAAAATACATTTTAACTAAATAAGAATATTTGCTTAAAAAAATAAAAATAAATTCTAGGTCATTTTAAAATGGTGATGGACAAAGAAATGCACCAAGTAGTTAAAATATCCAAAGTTTTAAACATTGAGCGAGAAATGCCCTAATAAACAGTTGTCACCAGAACAAGTTTCCCTGTCTGAGGATTTGTTGTCTATTTCTCAGCACTTTAGATTGGCAGTGGTCACCAGGACACAGAGTAAAGCTCCTTAGCAGAGACACAAAGTAGTAAAAACTCACAGGAGTTTTAACTCTTTCATAATACACCCAAAAATAAAAAATAAGTGTAGCCTTTGGATGTACTTTACTGTCTTCCAAATTGTATTTACTACTTTTACATATAGATTTTTGCTTACAGGAAAAAACTTACAATAACATTGTCTTGACACAGATATACAATGTTAATTATTATTTATTTTTTTGTTTCCACAGATTTATTCTAGTTCAAAGCTACACATTCTCATGCTTTTAATCTGAAGATATTGCTCATGAAGAGGACATACCCAGGCCTTAATCTGTCTGATAACAAGAAGTATAGAAACCTAATTTCTCTATAAGAAGCCATGACCAGTTATTGTGATTTTCTTACTTTTGGCCACTTATAAGTTTGAACCATTTTTCAAAAACGGTTATCAAAAATGACAAGTCTGTTCCGCAGGAGTAACAGCAATGGCAGTGCACGGAGCAACTCTTCCACTCAGGAACTTAACAATAGCCGGCCTGTACGCAGGTTGGAGTTCAACCAGGCTATGGAGGATTTTAAAACCATGTTTCCAAACATGGAATATGACATTATCGAATGTGTCTTGAGGGCTAACAATGGAGCAGTGGATGCTACTATTGATCAGTTACTACAGATGAACCTGGACGATGGTGGCTATGATGACAGTTCGGACTCAGATGACAGCATTCCTCCTGAGGTTATATTTTTATTTTCATTTTGTTTTAGGACCATAATGATTTTTTCCATCTGCAATAGTAAGTTATGCTACACATGTGCAAATATGGCTTTTTAACACTTTACTTCTTTCAAGTGTTATTGTTTCCTAAGCATTTTTTAAATTGCTTTTAAATAGTTATATGGAGCTCTCTGATCTTAGTTGACTATGTATATTGTATACACAAATATATGTAAAAGAAATTGAAGTTTGGTGCTCCATGGATCTGCCCCATTCTATAGATCAGTGGCAGAACTACCAGGGTCACAGCAGTTGCACTTGTGACCGGGCCCTGGCAATCCGCCACTGTCGGGGGGGCTAAGCGGGGTTGCTAGTCACACAGCTCTGAGCAGAGAGCGTCTCCCTCATACAGCTCAGAGTTGGTGTTCTATGGAATACTGCCTCCCATCCTCCCTCCTCTGTCCTCTCTCGCATGGGATGACACAGCCGATCTGCTCCTACTCCCCTTTCCTGTGTGTGCTTTGTGGGAAGTCAAGTGTGAAGCTAACAAGCTTACACCTCCCATGGTACACACAGGAGAGGGGAGGGGGAGAAGGAGCAAATGGGCTGTGTCATCTTGTGCTAGAGAGGGGAGAGCAGGGAGAACTGTTGCCTCTGAGCTGTATGAGAGATGCTCCCTGCTCAGAGCCGTGCTTGAGAGACAGGCAGCATTGATGATCACTGATCGGCTGCACTGATGGGCAGTGCTGATAGGAGGCAGTAATGGGCACTGTTAGGCTGCACTGACACGCAGCACTGATAGGTGGCAATGATCTGTGGCAAGGATAGGCGGCGCAACACTGATGGGCATTGATGAGCAGTGATGGATGTCACTGATACGTAACACTGATGGGCATTAATGAGCACTGATAGGCAGCACTCATAGACTGCTCTGATGGGCAGCATTGATAAGCTCTGATAGGTGGCACTGATGGGCGGCATTGATAAGCTCTGATAGGTGGCACTGATGGGCATCATTGATGAGCACTGATAAGCGGCACCAATGGGCCCTAGTAGGCGGCACTGATGGATGATAGGTGGCATTGGGTGCTGATAGGTGGCACTGGTAGGCAGCATTGATGGGCACTGATAGGTGGAATTGATGGTCACTGATGGGCGGTATTGATAAGCACTGATAGGTGGCACTGATGGGCAGCATTGATGAGTACTGATGGGCAGCATTGATGAGCAATGATAGGCGGCAGAGAAATGCAGCACTGACTGATGGCACTGATAGGTAGCATTGATGGACACTAATGGGTGGCATTGATGAGCACTGATAGGCAGCACTGATTATCAGTGTAAACAATTTACTGACATTCTTGGGAGTTAACGCCTGTCCTTTCCTTACACGGTCACAGCGTGGAAAGAAAGGCTGCCGATACCTAGCAAGCAAGTCTGTTTACATGTGATCAGCTAATCACATGGTAAAGGGCCATTGTGATTGTTGTGTTGGATGCACGTCCCAGGGGGCATACGGGTGGCAGAGTTCTGGGAGGATATCCATGGACACCCTCCCAAAATTGAAATCCTGGGGTCAGATGGAAGGGGGGGAGGAGGTGTAGGGGTCCTGGGGCCCATCATGGTTTCTTGCATCAGGGCCCTGAAGGCTCTAGATGTGCCCCTGATAGAAATTTGATAGGAAAACCAAGAAAATAATAGACTGGGGGCTAGGATAGAATGGAGACTAGACTAGTTATTAGTTCAGACGTGTGTGTGTGTGTGTATTCTCTATTTCCATAGTATATTTTTTCTTTCTGGTCTCTTGAGGAACACAAGAAGTCCTAAAGGTAAAGTTCACATCTACCAAAAAACTGCTTGTCCAGCTAATGGCTCCTATATTTAAAAACAAAATGTGCAGCTTTGATCAAAGTTGGATGATGCCCTTGCTAAAGGTGTAGACCTTTTATGTACCTCCTGAAGCCTGACTGAAAAACTCCCAGAGATGGCATCACCCCATCCTGCCTTGTCCAAGTTGTTGCTGTTCACTTCCACCATCACAGGAGCAAGCTGTGTCTCCAATTCAAACCTCCTACACTTTCTCTCTCTGATGCAGTAGCGCTGAGCTTGGCATTTGAGAGCTAACTGCTGTGAACGTGGGGGTGAATTTTCTTCATGGCATAAGGAGAGGATGTGTCCTGTAGTCCAGTTGTAGATAATGGGGCACAAATGATAACACTGTGAAATTTTAGTGCTTTAGAGGCAGCGTGCACAGTACAGAGGTCTGTGTTCTCATTGTGGAAATTTTCCCTTCCTTCCTGTCCTAATGATTTGTCTGACATGGGACATAAAATAAAGAGAAATGTATTGGGGAAGTAGATAACAAAAACCCTTGTTTAGTAAAATACAGAATGATTACAGAAAAGCCATTGTTTTGGAAATTCACATTTTCTTATTTGCATTTTCAGATTCTGGAAAGAACTCTAGAACCAGACAGTTCTGATGAGGAGCCCCCTCCAGTTTATTCACCACCATCCTATGACCTGCAATCATTTGACAGACCTCAACCACAAACCCCACCCACACCTCCTCCTCGGTATGCGTCACCCACTATAATGTGTGATATAATATTCTTGTGATATTAGTTACTTGCTGGCAACACAACTCTTGAAAATCCAAGGCACATATATATTTTTTTAACTTTGCAGAGACAAATGCAAATCCATAGTTAATAGTAGAATTGAAGTTATGCTTTAACTTCATCTTCTGATACCTTTTGCATAAAATGATATATTGGGGGGTAACTTGTGCGCAAAACCACAATCTGAATTGCGAATGGAAAGAAGCTGCCAGCATAAAAAAGTGATCTCATACAACTCCAACGTACATATAAATTATATATGCGGCGCTCACTAACCTGTGTAATAATATATAGCAAAAGTGCATCAATATAGCAGCTATATAAGTGCAAATAAAAGTGGATAAATGTAGCAGCAAAATACAAGCGCAAATCAATAGCAATAACTTCAAAAATGCAATAAGAAATAATCCTATTCCAAAAAAAAAGTGCAATATAAATTGCATGTATGATTGACACAATATGACATTGAATGTCAAAGGAATTAAATATATAAAAAAATGTGATTAAAAGCAGAGATCCACTAAATCATATAGTTGAAATCCCAGCGACAAAAAACAGAACTTATTGCGGCAGTATGTAAGTGAAATAAAGTGCCAGTGCAGCAAACTATCGATGTGAAAAAAAGTCTATTCCATTCAATCATAATCCGGAGTGCGCCACCTGTCTCCCCCAGCCTCTCACCTCTAGCAGCGGCCCCTACGGGCCAAGTTGAGCTTGGATCAGCAATCAGTGCGAATTCCTCTAAACGATCAGCCTACACTGGTCACCTCCAGGGAACACCCAGTATCCAGCACCCAACTTCAATCTCTGATCTCCAGACTCGGTAATGATGGTGAGGGTCTAGCGGGCTGCACCCTAACATCGAGCAACAGCCCCGGACGGTGTCGCTCAATCACGGGTGAGAGGCTGGGGGAATTGAGTGGAATAGACTTTTTTTTCACATCGATCGTTTGCTGCACTGGCGCTTTAGTTCACTTACGGACTGCCGCAATAAGTTCTGTTTTTTGTCGCTGGTATTTCAACTATATGATTTAGTGGATCATGTCACTCCATATATGCACTTTATATTGCACTTTTTTTATGGAGTAGGATTATTTATTATTGCATTTTTTAAGTTATTACTATTGATTTGCACTTGTATTTTGCTGCTACAGTTATGCACTTTTATTTGCACTTATATAGCTGCTATATTGATGCACTTTTGCTACATATTATTACACAGGTTAGTGAGTGCTGCATATATATTTATTTATATTTTGCATAAAATTGCTGTTGCATGCACTTAAATATGTATATGAAAACCTGTTATATAAAGTGCTGTCTGCCCAAGTCATTTTTCAGTTTTCAGCACTGTCACACTTTGACAATTACTGAAACATGTAACACTGTACCCAAATGACATTTGTATGATTTTTTTTTTTTTTATGAGACCGTGCATTTTTTATTTGGTGGTATTTAATCACCACTGTGTGTGTGTGTTTTTTCTTTTGCTATTTTAATGAAAAAATACCAATGTAAAAAAAAAAAAAAAAAAATGTTTTTCTTGTTTTTTATAAAGTTTTGCAAATAATTATAAATGTAGTCCAACATGTAATCTACCACATTTCTTTGGTAAAAAGAACCCAAAACAGCAAATATGTATTTTAGTCTGTAAGTTGAGCCTCATACACACGGTACAATTATTGGCAGGGGATTGTCTGTTGACAGACTGTTGTCTTAAGATCTTACCGTTGGTACGCTCCTTTTACAAAAATCAGACGCTCCGTTGGCCAACAATTGTACCGTTTGTATGAGGCTTTATAGAGTAGTAAATTGGTAAAAACCAAAGTAAACTATGGTAGTTTGTAACCTGGTAGGAGATTTTTAAGAAAAGGGGTTTTTACATCCCCAAAATGTTGGGCTTTTCTTCCTCCTCACTTTTAGGTCTGTAACATTTTGTTCTTACAATCTATACTTCCCATCAACTGGTTGTAGTCGTGGTATTCACTCAGGTTTTGGACTGGACCATGCCTTCTCTGGATTTCCACTGGAATGACTTTGTGGATGGAGGAAAGGACGTACACACCTGTTTTACCTCTTTAATTTAAGGACCAAAATGTCTTCCACAAACTGACTCCCCCCCTGTTCGAAGCCCTTGCGATTTGGCCGCCCTGTACCACAGGCTAAAGTTTGCTGGAGATAAAGGTGGCGGGAAAGAGGCAGGCAGGTGTAAAAATTTGTCCATGTAGAGGTGGTACCCTTGATGGAATAGAGGTGATACAAGGTCCACACAATTTTTCCACTACTCCCCATATAGTTTGGGGGTTCAGGGGGCTCCAGCTGGCTATCTTTTCCTTCTAGGTTTATGAAGTTTTATGTGTACTCTGTGGCCCTCTTACAAATTTGGTACAACTTCACCCTGTATCTGGTCCAATTTACTAGAGATGTATTGTTTGATGCACAGCCTACCGGTAAATTGAATGAAGGTCTCGGTAACACAAAGTTTTTGTTGGGAATATACATCTCAGAAAATTTCTTGGAAAATAAATTGAGTGGCTGAATGATGTACAGCTTGTCATAAGTAGGATGATTTCAAGGAGGGCACAGGAAATTATCATTTAAGTGTAGAAACCTCATGATCATTGCACTGGGGGCAGATGTTGATTGTTCACTGGGGACACTGACAGATGTTGATGGTGCACCGGGGACAGTGGGGTTGATTTACCAAAACTGGAGAGTGCAAAATCTGATGCAGCTCTGCATAGAAACCAATCTGCTTCCATTTTTTTTTTTTTTTTTTACCAAAGCTGAGTTAGAAGCAGATTGCCTGTCATGCACAACTGTACAAGATTTTTCACTCCACTTTTAGTAAATCACCTCCTCTGTGACAGATGTTGATGATGCATTGGTGTGTGTTTACACTGGTGTGGCATGCATTCAGGCTCTATAGATATGGGTGTGATCTGCCTGTAAAACACTATAATCACAGTAAACGCACAGATTTTCTTAGACTGGCACAGATCCGCTCTTTCTCTCTGTGCGAGAAGGCGAGCTGGCCCAATAACGTGTGCCTTTTGTTTACATTTCTAATCTGCAGTGATTGGGCACACTGATCACATGGTACAGGTGGCCCTGTACCTGATCAGTGATGCACTGTGTTCACAGTACACAGCCATCACAGTTTGTGCTGCTGCAAGGCTGAGTATGCGTGCTAAAAGTGGAAGGACACACGGGTGCATCCTCCCCAGAGCAACACTTGTTATGCCTGGCCAAATATTTTCAGTGGCCGGGCGAAAGGTGGTTAAAGCACAACTTTTAGCAGCGTCTTGCTGGATTTTGCCGCATTTTCATTTAGCAGTGTTTAAAAAAAATAAAATAAAATAATAATAATATATATATATATATGTATGTGTGTGTGTGTGTGTGTGTGTGTGTGTGTGTGTGTGTGTGTGTGTGTGTGTGTGTGTGTGTATATATATATATATATATATATATATATATATATATATATATATATATATATATTTTTTTTTTTTTAAATGGCCAAAAATGAAAAGCGCTTGTAAACGAAACGTGGCTAAACGCGAGTTACCGCGCTTAGAAGCGTTTGATGCTTTAAATGCCTCTAAACACAGCTTCTGAACCCATTTTTTTGCATTCCAAAAAAAGCCTCTAAACTCCACTGCCTGGAAATGACTGTAAAAGACCCTGTGTACATGTACTGATAAGATAAAATAATGGAGAGTTCAGGAGCAGTTGAAAAAAAATGCCTAAGTGCTCCTAAACATCTGTTTAGCAGCCGCAGTGTACATGAGGCCTTAACTCTAAACTTGAGCTTAATGAGGACATAATTGCTAAAAAGTAGAAATCTAGAGTAAAAATGTGTCATTTTGATAGCATTTTTTTGTGCATAGATCTTTCACCTGGGTAAAATTTGCACTTTTTCATTTATTTATTTAATTTTTTATGAGGAATTCAAATTGAGTTTTTAAGAGGTTAAATTTATATTCTATTTGATGTATTTGAAGTCCACATACTGATGTTTAACGTGTGACATCTAAAAGTAGTGATAGAGCACATTTTAGATGTTAATAACATTATTTGCCATGGATTTTTCCGTCTGTGCACAAACACTGCCACCTGCTGGAGTGTTTAGGAAATACTATTTATTTTGTAGCATAATCTGCATTCCAATCCACTGAAATCACTGCGCAGTCTTTAATAGTTTTTCTCTTGTGCTAAACAACAAGAGAACCATAGGTTGCCAATGTATTGCCTTAAAAGTACATGAACATGAAGTCTTGAAATGCGAACAGGTAGTATAGAGCTTTTTTCTTACCTCTAAACTTAGCTGTTTTGCATCAGGCCCGCTTGTCACATAAGTGAACAGTCTCCATAAACCACTGTAAAGAAGAAACAGAATACCTACCTATACTGCATCTAACACGGTCTAGTTGCTTAGAAAGTGTTCCCTGAAGTCTGCTGGGAAACCAACACTCTCTTGATAGAGTGGAATAGTAGATCTTTGGTGTCCTCCTCTTTATTCAGTGATCCTCCTGCTGACCTCCATATTATTACTGTCTCCTGAAATGTCAGCAGGAGGAACCATTGAGAATTTTGAGGGGCACAGGAGAGATACGTTCCCAAGTGTCAGTTTCCCAGCAGACTTTGGGGGATAATTTCCTAGCAAAGGAGCACCATTCTGCAACACAGGTAACAGGGTAGCCAAGTGTTTCGTCTTTACAGGTACATGTCCTGTAAAGTAAATTGGTGCATTAACCATGCAGTGTAAATCCACAGATTCACTTAAATGTGCCCCCACCTTCCCTTTTCATCTCTGACTATTACACAGAGAAACAAACCTGTGTAAGCTCAAAATTGATCCTGGTTGTAATTTAGTACAACTGTTGCTTCGTCCTGCGAACACAGGTTCACTTTAAAACTAACCTGTACCTAAGTATCAAATGCTGTGAAAGGAAGAAAAGAAAGGAAAGAAAGTCAGGGAAGACTGAGATTTAGACTATTTTGAACATTTCACATTCAATGTCTACTCTAGTCCAGTGTTCATTTACACTGCTTGCCCGCTGCCATAGAAGCACTGTCGGGATAGGTTACAAAAGTGTTAGCTGTAAGAAGCACTTGACAACATATGGTGATTCCAGACCTATCCCTGTCACAATGATAATATGGACAATAAGTGAAACTGTGTACCTAGGCAAATTTTTCGGGAGGCTGGAATGAATATCGCCCTCCAAAATACTCCAAAAACTTTTATAACCAGTTAAAAAGGGCAAAGCCATTCTCTTTTTTTGTTTTTTTTGTTTTCATAGTGAAAACTGTAGGTAAAAGCTGTCATCCTTTACATGGCTTCCACAACATGAAATCGTGCTATGCTTTGCAAATTTAGTTACAGTGCATTATATAAAACTCAGACTAAAATAACCTGAGTGCACCTTCTATCTTTAGTGCAGTTTAATGTTTCCTTTAAATAATTGTCAATTCTGATTTTCACCTATTGACTGCAGCCCTTTTCAAAACTGAACAAGTACAATTTAACTTACGTAGGTTAATATTGTGGTTGTAAAACCTCCATATATTCATAGCTGCTGCAGCATAAGGCAAAAAAAAAAAAAAAACACGAACGCATGGTGCAGCAAAAAAATAAAAAATCCAGATCCCAGGAAGGCAATAGGATATGCCCTGGATCCACAATCTCCTGTGTTATTACTTATAAATGTTAATATCCAGTTATATTTTGTGCATTTGAGAATGTTTTCAACTCTGTTTAAAAAAAAAAAAATCTACTAAGCTGACCAGAACTAGTTCTGACTGAGTTCTGAGATTGAAATGCTAAAATTTGCTAACAAGGTTTTATCAGCCTTGATATATATAGTAGGTAGGTTTTGACTTTTGTGTTTTTTAAAATGTCGAATTGCTTTCTACATTCAGTCTATGAAGATTTGAGAACTTGCTGAACAGAAGCTGTCCCAATCCACAGTGTTTTTCAGCAAGTGACATGAGTATTCTTTAGAGTAGCAAGGTTTGTGCTCTCTCTCTTGCCCCTGACCTTGCAGTCATACTTCTTCTTTTACTGAAGAAACCCTTTCTGGCCTTTTGTTCATTTTTTTAGCAAGCACCCATCGGCCTCTTCCTATAATGAAACTGCTTAAACACCTTTCTTTGTAATAGTCTTTAACCCTGTTCCTTACATCTCAGTCTTCTCTTGACAACAATCAGTCTGGGTTTTGCTCTTGCGTTCAGCTGAAGATGTGCTCATGAAAGTGACAACCGCCAGAGAATTGACTTCCTCAGAGTGACATTTCTCTGATTATATTCCCTGATCTTCTTTGCATTTGTCATTGTAACTTCCCATGGGTTCTGCAAACTCTGCGCTTTCTTGGCATTAAGGACATTGCCTGTTTCTGATTATTTTCATACTTTTTTTTTTTTTTTTAACCGAAGAAATGTTTTTATTGAAAGATTACAGCATATTACACTTGTGAATTAACACAGTAGCATAGATCATGAGAACATATTGGTATACAGTCTTGAATATATACACAGGTACGAAAAAGAACCAGAAGAGTGAGGGTCTTTCTCAGGTAGGCAGGGAAAGAGATTATCACCACCACATCTCTTCTACCATATCTGAATCTACAGAAATAAGAAGTTGGGGTGGGGGGGAGCAAGGGAGGAGAGAGGGAGGGGACAAGGAGAGGGTGGCAGAAGAAAATGGAACCTTATGTAGTATGATCATAGTAAATAAGCAATTCCTGCCAACTATCTTACACTGTGAGGTATCTAGCCTGTATCCATGATGACCATACTTTGTCGAATTTCTTTGGGCAGTTACAACCCATATAAGTCAACTTGTGCAGAGGCAGTACTGTATTTATCATGGATCTCCACATTGAAACTAAAGGAGGGTCTGGCAGCTTCCATTTGGTCAAAATAACTTTCCTAGCATAGTATGCCGCATAAAATATAAACAATTTCGTATGCTTGTTGGGTAAGTTGTCAGTGATCCCCAAGAGTAGAACTAATGGATCAGCATTCAGTAGAACTCCACCAATTGTATTAATATCAGCAACCACCGCCTGCCAAATAGTTCTGTATGAGGGGACATGCCCATACTATATGGATAAAGTTTCCCACCGACTGCCTGCATTTGGGATAAACATCTTCAACATTGGGATATACAGTATTTCACAAAAGTGAGTACACCCCTCACATATTTGTAAATATTTTATTTTATCTTTTCATCTGGCAACACTGAAGAAATTACACTTTGCTACAATGTAAAGTAGTGAGTGTACAGCTTGTATAACAGTGTAAATTTGCTGTCCCCTCAAAATAACTCAACACACAGCCAATAATGTCTAAACCACTGGCAACAAAAGTGAAAATGTCCAAATTGGGCCCAATTAGCCATTTTCCCTCCCCGGTGTCATGTGACTCGTTAGTGTTGCAAGGGCTCAGGTGTGAATGGGGAGCAGGTGTGTTAAATTTGGTGGTATCGCTCTCACGCTCTCATACTGGTCACTGTGAGTTCAACATGGCAGCTCATGGCAAATAACTCTGAGGATCTGAAAAAAATAATTGTTGCTCCACATAAAGATGGCCTAGGCTATAAGAAGATTTCCAAGACCCGGAAACTGAGCTACAGCACGGGGGCCAGGACCATACAGTGGTTTAACAGGATAGGTTCCACATAGAACAGGCCTCGACCAAAGAAGTTGAGTGCACATGCTCAGCGTCATATCCAGAGGTTGTCTTTGAGAAATAGACGTATGAGTGCTGCCAGCATGGCTGCAGAGGTTGCAGGGGTGGGGGGTCAGCCTGTCAGTGCTCAGATCATATGCCGCACACTGCATTAAATTGGTCTGCATGGCTGCCAACCCAGAAGGAAGCCTCGTCTAAAGATTAAGCACGAGAAAGCCCGCAGTTTGCTGAAGACAAGCAGACTAAGGACATGGATTACTATAACCATGTCTTGTGGTCTGATGAGACCAAGATAAAGTCATTTGGTTCAGATGGTGTCAAGCGTGTGTGGCGTCAACCAGGAGAGGAGTGCAAAGACAAGTGTTTCTTGCCTACAACCATGCATGGTGGTGGGAGTGTCATGGTCTTGGGCTGCATAACTTCTGCCGGCACTGGGGAGCTACAGTTCATTGAGGGAACCCTGAATGCCAACATGTACTGTGACAATCTGAAGCAGAGCATGATCCACTCCCTTCGGAGACTGGGCCGGAGGGCAGTATTCCAACATACCGACCCCCAAATACACCTCCAAGACAACCACTGCCTTGCTAAAGAAGCTGAGGGTAAAGGTGATGGACTGGCCAAGCGTGTCTCCAGACTTAAACCTTATTGAGCATCTGTGGGGCATCCTCAAACAGAAGGTGGAGGAGCGCAAGGTCTCTAACATCCAGCTCTGTGATGACATCATGGAGGAGTGGAAGAGGACTTCAGTGGCAACCTGTGAAGCTCTGGTGAACTCCATGCCCAAGAGGGTTAAGGCAGTGTTGGAAAATAATGGTGGCCACACATAATATTGACATTTTGAGCCCAATTTGGACATTTTCACTTAGGGGTGTACTCACTTTTGTTGCCAGCGGTTTAGACATTAATGGCTGTGTGTTGTGTTATTTTGAGGGGACAGCAAATATACACGGTTTTACAAGCTGTATACTTGCTACTTTACATTGTAGTGTCATTTCTTCAGTGTTGTCACATGAAAAGATATAATATATTTACAAAAATGTAAAGGTGTACTCACTTTTGTGAGATACTATTTAACAGATAGTCTTTGGGGTGTGTAATACACACCGGGTAAGAATTTCAGCTGGGCAAATATGTCTCTAGCCGAAATCATAACCTGGATGTAATGCTGCAGACCTTCATTCCATTCCTACTCAGTCAGGGTTGGTATATCACACTGCCATGCTTGAAAATTCTGGGAGGTGGCCTTACAGGTAAGTTGGAGATAAATGGACGATAAAGTTCTGTCCATATTCCTGGCCGTAAGAAGGCTCTCTACAAAGTGAGTGGCCAGTACTACAGGATCAGGGAATTGCGCCCAGACAGCATGCCTGAGTTGTAAGTACCTGAAAAACATCCAGGGGGTAAACAGAAATTGACATTTAATCTCCACAAATGAAAGGAGATGTCCATCAGACATAATGTGGCTCAATGTCCTGACTTTGTATCTAGCCCAGATCTGCGGATATGGGATGGAGCAGAGGTGAGCTAAGCAAGGTTTGTCCCACAGCGGAGTATGGGGGGAGATGGTACCAGGATCACTAAGGTACGTCGTAACCTGCCTCCAAACGGCTATCATAGTTTTTATGGGAATTGTAACTTGGGGACTATTTTTCGGGCCTCTGTACACCACATTACTGAGTTCAGAGTAGGATCCAAGGATCGCTGCTTCCAGGTTCACCACAGGGTTGTTGCGATCCTGAGAAAACCACCACCTAACTGTAACCATTACCGCCACCCAATAATATTTTTTAAAACAGGGCAGTGCTAGTCCTCCCTCTGATAGAGGGAGTTGCAACTTGGCCCTAGCTGCACGAGGTACCGAGCGAGCCCAGATAAATTAAGTAATAAATTGGTCAAGTTTAGTGAAGAAAGCATTCGGGATAGTCAACACTTACTCTAGACCAGTGATGGTGAACCTTGGCACCCCAGATGTTTTGAAACTACATTTCCCATGATCGTGCACTGTGCAATGTACTTGAGGGGATATAGGGGTGGAAGCATGGAGGCAATTGCTGCCACTTGCCTAACCACGCATGCACGCCTACTAGTAGAAATTGGGACTATCTCGGCATTCATATAATAAGGTTGAGAAGATGTATATAAAAAAAATATATAAACTTTAATAATAAAACACATTCACAAAATAGTACATATAGAACATGCTAAAACAGATTAGATACACCACACTAAACACAAACAAAAACGGATAAAACCGTAGAGTTTCATGTGGAGAGGGGTGTCTAAAATTATTTCCTCAACCGGTTTTGCGGTTAAAACCGCTTCTTCAGGAGGGTTAGGTCTACAAACGATAAATTATGATTTAGACAAGAGTAAGATTAACAGCAAGGAAATTATAAACACAATAGAATACAGTAATGTTGGTAAAATAGAAGACTGGCTCACCGACGGATTCACTGGGATAGTGGAACCCCATACAAAACTGTGCAATGTAGTTGAGCATCATGGGAAATGTAGTTCCAAAACATCTGGAATGCCAAGGTTCGCCATCACTGCTCTAGACCCTCCTTTTCAAAATTGCAAACCATCTTCCATTCTGCTCCTAAAACTCCATGACCAATCAAACCATGCCATCATCTGCAGCCACTGCTATCGTATCTTGTCTAGTGTTCTCCCATCTCTACAGTTGACAAATTGCATGGCAACTTCATAGAGATGGCAAACTTTCAATATTTGTAAAATTTGACTGAAAAATGGTATTGAATTGCCCCCTGATTTCGGCTGAAAAATCAATCTTCGATTTGATCTTTCAACAAACTGTGCTGCTTTGTAAATTTATTTCTGTGTTTTGACAGTTACCCCACCCCCAGTTCCAGTATTGAATGGAACATAAGAAGATAGATTGCTTAGTTGCAGGCGATTTACTTGCGATCGTATGTGTGATTCCTGGTGGATGGGAAAGTGGTTGAAATTTACTGAAAACTGTTACATGTATGGCCTGTGTAAGCCAATGGCTGAGCGGAGTGTTCTGGCAGGGGGGGGGGGGGGAATCCCCCTGTCAGAACACAATAAAACAGCAGGGGAGATTGCTGTACTAACATCAGATTGTTAGTACAGCGGCTCCGACCTGAGCTGTCAGTTTTTTTCCATTTCACTTGCTAGGTTGAACGAAAAACAACAAGCAGTGTGTACAAGGCTTTACAGTGTAACATTGTTTGCACAGGGCCTTATTACCTCCTGTGTCAACATATGTACTTCTTTTTTTGGACTTTGTAATGTGCACCTCTTTTGTATTTAAGGTACAACACTGAGTGGTATGTTGGTATTTTTTTTTTTTTGGTATTTTTTTATTTTTTAATAATTATGACAGCAAATATATTAATTTTATGACTACATCTATCTCACCATTATGGATATTAACAATGTCCACCAGTCTTCTGAAATATCGGTAAAACAATGTATTACTAAGTGTTTGACCAGTCCTGGAGGGAACTTGGAGCAGCATTTTCTCCAAGAAAGAAAGAGATTAAATCTGAAACCCAGGCAAATATAAATGACACAAATTAATACTGCTCTATATTAAATAATGCAGTATATCATTAAAAAAAACAAGTTGTAATGATCTGAATTTTGACTTGGTATCGGCATTTTTCAATCCCCTATGCAGAAAAGCTCAGAGGAAGCAGCAGCACAAGTAGGCAGTCAGTTGTGCTGTATCACATGCTAATGAAATGGAGTGCTGAATGACAAGCAGGTGAGCCCATCAGTCTGCTGCTTCTCCTTTCACTGTTTGGTTACAGGCTGGGAAAGGATCAGGTCTTCTCTGTGTAGCAAAGCTGTGTAAATATCATGATTGGATAGACAAAAATAAAAATCCTTTGGCAGGTGAAACGGCTCTCATATATGTATTTTATCCGTGTATTTAGTTTGCCTGGAGTTCAGCTTTTAGTTAAGATTTGAAAGGCATATATTGAAAATTGTCTGTTGTACCCAGGCTGAGCTGTAGCACACCAGACCAAACCATTACTTAAAAGCTTTGTAATTTGGATTGCAGTTTCCATTAAATTGAATGTACTGTTCAGATCAACCAATCTAACCATTACCTGTAAGTGAAATGTATAGGTTTATTTAATAAGGCAAAGTGCATTTAGTCAGAATTGTGTTTCTAATATTAGAGTGTATCAATTCTTATTGTGTATTTTTTCCATTAATAGGATTGATGTGACTTCAACCAGTAGCTCTCAGGTACCAAAACTGTGTAGGAACTGGAACCCCCCACTCTTAGGGAACTTGCCTGATGATTTTCTGCGCATTTTACCCCAGCAAATGGACAGTGTTCAGGTGAGAATGCTGAATTATGTTTTGCCACATATGAATGAGAAAAACACGATTCAAGGTAGCTCTAAACCACATATCTTGTATTTACTCACTAACCTATATTAAGGTAACCGAGGTTTATGTATCAGTCTGTTTTCTAAAATGCAGCTGTCTCAGGCCCAGTGCACACTGAACATTTGGCCAACTCTCCTAGACGCCTTTCCTCCTGGCAGCATGGTTTTGGCAGAAAAACGGTTGACACTTGTAAATATGTGTAACGTTTCTGGGTGCATCAAGCGCTTGGCCATTCATCTTATTGGTTAGAATAATTATTTACTCTGGCCATTGAAATTATTAAATGCTCACTCACTAAATGCGCTTACTGTTGACAAGCGTTCAGAGATGTGACCAAAGGAGGTGTGACTCTCACGAGAAGTCAAACTGCACTTATTGTAACCATAGGTATAAACAACACTACACAGCACGGTTTTCCTCTCCATCCCCGTCCGCGTCACAGCATAATACGAAAAAACTAAAGACTGCTCCCAACTCTTTTGTGTAAAAACACTTGCATTAGTATTGAGTATAGTATTCCACACAAAACTACAATTTCTGGAATTGGCATGCCAGCAACTTTTTGATGTCCTAGCCTTCCTTGTGCCTTGTTCCTGTCATGTAGCCAAAGGCTGAAACTATCATGTTATATTTGAAACTATAAATAGCCAATTTCATGAACCGGGCAGTTTAAAGTGTATTTTTAAATTGCTTCCTTTGACATGTGTTTGATTATAGCCCTGCTCTTTGAAACTGAGAATGGCAACTAAATCTAGCATTCCAATTTAATATACTGCATACCACAACATGTTTAATTTGTCCCTATGAAATTGGGGGACTACAGTCCTGCCCTGCAGAATGATGTCCAAGCTGTAGATTTGCTATTCTTTTAATGACCAATAACAAAATAGTTTCATCACAAATAATTTTCCTTTGATGACGTTAGAATGTCTACTCAATGAACGTTACATAGTTACATAGTAGGTGAGGTTGAAAAAAGACACACGTCCATCAAGTCTAACCCATGTGTGTGATTATATGTCAGTATTACATTGTATATCCCTGTATGTTGCGGTCGTTTAGGTGCTTATCTAATAGTTTCTTGAAACTATTGATGCTTCCCGCTGAGACCACTGCCTGTGGAAGGGAATTCCACATCCTTGCCGCTCTTACAGTAAAGAACCCTCTACGTAGTTTAAGGTTAAACCTCTTTTCTTCTATTTTAATGAGTGGCCACAAGTCTTGTTAAACGCCCTTCTTTTATCCCTATTGTGGGGTCACCAGTATGGTATTTGTACTCGCTCCATTTCCAGTACATCCTTCCTGAGGACTGGTGCCCAGAACTGGACAGCATACTCTAGGTGCGGCCGGACGAGAGTCTTGTAGAGCGGGAGAATTATCGTTTTATTTCTGGAGTTGATCCCCTTTTTAATGCATGCCAATATTCTGTTTGCTTTGTTAGCAGCAGCAGCTTGGCATTGCATGCCATTGCTGAGCCTATCATCTACTAGGATTCCCAGGTCCTTTTCCATCCTAGATTCCCCCAGAGGTTCTCCCCCCAGTGTATAGATTGCATTCATATTTTTGCCACCCAAATGCATTATTTTACATTTTTCTACATTGAACCTCATTTGCCATTTAGTTGCCCACCCCATTCACTTGTTCAGATCTTTTTGCAAGGTTTCCACATCCTGCAGAGAAGTTATTGCCCTGCTTAGCTTAGTATCGTTCGCAAATCCAGATATTGAACTGTTTACCCCATCCTCCAGGTCGTTTATGAACAAATTAAATTGGTCCCAGCACAGAACCCTGGGGGACCCCACTACCTACCCCTGACCATTCCAAGTACTCCCCATTTATCACCACCCTCTGAACTCGCCCTTGTAGCCAGTTTTCAATCCATGTACTCACCCTATGGTCCATGCCAATGGACCTTATTTTGTACAGGAAACATTTAGGGGGTACTGTGTCAAATGCTTTTGCAAAATCCAGATACACCACGTCTACGGCCTTCCTTTATCTAGATGGCAACTCACCTCCTCATAGAAGGTTAATAGATTGGTTTGGCAGGAAGGATTCTTCATGAATCCATGTTGATTACTGCTAATGATACCGTTCTCATTACTAAAATCTTGTATATAGTCCCTTATCATCCCCTCCAAGAGTTTACATACTATTAATGTTAGGCTAACTGGTCTGTAATTCCCAGGGATGTATTTTGGGCCCTTTTTAAATATTGGTGCTACATTGGCTTTTCTCCAATCAGCTGGTACCAATCGAGTCAGTAGACTGCCAGTAAAAATTAGGAACAGTGGTCTGGCATTTACTTGACTGAGTTCCCTAAGTACCCACGGGTGCAAGCCATCTGGTCCCGGTGATGTAATGTTAAGTTTCCCAAGTCTAATTTTAATTCTGTCCTCTTGTTAACCATGGAGGTGCTTCCTGTGATGTGTCATGAGGATAAACACTGCAGTTTTGGTTACTGAATCCCCCCGATTCCCTTGTGAAGACTGAGGAGAAGAATAAATTCAATACCTTCGTCATCTCCCCATCCTTTGTAACCAGATGCCCTTCCTCATTCTTTATGGGGCCAATATGGTCTGTCTTCCCTTTTTTACTGTTTATATACTTAAAGAATTTCTTGGGATTTTTTTTGCTCTCCTCCGCTGTGTGTCTTTCATGTTCTATCTTAGCCGTACTTATTGCACCCTTACATTTCTTGTTGCATTCTTTATAAAGTCTGAATGCTGATGATGATCCCTCAACCTTGTATTTTTTGAAGACCTTCTCCTTTGCATTTTTACATTGAAGTTAAGCCATCCAGGACTTTTGATCGCTCTTTTAAATTTATTACCCAATGGGATGCATTGGCTAATGCCCTTATTTAATATGCTCTTAAAGCAAACCCATCTCTCCTCCGTGTTCTTTGTTCCTAAGATTTTATCCCAATTTATGCCTTCTAGCAAGGCTCGTAGTTTAGGGAAGTTGACTCTTTTGAAATTCAGTGTCTTTGTATTTCCCTTATGTTTCCTGTTTGTGTGATTTATACTGAAGCCAATTGACCTGTGATCGCTGTTATCGAAATTGCCCCATATTCCCACATCCGTGATCAGGTCTGTACTGTTGGTAATCAGTAGATCTAGTAACGCTTTATTTCTAGTTGGTGCGTCTACCATCTGACCCATAAAATTGTCCTGCAAGACATTTAGGAACTGGCGAGCCTTAGATGAATGCGCGGTTCCCTCCACCCAGTCTATGTCTAGATAGTTAAAATCCCCCATTATGATAACACTTCCCATCCTTGCTGCTAATCCAAATTGTGATAGGAGATCTGTCTCCCCTTCCTCCCTCAGGTTAGGGGACCTATAGCATACTCTCAGTATTATTTTCCCCTTAGTTTCATCCCTTTGAAACTCCACCCATAAGGATTCCACCTCCTCCCTAGCTCCTCTAGTAATGTCATCTCTCACATTCACTTGTACATTATTCTTGATATATAGGCATACCCCTCCCCCTTTTTTACCCTCTCTATCCTTGCAATAAAGGTTATACCCTTGAATGTATGCCAGCCAATCATGAGAGCTGTTGAACCAGGTCTCTGAAATTCCCTCAAAATCCAAATCCTCCTCGTACAACAGTATCTCTAGTTCACCAATCTTGTCCTCCAAGGCTCCTGGCATTGGTGAACATGCCACATAGTTTAGACTGGTCGCAAATTATCCTACTATACTTACCTTGGGTTTATGTGCTTTGGTGAACCTACCACTAATGCCCCCAATACTACCCTCTGGAATATGTTCCGCGCTGACTATCTCTACCTCTGGACCCCCCCCCATCGCCTAGTTATCCTTAGACTTGTGGTTATAATGCATGTATTTCACTGCTTTAGACGTGTGTTTCACCAAAAAAGACGGTGCCATTGAAACACATCAGCTGTGACTTCAGGTTGAGTTGGTGGTCACATGTTGCACCTGATGTCACACCAGAGTGAAAAAGGGCTTACAGTGGTAGCAATGATAGGCTAGGCTCCTATTTGCACCCTGGGAGGTAACCTTTTCTACCTTGTGATTTGATTCCTGAGGAATGGACCGTAAAATCTCTGGAGTTTGATAACTGAGTGGTAGAGGGGTTTCTTAGTGCCAGAGGGCAGACAAGGAATTGTTTTGATTTGAGAGAAGTCAGTGCCGCCATCTATATCATGGACCTAAGAATCAGGGGGCTCCAAAGAGTGCTTGGTGTCTTCACTTCGGCAATGCTGCATTATGCATTTTTTTACTTTAAAAAACAAACAAAAGAGGAAACACCGACCTAGTGCATTATCCCACGATATTTAATAAGAAATAATCGTCATAAATTATACTCACAAGCTTATGAATTAAAATTGCTCATCAAGCTACTCATCTGTAGCCCTGTAGTCCCAGGTACATCACACTCCAGCATACAGGGGTATCTCACCGGGGTCTTTACTGGCTGACACATTTCCAAAGGCAACACCTACTTTCTCAGAGCCAAAACTTTAAGGCTCACTTTAACATAGCTGTGACTGCAGACAAATGTTATGGCCCATTCGCACTAGAAACTGCACAGCTACTGTTCGTTTTCTATATGCACATTTGCATGCTTTTTATGCACCTTTACATGCATTGATGCATGTTTTTCTATCTACATTTGTCCCATGAGGTCACTTCCTTCTTCCTTCTTCCTTTGGGCTTTTATGTGCACTTCGATGCATTGCTGTGCAATTGTGTGCATTTGTTTACATGCGTTTGCGGCGCGGAAAAAAGTGAAGCATGCTGCACTGTTACTGCATTGTAATGGTGTAAACTATGCCCACTGGATAACCTGGATTTTGGACTGTCTATGCAGTTGGAATGTAGTCAAAAATATATCCCACTGCATCTGGTGTGAATGGGCCCTAAATGAACATTCATGGATGGTAACTATTATTGTATAAGCAGGTAATTGAAAAATTGCTCCTTAAAGTAGTAGTAAACCCTCAGCATTTTTTTTAGCCTAGATAGAGCAGCAAAACAGAATAAACAAACATTCTCCAGTAAGCTATTTGTTAATATTTCTATCCAAGCATTTTCAACTTTAAATGCGGCTAGCTCCTGCTCTCTCAGCGCAACTTTCAGTCTTCACAAAATGGTAAGTGGTGAGTGCAGTCTGGAGTCAGCCTGTTCGCTTATGGAAGGGAATGCTTTGCCATTCTACACTATGGGGCTGTGTGTCTGCACACAGTGTAGGGAGACTCCCCTCTAGTCCCTGCACACCAGGGTGACACAGTAGGAGCCCCCTTGAAACAGAAAACATGGCACAGCGCTCATGGCCCCAGCCTGAACTGGAACATAGGCAAGGATTAAAGTGTTATTAAAATAAAATTATGTTTTTTTTTTTTAGAAAGGTAGGGCCCCCACTATGCCTACATCCAATGGCTATATAGAAAGATTGAAGCGTAAAAACTCTCTCTAAAAAAAAAAAAGGCGGACTTTGTGGGCATATCATGAGGCGGTATTTATAAAAAATTGATTTTATTACTTTATTATACAAAAATTATTGAAACAACTTATAACAGACAACAACACCCTATTACTTGACAAGATACAATTACCCAACAAAAAGACATGGAGGTATGGATCCTTTCACTAAGTATATGAAAAGGTGCAGAATAGATGCAAATAAGCAGTGTATATGTATGTATGTATGTATGTATATATGTATGTGTGTGTGTATATATATATATATATATATATATATATATATATATATATGTGTGTGTGTGTATATATGTATATGTGTGTGTATATATAAAATATATATATATTTTTTTTTTTATGACGGTTAGGTCCATAACCTCCTCCATGCTTGCTTGTCAAAAGCATTTCACAATTCATCAGCTTCCTTAGGACATACTGGGTAGATGCTGATATGAAATTAAAAATTTGTACAAAAAAGAAAAATTGTATAATTACAATGTATAGACATTTGAATATGCACAAATGTTTTAGGTAATTATTTACATTAACAAACAAGACAAACGCCACATCTAGGACGACACCACACAGGACAAAAAACAAGCCAATCCTTCAAGGGGATCAACTTCCAGGTGTTAAAGACATTCAACTATTCACATGTGTATTATTTTCTTAAATTAAAAATAACAACCTTGTTATACTCGCCTGTTCTGTGCAGTGGTATTGCACAGAGCGGTCCTGATCATCCACTTCTCTTGGTGCCCTGGCAGTGATCCTGGCTCCTTCTTCTCTTTTTCGTGTTTCCCCATAGCAAGCCGCTTGCTATGGAGGCACACAGTCTGCACATGCTCCTGAGCTGTGTGTCTATGGAGCCATGCTCCATAGACTTTTATACAGCGGGACTTGGTCCCGCCCAACTTCCTCCTCACTGCATTTAATTGACAGCGGCAGGAGCCAATGGCTGTGTGAAGAGGATGAAAGGGGGGAAGAAATGCAGCCATGCACAGGGCTGGATCTATTCTCCCTTCTCGAATCCCTTCACACAGGGAAGGGGGAGGCAGAGAAAGATAAAACGCTTAAGGAATGCATCAAGGTAAAAAACATTTTTCGCTTTAGTATTACTTTAAAAGATAACGAAGCTGCATACTCCGTAACACTGGGTTCACACGGAGCGGATCTGTTGGACAGACTCCGTTAGCTCAGTGGGGGATCGCTCCGTTGATCCCCACTGAGTAGGCAAATGACAGATCCATCTCTGCTCACTGTGCAGGGCTGGACCTGTCAGAGACCCGCTGTTCTCTATGGGGAGATCAGATGAAAATGGACAGCATGTCTGTTTTCATCCGATCCCCTGGACGAATGGTGATCGTATCGCCATCCGTCTGTTTTGAGCGGATCTTGTCAGATCGGATGGCAGGCGGTGTCAGTGGACACATCTCCGCTGACATCCACCTGCCCCTAGAAGTCAATGGGTGGCCCGCTTGGATCTGCCTGAAAAACGGACAGGTGGATCCGAGTGGGCTAATCGTGTGAAAGGGGCCTTAGTGATAAAGTCTGTTGCTGAAAGTGCTTAAAAATTAAAGGTTTATCATAACTTCAAGTTCTAGTCCTGTTACAGTTTCATGTCTACAGCATTAAAATCCATATTCCATATGTTTTTTTATTTCCAGGGTTGCCAGAGTGGACTGTCTTCATTACAGAGTGAAGACTCCAAAAAAGAGAACCATGGGTCTGTGGACCAGGAAAGGAAGTTGAAGCAGTATTTGCAGGATGAGAGGATTGCACTCTTTTTACAGAATGAAGAGTTCATGAGAGAGCTTCAGAGAAACAGAGAATTTCTGCTAGCACTTGAAAGAGGTAAATTTAAATTGGAAAAAAATAAGAATTGTGCAAATCTTGTCAAATCAAGCAAATTGGCTTTGTATCCTCAAGAACAAGTCCGGTAAAATTACTGCTAGTTATACTTATGAAAAGGATTTGCTTTTGGCTTTAAAAACACTTTAATGTTTCTAGTATGTTTAGTACCAATTCACACTGGAACCTGTGCGGTACCTTGTGATATGGTTTTGACAGCCCATTCATTTGAAAAAGGAGTGCAAGCACTACATTTGCAAATTGCTCTGCACCAAACAGCATGGTACTGTGGCTTGGGGGTGCAAACGCGCTGCGTTTAACCACTTGCCGACTGGCTCACGCCGATATACAGTTGGGCAAAAAAGTATTTAGTCAGCCACCAATTGTGCAAGTTCTCCCACTTAAAAAGATGAGAGAGGCCTGTAATTGTCATCATAGGTATACCTCAACTATGAGAGACAAAATGTGGAAACAAATCCAGACAATCACATTGTCTGATTTTTGAAAGACTTAATTTGCAAATTATGGTGCAAAATAAGTATTTGGTTAATATCAAAAGTTCTTCTCAATACTTTGTTATATATCCTTTGTTGGCAATGACAGAGGTCAAACGTTTTCTGTAAGTCTGCACAAGGTTGTCACACACTGTTGCTGGTATGTTGGCCCATTCCTCCATGCAGATCTCCTCTAGAGCAGTGATGTTTTGGGGCTGTTGCTGGGCAACACAGACTTTCAACTCCCTCCAAAGGTTTTCTATGGAGTTGAGATCTGGAGACTGGTTAGGCCACTCCAGGACCTTGAAATGTTTCTTACGAAGCGACTCCTTCGTTGCCCGGGTGGTGTGTTTGGGATCATTGTCATGCTGAAAGACCCAGCCACGTTTCATCTTCAATGCCCTTGCTGATGGGAGGAGGTTTGCACTCAAAATCTCACGATACATGGCCCCATTCATTCTTTCATGTACAGGGATCAGTCGTCCTGTTCCCTTTGCAGAGAAACAGCCCCAAAGCATGATGTTGCCACCCCCATGCTTCACAGTAGGCATGGTGTTCTTTTGTTGTATAAAAAATGGGATAGGGGGAAAAAGGGGGGAGAAATGCAGGTACAGTATCAGTTAACGATCAGTTCTATTGCTGATCGTGGTCTGACCGACCACCAATATGGTGTTATTGCTTTAACTAGAAAAGGCAATATATTCCAAGAGGCGGAGGGGAGGGGAAGAGGGGGGAGGGGAAAGGGAAGGGGGCAGGGATACTCGTTATATAGAATAACAAGGGAGAAAAAGTAGTTATTATAGCAATAGTCGGTCAAGACTGATAGTATCAAAAATTCCAAATTTATTGAATATAAAATCAAAAAGACATATTGAGGTGATCTTTAAGAACAAGCATCTGGTTGGTGCAGTGATCATGAATACAAATGTTAGACTGGACTAAGGACAGGACAACATAAAGACAAAAGACACACAAACCAGCACCGACACTGTCCGGACTTAATATGACGGTCAGCAGCAGTATGATTCAATCAAATCTCTGCGATGACACAATGGTGTTGCAGACGTGTGGATAATAATCCAGGCGTGTAGTTTAAATGGAAATGCTGCTGAGCATCATATGGTTATGGAACAAAAGGGGCTGAGGGACATGGGTGGAGAGGAAAGAGGGATGGCCAGGAGTGTACACTAGGCAGGCCGTGGGTATATGCTGACCACAAGATGATAGATTGGATGGCAGAGGTCCGCAGCACTGAGGTGGAAGTGCTTCCTGGTGGATCATATAGGGCAGATGTCACAGGTCGGTCAAGTTTACATCATTGTTGCAAGTGGATGAAATAACAGTCCCTGGTAGGTGGTGTCATTCACTGGTGATAATTATATAATGCAATGAAGTGTCATGTGCCGTGATTCAGTCCGTTAAATAGCAACAGTGGAAGTACTATACCTCAAAGGCTAATAGTAAAGGCATCATATCAAGACAGCTTGGGATGTTCATACGTTACCATCCGTAGGTAGTCAGCAGTGCTGATCAAGGATCAGTTGCCAGGTGGTGTAGATGAAGTCGGGATGACTTAAGTAGCGGTGGGATTCCTCCCGCTGGGAGTAACGGACATGCAGGGAGCCTTCATCAAAGGGTGTAGAAATACAATCCCAGATGCCTTCCGGGCCTAGAGTAGTGTGGACACTCCGGTATTAGGGATGCTTCCCGTGTCGCGGGCTCATCGAAGGGCTCGTAGCCGTGTTGATGTAGGTCCCGGCTGTTTAGTTATGCCGTGCAAGCATTTTTCCCTCTCCGCTCAGCCAGCTCCGTGGGCCGCGGCGGTGCCGTTGATGACGTCCCCTCCGCCTCTTGGAATATATGGTGTTCTTTTGTTGCAACTCAGCATTTTCTCTCCTCCAAACACGATGAGTTGTGTTTCTACCAAACAGTAAACTTTGGTTTCATCTGACCATATGACATTCTCCCAATCCTCTTCTGAATCATCCAAATGCTCTCTAGCAAACCTCAGACGGGCCCGGACATGTACTGGCTTAAGCAGGGGGACACGTCTGGCACTGCAGGATCTGAGTCCCTGGCGGCTTAGTGTGCTACTGATGGTAGCCTTTGTTACGTTGGTCCCAGCTCTCTGCAGGTCATTCACTAGGTCCCCCCCGTGTGGTTCTGGGATTTTTGCTCACCGTTCTTGTGATCATTTTGACCCCACGGGTGAGATCTTGCATGGAGCCCCAGATCGAAGGAGATTATCAGTGGTCTTGTATGTCTTCCATTTTTCCATTTTCTAATTATTGCTCCTACAGTTGATTTCTTCACACCAAGCTGCTTGACTATTGCAGATTCAGTCTTCCCAGCCTGGTGCAGGTCTATAATTTTGTTTCTGGTGTCCTTCAACAGCTCTTTGATCTTCACCATAGTGGAGTTTGGAATGTGACTGTTTGAGGTTGTGGACAGGTGTCTTTTATACTGATAACAAGTTCAAACAGGTGCCATTAATACAGGTAATGAGTGGAGGACAGAGGAGCCTCTTAAAGAAGAAAATATAGGTCTGTGAGAGCCAGAAATATTGCTTGTTTGTAGGTGACCAAATACTTATTTTCCACCATAATTTGCAAATACATTTTTTCAAAAATCAGACAATGTGATTGTCTGGATTTGTTTCCACATTTTGTCTCTCATAGTTGAGGTATACCTATGATGACAACTACAGGCCTCTCTCATCTTTTTAAGTGGGAGAGCTTGCGCAATTGGTGGCTGACTAAATACATTTTTGCCTCACTGTATGTTGGCAGAATGGCACTTCTGCGCAAACTGACGTTCCTGTACATCCATTCGTAAAAGCAGGATATCGGGCACACGCCCGCGCACTCTGTCCGCCGGCGGCCCGTGATCACGCCGATGGAAAGGCAGAACGGGGAACTGCCCTGCCTAGTGACATGAAAGGGATCTACTACTCCCAGTGATCGGGAGCACTGATCTCTGTCATGTTTTAGTGAGCCCATCCCCCCTAAAGTTAGAACACGCTAAGGGAACACACTTAACCCCTTGATCGCCCCCTAGTGTTAACCCTTTCCCTACCAGTGTCATTTTTACATTGATCAGTGCATCTTTATAGCACTGATCAATGTAATAATGTCACTGGTCCCCAAAAAGTGTAATTTGGGGTCAGATTTGTCCACCGCAATGTTGCAGTTCCGCTAAAAATCGCAGATCGCCGCCATTAAAAGTAAAAATAATAATAAAAGTCCCTAAATCAATCTCGTAGTTTGTAGACGAGATAACTTTGGCGCAAACCAATCCAATATACGCCTATCCCAATTTTTTTTTTTTTTTACCAAAAATTAGTAGAAGAATATATATCGGCCTAAACTGATGAATACATTTTTTTGGATCTGTATTTATAGCAGAAAGTAAACAAAATTTTTTTTTTTTTTTTTTTTATTGTTTCTTTTCCTTTTTTCAAAATTGTCGCTCTTTTTTTCTTATAGCGCAAAAAATAAAAAATGCAGAGATGATCAAATACCACCAAATTTTGTTTGGGCACAGTGTCGCATAATAGCGCAGTTGTCAGTTACAGTGACGCAGTGCCATATCGCAAAAAATGCTCTGGTCATTAAGGGGGTAAAACCTTCCAGGGCTGAAGTGGTTAAACAATGTGTTTTGGGGTGCAATCAACAGTTGATGCAAAAAAAAAAAAAAAAAAATGCAGTGTTACCAATGTGTAGTTAAAGGAAACTAAAAAAATATAATTACATTTTAAATGGTGACCAATAGTTGTGACACCCTCTCAGTAGGGGTGTCCCAGTAATCTATTATTGATGTGCTTCAAATAACCAACATTTTAATATAAATAACCAACAAATATACTAAAAACATAGTTTAGTGGTGGTGATGTCACCCCCTTACATAAAATACATAACGTGTATTGGACAAATAAACAGTCCAGAAATGAACTCCACTGTGCTTGCTTTCAGTAACTCTCTTGCTACTTCCATATACAGTACACACACAATCCAATTCCATAAAGTGCAGTTCTCCTTTAAATGTGCTTGCAACTCTGTGCCGCGACCTAACTTATTTTATAATAAAACCACCACGTGAGTCCTCCACCGTTATTCTTAGCAGCTCACCTCCATATGTGGACCTGATGGTATACCGCTCCAGATGGTAATCTCACCACTGACCTTCCCTGGATATAGAAAGGGTACAGGCTCCACATGCAATGATCATGTAGTAAAGAAAATCCAGATAGCTGCACTCCAATGCAATCACCTTTATTGGTATAAAAGACAGTCCATACAGCACAAGAAGCATAAGGGACAGCTGTAACTAACGTGTTTTACACCCTCACTGGTGCTTAGTCATAGTGACTAAGCATGTCCATATGTGGACCTATATGATATTGGTTTAAGAGCATTTTTGCACTTTAAGTTCGGAACAACATTAAGTAATTGCTGCAGATTTTTGTGAAAAGCTCTTTTTGATGACCAAACTGACCAGCCTTCTTCAAAGATCCACTCCTCAAAATGTGGGATGTAAAATGCTCAAAGTGACAAAGATGGAACCATCATTGTGCACTGCAAATTGTAAATCAAATTTATTAAAAAAACTATTAAAATTCACTCACCTTTGCATATGCACTAAATCTAGTGCACATAGATATATATGTAACGGTAGGACACTAGCCCCTTAAGGGGTGCATAAAACATCGGCTTCACCTCTCTGATAAGGATTGACATCACTTCTGGTGATGTGATGACATCATTTGCTCCACTCCGACGTGTTTTCGTCAGCACCACGTGACTTTATCAAAGGTCAACAATTAATGGCACCTTTGCATGTCTCGTAAGGGCAGTGCAGAAAACGTGCACAGAACATGCTTTTCCCGTATGGTGTTCTAGTGTGAATGAGCCCTTAAGGACTCTGGCTTATTAGACAATATGCCTTAATAGGTGCAATGCCATACTGTCAATTTTTTTTTTTTACTATTCATGTGTTTCCAATAATCGATTTGTTTCCGTTATACGATTTTATTTTTTAATATGTTGAATGGATTTCCATGTTTACACATGTGTTTGTTTGTTTTTTTTTTAATAATGGCTGTCATTCTTTCTTTTATACATTGTTTAGTTTTGTTTTCTTTTTTTTTCCTACTCCTGAAAGATCAGTTAGCACTGCACTATTTTTTTTTTTTTACAGGTCAGGATGATGTGGTTCATACTTGAATGCACTTAATATGAAAACCAGACTTTACTTTGGACACACTGCAGTTTTTTTGTCAGTTTTTGTTCTTTTGGACATTTCATTTTGTATAAATTTTGTACAAATTAGAATGTCCAAAAACGTAATAGTGAATGACACGACTCTCTACATACATGTAGTTTCAACGTCTGTAGTTTTTAAAATCTTATTGGGGGATGTGTTTATAGTACTCATCAGATAACCTTGATGTAGTATAGACGCTTTTAAAGAGAAAAAGTTCAGTGTCCCATTTTTAGTTTATGCTATTGTTGCAGTGTAAGCTATGCATTAGAAGAAACAATGCTTGGAGGTGCTTTTACACATATTGCATTACATAAAGCTCAGCAGAGGACTAGCTCTTTCAGTGCGGCTTTTCAATGGGCTGTGGTTACTTTTATCAGGAAATGGCCAACTAAATGTTTCCTGGGAAGAATTGCTTCAGGGCAGGCCTAATGCACACTTTCCAATCAATAATTAAATCATCCCATGTGTAATCCACTAATAACACAACCTGATCTATATTTGTGTGAAATTTCATATAGTATGATCACAGCAAACAGCATATTCTATTCTCTCTGAAAGTCTCAGTTGTTTTGATATATTAACTTTTAAAAAGCTTGAGACCATTAAAGCGGTTGTAAAGGCAGAATGTTTTTTTTATCTTAATTCAGCCTATGCATTAAGAAAAAAAAACTTGTGCGCAGCAGCCCCCTAATACTTAGCTGAGCCCATCTCTATCCAGCAATGTTGCACGAGAGACTTGGCTGCCGGGACTCTCCTTCCTCATTGGCTGAGACAGCAGCGGATCGCCATTGGCTCCCGTTGCTGTCAATCAAAGTCAGTGAGCCAGTGAGGAGGGAGAGTGGGCGGGCCACAGTCATGTGTCTGAATGGACACAGGGAGCTGCGGCTCGGGTACCCCCATAGCTAGCTGCTTGCTGTGGGGTGTTCAACAGGAGCCAGGAGCGCCGAAGAGGGACGAGAGAAGAGAAGGATCTGGGCTGCTCTGTGCAAAACCACTGCACAGAGCAGGTACAGGTTTGTTATTTTTAAACAAAAAAAAAAAAAGAAAAACGAGACTTTAGTACCACTTTAAATGCATGGCCAGTTTTCTTTAAGAAACTTCATACTTCTAAGCGCTAAGAGCCTTAAGAGTTCCCACATGTCACATACTTTTCTAGGCATCACGGGAAACATTGGTGGCGTTAATATAAATAGGTTGATTTAATGTGCTTTATTTTAAATTGACCCTGACACCACAGCATCACTTAAAAAAAAGAGTCCAACCCTTAAATCAGTAGTAAACTGCATAAAAAAAAAGGAAAAAAATTGGGCCCGGGGCAGTTTAAGTCATAATGTGCTAGTATGCATCGCATACTAGAACATTATGACAGACTTGATTGAAAACAAAGCCCTCCAGTGGTGAGCGGTCACTGCTAAAAGAGCTTCCATCTACACCCTATCTTCTTTCCGGGTTCGCGGGCTTCGGCGATATGAATGGCAGAGCCAGCGGTGGCGTCACCCTCGCGCATGTGTGTGGGTGTCACTGTTTGACATGGCTCTGAAGGAATGACACAGGAATGCCGTTCCTTCAGAGCACATGTGCCCAAGACATCACCGGCTGCATCTTAACCACATCAATACTGGGAACTTTCGCCCCCTTCTTTCCCAGACCAATTTCCAGCTTTCAGCGCTCTCGCACTTTCAATGACAATTGCGCGGTCATGCTACGCTGTACCCAAATGAAATTTGTATCATTTTGATTGCACAAATAGAGCTTTCCTTTGGTGGTATTTATTCACGACTCCGTTTTTATGTTTTGCGATATAAGCGAAAAAAGAGCGGAAATTTGGAAAAAAACAATATTTTCTTCTTTCTGTTTTAAAAGAAATCCAATAAAATCGAAATTTGCCATAAATTTAAGCCAAAATGTATTCTGCTACATGTTTTTGGCTAAAAAATTTCAGTTAAGTGTATAATAATTGGTTCGTGTGATCAAGGATAGATGGACGCAAATGATCATGTACAGATGTGCGCAGGTGATCACGGACATATGTGTGCAGATAATCATTGGGATATGTGATTTTAGTGGGACATATGTGGGGGAACAGGTGTTTTTATTATTTGGGAGACATGTGTTTTGGGTAAATTGTGTGGGGACATGTGTGTTCTACATTGTGTGGTGACACTAGGTTGGTGATCAGTGAGTAAAAAGCTGTAAAAAACAGCTCATACTCACTGATCACCAGCCGGCTGCAGCGATTCCCTCTCCTCACTGACAACCTCTGTGTGAGGAGAGCCGATTGCCTAGCAACCGGCTCTGTGTTTACATTACATGACGGCTGTGATTGGACACAGCCGTCATGTGATCTGGAGGGCCGATCACAGAGCCCTCCTACTGATCGGAGATGTGCCGTGTCCGGGTGACACGAGCGCATCTGTATCGCGCCGCTGCATGGGCACGTGCGTGCGATCCCCCTCCTGAGGGACGTTCCTGAACGTCCACTCAGAAGGAGAGAGTGCCCACCCAGCCGTTTATGTACATTGGCCGGGTGAGAAGTAGTTAAGTAAACATCTCCTAAACGGTGCACATTAAAAGCCGTGAAGCTGCAGAGTTGCAAGACCCAGGTCGCACAAAGGTAAGTACATTCCATTTTTTTTTTCCAGGGTTTGTCCTGTTTTATAAGTAACCCTGTTGTGATAGAGTCACTTTAAGTGCAGGCAAGAACCAATCATTGTTCACAATGTACTTGTCTAACCTCAGCATAGCTAGCTCTGAATTGTTTCTAAATGTTACCGAGTTTAGAAATGAATACTTAGAGGAGTCCAGCCAAAGCTTGTTTGGATGGACTTCTCCTATGGATCACAGGAGTGCATTTCGTTCTGCAGTCGTGTGACCCGTTTTAAGCAGAGAGCGGGCTGTAGTCCGCTCTCTGCAGATGCCACAGATATCAGTCCAGGCACCGCGTCGTCGCGACAATGGAAGTCTGGATCTGCCAGGTACCTGTACTGACACCGTCTCAGCGAGCCTCTGAGAGCCTGAGACAGCGGCTCCCCGCCACTCCACAGCTCAAAGCTCCAATGAGCGAGGAGGGAGAAGAGTGGAGAGCTGTGATTGACAGTCTTCAGCTCTCTGCTCACAGAGCTGTGAAAACCGAGCGATTTGGAGATGTTTGATCGCTTGGTTTTCAGTGCAGAGGCGCCTGGAGACAGATGCAGCATTGGGCCCATGCTGCATCCACCAAGGTAAGTATGAAATTGCAAAAAAAAAAAGAAACCCATACTTATCTTTTAAGAATACAAACATTTTGTTGAGTAAGGTTTCAGAACTGAGCAGAATCGGAGAGATGCAAAGGTTGGGCACTATTGGCTGCACCACGTGAAAGATACCCATTTTTGATTATTATGGCCAGAAATGCCAAGCAGGTGGGTTAAGATTTGTGGAGCTTTACCTTAGCCTGAAATCTTGTATATGTGAAAAGCTGTAGGTTGTTCAGTTGGAAAATAAATGAAGTACATATCCACATTAAAAAAAAAAAAACGCATGATTGGTACCCTTCTGTTTACAAAAAGTTTGAAGCAGAAGCCCACTTTTCCAGAAAATGGGATACCCTGTGTACATTCATTTTGCGCATTACAGCTTTAGGAAATTTTAAACATTTGCTGTTGCATTAATTAATGCCATGTGTGCACAAAAGATAAAACAAAGCTTTTTTTTCTCCCCCCCCCCCCCTTTTTGCTAGATCGTTTGAAATATGAGTCTAAAAAAACAAAGTCTAGCAGTGTGCCGGCAAGTAGTGATTTCAGCTTTTGCCCTTCGCTATCAGGTAAGGACACAAGATAATAAAAAATCAATATGTTTTCTGCAGCTTTGGTTCTCTGTGCTATTTACACAGTGAAAACATTAGTCATCAGATGCTACAGTAATTAAGGTTCAGAATGTAATATTTGCACAAAACCAATATACAATCTTGAATCTTGGATCATATGTTTATGTTGCACAGGGCCATTCAAGTTTTTCATATTTACCTTCTCCTATGCAACACTATATACCCTAATGCATGTGCTTTTGTCCCATAAATTCTGTTTTTGGGAAAACCATGGCTTTCTAATATGTACATGCAGTAAGTATTGTCATATTCAAAACATTTGCTATATATCCAAGGCTATTCACGTAACACAGGGTTGTCCAACCTTTTGATCTTCCTAGGCCACATTGGAAGAAGAGGAATTGTCTTGGGCAACACATAAAATACACTAACAATAAAGATAGCTGTTGAGCAGAAAGTCAGGCAGATCACAAGATAACGATCAGTGATCTAGATAATGCATCCATCTGTGTAATAAAACTTCATATTTATGTAATATTTTTTTATTATAAAAGTAAGAGGGCAACCTAAAACTAGTGTGATAATTTTACACTGTTTCTGGTAAATGAAAGCATCAATATCAGTTTTGATTCCCAATGATTTCTGAAGGTGCTCATCAGATGTTCTGGTTCTAATTTTGCCATACGTTGCTTAATCCTTGAAAATAGTTGCTCTTGAATATATAGGTGCTGCCAAAAACCGATGACCTGAATAAGGTGTGATTGGGAAGAGTTCAGTACAAGAGACGCTGTCAATTTTTAATTTTTTTAGGCAGCATGTGTACAGTACTGTAAGTGTAAATGCAGTTTTACAAGGAAATTCCCCCCCCAAGATCAACATTTTTACAATTTTCCCATGTGTTGCATTCATAACAGGCTTGGGCCACAGGCTGGACGCCATTGGTGTAACTTTTTTTTTTACATAGTTGAAAAAAGAAATCAGTTCATCCGGTTCAATGTGTATGAGTTTGAGTGTAACAATTCATAAGCCCCTGTATATTTTGGTCACTGATAAGGACCTCTAAGGCTGGGTTCACACCTATGTGAATTGGATGCGGATTTCGCCGCATACAATTTGCATAGCAGGAGAATGTGGCCGGCTCTCTATGGAGCCAGTTCACATATCTCCATTGCGGCTGTGGAGCGCACTGCACAGAAACGCTGTGCGTCTTTGGCTCCATTTCATGGCCAAATTCAGACAAAGATTCATCCCTGAAACTGAGAACAGGGATGCACAGCATTCCTGTGCGATCCGCAGCCGGTTCCAGTGTGAACCGAGCCTTAAGGTTGTGTTTTTTTTTTTTTTTTGTTTTTGTTTTTGTTTTTTTAACACAATCTATTGTTACCACTACCTGCAAAGCAAATTCCACATTTTAACTGCTCTATCAGTAAAGAATCCCTTTCACAATTTAAAGCAGAACTTCCCCCAAAAGAGGAAGTTCAGTTTTTCTGGTGAGTGAGCATTGTCATTTTTTTTTCCTCTTGACCTTCCGAAAAAGAGTGTACCCCTAGATATTGACCGTCCAGTCATGTGAGCTGTTTATTCAGGTCTCCAGTAGGGGTGAGCTTCGAGTTCGAGTCGAACTCATGTTCAACTCCAACATCGGCTGTTCGCCAGTTCGCAGAACAGCGAACAACTTGGGGTGTTCACGGTAAATCCGAACGCTGCGGAACACCCTTTAAAAGTCTATGGGAGAAATCATAAGTGCTCATTTTAAAGACTTATATGCATGGTATTGTCATAAAAAGTGTTTGGGAACCTGGGTCCTGCCCCAGGGGACATGGATCAATGCAAAAAAAAGTTTTAAAAACGCACGTTTTTTCGAGAGCAGTGATTTTAATAATGCTTAAAGTGAAACAATAAAAGTGTAATATTCCTTTAAATTTCGTACCTGGGGGGTGTCTATAGTATGCCTGTAAAGGGGCGCATGTTTCCCGTGTTTAGAACAGTCTGACAGCAAAATGACATTTCAAAGGAAAAAAGTAATTTAAAACTACTCGTGGCTATTAATGAATTGTCGGTCCGAGAATACACATAAAAGTTCGTTGATAAAAACGGCATGGGATTTCCTCACAGGGGAACCCCGAACCAAAATTAAAAAAAAAAAGGTGTTGGGGTCTCCCTAAATTCCATACCAGGCCCTTCAGGTCTGGTATGGATATTAAGGGGAACCCCGTGCCAAAATTTTAAAAAAATGGCGTGGGGTCCCCCCCAAAAATCCATACCAGACCCTTATCCGAGCATGAACAAGAAACCGAAGGAAGATAGAAGAAAGAAGGTAGAAGAAAGAAGATGGAAAGAAGAAGACTTTAAATAAAGGAATTGTCAAAAACTCTCTCGTCATTTTTAACATTTTTGACACTTTTTTTGTGAAATGGTAGGGGTACAACCCTTACCATTTCACACGGGGGAGGGCCGGGATCTGGGGGTCCCCTTGTTAAAGGGGGCTTCCAGATTCCGATAAGCCCCCTGCCCACAGACCCCCAAAACCACCAGGCAAGGGTTGTGGGGATGAGGCACTTGTCCCCATCAACATGGGGACAAGGTGCTTTGGGGGGGACCCCAAAGCACCCTCCCAATGTTAAGGGCATGTGGCCTGGTACGGTTGGGGAGGGGGGGCGCTCTCTCATCCCCCCCTCTTTTCCTGCGGCCTGCCAGGTTGCGTGCTTGGATAAGGGTCTGTTATGGATTTTTGGGGGGACCCCACGCCATTTAAAAAAAAAAAAATTGTCGTGGGGTTCCCCTTAAAATCAGGTCTAGTATGGATTTTGAGGGGGACCCCCACGCCATTTTTGTTTTTTAAATTTTGGCGCGGGGTTCCCCTTAATACCCATACCAGACCTGAAGGGCCTGGTATGGAATTTAGGGGGACCCCCACGCCATTTTTTTTTTAAATTTTGGTTCGGGGTTCCCCACAGGGAAATCCCATGCCGTTTTTATCAATTAACTTTTATTTATTGTCGGACCGACAATTCATTAATAGCCGCGAGTAGTTTTAAATGACTTTTTTCCTTTTCAAATGTCATTTTGCTGTCAGACTGTTCTAAACACGGGAAACATGCGCCCCTTTACAGGCATACTATAGACACCCCCCAGGTACGAAATTTAAAGGAATATTACACGTTTATTGTTTCAATTTAAACATTATTAAAATCACTGCTCCCGAAAAAATGTGCGTTTTTAAAACTTTTTTTTGCATTGATCCATGTCCCCTGGGGCAGGACCCAGGTCCCCAAACACTTTTAACTTGCATATAAGCCTTTAAAATTAGCACTTTTGATTATTCATGTTCGAGTCCCATAGACTTTAATGGTGTTCGCGTGTTCAAACTAATTTTTTGCATGTTCGCATGTTCTGGTGCGAACCGAACCGGGGTGTTCGTCTCATCCCTAGTCTCCAGTACTCCCACAAGGTCACAATGCTCCTTGGATAAAGGAAGTTCTAGCTCTTCTATTTTGTTTTGCTAGACTTCTTGCATTTGTGAACATACCTTTTAATTTTGCATTAGTTTGTAATATTTTATTATTGCTTGTTCTGGAATTACAATTTGATCCTGCAAAACTTTCTGTTATGGACTTAGATAATGCAGTTTCCCTGCGGTCTAGTTTAAGCCCTGCTTCCACCTTGGTTCCACTCAACTCTGCTCTCTGTGCAGTATATTCTTATCTGAACCCCACTCAAGATCCTAGTTTTAAAAGCTCCTCCAACATTGTAGCCATTTTCTCCCCCATGGTGCTGCCCCCTCACCATTTAGATACAGTTTAACTACAATAGAACCAGAAGCCAACCAGATTTTTTTGGGGCAATATGCTCTGCCCCTTCAGCATGAGAAAAAATAATGCCTCCCCCCCCCCATAATGCCTGCGTGAAACATACAGCAGCAATTGCAAATGATGTAATCTTACATCTGCTGCTGATTGGGAGCTGCTTTATTGTTGATGGCTAAGCTACTTGTGTTTGAACTATTTTGAGTCTTTGAGGATTATAGTCACGAAAAGAGTATGCTGTAGGGTGTATCTCTTAGTTTTCATTTTTGTAGCTTCTTTAATTGATTTCTGTGTCTTTAAATCATTATTTTATAGCGAGGATCTGGTAAAAAGAAATGATGTAGTCTACAAAGGGTTATACAGTGTTGCCAACAAGTTACAGGACAAGTTTGCCTTTTCTATAATTCTCCCCTTTGGGTGCACTTCAGCAAAGTAAAGTTTGCTGGCTTATGGAAAAGCTAGTAAAATGATTTAGTATTTTGACTAGGGCTCCTTACCTGTCTTTTTATGTTTCAAAAGTTTTTATTCGATTTTAACAAGTAGTTCACATGCAAAAGTTCCACCCACACAGGGGCTTGCATTGACAGTTGTAACAGAAGTTAGCTCACAAAGGAAGGCAAAAATAGGGCAGTATAAATAAGCAAGAACGAGAGATAACACAAAAGCACTAAATAGGATTGTTCATGAAGCCATAAGGACCGTGGGGTCCTAGATTGTTTCCCCATAACATCGGAGCATCTCCTGGGCCCATCAGTATCCATATGGTGGTGCAGTATACAGCCTATACAGATCTTCAAAGGGAAAAAAAGCGGAAACCAGAAGAGGCCGCTTTGAGAACTTTAACCACTTCAATACCAGACACTTACCCCCCTTCCTGCCAATTTTCAGCTTTTAGCGCTGTCACTTTTTAAATGACAATTGCGCGGTCATGCTACACTGTACCCAAACAAAGTTTTTATCATTTTGTTCCCATAAATAGAGCTTTCTTTTGGTTGTATGTGATCACCTCCTGCGGTTTTTATTTTTTGCTAAACAAATAAAAAAAGACCGAAAATTTTGAAAAAGAAAAAGTTTTTCTTTGTTATACATTTTTGTTAAAAAGTTCTCCTTCACTGACTGGTACTGATGAGCTGCACTGATGGGCGCTGATAAGGTGGCACTGATGAGTGGCACTGATATGCAGCACTAATGGGCACTCATAGGCGGCACTGGTGGGCACTGAAAGGTTGCACTGATAGGTACTTATGGGTAGCACTGGTAGGCGGCACTGATAGGCATCACTGGTGGTACTTGCACTTGTAGGCATTTTTAATGGGCACTAATTGGCAGCTGCTTGGGCACTGATTGGCATATCCCTGGTTGTCTAGGGTGGCATACCTGGATTTCCTGTGCGGTGGCCAACACTGGTGGTCCTGGCGGCATCCTGGTGGTCCTGGGTGGGCATCTGCGGGGGGGGGCTGCGCTGATAAACAATCCCCCCTGTCAGGAGAGCCGCCGATCAGCTCTCCTCTACTCACGTCTGTCAGACGTGAGTGAGGAAAAGCCGATAAATGGCTCTTCCTGTTTACATCATGATCAGCCGTGATTGAACATGGCTGATCACGTGGTCAGAGGCTTTTTACCAAGATCGATGATGCGGTGTATCAGACACGCCGCACCACCAATCGCCACACGTGATCGCAGCTTATCATGCTGGACATCATATGACGCTTAGTCAGGATAACTGAACCACCGCCCGGCCGTCCTTTTGCTATAGGCCGGACGGGAAGTGGTTAAATAAAGAAGTTACAAAAAATATCAAAAACACATCCAAACCCAAGGAAGAAAAAAAAAAAACAATATTTTTTATTTTTACCAGTACTTGGATATATTGTAGAAAAAAAGGAAAACTGCGCTATTTCTGAAAGAAAATCACAGCAGCAACTCAAAATGTTATACAACACTAAAACACAATTAGTTTAAGCGAAGCTCCCCCTGTTTTTTATTATTTTTTACTTAGATATATTGGCTGCTCACTCATTGTATTGTATCTATAGAGGAGCAGCTTTGTCACCCTAGGATGGTACTAGAGAGACCTCCCTGTCTCCTCATCTTCAGAACAATGGGGGGAGAGGTTCAGTAGCGCAAAGAGGGAACAGTGTTTACCAAAAATACACTCAGCAGAGGCAGCAAACACAGGAAGTTAGACGCTCACAGGCTTTCTTACGAGATCAACTGATATTCTTTAGCACAGTGGTGTCGAATTCCATTTAATTGTGGGTGGCATCAGCAGTATGGTTGCCCTCAAAGGGGCAGTTGTATCTGTAAGACAATGTATCTACTCTTTTTAGGGGTATGCTTTCTACAGAGTGCAATGGTGCGCTATGAACAGAGTTTAGAGGTGCGCTGTGTACAGTACGCAGAGTTCAGGGGTGCACAGTGTACAGAGTGCAGGGTTTAGGAGTGTGCAACACAGAAAGGCTTCTGTGTTAATAAGTGACAGCGGGGAGCAGGAGCGGAGGGTGAGAGCCTGAGGTAGTGAAATAGTTTCATCACGATCCAGCTGCAAAACTGGGTGAGTAGGCCACATGACAAGGCCTGCAAAAATAAAAAATTAACAAATTCAAAACCCGGATCAACCGCTTCGATAAATAACAGACCGCTAAATGTACTTTACACTGTCATAGCTGTTTTAACCTATCACTATACAATACATAGTTCGTATCTGGTGCAGTCCAGGTTACCAAAACAGGCATAAAGGAAGACACTGCGTCTACCAAGGAAGTCACATAAGTGAATAATAAAAAAAATAAAAAAATCTGCTTTATTTAGAGAAATGGCACAATACAAATTTAGCAGTAAATTTTGTCTTCACCAATCACTAGTTAAAACATAAAGGCTTCTGTGTTTACAAGTGACAGCAGGGAGCAGGAGCAGAGGGTGAGAGCCTGAGGTAGTGGAATAGAGTTTTGCCATTATCCAGCTGCAAAACTGGGTGAGAAGGCTACATGACAAGGCCTGGTGGGCCAGATTCTGCTTGTGGGCCTTGTGTTTGACATATGTGCTTTAACACTTAACAAATGTAATGTAAAAAAATCTTCCAGTGATAGATTAAGAGAAGTTAATTGTTGCGGTTTACACTTTAAGAAATTGTTAATATTCTTTTTTTTTCCCTGTGTTTTTCTATGTGAGAACACGTAGCATTTTTATTTTCTTTGTAGCCATTACTTGGTACCCTAACTCAGGGAATGTTTGATGCCATCATGGAGCTAGATTCAGTTTACCTCTTAAAGCTATTTCACTGTCCAGTTATTAAAATTTAATGTTAATTGTTACCTTTTCTGTTCTTTTGCAGCGGAGGAATTCCAGGCTGTGTCTGGTTGCTGTGATTCTAATAATGTTATATCTGAAGATGCCTTATTTAGGGATAAATTAAAACACATGGGTAAATGTAAGTATCCTTATAATTTAAAATTGTAATTCTACTCATTCTAGTGTGATTACAGATCAGCAGATCTGTACGTTGACTATTCATTACAATAAAGGCTTTTATGGGCGTGTGGCTGTCCAGAATCCATTTCTTCAATAAGTCTTGCTGAATTCTCAAGGATGAAATTAGTAGGCTGTCCCACTACTATTTTTCCTATCTTTTGGGATGTCGGCCTAAAATCACAATCAGCTATTCACTGACTGAAGAGTTGTCAAAATTCTTCTAAATGTTTGAAACACGCTGTGTCTACAGTTTAAAGCAGTATTTTTGTACTTGTACCTACAAGGATTTTAATTGTACTTGGCAGTCTATTTTGTTACATTATGCAAGTCAAACAGCATGCTTTCTTTGAAAATGGCATGTTTTTGAGAATTCTTAGATTTGGTTTACCACACATTTTATGTGTTTGTGTTGCATTAACCTGTATAAAGAAATGAAAGCAGATTAAATGTAGCAGAATATTATACACTGTGTTTAAAACACATGGTCTCATTTACACGGAATGACAGTTTTCTATGCAGGATCTTGCTGGCAGCTCCTGCATACACCGTATGCTGTACACAAGTAATATTTGAGCAGCGTTTACATGCTTACAATCTTAGTGTTAATGGCCTCTATTGGCTACCACCACTGCTCAGATGGATGCTAGGACATAAACGGCTTTTGCTGTCTGCATCTTAACAACAAAGCCAATCTTGCCACCAATTCCAATAAAATACACATAGTCAGTTTCCCATCAGGTCTTCTCTGATGGACATAATGGAAACTGCAACACACTAAAACTATTTTGGTTCTGCCTACTTATTTAGAATCAGGTCCAATATAAAGGCAGGTGGAAAGAACTGCTTCTGTCGGTGAAGAATTTGCTTGGCTGGGGCCAATTAAATACTGCACAGACAGTAACGGCTTCTCCCATAAGCCATTAGGCAAACCTGATGGAGAACTGCAGCACTCAGAAACCATTCTGGCTCTACCTCCAATGTCCTATCTGTTCCGCTCTGATGACTAAGTTGGAATGATGGGGAAACGAGGACATAAAGTGTAATATATAGGAAGGAAGACATAAAGTGTAATATATACAAGGAGAACTAGCTTCTCCCACATAGTACTACACTAATAATGACTCATTCATTCGGTTGACTTGCAACTATTATTAGTGTGTAATCAACACCACCGACTTACAAATCATTGACATCTACATATAGGCCCTGAGTATCAGCAGTAAAAAAAAAAAACAATAGGGCCCCTGTACACTGTGTGATATGAATGTAAATGGTCCTCAAACATTTACATGCATACAGCATTACATCTGTAAAAATCACTGTGGACTCGTCTGTGTCCTACTTCTTTTTTTTTTGTAAACCGCTTAACATGTGCATATTTTCATTTAAAAAAAAACACGATTTACACCTCCCAAATGCACCTTTTTTATGTTCATGTGAATGAGCTCTAAAGGCATGTTCAAAGAAACTGTAAACACAGATGCACAAGGTTTGATACCGTCTAGTTCAAGCATTGTTGCTTCTAAAATGCTTAAGCAAGAAATGTCAAAAGCCATGCACAAATATCCTTACACAAAAAACAGAAAAGCTGTGCTTTATAACAAACTATATACACACACACACACTTAGATTTTCAGCCACAAATGGGTAAATTGCATTGTCACCTAGTCATTGTGGTTTTCTGGAACCAGCACTGTACCAGATTGTTTATTTGTTTTTCTACTTAGCTGGCCATCACCTCTTCCCTTCATATACATTAATCACAGATCTATGGCTGCTGCTTTCTGCAGAGAGGGTTATTAAAGTGAGTCCCAATAGCCATAACACAGTCAAAATTGGAAGAGGCAGGTTGGTGGGAATGTATTTAAGTCACTGGGGGCATACACATCTAATGCATATACATAGATCATCCCCATTTCCCAACCTCCCTAATGCAGCAAATCATACGCTTTAATGGCACTGGTAGTAGCATTTGGTGCCAATTATTTGCAGAGGACAAAGGATCTTTCTTGATCTGACGAAGATTCAAACAACAAAATCCATTCATCACAAGCTTTGTATTAGAATAACAATTGGTTTGGAATAAAGAAAACTTTCCATGTGAGAAATATGCGAGCTGCTATTGCTGACCTTCTTCTGATAATGCTAAGCTTCTATCTTTCTATAAGTTCTGAGCCACTTACCAGGAAGTCAGGGAATTTAAAGAAAAGTCATATGTCCCTATCTGCATACATGTTCAATAAAACAACAGTAAAGTTAGCCCAATTTATTTTATATTGTGAAAAATTATGTTACACTGAGTAAATTGATACCCAACATGTCACACTTCAAAATTGCGCCCGCTCGTGGAAGGGCAACAAACTTTTACCCTTAAAAATCTCCATAGGCAATGTTTAAAAAATTCTATAGGTTGCATGTTTTGAGTTAGAGGAAGTCTAGGGCTAGAATTATTGATCTCGCTCTAACAATCGCGGTGATACCTCACATGTGTGGTTTGAACACTGTTTACAAATGTGGGCGCGACTTGCGTATGCGTTCGCTTCTGCGTGTGAGCTCGGAGGGGCGGGGCATTTTAAATGTTTTTTTTTTTCCATTACTATTATTCTTAGTACAAGGAATGTAAACATCCCTTGTAATAGAAATAAGCATGACAGGTCCTCTTTATTGCGAGATCTGGGGTAAAAAAAAACTCAGATCTCACATTTACACTTAGGCTTAATGTACACTGGATGTTTTTACAACCTCTCTTGGACAATTTAACTTGACAGAGAGTAACCCACGTTTAAAACGTCTGTTTTGCCGCGTTTTCGTTTAGAAGCGTTTGAAATTTTTTTTTTTTTTAAATAGCCAAAAATGAAAAACCCTTGTAAACTAGACACGAGTTACCGTGTTTAGCCGCGTTTAGAAGCATTTGGCGCTTGAAATGCCTCTAAACTCAACGTCTGAACTCATTTTTTTGCTTTCCAAAAAAGGCCTCTAAACTCAACTGCCTAAAGAAAACATTAAACGAACATGTGCTGATAAGATAACATTGGATGAGTTCAGGGGCAGCTGAAAAAAGCATCCAACTGCCTCTGAACGTCCGTTTACCAGCAGCAGTGTACATGAGGCCTTAAAAGCAAAAAAAAAAAAGTAATTTTACATTTACCAAAAAAATAATAATTTAAGGCCATTTGGCGGAAGTGACGTCAGACGTCGCTCCCTTCCTCCAAGGGCATAGAGTCGAGTTGGGGGCCATCTTACCCTCACTTGACTTCCTGCCCTTCGCTCCAGGGGATTGGATCATTTCTGCCTTTACCGATCTCTTCGGTAAGTGGGGAAGCGGCAGCGGGGTGCACCTCTCACGCTGCCTTTAAAAGTGATCCTGTGGCGAATCCGCTGCCGGGACCAGTTTTATTGTACACCAAATCGCCCACAGTTTGAAAAAAATACCTTTCAGTCAGAAGTCAGCACTGGACGCCTCCATGTTTTGCCCAGATTTCTAAAGGAAGCTCATTGTTATGTGCATGGGATAACAGTACAGAGAGCTTTTTCTAAGTTGAAAGTTTTTTTGTTTTTTAATTTAACTTAAAATCCAGACAAAACTTAAACGCAAGCATTGGGTTAGAAATCTTGTAATGTTTTCATTGATCTTTCTGTCCCTGTTGGGAAGATTTGTCCCGAATTGCTGTCCTGTTGACTAATCACTGGGACAGAATGTTGATGGACAGTTTCCCAATAGTGTCAGAGACCGCAGTAAACATCTGAAACAATTTTTAACCTTTTCCTCACTTCCTCCCTTGGTGATACAGCAAAAAGGTAACCTTAAATTCACATCAGTAGGTACACAGGCAACAACAAAAACCCACTAATCATATTCTGACACCGAGGAAGGCTTCCAGTTGTCGCAATACAATATCACAGTGGCAAGGATTCCCCCCCATCCACAATTTGTGTGTGGATGGGGGAATGGGCTCATTTTTTTCCATACAAATAGCTGGTTGGACAAAAAAAAGAAAAATGAATCATTTATGGGCTGCTTTAGTCTCTAACCCTTCTCATAAAAAGAATTTTGATTGGAGTTTCACCTGTTTCCTCAGTTTTGTTTTGCCTTTTGCATACATTGCTGTTACAATCAAATTATTTACTTTCTGTACATAAGTAAACTAGTGGTATTCAAGCTGAGATACATGAAAGGCTCAGTTAAGTACTTGAAGTGGATCTGGTTCAGAACACAGAATAATAATAACTAGAGAAAAAAGTTGCTTTATTGAGTTTATTTTTTCATGTATCTAATGAAAATACTCTTATATGTACAGGTATTTAGGGATTAACCTCCTCTTTAACACATATCAGAGCGGACTTGACATGTGCATTCCGCATTGACTTTTTTTGTATCCCCTGCACACATACATATTGTATTTTTTGTACAGTGTAATAATGCACAGTATCTCATTTCTGCAGTGGAGACCTGAAGCTGCCCACAAGGATATAGTAATTCCAATCATGAGCCAGCAGATGGCCTTCATGTTTTACATTTCTCCAATAAATTATTTTTAGTACATTTAATTAAAGTGATGTAGTTAGCTCTTGATCCTCAGTCAGAGTTATGCATGCATTTTTAAGCGTTAATTGATGGCTGCAATTAGAGCAGCTCATCATAATTAAATGTGTATAATCTTGGTATATATGTAAATAAAATGGGATGGCTAATTGACCAAGTTGGTCTTTGTTTACTTCAGCATTTTATATTCCATTTTGTGCAGGCAAGGAGTAGGCAAAGGATGGAAGCTAGGAAAATGTAGTACCAGAGTAACCAGGAGAACTAGTGGTTGTTAAAGCCGTGTCTTGATCTTTTACTTTAAAGTCATCTTATTTTAAACAACTTTGTAACACAAAAGCTGGGTTGTGTTTAACAATAGGAAGGTTTTAACATTTTCAGAGCCTTGCATTAAAATTCCTTTGTTCCTATCTTCTCCATTACTGTATATTAAACTGCCCATTCTTCTAATGCAGTTTATGTTGGCTAGAATAGTCTTGTTGCAGCGCGGGACCAGCCTTTTGTCTTTTTTTTTGGTTCAGCTAAGCTATAATATTAATTGAAAAGATGTATGTATGTGTGTGTATATATATATATATATATATATATATATATATATATATATATATATATATATATATATATATATATATATATATATATATATATAAAATCTCGTACATCATGGGACACAGAGCCTTAAGTAAAAAGGCAGTCCAAAACAGCAGGTTTTCTTAAAATCTGACCTGTAGCCTGTTTTATTGTAAAAGGTTGCATAAAAATAAAACAAACAAGAAAACAGAAAATAAATCCTTGCCATCCAGGCACTAACTAACCATATGCAGGTTCCTAACTCACAGGTGATGGGCTTCTCCCAGTCACCCACAAAATAAAGATAATGCAAACCCTTTCTCTAACAAAAGCAAAATTTATATAAACAGCACTCTCAGGTTTGTGGCTTCCTGAGTCCCAGGCCAAGAGCAACTCTTTGCTCCAGTCCAGTTTTATTCATACCACCTATTGGCGGACACAAGTATGGTCCGGAACCAACCCTGCCAAGGTGGCTGGTAAAACCCTGACAGGATTCCACCTCAGATCTCAGCAAATGAATGCATGCAAGGTGAAAAATAACATCCATCACTCATATATATATATATATATATATATATATATATATATATATATATATATATATATATATATATATATATATATATATATTAGGATTTTTATAACAGCTTACCTGTAAAATCCTTTTTTTGAAGTAGATCATGGGACACAGAGCCTTAAGTAATTACTTAATGGGTTATGGGCCACCTTCAGGTGTTGACACTGGTATACCCAATACAGGAAGTTGACTCCACTATATAACCCTTCCTCCTTCCAGGAGAGCCTCAGTTTTTTCGCCAGTGTCTAAGGTGTTGGTCACGAGTGAAGATGTGCTCTGAGGAGCTCCTGGAGGGATCCATGCTGGTATTTAAAAAACCTACACAACCGGAGCCATCCACGCCACTGCGGTCACAGGATGGTACTCGGGCCTCATATAGAAGAACAAGGTTTTGCCTGTAACGCTTCTCTTTGAGAGCTGAACCCTAGGAACCAGGACTCTTTTTCGTCTTGCTACATTACCCAAAGTTGTCCTGGGGTGTGCTATACAGGTCCAAAGGAGTGGAACCCCTATTAAAAGGGACCCAGTCTTTGAAGGTTTAACTATGCTGCCCGCTGTGATGGGTGAAATTTGGATCTGTCTGTTTACAGCAGTATCCTGCAGCGAGGAAAAGGTAGGAGAAAAATTTAGGAACTGCAAAATCCACCTATGACTTTTCTTTTTAACATATATGTTGTAATGTCTTAATACTCCTCTAGAGGGAGTAAGAATTTGTGTACCCTGTTGAATCTGTGCTACAAAGAAGCATGTCTTTGCAGCTGGAGGGGGGTTCTCCTCTCCCCCAAATGGGGAAACAGAGTTCTAGGGGGTACAGGTACTAGATATAGAACATTTGTAAACAGTGTGTTATATACTAAAATTTGTTAACTACTCAGCTTCTCAATCTGAGGTGCAAACCCTTACAGAAATGGTTTGTTCCACCTTCATGCTACCCCTAACAGAGTTAGCTGAAGGTCTGGTTTCCTCTTTGGGTTCTTTGAAACCTTTACAACCTTTGCATGCATTTCCAGTCCATGCATTAATAGAAATGCTTATTTATGCTCAATGGGATTATTCGGATAAGCATTTTCTCCCTCCAAAGAGATTCTCGGTTCTCTATCCCATGGAGGAAAAGTTCACAAAAAGGTGGAAAGTTCCAGCAGTTGATGCTGCGATTTCCAACGTGAATAAAAGTCTAACTTGTCCAGTAGACAATGCACAAATGCTTAAAGATCCAACAGATAAAAAATTGGAATTCCTCTTTAAATCCTCTTTTTCTTTAGCAGGGACCGTTACTCAGCCTAAAGGACCAATTCACAGATGCTCTTAAAGAGCTCTCTGCACAACAGGCCCGTCAATTGGCCGAGTTACCAAAAGCATTATGTTTTGCCATAGATGCTATGAAAGATTCTATTCACCGGGCGTCCTGCCTTGTGCTTGTACTAGTACACGTGCGTAGGACCCTTTGGTTAAAGGATTGGTCTGCCAAAGCACTGTGCAAAAAGCTTCTGACCAGTTTCCCTTTTCATGGGGAGCGACTATTTGGTGATGATTTGGATAAATACATTCAGACGATTTCTAGTGGAAAGAGTACTCTTTTGCCAGTCAAAAGAAAGTATAAAAGTCCCTCATTTAAACTGACTCTTTCTCCTGCACCAGGGGCATCCGCCTCTAGGCAGTGGTGACGGCCTCCGCCATCAGACTCTAGAGGAAGACCTCAGGGTCAGACCCAGGCACAAAAGAAGGCCTGGGGCCGCAAATCTGCAAAGCAGAATACTAAAGCCTCATGAAGAGGCGTCCCCCCTCACCAGAGTGGGGGGAAGACTTCTGAAATACTCAGAAGTCTGGCAAAGGGAAATTCAGGACAGATGGGTAATCACCACAGTATCTCTGGAATACAAACTAGAATTTCGGGAGTCCCACTGTCTCGTTTCCTGAGATCAAACATTCCCAAGGATCCAGGGAAAAAGCAATCCGTTTCAAGCATTAGACCGATTATTGGCTCAGGGGGTAATCATACAGATTCCCACAGAAGAGCAACGTTTGCGGTTCTATTGAAACCTGTTTACGGTACCAAAACCAAATGGGGGTGTCAGACCCATTCTAGATCTAAGATGTCAAAATCAGTTCCTGAAGATCCACTCCTTTCGCATGGAGTCAATCAAGTCAGTAGTTTCCATCCTACAAGGAAAAGAACTTATGGCATCCATTGACATCAGAGATGCATATCTGCATGTCCCTATATTTCCTGCTCACCAGAAATTTCTGCGATTCGAAGTAGAACAACAAGACTTTCAATTTGTAGCCTTGCCCTTCGGGCTAGCCACAGCACCATGGGTGTTCACAAAAGTACTGGCTCCACCTCTAGCCAGGCTGAGGGCACAAGGCATAACAGTCTTGCGTACCTAGACGATCTATTGTTAATAGACCACTCAGTGGTTCGCTTGGAGCAGAGTGTACGCATTACAACCAGTTACCTGGAAAGTCTGGGTTGGTTTCTCAACCTAGAGAAATCTTCCTTCAAACCGCTAAGAAAGCTGGAGTATTTGGGCCTGATCATAGACACAGCTCAGAAAAGGGTGTTTTTGCCTCCGGAAAAGATCAGCTCCGCCAGTTTAATCACCTTTAACCCCTTGGGCCTTGAATTTAGTTTTTTCAGTGTTACAAAAACAGCCATTTGAACCATTACAGCATATTCCCTTAGTCCTTCTGACTAGGAAGCTGCTATTTTTGGTTGCTATATACTCAGCAAGGAGGGTTTCAGAATTGGCTGCTCTTTCTTCTAAAGAGCCATATTTGATTATTCATGAGGACAGAGTGGTGTTACGCCCTCGTCTAGGCTTTTTTCCAAAAGTGGTTTCAGGCTTTCATCTGAATGAAGATATTGTCCTGCCATCATTTTTCCCAAAACCATATTCCAGGGAAGAAAAGTCATTACATTGTCTTTCATGTAGTGAGAGCAGTGAAAATCTGTTTAAAGAAAACTGCTCAGATTCGTAAGACTGATGTCTTATTTATTCTGCCAGAGGGTCCTAAGAAAGGACAGGCAGCATCGAGATGCACTGTTGCTAAGTGGATTCGGCAAATTATAATTCAAACTTATGACTTAAGGGGTAAGATTCCCCCTTTTCAAGTTAAGGCGCACTCTACCAGAGTGGTTAGTGCTTCTTGGGCAGTGCATCACCAGGCCTCCTTTGCTCAGATCTGCAAGGCCGCAACTTGGTCTTCGGTCCATACATTCACGAAATTTTATCAAGTGGTTGTAAGAAGGAATGAGGATATCGCCTTCGGGCGCAGTGTGCTGCAGGCAGCAGTATGAGTCCTCAAGTCTGGGGGTGCCCTACGGGTTGTGTCTCCCTCCCCTCAAGTAGCACTGCTATGCGACGTCCCATTAAGTAATTACCTAAGGCTCGGTGTCCCATGATGTATGATAAAGAAAATAGGACTTTTATAACAGCTTACCTGTAAAATCCTTTTCTTGGAGTACATCATGGGACACAGAGGTCCCTCCCCTTTTTTTTCATGGGGTTTAAATATATTGCTTTTCTACAAAAACTGAGGTACTCCTGGAAGGAGGAGAGGTTATATAGGGGAGTCAACTTCCTGTATTGGGTATACCAGTGTCAACACCTGAAGGTGGCCCATAACCCATTAAGTAATTACTTAGGGCTCTGTGTCCCATGATGTACTCCAAGAAAAGGATTTTACAGGTAAGCTGTTATAAAAATCCTATTATTATATATATAAAATTGCGAGTGATGGATGTTATATTTCACCTCGCCTGCATTCTGAGGTGGAATCCGGTCAGGATTTTACCATCCACCTTGGCAGGGTTGGTTCCGGACCAGATTTTGCAATTCACTTGTGTCCGCCAACAGGTGGTATAAATAAAACAGGACTGTAGCAAAGACTTGCTCTTGGCATGGGACACAGGAAGCCACAAACCTGAGAGTGCTGTTTATATAAATTTTGCTTTTGTGAGAGAAAAGGTTTGCATTATCTTTATTTTGTGGGTGACTGGGAGAAGCCCATCACCTGTCAGGAACCTGCATATGTTTAGTTAGTGCCTGGATGGCAAGGATTTATTTTCTGTTTTTTGTTTGTTTTATTTTTTATGCAACCTTTTACAATAAAACTGGCTACAGGTCAGATTTTAAGAAAACCTGCTGTTTTGGACTGCCTTTTTCCCAGGGAAAGTGATCCCCCTTGAGCTAAACCCTGACATATGGTGAATTTGGCAGGTATCTTTCTGAACAAGGGGAAAGATGGAGGCTGTATTACAAGCTCTGCTGCATGCCACTGCAATCCAGCAGCAAACCAATTGCCAAGTTGCAGAGGCCGCTGCAGCCCAGCAGGAGGCGAATCGCCAGCAGCAGGAGGCCAACCACCAGTTTGCGGAGGCCAGGCTGGAGTTAAAGAAGGGGTCCACAGGTCCTTTTGCCAGTGGAACATAAAATGGTGTGTGCCAGCTATTACCTGCAGAAGATGACACCTGCAGATGATGTGGAAGCTTAACTAGCAACTTTTGAAAGAGCCGCTGTTTGAGAAGGATAGCAAAAAGCACAGTAGGCAGGACTGCTTCTGACAGGAGAACCCCAAAAGGCCTATTGTAACCTGGAACTGGATGCTGCCCAGGATTATGAGACACTGAAGGCTGAGATGCTTGCACGCCTGAGTTTCACCATTGCAGTCCAGGCTCAACGGGTGCATCGATGGTCATACAGTACTGACAAGCCACCCCGCTCCCAAATGTTTGACTTGATACACCTCACCAAGAAGTGGCTACAGCCAGAGACTTTGTCAGGCCCTAGAATTGTGGAGCATTTGGTCATGGGCTGGTATTTGCGTGCGCTCCCTGCCACTGTGGGGAAGTGGGTCAGCCATGGGGACCCCAAGACTGAAAACCAGCTGGTGGACCTGGTGGAGATATATACTGCTGCTGAGGACTTATTAAACTCATCCATGCCCCTCACCAGAGGCCATAGGGGTGAAAAAACACCCAGAGCATCCCGTAAGACTGTTCCAGAGATCAGGAGCTAGGGAAAAATTACAAGACTGTTGCTACAGATAATGATACTATGAGCTCAGGACCTAGAGACTGGCCAAATAGGTCAGGAAGGGTTCTGAGGCCGTTTAGAGGACTGGATACAGAACACATAAAATGTTAACGCTGCCATGAGTTAGGTCATATTGCTGCTAACTGTTCCCTAAATGATGAACCAGTGCAATGTGATAATGCTTATTTGAAAAAACTCATGTCTGTTTTTGCACAGGTGGCATGTACTGCATCATGTGGAACAAATGTGTACGATTTCTGTTGATGGAAAGCCAGCGGCTGCTCTGCTAGATTCCGGTAGTGCTGTGACATTAGTCAAAGGTGATTTTGCAAATCCTGCAAAGTTACACCCTAGCACTATTGAGTTGATTTTGTATACGTGGTGACACATGTGACTACCAGACTGCTGTGGTTGAGTTTGATACCCCTTGGGGGGCACTGCTTCACATTCAGTGGGGGTGGTACCCTCTCACTACTTTATGAAGCTCTAGTGGGGAGAGACTTTCCCCACTTTTGGAGTTTATAGGAAAACAAAAGGAGTCCGGAGGACCGAGCTCCCCCAGCTGAGGAAACCTTGGAACTCACTCCAGACCCCTTTTGATTGCAATAATTGAAAGGAAAATGGTTGGTGTGTCCAACGGAGGGGTAGATCCTTTTCCCTTTTCTGTAATGGCTGAGAAGCAGGAGGAGCTGGAATCTAGCCCCCAGCTTGAGGATAATGAACAAGAAATTATCTTTCATTCTAATAGTCAGAGTGGTCAGAATGCAGTGCCTGACTTAGAAGTCAGGAATGATGATCTTTGTACGGAAGAACTAAGACTCCGCAGAGAAAATGTTAAAATGATTAATGGCGAATCTGTTGAACCTAATGTAGGGGTGTCTTTTTCTTACATGGTTCTTAAAAATAACTTGCTGTATCAAGTGGTAAAGCAAGAGGAGGAGGAGGTAGAGCAACTAGTGGTTCCCACACCCTATCGTCAGACGGTATTGGATTTAGCCCATGGTCATATATTGGGTGGACGCGTAGGTATAGAAAAAACTAAGGGGAGAACTACCCAGAGATTCTTTGGCCTGGGTTATATGCAGATGTCAAAGAACATTGTGAATCATGGCCAGAGTGTCAGTATTCTGCGCCGTCACCCCGTTTTCGCAGTCCGCTGGTACCGTTGCCTATCAATGAAGTGCCTTTTGAAAGAATTGGCATGGATCTGGTGGGACCAGTAGTAAAGTCTGCCTGGGGTCATCAGCACATACTGGTAATATTGGATTATGCCTCACGGTATCCTGAAGCCATTCCCTTGCGTAATACCTCAGCTAAGACTATTGCCAAAGAGCTTGTCCAGGTATTTAGTTGTGTGGGTATTCCAAAAGGGATATTAACGCATCAAGGCACACCATTTATGTCCAGAATCACTAACGAATTTTGCAAGTTGTTCAAAATCTCCCATCTCCATACTTCTGTCTACCACCCCCAAACTGATGGTCTTGTGGAGAGATTTAACAAAACTCTCAAAAGCATGTTAAAAAAGGTGGTGGACAAACATGGGAGAAATTGGGATTTTTTGCTGCCGTACCTCATGTTTGCTATATGAGAGGTACCTCAGGCCTCTACAGGTTACTCCCCGTTTGAACTACTGTATGGTAGACATCCCAGGGGATTGCTAGATGTCGAAGAAGAAACGTGGGAGGGAGAGACCACGCCTTATAGAAGCGTCAGCAAGCATATCTCATTGATGCAAGATAGGATTGCCGCTGTCATGCTGCTTGTACGGGAACATATAGAGCAAGCCCAGGAGGCCCAGAGAAGGGTTTATAATCGGGGTGCCAAGACCAGAACCTTCAACCCTGGAGATAGTGCTGGTACTAGTCCCCACAGTTGAGAGTAGATTTCTAGCAAAGTGGCAAGGTCACTTTGAAATTATGGAAAGAATAGGGGAGGTAAAATACAAAGTTTACCAGCCAGGGAAAAGGAAACCAGAGCCAATATATCACGTTAATGTCTTGAAAGTTTGGAAAGACAGAGAGACTTTACTGGCAGTGCCAACCCCCCCCCCTCAAAAAAATGACATGGCCTCCGTGACACCTGAGGTACCCATAACCGAAACCTTGTCCGTGACCCAACAGAAGACCGATAAAGAGTTTGTGAGTAAGAATAAAGACTTTTTTTTTTTTCACTTGCCCAGACAGACCAGTGTTATACAGCATGACATAATTAAGGAACCAGGTGTCAGTGTAAATGTAAAACCCCTATAGAATACCCGAGGCTAAGCTGAAAGCAGTTGCAAATGCAATAAAAAAACATGTTAGAGTTGGATGTGATAGGAGTCACATGTTGACTGGTCAAGTCCCATAGTGTTGGTCCCAAAACCAGATGAAGCTATAAGATTTTGTAATAATTAAAGAAAGTTGAATAGCGTGTCCAAATTTGATGCGTACCCAATGCCTTGGGTCGACAAGCTTTTTGACAGATTGGGAAGTGCCCGGTACATAACGACTTTAGATCTGACTAAAGGTTATTGGCAGATACCCACTAACAGAATGTGCAAAAGAGAAGACGGCCTTTTCTTCCCCTGAAGGGACATACCAGTATAAGCAGATGCCCTTTTGTTTGCATGGTGCTCCTGTCTCATTCCAGAGAATGATGGACAAGACATTGAGACCACATCGCCAATACACAGCCACCTATTTGTACAACGTTGTCATCCATATCCCAGATTGGAAATCTCATTTGCCCCGGGTGCAAGCAGTAGAAGAATCCTTTAAGAAAGCAGGACTTGCTGCCAACCCCAAAAAGTGTGCCATAGGCTTGGAGAAGGCCAAATACCTTGGCTGCATAATGACTGCATACAGTAACAATTTGATATGTATTCTTTCCTCATTGACAAACAAATATATAAAAATAAACAAAAAACAAATGAAAACTGTGATAAAACAAAGTCTCTGCAAATTATTTGTACTTCAAGAACATGTAAACTCGTGCAATCCAGTCCCGTGTGGTCTTAACAATGACACTGTTCATCCACCACTTTCTTGTGTGCAAATTTTGCATGATTAAAACTCCACGCACTAGTGTAGATGCATTGCTCACTGGAACAAAAAACTTTTTTAGTTATGAAAGGTCTAGCGGCACTTATTTGTGTCGGACACCAAAGTAGATCTTTCCCTCCAAACCTCAAGCCATTTCAAATGGATAAGACACTCAAATAGTGTTAATGCTTTTTTTTAAAACATTTAATGAAACCCAGAACCCAATACATACACATATGTGCTTGAACATATTAAACCCCACCAGGTGTGTGATTATGGCAATGGATGTTTGCAGGCTTTGGTAGATGGCGTAGTTGTAGGTGATGTTGGGCTGCTCGATCTTACTGGTTACATTTAACAAAACCAAGAATCTAGTTTTGTTCGTTATGCTTGTTTAATTGTTTTTAAGTTTATATGTTTTCAATATACTGTACATTTATATAAAACTTTGCTGAAAGGTTTTACACTGTTGATTTTTTTAAGATAGTGAATGCACAGATGATTGCAAATGTCCAAACATAGAGTATTGAATGAGTATTAGTTTGTTTGTGCTTCTGTTTTCCTTCTGTTGGATTATCTTTGGCTTCTTGTAATGTGCATTGGAAAGCTGTAAAATGCCTCTCTAGGAATAAAAACTTCTTTTAAAAAAACCTGCAAGTGATACCCAAGGAGAGGGGTCAAATGCTTTATTCAACCCTTTTTAATGATGAAATGCCATTACAGATCTGTAGATAAATGTTATTTTGTCTAATGCCATTTTCCCCATAATATACAGTATTTCTACTCATAGGTAAGAGCTAATGGGCAGGGCAGTGAAAGTGGGACTTTAATTGAGACGCATAGATATTTACGTCTCCATCCCTGTATCAGTATACAAAAAAGAAAAAGTTGGGACTGTACAGTTTTGCTAAAGTAGGCGCCCATTGTAAGAGCCTATATGTTTGTTGTCTGAACAGTAGATAACAGGACATAATGGTATATATAGATATGAAGATTAATGAATCATATAAATAACATATGGAAGGCCATAAACATGAAAAAGAGTCCTAGCATTGTAACACATTGCATTGTGTAGCATGGAAAAATGTCCTCCTAATTCTAAGATTACTTAAAAGAAGGTAATGGGATAAAATACATTGGTCCGTCTATATGGAACAAGGTGCATTCAGATAAGTCAGACACGTTTCATGGTTTATACCACTCTTCAGGGGCAAGTGCATCCATATCTTCAAAGGGATATACATAAGCAAATGTGGTCTGATGATACCCATATACTGGGGAAAGTAATTCGTAGGGGAAAGAAAACCCTTTTGTATACTTACAAGTCAACTGAGTCTGAAGTCTTTTATGCTAGAACCTGGGGGACAGCCTGAGGTGTCTACTCAGAGGCAAGCCTGCAGTGTCCTCAGCACATAGCACAATACTATCCAGCTAGTAACTACTGGCTGATAACTGTAATGCTTAAGATGGCAGCGGCGCAAACTAAAAAAGAAAACTTTCTTTTTGTTCTGAAGTCTGAGTTATTGGTTCACAGCAGTCAACAGACAAATTGTTGGCTGGAAGCTAGAAGACATTAATATCTGAGGCAGTTTGAAATGAAAATAGCAAATCATTCTGTTTATTTACTGTGGTCCTTACAAAGAATTTGTCTCAGTGTGCCGCTGTATCCCATGAATAGGAGACAAATGATATGCAATGCAAAGTCTCATAAATGTGCAAGAAAATAAGAATTGAGCAGTATTGCCAGTGGAATTGTTCTCTTCTCTGCTGAGTTTATCTCTATAATGTCTCTGTATCCTAGAAATGTAATACAGTGTGAATATTGGATGCAAGTACATTAAAATATTGGAGCATGTTCAAAAATGTAAAGGATAAGTTCACCTTTCAATAGAAAAATAAATGTACATATTTTTGCCGAAAAATGTGAATGTATTATTTTGGCCTACAGGAGTCAGCAAAGCATTGCACCCATGATCAATGGATCGTGGGTGCAATCTCAGGCCCCTAGAGGCACATCCTCCAGCTTTCTTGCTCGTACCTCTGTAGAGAGCTGAAGGAATTGTCAGTGGAGTACATGGGCTATCCTCCATTACAAGTCCGTCTGCCACGTTGTCAGGCGGGACTTGTAGTTCCTTCATTCACAGATCACTGTGAATAAAAGATGCGGCAGTGCGGGCGGAGCCCTGATTTTCAACGTGACAACAGCTGCGGGGGAGATGAACCCCAACCTGCTGTCACAGGGACGAGGGGAATGCTGGAACATGTTACGGCTAAATGCGGGTGTAACGTTCCAAAAGTGAATTTGGCCTTTAAGGTAAATGTAAAATTGTTCATGTATCTCACAGTATAATCACGGAAAAATGTCTTAACATCAGTTTCAGTTACTGCCTAAAAGGTTATTTTTAAACTGTGTTTTGAGTACATGTAATCCTTTTTTGCAGGAGTTTCCTATCAGTCTCTGCACACCAGCTGATATATTCACCCTTTCAGATCTAATGGAGGGGGCCGGTGAAGGGAGCTTGGCTGGTGTTTAAAACCTCTATTCATTTCCCTTTTAGTGGCCTTGTGAATATAGAGAAAGAAATGACCTGAATTCATGTATTGGCACCTGCAGCAGCTTGCAAAGGCAGTGCATTTTTAACACAGCGCGGGAAAGGCACATGAAACATATCTTTCCTGCACCATGCTCTGGTGTGAACCAGCTCTTAATGAGCTTAATGGATGCAGTGTTTTTCTTTTTCTGTTTTTTTTTTTTTTTTTTATTAATGCATTGTTTCCTTTAGCTACTAGGAAAAAGTTGTTGGAGATAGCCCGGGCTTTTTCTGAGAGAACAAAGATGAGGAAGTCAAAGAGAAAACATTTGCTCAAACACCAAGTGTATCCTTTATCATTTTGTAACTGTATTATGCTGTATTTTTAAAGTATATCTGCAGCCAAAACTTTTTAAATTTTTTTTATATATAAAATAAGGAAGAGAACCATTAACTCTCCTTTTTTTATTTTATTATTTGTGTCCTAATGAGGGAATTTCTCCCTTGCTTTCCTCCTGGTAACAATATTGTCACTGACAGAATGTGCGTAGAAATCTTCAGTCAGGGTGCTTAAAGCAATTAAAAGCTTGGCAGAGGTTCTAGCTTTCCCCAACCTTCTAATAAAATGTTCTATACAAATCCTGTTGTGTCAATGTTCAAAAGATTTCCAGTCACTTCTAGGCCTGGTGACGATGTTGTCAATTGGGCTGTAAGTAAGGCAGACACTTTCAAATACACACGCAGAATAATAAAAAAAAAGAAAAACATGAACTGTTTTTAAGCATTCTACTGTATAAAAAAAATGCAACTTTTGGAGCCATTTTAAATTTGAAAAACAAACCTATGCATTTCTTTTTTGGGGGGGAAACTAAAGGTGCCCTGCAGTCATGTTTGTGCGTCTATCAATCACATTTGAAAAATTGATTAAGGGCACATTAAGACCACTCCACGTGCGGTGTGCTGTAGAAATGCACTTGTTACTGCCTGTTGTGTGCGTTAGCATGTTGTAGTGCCATTCATTGTCAGTGGCAACCCAGTGCATTAACTAAATACACCTCTGACACATGCATTGCAGCGTGTCACGGCGCATGTCAACACACTGTGTGTTGAAATAGTGCATTTCCAACTTTTCATACATTCTTGAGCATTTGACAGCACATTAATTTGAAGAGGGCTGCTTTAATGTACATATGTTATCCACATATGCATACCAAATTTCTAAGCGGCGTGTATATGTGTGCGGTATGTATATGTGTGTGTATGTATATGTGTATATGTGTGTATATATATATATACACACACACACACACACACACACACACACACACACACACACACACACACACACTGGGGACGGAAAGTATTCAGACCCCCTTACATTTTTCACTCTTTGTTATATTGCAGCCATTTGCTAAAATCATTTAAGTTCATTTTTTTTCCTCATTAATGTACACACAGCACCCCATATTGACAGAAAAACACAGAATTGTTGACATTTTTGCAGATTTATTAAAAAAGAAAAACTGAAATATCACATGGTCCTAAGTATTCAGACCCTTTGCTGTGACACTCATATATTTAACTCCGGTGCTGTCCATTTCTTCTGATCATCCTTGAGATGGTTCTACACCTTCATTTGAGTCCAGCTGTGTTTGATTAAACTGATTGGACTTGATTAGGAAAGCCACACACCTGTCTATATAAGACCTTACAGCTCACAGTGCATGTCAGAGCAAATGAGAATCATAAGGACAAAGGAACTGCCCGAAGAGCTCAGAGACAGAATTGTGGCAAGGCACAGATTTGGCCAAGGTTACAAAAAATTTCTACTGCACTTAAGGTTCCTAAGAGCCCAGTGGCCTCCATAATCCTTAAATGGAAGACATTTGGGACGACCAGAACCCTTCCTAGAGCTGGCCGTCCGGCCCAACTGAGCTATCGGGGGAGAAGAGCCTTGGTGAGAGAGGTAAAGAAGAACCCAAAGATCACTATGGCTGTGCTCCAGAGATGCAGTCGGGAGATAGGAGAAAGTTATAGAAAGTCAACCATCACTGCAGCCCTCCACCAGTTGGGGTTTTATGGCAGAGTGGCCCGACGGAAGCCTCTCCTCAGTGCAAGACACATGAAAGCCCGCATGGAGTTTGCTAAAAAAAACACCTAAAGGACTCCAAGATGGTGAGAAATAAGATTCTTTCGTCTGATGAGACCAAGATAGAACTTTTTGGCCTTAATTCTAAGCGATATGTGTGGAGAAAACCAGGCACTGCTCATCACCTGTCCAATACAGTCCCAACAGTGAAGCATGGTGGTGGCAGCATCATGCTGTGGGGGTGTTTTTCAGCTGCAGGGACAGGACGACTGGTTGCAATCGAGGGAAAGATGAATGCGGCCAAGTACAGGGATATCCTGGACTAAAACCTTCTCCAGAGTGCTCAGGACCTCAGACTGGGCCGAAGGTTTACCTTCCAACAAGACGATGACCGTAAGCACACAGCTAAAATAACAAAGGAGTGGCTTCACAACAACTCCGTGACTGTTCTTGAATGGCCCAGCCAGAGCCCTGACTTAAACCCAATTGAGCATCTCTGGACAGACCTAAAAATGGCTGTCCACCAACCTTTACCATCCAACCTGACAGAATTGGAGAGGATCTGCATGGAGGAATGGCAGAGGATCCCCAAATCCAGGTGTGAAAAACTTGTTGCATCTTTCCCAAAAAGACTCATGGCTGTATTAGATCAAAAGGGTGCTTCTACTAAATACTGAGCAAAGGATCTGAATACTTAGGACCATGTGATATTTCAGTTTTTCCTTTTTAATAAATCTGCAAACATGTCAACAATTCTGTGTTTTTCTGTCAATATGGGGTGCTGTGTGTACATTAATGAGGAAAAAAATTAACTTAATTTTTTTTAATGATTTTAGCAAATTGCTGCAATATAACAAAGAATGAAAAATTTAAGGGGGTCTGAATACTTTCCGTCCCCACTGTATATATATATATATATATATATATATATATATATATATATATATATATATATATATATATATGTATATGTATGTATGTACCGTATTTATCGGCGTATAACAGGCGCCGGCGTATAACACGCACCCAAGTTAAGGAGGGAATTTTAAGGAAAAAAACTTTTAGGAGTAAAGTTTAAGGAAGAAAAACTTACATTAAAATGCCCATCAATGCAGCATTATCGGTGTCCATCTGCAGCCTTGTCAGTGTCAGTGCAGCCTTGCCCCAGTGTCCATTGCAGCCTTGTCAGTGCAGCTTTGCGTCAGTGCAGCAATGTCAGTGCAGCCATTGTCAGTGCAGCTTTTCTCCAGTGCAGCCTTGCCCCCATGCAGCCTTGCCCCAGTGTCCATTGCAGCCTTGTCAGTGCAGCTTTGCCCCAGTGCAGCCATGTCAGTGCAGCCTTGTCAGTGCAGCAATGTCAGTGCAGCCATGTCAGTGCAGCTTTTCTCCAGTGCAGCCTTGCCCCCATGCAGCTTTGCCCCCATGCAGCATTGCCCCAGTGCAGCCTTGCCCCCCCGTGTAGCTTTGTGGGATCGCCGCGATCCCTGCCGTCATACACAGCCCTGTGTAAATTTAAATATGGCGCCGAGACTGCAGGGACTCGGCGGAGCGCTGATACACATAGCCGAGAGTCCTCGGGTTTCCTCGGCGCCGCTTACAGTCCCGCCCAGTTCCGCCCTAGGGGCGGGACTGTAAGCGGCGCCGAGAAAACCCGAGGACTCTCGGCTATGTGTAGCTCCGCTCCGAAGAGTCCCTGCAGTCTCGGCGCCGTATTTGAATTTCCACACGGCTGTGTATGTCGGCGGCGATCGCGGCAATTGCCGTGATCGCTCCGATCACACACAATTGAGGGGGGATCGGCCTATAACACGCACCCACGATTTTCCCCTGATTTTCAGGGGAAAAAAGTGCGTGTTATATGCCGATAAATACGGTATATATATATATATGTATATGTATGTGTGTGTGTGTGTGTGTGTGTATATGTATATATATATATATATATATATATATATATATATATATATATATATATATATATATATATATATATATATATATATATATATATATATAAACATATAACCTTGCCATACCTGATGTAAATACCTGTTGATCTTGCCAGAAATTTTGTGATTTACCAAGGTCTGTGCTCCTTGCTTGTGCTTTATCAGTTACATTGTTCTCAGATGTCTCTGGGGACTACAGAATGATGCTCTTCTGTTATCAAGAAGAGGATAGGGTGCAGTCCTGTAGTACTGTCCTGTATCTTTTGTCCTAATACAGTATGATGAATGAGCATTGCCATCCTATGAATAGGCTCAGATTGGAGATAAAAGAATGGAGAGGAATATGTAAAGCACAGCAAAGTAAAGTTTTTTGCTTGTAAACAAAGTAGCAGTAATTGGGCAACCCTAACCCATGGACATGTTGTATTTAGCATATTTGACACCTGGAGCATATATATACATTTTTTTAACAATCTTTCTCTACTTCACAAGAAAGTTTCTCTACTTTAATGCCCATTAAATGTAAAGGATATGCTATAAAAAAAAACGAACAAAGTTTCCAGGACATATCTCCTATGTCTATGTTCCCTTCCCCTGTCACCTCTATTATTGGCTATTATCTGCTATTAAAATGCAGCTCGAAATTGCTTTGCATTACACAGCAAAAGCAGCTGTCAAAATGCAGCAACCCTAGTGTAAAATGACACTTGCAGGAATTCTGCAAGTGTCAGGGTAATACAGTATAACAATGTATTTCTTATCTGATTTATATGTTTGATTAAAGAGGTAACCTTTAATGTGCATGGGACATTGGTTAAAAACACCTAATATAAAAAGGGGGAATTGTTTGGGACTTTAAATGAGGTTTATGGTCAAACAAGAATACACCTCCATCCCTATTCATTAAGAGAAAGGGGGGAATTTGGGAATTTTAGTGAGATGTATGTATGGACAAAAATAAATATAAATATAATAAATTGCACAATAAAGAGGAAGTTCATTCATATAAATGTACATGGGACATGGTACATAGCAGATATGACGAGCTGATGGGCACATAAAATAAAAATTCCATTATTGCACAAGATACATAAAATCAAAAAGCAGAGTATGATGTAAACGCATAATTGGTTAAAAACACCTTGCAAGCAAAAGAAAGAGAATGTTTTAACTAATTTCTTTTTTCCCATTGGCCAATTATTTTTCTGCTGATTTTGTTCTTTTTTTTTTCAACGTCGCATAAAAAAGCACAAAACTTAAAAAGAATACTTTTTTCCATTTGCAAGTAACTTTACCATTACCTATTTTAATATAAAGGGTATGGCACTACACAATAAATAACATATACATACTGTATAAACTCTTTTTCTTTTCAGGGCAATCATTTGTTTTTCATCACTGAATAATAGTGTCTTTATCTGAAATAATGCATTTGCAAGTAAAACAAAATTTTTTTGCTATGTGTGAACCCTCAAAGGTGTGGTTGTTTGGACATTTTATTGGAGATGTGCTCTTCAATGCTGTGACCTTAACTTAAACTGCAGGTTAGGAACTGCAGCCTCCACAGCCAATCTTCTGGATGACATTGAAGGACATTCTTGCGGTAAACTTGTTAAATGTATCTTCACTTTTATTTACATAGCAAAAAATGTATGTGGTCACAATGACCTTGGTGGTTGAGAGGTTGGCACTTTTGCTTTAAAGTGCTGGACTTTGGGTATGAATCCCAACCGGGACACCATCTGCATTGAGTTTTTATGTTTTCTCCTGTGCACCAGTTTTGACTTCTATTCTAAAATATTGTGGTAGCGGGATAATTGTCCCCCTGTCAAACTGGTTCTATAGTGTGTGAATGTGATCGGGACATTAGAGTGTTGGCTTCATTGGTGGGACAGGGACACAGAAAATATGACTTTGCATAATATGTTGCTGCTATATAATTATTGGAAGTGAATTACCCAATGGCAAGCCTCAGTATACTGATATATGGGTTTCCAATAGATCACTGTGCCTGAAGCTACAGATTGATTTTTTTTTTTTACTTTTGTTTCAGATGAAGATGTCCAGGCAAGAATGAAACAGCTCAATAACGAAGGAGAGGAAACACAAAAATGAGGACAATCAAAGTCAGTTTATTTATTTTTTTCTAGTAGCTTCCATAATGGTGTGAAAGCAACTTGGTATAATTAGTGGCATTTATATAGTATGAATTCTAAAGACCGCTTATTACCGAAAATCTTTAGATAACGGTCTTCGAGATTTTTCTTTTGACATGCTTTAGATTTGCTGATAGCATATGTATAAACTGAAGGTCCTTGAAGACAGTGCCTGTATTACAAATGCAGGAGGTCACACTTTTACATCATCTTATGGGATATTTCATCTCCTTAAACATTTCTTATGTAAGAATATTATAATAACAGGGAAAATAGGTAATTAAACCAGGGTTTTATACACTATACTAATGGAACCTGGATACAAGAGATCCAGCCTTAACATTATTTAAATAATATATATATATAAATATAAAGCTTATAGAATGCAACTGTTAGGAGTATGTAATGGACAGTGCAGCTGACAGGGCAGTGGTCAGGACTGTACAATAAACAACATAGCTTACAGAGGTCAAGAATATGTAATGAACAGCACGGTAATGCCCCATACACATGGTCGGACTTTGTTCGGACATTCCGACAACAAAATCCTAGGATTTTTTCCGACGGATGTTGGCTCAAACTTGTCTTGCATACACACAGTCACACAAAGTTGTCAGTAAATCCGATCATTCTGAACGTGGTGACGTAAAACGCGTACGTCGGGACTGTAAACGGGGCAGTGGCCAATAGATTTCATCTCTTTATTTATTCTGAGCATGAGTGCCACTTTGTCCGTCAGATTTGTGTACACACGATCGGAATTTCCGACAACGGATTTTGTTGTCGGAAAATTTTATATCCTGCTCTCAAACTTTGTGTGTCTGAAAATCCGATGGAAAATGTGTGATGGAGCCTACACACAGTCGGAATTTCCGACAACAAGGTCCTATCACACATTTTCCATCGGAAAATCTGACCGTGTGTACGGGGCATTAGAGTGCAGCAGTCAGGAGTATATCTGGGGTGTCTCTCACGTTTTTGTGGTGATCAGTGGAGTGCCCTTTACATTGGTTGTAGTCAGCGATGTTATGCTTCATTGTCTATTGCACAGGAATGCCTATAAAAGTACCTTTCATGATTTCATAGCTCATAACCACATTTGCCTTTTTTTTTTTTTGTTTAATTCCTGCCTGTCAAACTATACCACAAGCTTAAGCTTTTTATAACTTCTGATATTTAACATTCTTCTGGGTACCCCGATGATTTTATTTAACATGTATAAACAAAATGATTACTTGAATATGTAAACATTTTTTCTATCCTTCTAGATCCTAAATTCCGTCAAAACCTCTTTGTGGGTCCCAATGGCTGATGGAAACATAACTACAGACACAAGACATTTGGCTACCTGTTGTGGTACAGTCAACCCCCTGTAGAAGATATACTGTATACATGGCACAACATTTATAATCACTTATTTTAGTATCTGCTGAGTGCAGTCAAATCTCAGAGACATTTTAGTAGCCATTCTGCTTTATTAATTGTATGTTTTAAAATGGTACAAATTGTATACAACTTTGTTTTTAACTTTTTTTTCCCCCTTTTCTTACAGGATAATGTTGTCCTGTCTGTGAAATGTTTAACAGAAATACAGCACAGATTTTTTTTTAAAGTTGTTTTTAGTATAGATATTGCTAAAATGGGTATCTGTATTATGGCCTAGATGAAAAGGCCCAAAGAAGCAAATGCATCTGCAGACAATAAATAGTGGTTGGCGATCATAGAAAGATCCAGCCATCTTGTTTTTACCTGGTGCTGAGATATACATGTATTCTAGTGTGCTGTCAGTGTGCATTTGTTATAAATACTGCGTTCTGCTCATCTTTTCACTGATACTGGGGTCACCAGCCTAAAATGTCCTACTGGTCAATAATTGTACAGCTTGAGTACCCTAAGGTTAACTGTGGCAGTTGTTTGTAATCTGTTACAACCCAATTGTTGCCTACACCTTTCAAACCTACGGGTATAGGACAAGGCTCATGGGTACCAAACACCTCACTGTTGATTTGCACATCTATTCGGTATTTAAACATTTGCTATAAGTGGTTTGACCTGTCCTAGATTAGAGTTTACATCAACTCTGTGCCCATTCATTATTAAATCATGTTTGTCTGTAGCATGTCTCTGATAACCCTTTAAGATCAAACTAAAATGTTAGGTACAAACTCTACATAGCTTTACAGAACTATATAGTTTTAAAAGACGTAGCCAGCAAGTTTGTGCTTATAAAAAGTTAAAAATAAATTGCTTTTATTTTTAAAAGCAATATCCTTACAATAAGGTAACAATGTAGATTACACTAGACTTTAACTTGACTCTCAAAGTAGTGATTTCAACTGCTATTTGGTATAGTTATTAGAAGTTAGTCAAGGTTCCCTAGAGCATAAAAGCAAATCTTGATTATTCATAATATTTCTGGTAAAATATTTTTGCATATTTATGTTCTGGTATTTGAAAATATTTTTGGATTGCAGCTATAATGGCTAACAGATTAACAGGCTACATTTTCTAGCTTGTGATTAGTTATTTGGCTTTAAGATTTTATATAGGGTATTCATAAAATATGTAAGAAATAGCTAATCCACCTGTAAAGACAGTTTGAATTACTTTAAACACCCATGTCTTCAACTAATTCATAGATATATTCTTCCTTTCAACACTACACCATTTGGCCTGTGTAGACAGGAAAGGGCAAGTTCCTCCATTTTACAAAAATACTTAAATTGGATAAATATTGACCTAGTAGAAGAGTAAAAAGTACATGGTAGTGATTACTGGAAAATAACTACACAAAGTACAGAGATTGCTATTTTTTAGCCCGTATGTGTTTTCATAATGCACCCCAATGCATGGTTTGCAAAGAAGTGTGTAATGTAGTGGGACAGGGACACCTGCTGCAATGAAAAGGGACACCCAATCTAACAGAGAGCCATGTGTGCCTAGGTTTCCCTAATGGAGAGTTCTGCAATAGACCAGGTTCACATCAGTGTGGTACGTTTTTTCTGCATCATGTTTTTATGGGCCTTTTACACACATGTTTAGGTGCGCTGCTATTAAGTTCTATTAGAACGAACGTTCACTTTGATGCGCTTTCATGAAAATGCACGTTCTATGAGTTTAATGGCAGCCGCACCAAAAAACACAACACAAAAAACTGCACCGCACTGATGTGAATGGGGCTTTAAAGGGAAGGACAGAGGATGGGAGGAGATAATCAGAGAGAACGTAGAGACAGAATAGCAAGAAAAAGCTTTTCCTGCCCCATGTCAGGCTCACTGTTAGCTGACATCTTTATCTAAATACACAAACCACATTGGTGTCCTTATTTTTCACCTTTTTTTTTTATTTTTTAAATATAGCAGTTTAAAAGTAAAAATAGAAATATGTATAAATTCCATTGTGTCCGAGATCCGATTACAGTAGCACTTGTGTTGCCTGTATAGCTGCATGCTTGAAGAGGCTGCATTTAGAACGTTTATTGAAAAAAAATAAAAATACAACCTACAGTATATTCACAGCTGTGACCCTTGACTAGGTTAAGTGGATTTGTAAGTATATTTGAATCACTATAGGAGTATTTACATAAAAACACCTGGTTCTGAGTTTTTTTGGACAAAAGAAATAGTTCAATCAACAATATACACACATTGGTATAGTTACCGTATATACTCGAGTATAAGTCGTTCCGAGTATAAGTCGAGGCCCTAATTTACCACAAAAAAAATGGGAAAAACGTATTGACCCGAGTATAAGATGAGGGTGAGAAATGTACAGCTACTGTAAGTGGAAAAACAATGCCCATTTGCAGCATCACTGTGCCCATTTGCATGCCTCACTGTGCCCATTTGCAGCCATAGGTCCCCTGAATTTCAAACTCGGTAGTTAAGGTTTCCTAGATGCCCCCTAGCTGCAGCCAAAATTTGGGGTCTCTGAACCCAAAGGGTCCCGAAATGACATTGCTGCAGATGGACACAGTTGACTGAATTTGGGGCCCCGTATCTCGGGGCCACTTAGTGCTAACAACCCCAAATTTGGTGTGCAAACCAAGTGGAACTAGCACCATAAAATTTCCAAAGCTGGGGTTTCTAGCACCAAGTGGCCACGAGATACAGGGCCCCAAAAATCAGTTCAGAAAATGTCAAGCACTTTTCTGCAGCAGAGAATGACATTTTCTGAACCGATTTTGGATATGTTGTGGTACTAGGTCCACTGGGTTGGCATACTAAATTTGGGGTTTCTAGCACCAAGTGGCCCTGAGATATGGGGCCCCAAAGTCGGTTCGGAAAATAAAAATTTTTCCTGCAGAAAAGTGCTTGACTCGAGTATAAGTCGAGGGGGGCACTTTCAGCACAAAAAAATGTGCTGAAAAATTCAACTTATACTCGAGTATATATGGTACATATTTTTTGCAAATAAAACCCAAAACAATGTTTACAAGACAATGTACGGTACATGTATGTTGGGTTATGTGATATTTACATATAACACACAAGACAATGTACTGTACATGTGCGGTGGGTTATATGATCCTAAAAATTACACACAAGACAATCTACAGTACAATTATGCTTGGTTACATGATATTACAAATAACACACAATGCAATTTACAGTACAGGTATGTTGGATTGCATTATATACAAAACAATGTATAGTACTGGTATGTTGGGTTACATGATGTTTACAAATAAAACACAAAACTATATATACAAGACAATGTACAGTATGGTGGGTTACATATTCATAAGACAATGAGTGCTTTTATGTCTCAGGAAAAAAAAGAGCCCGGTGTATGGTAACATTGGCTTATATCCTCAATTGTTCACTAAGCCCCCTTTCCCAATTGTGCGACTTGTCCTGCGACTTTGGACTGCAAAGTCGCATGACAGGTCGTACTTCACGATTTCCAATGAGTACCATTCATATCTGTCCGACTTCAAGTTGCAGCCACTTCAAAGTACTCCCTGCACTACTTTGGTCTGACTTTGATGCGACTTGAGGTCCGTTGACCTCAATATTACACAGGCATTGCTTCAAGTTGCATGACTTTCAGATCGCACAAGTGAGAAAGGGGCTTTAACCGAACAAATGCACATGGAGTGCAGCCTGATTGCAAGATCTATATTAGGTTGCCTTTTACAACCAATGTAATAATGAAACAAAACGATGGACAGGACCTTTTTGAAGTAGGAGTCACGGTAACACACTTGTATAATGGAGTTGTATAATATGCAAAGACACTCACTCAATGGTTTAAATATATCCTATATGTCAGAATATCTACTGATGATATTACACAGGCAAACTTTTATATTGCAACAGACTTGGCCTTTCTTGAGGAGAACACAGCCAAAATGGAAAATAAAAGTAAACCATAGGAATAGCTGTTGTCTACATTTTGGTTTATGGCAATCTGTATAGCAGCAGGAAACTTTCTCTGTCCAAACTAAAATAATGGTTGGGGAAGCTGTTGGCAGTGACATTATGAAGTACAGTAACTACCCTGTTTACAGTCCTCTTGATTTACTTGGGGCTCCAAGATGTTAAGAGATATTGACATAGTAGATCCCTACAGTCTATTCTGCAAATGTCTTCAAAAGTGCATTGTCCAGTTATATTACTTAGCCCTTCAAACTGTCCCATACCTACTAAGCTGCCAGGATAGTTTTTAGCAATCCGCAAAAGATAATTCTGGAGTTTATTGCTGATTTTTAACTTCTTTTAACATACTTTATTGTGATTGATAATGTCTTTCATGTTTTAATATCCTCCTCAAATGATTGTTCTTATGTTAGGCGCAAAAAGCCCTTTGTGACATTAATCATTTTACAAGTACAAATTCAATAGAACTTGAAAGGTGTCCTACTGTATATAAATTTTGCTATTTAGTCATACAGTATACAAATTACACTTTTCTGTTACCAACCACGCCTAAAAAGTTCCTTCAAATTCCTATTCACAGGAAATTTTAATGTTCAGAGGGACCTTTTTAAATCTCATTTCTAATCTGTTCAAAGAAGCGTGTATGTAAAACCTAATCACATGTGTATTCTTATATGCCAGTAAGTTGAGCACACTCTGTGCTTTCCTGCTTTGACCTCATAACAATAACTACTTTATCATCATGGACGTTTATTATGAGATTGAGGCAGAGAAGATAATCAATGCAGGAGAAAATGTCTCAAACCTACAGTATATACACCCAAAACACACTATGGGGCATATTTATAAAGCAGCTAATCTGACATTCACCAAACATTCAATGAAGGTGAATCTTCCTGGTGTGTGTGTTTTAAATTACTGTGATTGAATCACTGTCAAAGAATGTTTGGTGAAAGTCACATTCTCTAACTTAGAAATATGCCCCTATATGTGTATTCTATATATTCTAGAAATGTAAACATATATAAGGAAAAGATGTTTGCATTATATGCAAATGCTGGTACAGATATTACAAAGGGTAAATGCTATGGATATGCATTTAGTGTATTGTAAAGTGTTAATGCCTCCAGATATAAACACATTGTTCTTGTAGCACAGCTCTTAGCAACACATTGGTGGTATCCAGTATAGGTCTTTTTTTTTTTTTTTTTTACTTTTCAGTATTCTGCCAGTTCAAAACAGGAAAAAATAGTATTCATTGAGAAAAACTGTTGTCTCTGTGTAGGACTGTGTATATTTTTCTTCCTGGAAATCCCATAATATATTATCAAGTTCATTAGTACTACACATTGAGGTAACTTTAAGAGAAGGTGCCATCATTGTCAGTGTATTGACTTCATGCTGTGGTTGTAATATTGTGACATCCATATCTTGAAGTTTTACTTAAACATTTTCAATTTAATTATTGCAATTAAATACTGGGTTACACAAAACGTTGTGTTAATGTACAAAAGAAAATTCTTTAATAAAATTAAATATTTATATTACTGAACTTGTGTGATTTATGTTTTTTTCCATCAATATGCACATATACTGCAGTAGGGTAAGTATTGCTAATCTGTTGTGAGGCATAGCCCTAATAAAGATTTTACTGGAAAGGTACACCATTTGTATAACTACTGTGATATGTTGGCGCTATTGCTCAAGTGTAGTAGTGCTTTTCAGGGAGTTCACACCAGCCAGAAACTATGTTTTAGGGCTTGATGGCCCACTTTTATTTTAAGCAAAAGTTCCACATTATAAACGGTTGCCCCTGCATGAGTCTTCACCTTCAAAATTAAATGTCAATTGGCCTCCTGGCTCTCTCTTGCAGCATCACTGCTCAGGCCTCAGATTTAGACTTCTGGTATGGCCCCCCAGGCCACCTCACAGCACCCCACTGCTCTTGTAAAACAGCTGTACCTTTCAAAGTTTTATCTGCACATTCATTGCTCCTTGCTGCTCTGCACACCCTTGCCTTCTCTCTTGCAGCCTCATGGACTCCTCAGGAGGATGGAGCCTTGAACTGCCTTAGATTATAAGGGCTATGCACACCCAATGGTGACATTATGGGATTGCATGCATTTTTGACTTTTCTGAACGATAATCAGTTAACCACTTGAGCCCCGGACCATTATGCTGCCTAAGGACCAGAGGTCTTTTTCCAATTTGGCACTGCGTCGCTTTAACTGCTAATTGCGCGGTCATGCAATGCTGTACCCAAACGAAATTTGCGTCCTTTTCTTCCCACAAATAGAGCTTTCTTTTGATGGTATTTGATCACCTCTGCGGTTTTTATTTTTTGCGCTATAAACGGAAAAAGACCGAAAATTTTGAAAAAAAATGATATTTTCTACTTTTTGTTATAAAAAAAATCCAATAAACTAAATTTTAGTCATACATTTAGGCCAAAATGTATTCGGCCACATGTCTTTGGTAAAAAAAATGTCAATAAGCGTATATTTATTGGTTTGCGCAAAAGTTATAGCGTCTACAAACTAGGGTACATTTTCTGGAATTTACACAACTTTTAGTTTATGACTGCCTATGTCATTTCTTGAGGTGCTAAAATGGCAGGGAAGTACAAAACCCCCCCAAATGACCCCATTTTGGAAAGTAGACACCCCAAGGAAATTGCTGAGAGGCATGTTGAACCCATTGAATATTTATTTTTTTTGTCCCAAGTGATTGAAAAATGACAAAAAAAAAAAAAAAAAAAAATATTTACAAAAAGTCGTCACTAAATGATATATTGCTCACACAGGCCATGGGCCTATGTGGAATTGCACCCCAAAATACATTTAGCTGCTTCTCCTGAGTATGGGGATACCACATGTGTGGGACTTTTTGGGAGCCTAGCCGCGTACGGGGCCCCGTAAACCAATCACCGCCTTCAGGATTTCTAAGGGTGTAAATTTTTGCTTTCACTCTTCACTGCCTATCACAGTTTCGGAGGCCATGGAATGCCCAGGTGGCACAAAACCCCCCAAAATGACCCCATTTTGGAAAGTAGACACCCCAAGCTATTTGCTGAGAGGCATATTGAGTCCATGGAATATTTTATATTTTGACACAAGTTGCGGGAAAGTGACACTTTTTTTTTTTTTTTTCCATAAAGTTGTCACTAAATGATATATTGCTCACACAGGCCATGGGCATATGTGGAATTGCACCCCAAAATACATTTAGCTGCTTCTCCTGAGTATGGGGATACCACATGTGTGGGACTTTTTGGGAGCCTAGCCGCGTACTGGACCCCGAAAACCAATCACTGCCTTCAGGATTTCTAAGGGTGAAAATTTTTGATTTCACTCTTTACTGCCTATCACAGTTTCGGAGGCCATGGAATGCCCAGGTGGCACAAAACCCCCCCAAATGACCCCATTTTGGAAAGTAGACACCCAAAGCTATTTGCTGAAAGGCATGGTGAGTATTTTGCAGCTCTCATTTGTTTTTGAAAATGAAGAAAGACAAGAAAAAACATTTTTTTTTTTCTTTTTTCAATTTTCAAAACTTTGTGACAAAAAGTGAGGTCTGCAAAATACTCACTATACCTCTCAGCAAATAGCTTGGGGTGTCTACTTTCCAAAATGGGGTCATTTGGGGGGGTTTTGTGCCACCTGGGCATTCCATGGCCTCCGAAACTGTGATAGGCAGTGAAGAGTGAAATCAAAAATTCACGCCCTTAGAAAGCCTGAAGGCGGTGCTTGGTTTTCGGGGTCCCGTACGCGGCTAGGCTCCCAAAAAGTCTCACACATGTGGTATCCCCGTACTCAGGAGAAGCAGCAGAATGTATTTTGGGGTGTAATTTCACATATTTCCATGGCATGTTTGAGCAATATATCATTTAGTGACAACTTTGTGCAAAAAAAAAAAAAAAATTTGTCTCTTTCCCGCAACTTGTGTCGCAATATAAAATATTCCATGGACTCGACATGCCTCTCAGCAAATAGCTTGGGGTGTCTACTTTCCAAAATGGGGTCATTTGGGGGGGTTTTGAACTGTCCTGGCATTTTATGCACAACATTTAGAAGCTTATGTCACACATCACCCACTCTTCTAACCACTTGAAGACAAAGCCCTTTCTGACACTTATTGTTTACATGAAAAAGTTTTTTTTTTTTTGCAAAAAAATTACTTTGAACCCCCAAACATTATATATTTTTTTAAAGCAAATGCCCTACAGATTAAAATGGTGGGTGTTTCATTTTTTTTTTTCACACAGTAATTGCGCAGCGATTTTTCAAACGCATTTTTTGGGGAAAAAACACACTTTTTTTAATTTTAATGCACTAAAACACACTATATTGCCCAAATGTTTGATGAAATAAAAAAGATGATCTTAGGCCGAGTACATGGATACCAAACATGACATGCTTTAAAATTGCGCACAAACGTGCAGTGGCAACAAAATAAATACATGTTTAAAAGCCTTCAAAAGCCTTTACAGGTTACCACTTTAGATTTACAGAGGAGGTCTACTGGAAAAATTACTGCACTCGATCTGGCCTTCGCGGTGATACCTCACATGCATGGTGCAATTGCTGTTTACGTTTGACGACAGACCGCCGCTTGCGTTCGCCTTAGCGCGAGAGCAGGGGGCGACAGGGGTGTTTTTTTTTTTTTTTTGTTTTTTTTCTTTATTATTTTTTTGCTTTTTTAATCTTACTTTTAAACTGTTCCTTTCATTTTTTTTTTTTTAATCATTTTTATTGTTATCTCGGGGAATGTAAATATCCCCTATGATAGCAATAGGTAGTGACAGGTACTCTTTTTTGAAAAAATTGTGGTCTATTAGACCCTAGATCTCTCCTCTGCCCTCAAAGCATCTGACCACACCAAGATCGGTGTGATAAAATGCTTCCCCAATTTCCCAATGGCGCTATTTACATCCGGCGAAATCTAAGTCATGAAATACTCGTAGCTTCCGGTTTCTTAGGCCATAGAGATGTTTGGAGCCACTCTGGTCTCTGATCAGCTCTATGGTCAGCTGGCTGAATCACCGGCTGCATTCTCAGGTTCCCTGTTGAGACAGGAGAGCCAGAGAAAAACACGGAAGACGGTGGGGGGGGGGCATTCCCTCCCACGGCTTGTAAAAGCAGTCTAGAGGCTAATTAGCCGCTAGGATTGCTTTTACATGAAAGCCGACCGCTGGCTGAAAAGAATGATACCAAGATGATACCTAAACCTGCAGGCATCATTCTGGTATAACCACTCAAAGTCGTGAATGGCGTACCTGAAGACAAAAAAATGGTTAACAATGGTTAACAATAAAGCACAGTAAAGTGTAAATAATTACACACCTGAAAAACAAACATGATAAAACATAATAACAATAACAATAACAATAAAACATTGCAGAATAGAATACAGTAAAAAAGAGCAGAACAATAGAGAGAGGGAATAGAGAGAGAGAGAACAATAAAACAACAACTATTTTTTTTTATTTCATATTTTTTTTTTTTTTTACACTTTTTTTGTAACTAACTTTTATAACGGTAACCGGTTCCAGGTTCGGGTCTCTCAAAATGCGATGGCATCTTGGGAGACCCTGTGAAATGGCGCCTAGTCTGTGCAATGCTGTACCCTACGCTAATACTCAACTAGTGAATGGTAGCGTTCAAAACATTCACCAATGCAAAGACCAGGATTGTCAGGACAGGAGGGACAATAATAGCGGGTGTCACGCCTATATCCACGCTTGCTGCAGACACGACATCTTTTTTGGGGGGTTCGTTGGGTAGGGGTACTCGGGAGGACATAAAAATGCCTCTCATGCAGCCGACTGCATTTGGTTGGGGATGTGAATGGGGGAAGTACGGGCGCTGCAGAAGCGGTGGGTTCCCAATTAGGATTGGCGAATGCAGCAGGAAGGGCACTATGGGCACGACGGGCCTGTGTTTGTCTTTTTGGTGGCGGCGGGACACTACTTGTGCTTGCCACCTCACCAGCTTGAACTGCACTTATGGGACTCGCCACGTCACCACGTGTTACTGCAGTGCTGGTTTGACTACGACCGGGGTATACTAGGCCGCTGGCGCTTGCCAGTTCACCAAAACGCTACCAAAAAACTGTTAGCGATCGCAGGGATCAGGCCTGACTCTGTGAACGCTGCAGTTATGCGTTTAGTGTTTTGTAAGTGTCAGTGATCGATCGATACTGCACTTGGGTGGGCTGGGCTCGCCTGGGCGGAGGGGCAAAACGCAGGTGCTAGCAGGTATCTGGGCTGATCCCGCTAACACTGCGTTTTTGGGAACCCTAAACTGCTGGGGACGCTAGTATAGATCTGATCGGATCAGATATTGATCCATTCAGATACTATACCACTAAGGGAGGCGTATGCTGCGTGCGTGGGTGTTAGCGGTACTGGCGCTAACCTGACGCCTGGGGCTGGTGCTTGCCAGTTCACCAAAATGCTACCAAAAAAACTGTTAGCGATCGCAGGGATCAGGCCTGACTCTGCGAACGCTGCAGTTATGCGTTTAGTGTTTTGTAAGTGACAGTGATCGATCGATACTGCACTTGGGTGGGCTGGGCTGGGCCGGGCGGAGGCACAAAACGCAGGTGCTAGCGGGTATCTGGGCTGATCCCGCTAACTAGTATAGATCTGATTGGATCAGATATTGATCCGTACAGATACTATACCACTAAGGGAGGCGCATGCTGCGTGCGTGGGTGTTAGCGGTACTGGCGCTAATCTGACGCTGCCTGGGGCGACGCATATCACCGCCGGGCGATCGGGGGGGCTAAACCTTTATTCGGTAATAAACGGCGGGTGCCCTGACACTATAAAAAATAAACAAACTAACCAGCGTCAACCGTAACGGTTATACGGTGATCAGTGGTGAAAGGGTTAACTAGGGGGCAATCAAGGGGTTAAAACATTTATTAGGTAGTATATGGGGGTCCCTGACGCTATAAAACGCTGACGGCGAACCTAAATATTTACCTCACTAACTAGCGTCACCAGCGACACTAATACAGCGATCAGAAAAATGATCGCTTAGCGACACTGGTGACAGGGGGTGATCAAGGGGTTAAAACTTTATTAGGGGGGGTTAGGGGGGTATCCTAGACCTAAAGGGGGTTAATACTCACTGTCCCAACACTGTAACTGTCACAAACTGACACTATGCAGTAATCAGAAAAAAAAAAAAAAAAACTGCTGGTGTCAGTTTGTGACAGGGGGGGGGGTGATTGGGGGGGGATCGGGGGGGGGATCGGGGTGATTTGTGTGCCTGGCATGTTCTACTGTGTGTGTAGTGTTTGGTGCACTCACAGTGAAGTCTTCTCTCCTCGGGCCGGAACGGAAATTACCGAGCCGAGGAGAGATGACATCATTTCCTTTGCTGCTGTTTAGCATACAGCAGCAAAGGAATGATTCCATTGGCCGGCGGCGATCGCGAGGGGGGGGCCACGAACGGATGGTCTCCCCCTCATCACCGATCGCCGCTGGACAAAAGACGACCGCCTCGGGCACCGGGGGGGGGGTCCGATCGGACCCCCCACCCGCGGAAGGCAAATCACGTACCCTGTACGTGATTTTGCCTGTCCGTGCCACTTTGCCGACGTACATCGGCGTGAGGCGGTCGTCAAGTGGTTAAATCTACATTTTTCAATTGAGCATGATGTTTCCAGTATCAACTTTTTAGACATCACCCTAAAGGGCGATCCAACTACAGGTGATTTCAACATGCACCTATAGGAAACCATGCTCTAGTAACACTACACTGTTTTGCAATCCGTTGTCATCCATCCCACACCATCAATGCAATCCCTTATGAGGAGTTTATTCGAGCTAAACGTAACTGTTCAACAAACTCAACCTTTGAACTAGAATGTAAGGTCATTCATCAGCGCTTATTGGACCGAGGTTATAACGAATCTGTTATATACCAAGGACTAGAAAGGGTTTTGATGATGGACAGAGAGGAATTACTGTCAGATAAGCCTAAAACTAAGAGAGAGCATAAAAATAAGAGCAAACCTCATCAACCTTACAACTCTAGAAATAGAAAAACGGGTAAACCAATTACATTTGTAACCACATTTTCCCAAGAATATAATCAAATAGTCAGAATATTAAAAAAGAATCTGCCAATAATACATACAGATAAAGATTTAAATGGGATTCTGCAAGCAGGTTACCTTTTTTCTAGCCGACGTGCACCCACACTGGGGTCTGCACTATCACCTAGTCTATTTTCATCTAAACAATGCCAACCCACCTGGCTCTCCTATCCTGGTAGTTACCCTTGTAGTATAAAAACCTGTAGGTACTGTAACTTGTGTGATCTGGATAAAACATTTGTTGCCACAGCTACAGATTAAGTTTTACTATACAGCAATGCATCAACCGTGGCACAAACTACGTAATTTACCTGATCACCTGTATTTCATGCAGCCTCCAATATGTAGGCTGTACCACACGTCCTTTGAGAGCTCGTATAGGGGAACACTACTGTGACACAAATAATCCAAATGCTAGAAATATTTTGAATACAACACGTCACTTTAGGGAATGTCACCAGGGCGATCTCTTCTCCTTCCCCTTTAGAGGAATAGAACGGTTGTCTCACTCACCCAGAGGAGGTGATAGGGAGAGAAGGCTCCTGGGGAGAGAAGCATGGTGGATTTTTAGATTAAAAAATAAGATCGCCTCATGGGTTAAACCAGAGTTGGGATCTGGACTTGCATTTACATTAAGCATGCCTCTCCTCTCTCTTTCTCTGTTTTCCTCCTCTGGTGTCTTTTTTCACATACCTCGATTATTATTTTCATTTTTTGTATTTAATGTTTTTTGAATCTCATGGTGTGTTTTTAATCATGTATATGTGCATGCATGAGTGTGTGCACACATGTACTTATTATCGCTGTAAGGTGTGTGAGAAATAGTGGCATACATATGGATCACCCAATATGCAGTATAGCGGATTCCCCTTTTTTGGATAATTGCCTTCAGTCAACTAAGACAATTAATGGGTGGAGCCAGTGATCCTTAGAGCTACTATTTATTTCAAGGTTTCATGTCTGTAATGTGGTTACGACTAATGCCTTATAGGCTGAAACGCGTCAACTGTTCTCATTTGCGCTTGGTCACTGTGGCTTGACAATAAATACAACATATTTTAAGAGCAATCACCGGAGTGCAGATCATTTTTTCCTCATGCACACCCACACCCTGCTGGTCTCCAGCAAAACCCAGACACAGAATCAGAGGCGTCATGCCTCACAAAGCTATTCAAAACCTCCAAACTCCACTGCTCATCCCGGGAATTACAAAATGTGGAGAAAGCTGTGAAACCCAATTTTTCCCACTCAGCACAGATACTCTGGAGCCCCTCACTCCACATTCGTGAGAATTCAGTGTCACTTGTACCTATTCTTAAAAGGTGGCAGGGCCTTGCACCATCACACTCCATATCCATTTCACTTTTATCTATATTTTATATATTATGTTAGACAACTGGGAAGGGGGATAAGCTCTTCTAAACATCCAGTTTTAAAAGGCACAAATTTATATTTTAATAACTTTTTTACATTTCCACTTGGGGCCTGTTGATTCAGTAATCAGTTTGTCATTGCTTAAAGTTACACTAAACGCGATATCCTTATGCGCCAAAAATAATCCATATATCCATACACCACTAGTGAATGGCTGCATAATTTTTTTTCATTCAATTATTTCATACTGTGTTTTTCTGCCACCTTGAAACATTCTCTGTGAGCTTCAAAACCTTTTTTCTTTTTCGCCCTCACTTCTGTTTGTAACGAGCAGAGCATGTTGGTTGTAGTTATGTGCTTTGCTTTATGCACACTACATATCCTATAGTCCCTAGTCCATCTTGGGAGCAAGCAAGAGAGGGTGGTTACATTTCTACATGCAGTGGGAACATCTAGAATGAACATAGCCACCCTCAAACAGGAAGTTTGGATCACAGCACCAAAAAGAAAAAATAATTTGGGAGATTTGGAGGAGGTTGAAAACAAGAATAGAAGGACAGAAGGTACTTACCTTGTAATTTACCCCTAACTCCCCCCCCCCCCCCCCCCATCCTAGAATTTGCTCTTAATTCTCGTCCTTGGGGGTCTACACCACAGTTATCATTCAATTCAGGTTGGTATCTCAGGCTAAGCAGAGTTTCATTCCTATGATATGCATTTATGAGTGGTCCTTGGGAGTCATAAGTTTATTTACTTTGTATGTGAAACGATGTACACCTGATGTACAGTATCTCACAAAAGTGAGTACACCCCTCACATTTTTGTAAATATTTTAATATATATTTTCTTGTGACAACACTGAAGAAATTACTTTGCTACAATGAAAAGTAGTGAGTGTACAGCTTGTATAACAGTGTAAATTTGCTGTCCCCTGAAAATAACACACAGCCATTAAAGTCTAAACCACTGGCAATAAAAGTGAGTACACAAACTCAAATATTCCTCGCTTCGGACAATTAAATAAAGAGAACTGCAGCCCCCCCCCAAAAAATGGAAAAACACCGAGGTGAAATCCAAAAGGATAAACAAACTCTAGTGGGGAATGTGGCGCTGTTCAAAAGTGAATGAAAAGAATAAATATAAAATGGTATCTCAAAAAAATTTTTGCGACATATAAAAAATATTAAATGGTGAACATTCAGTGTGTCAAGTGTATATGCAGCAAGTGTGACTGTTCAAAAGAAAATGAAAATAAAATATGTTGTTGCAGCATATAAAATAATAAATAGTGAACATACAGTATGTCAGGTGAAAATGCAACACATATAAAATACCACGTATTATTATAAAATTAAGTGCAAATGTATATAAGTTGGACTGAAAAATGAATGGTCCTAGAAAAAATCCTGGCACTCATACCAAATCCATAAATATGTACATGATGAAAGTGCTGGTTTAAAAGAAAAACATAGAGCATACCAAATAACTGACGTAATAGTGTACCAAAAAAATTAGAGATCCCAATATTTTGTCCAAACACAAACTAAAGTCTTATATGTGTAAAAAGGAGGAAAAAACTGTGCAAAAAATGTCTTTGCTCCAAAAAAGGTCCCGTGTGAATTTGTGGTGATTGTGATGTGATCTTCTCTTCTGGAACCCCCTCTTGTGTCCCCACTTACCGAAAAGCTCATTACCCTGCAGGGGTAATGAGCATATAAATGTAACTCCTCTAGCCGGAAACGATCGGTGTCCTCCTCTGGAATTCCGCGATCTCCTTCCTGGTTGGGTTGCCGCTGGTCTTTCAAAAAGGTCCACCAAAACGTATCCACATGTATAGAGGAGAGAGGAGCCTCATAGTATAAATCCAAAAGTTTTTATTGGTTAGCCAGTCAGCTTACATTAAAACAAACCAAAGATAAAAAGATGGTATCTGGCTCAGAAGTAACACTGCTCTGCCGGCTGGTGAAAAGCCTGTAGCCGGAACAGTAGGGAGGCAGCGGCGTGCGTTCCATCGCCAGACTGCCAGAAACCGGAAGTGAAAAGAACAGCTTGCCGCGACGTATGCGTACCAACGTGACCACGTCTTACGCGTTTCGTCATCAAGACATCATCGTGGTACATCTTGGTACACCATACGTCCTAATGTAGTACAGGGAGGCGCCGCATGTCCAATCAGAATAGGGGAATGGTGGTATAGAACACGCCCACCCTGCGGGGAATATTGAATAAGCTTCTATAAAGGGACTAGGAACAAGCAAAAAGCACCCCCTGGTGGGTGGGGAAAAGAAAAAATACAAAAATGATATAAGAAGATAGATATCTCTGGAGGGCGCCTCCGTGCAATAGAAAACAGAAGATTTAAAATAAATAAATAACGAGTCCAAGGATACAATTAGCCCACATATGGATGCTAAGACAAGGAGAAAAGAACACAGACCACAATTCAAATACTGCCACAATATTGCCGTCATGATTTTAATATCTCTTTGTAACATTATATTATGTACTTTTTTGAAAATCTTATTTCCGTCATTTTAATTAATATTTTTTCTTTATGAGTGGCAGTATTTGAATTGTGGTCTATGTTCTTTTCTCCTTGTCTTAGCATCCATATGTGGGCTAAGTGTATCCTTGGACTCGTTATTTATTTAATTTAAATCTTCTGTTTTCTATTGCACGGAGGCGCCCTCCAGAGATATGTCTTCTTATATCATTTTTGTGTTTTTTCTTTTTCCCACCAGGGGGTGCTTTTTGCTTGTTCCTAGTCCCTTTATAGAAGCTTATTCAATATTCCCCGCAGGGTGGGCGTGTTCTATACCACCATTCCCCTATTCTGATTGGACATGCGGCGCCTCCCTGTACTAAATTAGGACGTATGGTGTACCAAGATGGCCGCGCCTCAGATGACGTCTTGATGACGAAACGCGTAAGGCGTGGTCACGTTGGTACGCATACGTCGCTGCAAGCTGTTGTTCTTTTCACTTCCGGTTTCTGGCAGTCTGGCGGTGGAACGCACGCCGCTGCCTCGCTACTGTTCCGGCTACAGGCTTTTCACCAGCCGGCAGAGCAGTGTTACTTCTAAACCAGATACCATCTTTTTATCTTTGGTTTGTTTTAATGTAAGCTGACTGGCTAACCAATAAAAACTTTTGGACTTATACTATGAGGCTCCTCTCTCCTCTATACATGTGGATACGTTTTGGTGGACCTTTTTGAAAGACCAGCGGCAACCCAACCAGGAAGGAGATCGCGGAATTCCAGATGGGGACACCGATCGTTTCCGGCTAGAGGAGTTACATTCATATGCTCATTACCCCTGCAGGGGTTGGGCTTTTCGGTAAGTGGGGACACAAGAGGGGGTTCCAGAAGAGAAGATCACATCACAATCACCACAAATTCACACGGGAACTTTTTTGGAGCAAAGACATTTTTGCACAGTTTTTTCCTTTTTTTTTTTCTCCTTTTTACACATATAAGACTTTAGTTTGTGTTTGGACAAAATATTGGGATCTCTAATTTTTTTGGTACACTATTACGTCAGTTATTTGGTATGCTCTATGTTTTTCTTTTAAACCAGCACTTTCATCATGCACATATTTATGGATTTGGTATGAGTGCCAGGATTTTTTCTAGGACCATTCATTTTTCAGTCCAACTTATATACATTTGCACTTAATTTTATAATAATACGTGGTATTTTATATGTGTTGCATTTTCACCTGACATACTGTATGTTCACTATTTATTATTTTATATGCTGCAACAACATATTTTATTTTCATTTTCTTTTGAACAGTCACACTTGCTGCATATACACTTAACACACTGAATGTTCACCATTTAATATTTTTTTATATGTCGCAAAAAAATTTTTGAGATACCATTTATTATTCTTTTCAATAAAAGTGAGTACACCCCTAAGTGAAAATGCCCAAATTGGGCCCAATTAGCCATTTCTTTATCGTATATCATGGGACACAGAGCCTTAAGTAATTACTTAACCACTTGAAGACCGCCTCACGCCGATGTACGTCGGCAAGGTGGCACGGACAGGCAGAATCACGTACATATACGTGATCTGCCTTCCGCGGGTGGGGGGTCCGATCGGACCCCCCCGGTGCCCGAGGCGGTCGGCTATTGTACAGCGGCGATCGGAGATGAGGGGGAGACCATCCGTTCGTGGTCCCCCCCTCGCGATTCTTCGCCGGCCAATAGAATCATTCCTCTGCTGCTGTATGCTAAACAGCAGCAAAGGAAATGATGTCATCTCTCCTCGGCTCGGTATTTTCCGTTCCGGCGCCGAGGAGAGAAGACTGCAATGTGAGTGCACAAACACTACACATGCCAGGCACACAAAACACCCCCCGATCCCCCCCAATCACCCTCCAATCACCCCTCCCCCCCGTCACACTGACACCAAGCAGTTTTTTTTCTGATTACTGCATGGTGTCAGTTTGTGACAGTTACTGTGTTAGGGCAGTTAGGGTTAGCCCCCTTTTAGGTCTAGGGTACACCCCTAACCCCCCATATAAAGTTTTAACCCCTTGATCACCCCCTGTCGCCAGTGTCGCTAAGCGATAATTTTTCTGATCGCTGTATTAGTGTCACTGGTGACGCTAGTTAGGGAGGTAAATATTTAGGTTCGCCGTCAGCGTTTTATAGCGACAGGGACCCCCATATACTACCTAATAAATGTTTTAACCCCTTGATTGCCCCCTAGTTAACCCTTTCACCACTGATCACCGTATAACTGTTACGGGTGACGCTGGTTAGTTTGTTTATTTTTCATAGTGTCAGGGCACCCGCCTTTTATTACTGATTAAAGGTTTAGCACCCTGATCGCCCAGCGGTGATGTGCGTCGCCCCAGGCAGCGTCAGATTAGCGCCAGTACCGCTAACACCCACGCACGCAGCATACACCTCCCTTAGTGGTATAGTATCTGATCGGATCAATATCTGATCAGATCTATACTAGCGTCCCCAGCAGTTTAGGGTTCCCAAAAACGCAGTGTTAGCTGAATCAGCCCAGATACCTGCTAGCACCTGCATTTTGCCCCTCCTCCCGGCCCAGCCCAGCCCACCCATGTGCAGTATCGATCGATCACTGTCACTTACAAAACACTAAACACATAACTGCAGCGTTCGCAGAGTCAGGCCTGATCCCTGCGATCGCTAACAGTTTTTTTGGTAGCGTTTTGGTGAACTGGCAAGCGCCAGCAGCCTAGTACACCCCGGTCATAGTCAAACCAGCACTGCAGTAACACTTGGTGACGTGGCAAGTCCCATAAGTGCAGTTCAAGCTGGTGAGGTGGCAAGCACAAGTAGTCTCCCGCTGCCACCAAGAAGAAGACAAACAGGCCCGTCGTGCCCATAGTGCCCTTCCTGCTGCATTCGCCAATCCTAATTGGGAACCCACCTTCTGCAGCGCCCGTACTTCCCCCATTCACATCCCCAACCAAATGCAGTCGGCTGCATGAGAGGCATTTTCTTTATGTCCTCCCGAGTACCCCTACTCAACGAACCCCCCCCCAAAAAAGATGTTGTGTCTGCAGCAAGCGCGAATATAGGCGTGACACCCGCTATTATTGTCCCTCCTGTCCTGACAATCCTGGTTTTTGCATTGGTGAATGTTTTGAATGCTACCATTCACTAGTTGAGTATTAGCGTAGGGTACAGCATTGCACAGACTAGGCACACTTTCACAGGGTCTCCCAAGATGCCATCGCATTTTGAGAGACCCGAACCTGGAACCGGTTACCGTTATAAAAGTTAGTTACAAAAAAAGTGTAAAAAAAATAAATAAAATAAAATAAAAATATTTGTCGTTTTATTGTTCTCTCTCTCTATTCTCTCTATTGTTCTGCTCTTTTTTACTGTATTCTATTCTGCAATGTTTTATTGTTATTATGTTTTATCATGTTTGCTTTTCAGGTATGCAATTTTTTATACTTTACCGTTTACTGTGCTTTATTGTTAACCATTTTTTTGTCTTCAGGTACGCCATTCACGTCTTTGAGTGGTTATACCAGAATGATGCCTGCAGGTTTAGGTATCATCTTGGTATCATTCTTTTCAGCCAGCGGTCGGCTTTCATGTAAAAGCAATCCTAGCGGCTAATTACCCTCTAGACTGCTTTTACAAGCCGTGGGAGGGAATGCCCCCCCCCACCGTCTCCCGTGTTTTTCTCTGGCTCTCCTGTCTCAACAGGGAACCTGAGAATGCAGCCGGTGATTCAGCCAGCTGACCATAGAACAGATCAGAGACCAGAGTGGCTCCTAACACCTCTATGGCCTAAGAAACCGGAGGCTACGAGCATTTCATGACTTCGATTTCGCCGGATGTAAACAGCGCCATTGGGAAATTGGGAAAGCATTTTATCACACCAATCTTGGTGTGGTCAGATGCTTTGAGGGCAGAGGAGAGATCTAGGGTTTAATAGACTCCAATTTTTTCAAAAAAGAGTACCTGTCACTACCTATTGCTATCATAGAGGATATTTATATTCCCTGAGATAACAATAAAAATGATTAAAAAAAAATGAAAGGAACAGTTTAAAAATAAGATAAAAAAGCAAAAAAATAATAAAGAAAAAAATGAATAAATAAAAAAAGCACCCCTGTCGCCCCCTGCTCTCGCGCTAAGGCGAACGCAAGCGGTGGTCTGTCGTCAAACGTAAACAGCAATTGCACGATGCATGTGAGGTATCATCGCGAAGGTGAGATCGAGGGCAGTAAATTTAGCAGTAGACCTCCTCTGCAAATCTAAAGTGGTAACCTGTAAAGGCTTTTAAAGGCTTTTAAAAATGAATTTATTTTGTTGCCACTGCACGTTTGTGCGCAATTGTAAAGCATGTCATGTTTGGTATCCATGTACTCGGCCTAAGATCATCTTTTTTTATTTCATCAAACATTTGGGCAATATAGTGTGTTTTAGTGCATTAAAGTTTAAAAAAGTGTGTTTTTTTTCCCAAAAAATGCGTTTGAAAAATCGCTGCGCAAATACTGTGTGAAAAAAAAAATGAAACACCCACCATTTTAATCTGTAGGGCATTTGCTTTTGGGGTTCAAAGTAATTTTCTTGCAAAAAAAAATATTTTTTTCATGTAAACAAAAAGTGTCAGAAAGGGCTTTGCCTTCAAGTGGTTAGAAGAGTGGGTGATGTGTGACATAAGCTTCAAAATGTTGTGCATAAAATGCCAGGACAGTGCAAAACCCCCCCAAATGACCCCATTTTGGAAAGTAGACACCCCAAGCTATTTGCTGAGAGTCATGTAGAGTCCATGGAATATTTTATATTGTGACACAAGTTGCGGGAAAGAGACAAATTTTTTTTTTTTGCACAAAGTTGTCACTAAATGATATATTGTTGAAACATGCCATGGGAATATGTGAAATTACATCCCAAAATACATTCTGCTGCTTCTCCTGAGTACGGGGATACCACATGTGTGAGACTTTTTGGGAGCCTAGCCACGTACGGGACCCCGAAAACCAAGCACTGCCTTCAGGCTTTCTAAGGGCGTAAATTTTTGATTTCACTCTTCACTGCCTATCACAGTTTCGGAGGCCGTGGAATGCCCAGGTGGCACAAACCCCCCCCAAATGACCCAATTTTGGAAAGTAGACACCCCAAGCCCCCAAGCTATTTGCTGAGAGGTATAGTGAGTATTTTGCAGACCTCACTTTTTGTCACAAAGTTTTGAAAATTGAAAAAAAGAAAAAAAAATTTTTTTTCTTGTCTTTCTTCATTTTCAAAAACAAATGAGAGCTGCAAAATACTCACCATGCCTCTCAGCAAATAGCTTGGGGTGTCTACTTTCCAAAATGGGGTCATTTGGGGGGGTTTTGTGCCACCTGGGCATTCCATGGCCTCCGAAACTGTGATAGGCAGCGAAGAGTGAAATCAAAAATTTACACTCTTAGAAATCCTGAAGGCGGTGATTGGTTTTCGGGGCCCCGTACACGGCTAGGCTCCCAAAAAGTCCCACACATGTGGTATCTCCATACTCAGGAGAAGCAGCTAAATGTATTTTGGGGTGCAATTCCACATAGGCCCATGGCCTGTGTGAGCAATATATCGTTTAGTGACAACTTTTTGTAAATATTTTTTTTTTTGTCATTATTCAATCACTTGGGACAAAAACAATAAATATTCAATGGGTTCAACATGCCTCTCAGCAACTTCCTTGGGGTGTCTACTTTCCAAAATGGGGTCATTGGGGGGGGTTTGTACTGCCCTGCCATTTTAGCACCTCAAGAAATGACATAGGCAGTCATAAACTAAAAGCTGTGTAAATTCCAGAAAATGTACCCTAGTTTTATAGACGATATAACTTTTGCGCAAACCAATAAATATACGCTTATTGACTTTTTTTTACTAAAGACATGTGACCGAATACATTTTGGCCTAAATGTATGACTAAAATTGAGTTTATTGGATTTTTTTTTTTTTTTTAATCTTTATTTATCAAACATTTTTACAACAAAATTTTTTATAGACATATAAACATACATACATTTGTTGGTAGTGTGTACAATTGTACTCTACGTTCATATTGGGTTCTCTTAATATGAAATTAGGGTCTTCATTAACCCCAGCCACATACTTTACTAAATAAATATAACAACTGTGCACCTGGCTGAACCCATATTCATGTAACACACTTTCTCCAAATCCCTCTAATCCCTCCTTCCAATACACCCATACTCTCATCCATCGTACCACCATGTACCAAACAGCCTCACACACAACAAAAACACAAAAAAAAATTAAATTAAATAAAAAAGGGGGTTGCTCAACAAGGGAAATTCTCCCAATTCCTTCATCCATCAATTACAATATTACCTCTCAATTCCTATCTCATCTCCCAGCCGGTTTCATCGGTCAAGCTCTGTACTCCTCCCACATCTTTCATATATTGGTTAAATATGTCCCTCCCCCATCATCCTCTCCTCTAACAAGCGCATCACACCTATTTCACATCCCCATTCTTCTATAGAGGGAGCTATTCTATTTTTCCACTTTCTGGCAATAACGGTGCGTGCCGCCGCTAAAAAATACTTCAGGATACCTTTTTTTATATGTTTCATTGATCCAGGGATCATTAACAATATTGCCACAGATATATCTGCTTGTATATTTGCCCCTGTTGCATCTCTATATAATTTAAATACCCTTTCACAGAATAAATGAATTTCTGTGCAGAAGTACCATATATGTGACATTGTGCCTTTCTATCTATCTGTATTATCTGCGCTAATTTTAATCATGTCCACCGGACACTTGTACCATCTGGCTAATATTTTATAATTTCTTTCTTGATGTCCAGTAGAAATAGATAATCTATGTGCCGCTACAAATGCCTTATCCCAATTAGCTCTGGGGATAGTATACCCCAGCTCTTCCTCCCATTTTTTTATATAAGATATCTCTTCCTCTATATTCTCTGAGATTAGGCATTTATACACAGCAGACAGAATATGTGTGGGTCTGTGCTTCTGTACCAATATTTTTTCTAACCCTAGAAATGGTCTATTAAGTACCGACTCCTTCATCAAAAAAGAAATACCGGTATATTGTTGAAGTTGTCCATACTGTATCCATTTATTTCTATGTTCCATACCAAGGGCATCTAATGGGGGGAGTTTATTTTCATCCAAAATTTCCACTATCCTCGTATCATCCAGTCTCCGCCATTGAAGGAAAGTCTTGGCTTTGAATGTAGGTGGAAATTCCGGATTGCTAAAGAGGGGTGTCATCGGACCTCTCAATGTAGATCCTATCCCCCTCTTTATCAGATTATCCCAGACTTTCAAAGTTGATACTACCAAGGAGGGCATATCCCCATCCCGGGGTCTGCATTCCCTCTTAATCCATGGTAATGCTCGCAGTTCTATTTCCGTGACCTCTTCCTCCAGTTTTACCCACTGTTTGCAATCCATATTATGGAACCAGACCACAATCCTGGCAACAAATATTGATCTAAGATATAATGAAATATCCGGTAGAGCTAACCCTCCATCTTTTTTTAATCTATATAAAGTTTTCCTATTGATTCTAGCACTCTTATTTGCCCAGATAAAACTATTGGATTTTTTTTTTTATAACAAAAAGTAGAAAATATCATTTTTTTAAAAAAATTTTAGGTCTTTAGGTCTGTTTTCTTTCTCCCCCTGATGGGACCAGAGGGTTAGAGGGAAATCAGTGCTGTTACCCCCCCGGAATATTTTTAAACATAGAAAGGGGCGGGATTTTTCTTGGAGGGGCGGGGCCTAAACGAGGTGCCGTGAACGTCCACAAAGAAGCACGGCAGGCTAAAAACAGATAAAGCTACAGCTGTGACAGTCTCTCCTAGGCTGATGAGGAAGAGACAAGCAGCCTGCAACACAGGGATTCAAGAGCTGTGGCACACGTATGGGTTGCAAAACTGGCATTCCTGATACAGGAAGGACACTATTTTCCCAGCACTAGGCTGAACTTTATAGCGGCTTTAAATGTCATGACTATTTTCAGTGATTAAGTGCAATTTGTATAGTGACTCTATTTTTTTTACTTAGGACTATGCCTACCAAAAAAAAACACCACAAGAACCAAAAAAGTAAAGGTTTCACCCCCAGGCGTTAGGCTCTCGAGTCGCATTTCCACGCTGTCATCCTCACCTGAATTACCAGTTATGGCAAGCCAGGGTGAGCCATTGGAAAAAATTGGTGCAGCTGCTTTTCACATCTCAGCCCCTGTATACGTGACTGAAGATGTCCTTTCCTCCTCCCTGCAGGGTCTGGAAGGAAGATTATCGGCTTTAATCGCATCCTCCATTCAAATGGATTGGAAGCGTGCTAGATCCCCCTCCCCGACTTTGCAAGGGGAACAGTAGGCTCAGGATGAGGTGTTACCCTCAGTCGATCAGGAGGAAAAACAAACTGATGATTCCTCTGCGGAGGAAACAATGGTAGATGAACCTTTTTCAGCCTCTCAATCTGAGAAATTGCTGATACAAACTCTTACTGAGATGGTTCGTTCCACTTTCATGCTACCCCTAACGGAGTCTCCTAAAAGCTCGGCTTCTTCCTTGGGTTCCTTAAAACCTTCTTACCCTAAGCATGCGTTTCTTGCACATGCATTACTAGAACAGCTTATTTTTGCTGAAAGGGATCACCCGGATAAGCATTTTCTCCCTACTAAGAGATTTTCAATTCTCTATCCCCTGGAGGAAAAATTCTCCAAAAGATGGAAAGTTCCAGCATTTGACGCTGTGATTTCCAGTGTGAATAATAGCCTAACTTGTCCAGTAGACAATGCACAAATACTTAAGGATCCAACAGATAAAAAGTTGGAATCCCTGTTAAGATCTTCTTTTTCCATGGCAAGTGCCGTTAATCAGCCTACAATTGCTGCAATAGGCGTCTGTCAATCCCTAAAGGACCGATTTAAAAAGGACCTTGGAGAGCTTCCTGCACAACAAGCCCGGGATTTGGCTGACCTTCCAAAAGCATTATGCTTTGCCATAGATGCCATTAACCACTTGCCTACTGGGCACTTAAACCCCCCTCCTGCCCAGACCAATTTTCAGCTTTCAGTGCTCTCGCACTTTGAATGACAATTTCTCAGTCATGTAATACTGTACCCAAATCAATTTTTTCCTTTTTTTCATACAAATAGACCTTACTTTTGGTGGTATTTGATCACCTCTGGGTTTTTTATTTTGTGCGCTATAAATAAAAAAAAATTAAAAATTTGAAAAAAAAACGCATTTTCTTTATTTCTGTGATAAAATTTTGCAAATTATTAGTTTTTCTTTATAAATTTTGGCCACAATTTATACTGCTACATATCTTTGGTAAAAATAACCCAAATTAGTGGATATTATTTGGTCTGTGTGAAAGTTAGAGAGTCTACAAGCTGTGGTGCAAATCATAAAAAAATGATCACACCTGATGTACTGATTAATTTCTTGTGACCCCAACAAGCCAGAAAAGTACAAATACCCCCCAAATTACCCCTTTTTTGAAAGTAGACATTCCAAGGTATTTAGCAAGATGCATGGTGAGGTTTTTGATGTTGTTATTTTTCCCACAATTCTTTGCAACATTAGGATTTTTTTAAATTTCTTTCCACAAAATTGTCATTGTAATAGGTTTTCTCTCAAATGGCATTTGTATACCACAAATGGCACCCCAAAATACATTCTGCTACTCCTCCTGAGTATACAATACCACATGTGTGGGACTTTTTCACAGCCTAGCCACATAGAGAGGCCCAACATGCAGGGAGCACCATCAGGTGTTCTAGGAGCATAAATTACACATCTAACTTGTTGATTACCTATTACACTTTTGAAGGCCCTGGAGCACCAGACAAATGGAAACGCCCACAAAATGACCCCATTTTGGAAAGCTAACACCCCAACGTATAATCTATGAGGCATAATGAGTCTTTTGAACAGTTCATTTTTTTTCAGACGGTTTTGGGAAATGTGGGAAAAAAATGAAAACGCATTTTTTTTTTACAAAGTTGTCCATTTATAAGATATTTCCAGTGCATAGCATGTACATAGCAAAAATTACACCCCAAAATACATTCTGCTACTCCTCCTGAGTATGGGCGATACCACATGTGTGAGACTTTTACACAGCCTGGCCACATACAGAGGCCCAATATGCAAGGAACACCATCAGGCATTCTAGGAGCATAAATTACACATCTCATTTCTCAACCACCTATTACACTTTTGAAGGCCCTGGAGCACCAGGACAATGGCCATACAGAGGCCCAACATGCAAGGAATACCATCAGGTGTTCTAGGGACACATAGCAGGCACATACCAAGAATTACACCCTAAAAAAAAAAATTCTGCTGAGTAAAGGGTAAACAAAAGATTACCTGTGGTTTTAGTAGCGCAGTTGTTCACAGGAGGATAGCACTGGTCCAGGCAGCAGGCAGGGACTTGGTCAGCAAAAGTGAACGCAATTGTCCAGGCAACAGGCAGGAATACTGTCCATAGTCAGTAAAGAGCATCAGGCAGGGATACTGTCCATATACAGTCCAGGGTTAGTGCAGGCAGAGATTGTCAGCAGTGCCAAAATATTGGTCCTGGTAGTAGGCAGGAACATGGTCCATGTGGAGTGGTCAGTTTATGCGACAGGCAGAGGCATGATGGCAGAAGTCCTACAGGCAGCAGGCAGAAGTCGGGCCTCATTCAGGACAGAATGGGGACAGGGGTAGAGGCTTCTACCACCCAAATCTCTTTGAAGGCTCCGAGTCTCCAGACCCTAATCTAGGAATGAGAAAACAAAAAAAATTGTTTTCTTCATCCAGAAAAACATTTCTGGAGCCCCTCACATATGTGAGACCCCTGTGTTATGAATCTCACTAGTCCAGTAGCAGGGTACAAGATCAATCCAAGAGGCAGGCAAGAGGCATGGTCAAACAGTCCAGGGTCAGTTCCAGATCAGGTATGTACAGAATTGGTAGGCAGAAGTGTGGTCGAATAACAAGCCAGGGTCAGTTCCAGATCAGGCAGAGGTATGTACAGAATCAGTAGGCAGAAGTGTGGTCGAATAACAAGCCAGGGTCAGTTACAGAGCAAGCAGAGGCATAAGGGGTGTGAAGGTAAATGTCAGGAAGTGAGGGTTATAGCTACCATACTTCACTAATAATTTACTGAAGTATGGTAATGGCGGAAACAGTCACCTATGCAGTGGCCTGGTTCTGAAGGACATTGGGGACAATAATAAATGGTGTCTTCTCACTCCTCCTTTGGTGCACACCTGGCATTTTTCCTGACGTTTTTGGGCCTGTTGGTCTGGGAGGGATTTTATCGGGAAAGTGGCATTCGGAGAGTTGGCTAATCACATCGGATCAGATGTTTTCTGGTGGGCCGTTCGGGAATATAAGGGCAGTGGTGATTTCCTCCTGGCAGCCAAGGAAGGGTTTGGGGCTTTCAGTGGAGTTGCGATAGATTATATAGGTGTTTGTATATGGCCAAAGTAAACAAATAATTTGATACTTTTTTTATACCACTGGTAGGTTTGTCTTGTGGCTAGGTAGGGTTCGAGCATTTGGTTGTTGAAGTCGACACCCCCATAAACATATTGTATTCGTGGATACATGTTGACTTTTGGATTCGGCCATTCCTCCTAGTGATCTCCACAAAAGTATTGTGGATCGAAGACAAAATGTAGACATCCCTTCTGTCCCTCCACTTTACAGCCAGAATTTTCTCATTCCGTAAACTCGCGTCACCCCTCTTCTTAACTTCTGGTTGACGAGCCTTTGAGGAAAGCCCTTCCGGTTCATCCTTATGGTGCCACATGCTGGAGTGTTCTTTCTGTGAAGGTTGCGGAACAGGGACAAACTAGTATAAAAGTTGTCCACATACAAATGGTAGCCTTTCTCCAGGAGTGGGTTTATGAGTTCTCAAACGACTTTCCCGCGGGTTCCTATGTAGTTTGGGCAATTAGGGGGAAGCAGCTGGGTGTCCTTCCCTTCGTATACCATGAAGGCATATGTATACCCTGTTGCTCAGTCGCACAATTTATACAGCTTCACCCCATAGCGGGCCCTTTTGGTGGGAATAAATTGTTTTATGCCCAGCCTGCCAGTAAATTTGACAAGAGACTCATCCCCGCATATGTGTTGGTCTGGGGTAAACAACTGGAGGAAGATTTCAGAAAAATAATTTAGTAGTGGCCGAATTCTATATAGCTTGTCAAAATTTGGGTCATTTCGGGGAGGGCACTGGGTATTATCATTATAGTGTAGGAATCTCATAATCATGAGATATCTGGTTCTGGGCATTACTGAGGAAAAGATGATTTGCATGTGGTGGATGGGGAGGGTTGACCAATATTAACGTAATAAATTTTTTTTGGTTAGTCCCATACAGAATGTGAGGCCCAAAAAAATTTTAAACTCCTCCACTGTTAGGGCTCTCCACTCGTAGGGATGGGCATAATAGGACGTTGGGTTACTTGTTATGAATTGTTGGGCATACAGGTTACACTGGGCCACAAATGATGCAAGCATGTCCTCTGTAAAAATAAGGTGGAAAAAAAATCTATCGGTGAAAAATTTTCTGTGTCCACCTGATCTCCTGGCTGGGCAGCGAAAGGGAGAATGTTAGCTTCTCCTGAATTAGGAGGAAGCCACAAGGGGTTCTGAAGGGAATAGGGAAGGCTGGCATGGGACCTAACCCTTTGGGACTGAGGTGACACCCCACTTGTACTTGGCCTTTCTTGCCGAGGTACTGCGGTGCTGGTGGATGGCACTGCCTCCTCGCCAGAACGACATAGTCTGGTGGGCGCCCTCTCATCCTCCTCTGAGGCTGTCAGTGTTCCACTGCTTAGGACAGGCTCGTAGTCCACGTCAGAATCTGACTTTGAGGAATCTGAAGCGGAGAACTCCCCGTTGCACTCGTCGGCTGCAAGAATATTGTACACCTCCTCAGCTGTAAATTTTCTAGCCATTGTTGGTGGGCACTGATGACATGTGACACTGACAGATCGCACTGATTACACGTGACACTGATGTGGCACTGATGATATGTGGCAGTGATGAAACCTGGCACTGATGAAACATGACACTGACGAAAGATGACATGTGACACTGATGTGGCACTGATGACAGGTGGCACTGATGTGGCAGGTAACACTGACAGGTGGCACTGATGAAAGATGACACGTGGCACTGATGAAACATGGCACTGATAGATGGCACTGATGACAGATGGCACTGTGACACTAACAGTGATGAGCACTGTGACAACCAGTGGCACTGTATGGGCACTATTTGGGCTCTGATTTACTGTGTTTTTACTATGAAAACGGTTGGCACTCACAGATCTGCAGCTACGAAGCTCTCCCTCCTCACACGCGGTCTCTGTGTGAAGAGGGAGAGCCGGCACTGAGAGATGATCTCATATGTTTACATTTGAGATCATCTCCCATTAGACATTCCGATCGAGTGGTAAATGGCAGCTGTGATTGGCCATTTACCACGATTAGTGATTGGCTGTGTCCAAGGGACAAAGCCAACACAAATTTTCCCCATGGACGCTCTCCCGGCAATTAAGCCCCACACTGTAGCCGTCTTTTGGCTATAGAGTGGGCGGGGAGTGGTTAAAGATTCTATTCACCAGGCGTCCCACCTTACGCTTATGCTTGTGCATATGCGTAGAATCCTGTGGTTTAAGAATTGGTCAGCTGAAGCACCATGTAAAAACCTCCTAACTGAGTTCCCTTTTCATGGGGAGTGGCTATTTGGAGAAGACTTGGACAAATATATCCAAACAATTTCTAGTGGGAAAAATACTCTTTTGCCAGTCAAAAGAAAGTATAAACGCCCTTCATTTAAACAGGCTCTTTCCCCTGCGCCAGGGACTTCCGCCTCTAGGCAGTGGTGATGGCCTCCACTGTCGCTCTACCTCAGGGTCAAACCCAGGCTCAAAAGAAGTCCTAGGGTCGGAACCCTGCAAAGTAGAATCATAAAGCCTTATCATGAAGAGGCAACCCCCCTCAGCAAGGTGGGGGGAAAACTTCTGCAGTTTTCAAAAGTCTGGAAAGAGGAAATTCAGGACAGATGGGTCATCTCCTCGGTAACGCTGGGATACACACTGGAATTTTGGGACTTTCCACCGTCTCGCTTCCAGAGGTCAAGTGTTCCCAAAGATCCAGAGAAAAGACAATCTCTGTTTCAGGCACTAGACCGATTAATATCTCAAGGGGTGATCATACAGATCCCCACAAAAGAGCAAGGTCTGGGGTTTTATTCAGATCTTTTCTGGTACCAAAACCAAATGGAGACGTCAGACCCATTCTAGATCCAAAAAATCTAAATCAATTCCTGAAGATCCGCTCCTTTCACATGGAGACGATCAGGTCAGTAGTTTCTATCCCTCTAGGAGGAGAACTTCTGGCATCAATCGACATCAGGGATGCATATCTGCATGTCCCTATATTTCCCGCTCATCAAAAGTTTCTGCGGTTCGAGTTAGAACAGCAGCATTTCCAGTTTGTAGCCCTGCCCTTCGGGCTAGCCACAGCACCCCGGGTGTTCACCAAAGTGCTGGCCCCACCTCTAGCCAGGTTAAGGGCACAGGGCATAACAGTGGTAGTGTACCTAGTCTATCTATTGCTAATAGATCAGTCAGTGGCTCGTTTGGAGCAAAGCATACGCACTACAACCAACTATCTAAAAAGTTTGGGTTGGATTCTCAACCTAGAGAAACCTTCCTTAATACCGCTAAAAAGGCTGGAGTACTTGGGTCTGATCATAGACACAGCCCAGGAAAAGGTGTTCTTGCCTCAGGCAAAGATCAACTCCATAAGAGAGCTGGTGCGGATGGTCAGGTCAAATGGCGATCCCTAGGAACCATAGTGGCTTCATTCGAAGCAGTTCCCTATGCCCAGTTTCATTCAAGACTGTTGCAAAACAGTATCCTGTCTGCTTGGACCAAAACAATTCAAGCTTTAGACTTGCCAATGCAGCTGTCCCCAAGAGTGTCCCAAAGCCTCACTTGGTGGTTACTAACCCAGAATCTGCTGAAAGGAAAATCCTTCAGACCAGTCGTCTGGAAAGTGGTAATGACGGATGCCAGCCTTTCAGGCTGGGGAGCAGTACTAGAAAAGACAACTGTCCAGGGACAGTGGTCAAGAACTGAAAGAACCTTGCCCATCAATATCCTAGAGGTTTGGGCAGTGCGTCTGGCTCTAAAGGCCTGGACTTTTAGGTTATGGGATTGTCCTGTCAGGATTCAATCCAACAATGCCACAGCTGTGGCCTATATCACTCACTAAGGGGGCACCAAAAGTCTCTCAGTGCAGAGAGAGGTGAACCATATTCTAACTTGGGCAGAAAGGAATGTTCCGTGCCTATCGTCAGTCTTCATTCCGGGAGTAGAGAATTGGCAGGTGGACTACTTGAGTCGCCAGCAGTTATTCCCAGGGGAATGGTCTTTTCACCCCAACATATTTCGGGCTGTTTGCCAAAGATGGGGGACTCCAGACGTAGATCTTCTATCATCCAGGTTCAACATGAAGTTAGTCAACTTTGTGGCCAGAACAAGGGATCCATTCGCATGCGGAATGGATGCGTTGGTGACCCCATGGGATCAGTTCTCACTGATATATGCATTCCCCTCCCTTATTCAGTTTCTAGCCTCAACTTCTTTTCAGGATCAAGCTGGAAAGAAAGCAGGTAATTCTGGTGGCACCAGCATGGCCCAGAAGGTCATGGTATGCAGAAATTGGAAAGATGGCAGTGGAGGGCCCATGGTCCCTCCCACTATGGCCAGATCTGCTCTCACAGGGACCGATATTCCATCCTTCCTTACGGTCTCTAAATTTAACAGCTTGGCTACTGAAACCCACATTCTGAAGAAACGTTGGCTTTTCGGGTCAGCCTGATTAATGCAAGGAAGCCAGCTTGCAGAACTATATATTATAGGGTCTGGAGGGCTTATGTTTCCTGGTGTGAATCCAAGGGTTGGCACCGACGGAAATATATCATAGGCAGAATTCTTGCTTTTCTACAGTTAGGGGTAGAAATGAAATTGGCCTTGAGTACTATTAAAGGCCAAGTCTCAGCTTTATCAGTCTTATTTCAAAGACCACTTGCTGCTCATTCTTTAGTCCGGGGTTTTATACAGGGAGTAACGCGGCTTAATCCACCCATCAAACCTCCCTTGAACCATTGGGACTTGAACTTCGTTTTGTCTGTGTTACAAAAACAGCCATTTGAACCGATACAACATATTCCCTTAGTCCTTTTGACAAGGAAGTTGGTATTTTTGGTAGCTATATCCTCAGCAAGGAGGGTTTCAGAATTGGCTGCTCTTTCTTGTAAAGAGCCATATTTGATTTTTCATGAGGACAGAGTGGTGTTATGCCCTCAGCCAGGTTTTTTACCAAAAGTGGTCTCAGGTTTTCACCTGAACCAAGATATTGTCCTGCCCATATTTTTTCCAAAACCATATTCCAGGGAGGAAAAGTCACTACATTGTCTTGATGTGGTGAGAGCAGTGAAAATTTATTTAAAGGCAACTGCTCAGATTCGTAAGACTGATGTCTTATTTATTCTGCCAGAGGGTCCTTAGAAAGGACAGGCAGCGTCGAAATCCACTGTTGCTAGGTGGATTCGGCAAGTGATAATTCAAACTTATGATTTAAGGGGTAAGATTCCCCCTTTTCAAGTTAAGGCGCACTCTACCAGGGCGGTTAGTGCTTCTTGGGCAGTGTGTCATCAGGCCTCCATGGCTCAGATCTGTAAGGCCGCAACTTGGTCTTCAGTGCATACATTCACAACATTTTATCAGCTGGATGTAAGGAGATATGAGGATATCGCCTTCGGGCGCAGTGTGCTGCAAGCAGCAGTATAGGTCCTCAAGTCTGGGGGTACCCTCGGGGTTGTGTCTCCCTCCCCTCAAGTAGCATTGCTATGGGACGTCCCATTTAGTAATTACTTAGGGCTCTGTGTCCCATGATGTACGATGAAGAAAAGAGGATTTTTATAACAGCTTACCTGTAAAATCCTTTTCTTGGAGTACATCATGGGACACAGAGGTCCCTCCCCTTTTTTGGGGGATTTAAGTATATTGCTTTGCTACAAAAATGGATGTGTTCCTGGAAGGAGGAAGGGTTATATAGGGAGTGAACTTCTTGGATTGGGTATACCAGTGTCCATCACCTGAAGGTGGCCTATAACCCATTAAATAATTACTTAAGGCTCTGTGTCCCATGATGTACTCCAATAAAAGGATTTTACAGGTAAGCTGTTATAAAATTCCTATTTTTGCCTCCCTGGTGTCATGTGACTCTGAAACTGAGCTGCAGCACGGTGGCCAGGACCATACAGCGGTTTAACAGGACAGGTAACACTCAGAACAGGCCTCGCCATGGTCAACCAAAGAAATTGAGTGCACGTACTCAGCGCCATATTCAGAGGTTGTCTTTGGGAAATAGACAGATGAGTGCTGCCAGCATTGCTGCAGAGGTTAAAGGGGGGAGAGGTTAGTCTGTCAGTGTTCAGACCATACGCCGCACATTGCATCAAATTGGTCTGCAAGGCTGTCGTCCCAGAAAGAAGTCTCTTCTAAAGATTATGCACAAGAAAGCCCGCAAACAGTTTGCTGAAGACAAGCAGACTAAGGACTTGGATTACTGGTACCATGTCCTGTAGTTTGATGAGACCAAGATAAACTTATTTGGTTCAGATGGTGTCAAGCGTGTGTGGTGGCAACCAGGTGAGGAGTACAAAGACAAGTGTGTCTTGCCTACAGTCAAGCATGATGGTGGGAGTGTCATGGTCTGGGGCTGCATGAGTGCTGCCGGAACTGATCCCCCCCCCTTACGGAGGCTGGGCCGCAGGGCAGTATTCCAACATGATAATGATCCCGAACACACCTCCAAGATGACCACTGCCGTTTGCTAAAGAAGCTGAGGGTAAAGGTGATGGACTGGCCAAGTATGTCTCCAGACCTAAACCCCATTGAGCATCTTTGGGGCATTCTCAAACGGAAGGTGGATGAGAGCAAGGTCTCTAACATCCACCAGCTCCGTGATGTCATCATGGAGGAGTGGAAGAGGACTCTAGTGGCAACCTGTGAAGCTCTGGTGAACTTCATGCCCAAGAGGGTTAAGGTAGTGCTGGGAAATAATGGTGGCCACACAAAATATTGACATTTTGGGTCCAATTTGGACACTTTCACTTAGGGGTGTACTCACTTTTGTTGCCATTGGTTTAGACATTAATGGCTGTGTATTGAGTTATTTTGAGGGCACAGAAAATGTTCACTGTTATACAAGCTGTACACTCACTACTTTACATTGTAGCAAAGTGTAATTTTTCAGAGTTGTCACATGAAAAGTTATAATAAAATATTTACAAAAATGTGAGGGGTGTACTCACTTTTGTGAGATACTGTATAAAACTTTTTGTAATATGGTCTTACAGTCAATGTTATGGTCAATTTTTCACCCAAGAAATCTGTATTGCCTTCTACCTTTATGTATACTGCTGTTTTAACTTTTGAAGATGATAAATATTTTGAGGTTAATCAACAAAAATCTGTGGTTCTTAATGTTTCACTCCCTCCAGCTGACCTCTCTCTCCTCCAAACCTCCTTCCTCTTTGTATGGCCTCCCCATATAATCACATATTTGGGAGTCAAGCTGACTAGCCACCCTGATGCCCTCTTTGAGGCCAACTACCCCACCATAATAACTCGCCTTCCTGGATTGATAAAATAACAGTGGTAAGTAGGGTTGCACCAATACTAGTATCGGTGCCGATACTGCGCATTTGCCCGAGTACTTGTACTCGGGCAAATACTCCGATGCTTTATCCAATACTTGGGCAGTCAAGGGCGACCCCCTGTATAGATTTCAATAAAGCAGCTGACAGCCACTTCTCCTCCTCTCCCTCCCGCGGCTTTCAGCTGCTTTATTGAAATCTATAAAGGGGGATCTGTGCTTGTAACTGCCCCCACCACCACACCGATCACCCCTGACTCTCTCCAAATCCTCCTCCAGTCCCACTCTGTGTCGTCCTCTGTGCTCCTTCCAGCCCCCCTCCATGCTCCGCTCTGGCCCCCCCCCGCTCTGACCCTGTCCCCCTCCGAGCTCTGCTCCTGTCCCCCTCCGAGCTCTGCTCCTGTCCCGCTCCCCCTCTATGCTCCTCGATCTGTTAGGATTGAGATTGGAGGAAGGAGCCAGTAAATCTTTCATTTACCGGCTCCTTCCTTTTCCAAATGAACAGTCAGTGGTCACTGACTCTGTCCATTCATAACTGAGCATTCTAAACTGTTTACAATGCTTCAGTTTATGAATGGAGAGGAGCCTATGTCTCCTCTCCATTTATCTCCAGTGCAGATGAGGCTGCAGGGAAAGGGACTGGGGAACATGTCCTCAGTCTTTCTCTGTCGCAAAAGGGAGATGTCAGGGGTCTGTTAAGACCCCTGATAGCTAACCAAAGGCATTGTAAAAAAAAAAGCAAAAAAGTTGTAAAAAATAAAAAAATTTTAAAAAATGAAAAAATTTGTTAAAAATAAAATTGTAAAAAAAAGAAAAAAAAACTACTTACACAGTCCACTCATCATCAGTGCTGCATATTAGTGCCACTGTCACAAGACATTAAAAAAAGGTATCGGCGAGTACTTGAAAAAAGTGTCAGTACTTGCACTCGGTCCTAAAGTGGTATTGGTGCAACCCTAGTGGTAAGGATGACCATACTCCCAAAAATACTTTTATCTATTTAGAGTTTTACATATTCCTGTTCTGTCTTACTACTTTTGTCTACTGCAAAGTGGGTGACTCACTATGGGGAGCCACTAAATTGAGACTTCCTAAAGCTACCCTGATGCAATCTAAATTAGATGGATGGCTAGAGCTGCCTCACTTTCAAAAATATTTTAACTCAGCTCAATTAGCGCAAATAGATAACTTTCACTCAATCCAGGAAGTACCCATATGGATGAGACTGCAGATTGTGGCCCTTGACTGCATGTGTCAATCCACCATCTTACTACCCCTAGTGACATCTTGGTACTTCCAGTTGCTTACAGCACATTTGGGAAAGCCATTTTACTCTCTTCTGAACAGGCACAGCTGCCATTTTGGAAGAGCAGGTGCATGTGTGGTTGCCATTTTCACTGAGACATGTGCTGTAGCAGGACGTACATGAGACTGGCAGTTTCCTACCATGGATGTCTCAGCATGGCAGCTTTGTACAATACCATGGAAGTGGTGTGGTGCTTGTCTGCATTGCATTCACCTTCATGGGACCGGGCACTGTGCAGGAACCCCAAAACCACCACCAGAGGGTGTGAGTGCCCCATATAGGTAAGCATCTGACAATGGAGAACCCTAAACACAGAGTGGAAGGGAAAGGCAGCTTGACTAACATATGATCTCTTTTCCTGCAATCTGGGGTTTTGTACTTTTTCTTGCAAGGGACCAGGGAGTGGAGGTTTCCCCTCCAATCAGACAGGGCTCCCCCAATGCTCAGACAAGAGGGTAGCATCATCCAAGACCCCACATTCTTGTCCGAGTGAAAAATTCTCCAGCCAAATGTCTTCTCTGAGTAGGTAAATGGTGATATATTTTAAAAGATCAGCTTAAAAAAGTGCAGTCAAAACTTGGGGGCATGACTGATAATGAACAGCTGAGCATGCTGAGTATTGTGTCCACCTGATACATGCGGACTGCCTGCTGCCTGCCTATGCCCGCAATCTCCATGTAGGCTCGGGACCCACAGAATCCCCATACTGCCAATACTGCTGTACCTGAACCTCAGCAGGGACCCATCCAGCGATACCTCCTTCGGGCGTATTCATAGGATCCCTGCACGGATAAGAACAAGAAGGCACTGAGTAAGACTTGATCTACCTCCTCCACTCATGCCACTGCCTCCATTAATCCAAACAAGACGGGCTGATCTCGACCTGAGAATAGGGATGAGCCGAACACCCCCTGGTTCGGTTCACATCCAGAACACGCGAACGGACCGAAAGTTCGCGCGAACTTTCGAACGCCGTTAAAGTCTATGGGACTCGAACATGAGAAATCAAAAGTGCGAATTTTAACCACTTGCCGACCGCCTCACGCCTATATACGTGAGCAGAGCGGCACGGGCAGGCAAAATCACGTACCTGGAACGTGATTGCCTTCCCGCGGGTGGGGGGTCCGATCGGACCCCCCCCGGTGCCAGCTGCGGTCGGCATTTGGCTGGGAGCATTGAGAGACGAGGGGGAGGCCATCCGATCGTGGCCCCCTCCTCGCGATCGCTCCCAGCCAATGAGAAACATCCCCTGCCTCTGTATAGTACACAGAGGCAGAGGATGTGATGTCATCTCTCCTCGGCTCGGCAGTTTCCGTTCCAGCGCCGAGGGGAGATGACATGTAAGTAAGTGCACAACACAAACACACACAGTAGAACATGCCAGGCACACTAAACACCCCGATCCCCCCCCCGATCGCCCCCCGATCCCCCCCCAATCACCCCCCCCCTGTCACAAACTGACACCAAGCAGGTTTTTTTTTTTTTCCTGATTACTGCATAGTGTCAGTTTGTGACAGTTAGAAGTGTTAGGACAATTAGGGTTAGCCCCCTGTAGGTCTAGGGTACCCCCCTTACCCCCCCTAATAAAGTTTTAACCCCTTGATCACCCCCCCTCACCAGTGTCGCTAAGCGATCATTTTTCTGATCGCTGTATTAGTGTCGCTGGTGACGGTAGTTAGTGAGGTAAATATTTAGGTTCGCCGTCAGCGTTTTATAGCGTCAAGGACCCCCATATACTATCTAATAAATGTTTTAACCCCTTGATTGCCCCTAGTTAACCCTTTCACCACTGATCACCGTATAACTGTTACGGGTGACGCTGGTTAGTTTGTTTATTTTTTATAGTGTTAGGGAACCCGCCGTTTATTACCGAATAAAGGTTTAGCCCCCTGATCGCCCGGCGGTGATATTCGTCGCCCCAGGCAGCGTCAGATTAGCGCCAGTACCGCTAACACCCACGCACGCAGCATACGCCTCCCTTAGTGGTATAGTATCTGAACGGATCAATATCTGATCCGATCAGATCTATACTAGCGTCCCCAGCATTTTAGGGTTCCCAAAAACGCAGTGTTAGCGGGATCAGCCCAGATACCTGCTAGCACCTGCGTTTTGCCCCTCCGCCCAGCCTAGCCCAGCCCACCCAAGTGCAGTATCGATCGATCACTGTCACTTACAAGGCACTAAACGCATAACTGCAGCGTTCGCAGAGTCAGGCCTGATCCCTGCGATCGCTAACAGTTTTTTTGGTAGCGTTTTGGTGAACTGGTAAGCACCAGCCCCAGGCAGCGTCAGGTTAGCGCCAGTACCGCTAACCCCCACGCACGCACCGTACACCTCCCTTAGTGGTATAGTATCTGATCGGATCAATATCTGATCCGATCAGATCTATACTAGCGTCCCCAGCAGTTTAGGGTTCCCAAAAACGCAGTGTTAGCGGGATCAGCCCAGATACCTGCTAGCACCTGCGTTTTGCCCCTCCGCCCGGCCCACCCAAGTGCAGTATCGATCGATCACTGTCACTTACAAAACACTAAACGCATAACTGCAGCGTTCGCAGAGTCAGGCCTGATCCCTGCGATCGCTAAAAGTTTTTTTGGTAGCGTTTTGGTGAACTGGCAAGCGCCAGCGGCCTAGTACACCCCGGTCGTAGTCAAACCAGCACTGCAGTAACACTTGGTGACGTGGCGAGTCCCATAAGTGCAGTTCAAGCTGGTGAGGTGGCGAGCACAAGTAGTGTCCCGCTGCCACCAAAAAGACAAACACAGGCCCGTCGTGCCCATAATGCCCTTCCTACTGCATTCGCCAATCCTAATTGGGAACCCACCACTTCTGCAGCACCCGTACTTCCCCCATTCACATCCCCAACCAAATGCAGTCGGCTGCATGAGAGGCATTTTTATGTCCTCCCGAGTACCCCTACCCAGCGAACCCCCCCAAAATAGATGTCATGTCTGCAGCAAGCGTGGATATAGGCGTGACACCCGCTATTATTGTCCCTCCTGTCCTGACAATCCTGGTCTTTGCATTGGTGAATGTTTTGAACGCTACCATTCACTAGTTGAGTATTAGCGTAGGGTACAGCTATCCACAGACTAGGCACACTTTCACAGGGTCTCCCGAGATGCCATCGCATTTTGAGAGACCCGAACCTGGAACCGGTTACAGTTATAAAAGTTAGTTACAAAAAAAAGTGTAAAAAAAAAAAAAACACAAACAAAAATATATAAAAAAAAAAAAAAATAGTTGGCATTTTATTGTTCTCTCTCTCTCTATTCTCTCTATTGTTCTGCTCTTTTTTACTGTATTCTATTCTGCAATGTTTTATTGTTATTATGTTTTATCATGTTTGCTTTTCAGGTATGCAATTTTTTATACTTTACCGTTTACTGTGCTTTATTGTTAACCATTTTTTTGTCTTCAGGTACGCCATTCACGACTTTGAGTGGTTATACCAGAATGATGCCTGCAGGTTTAGGTATCATCTTGGTATCATTCTTTTCAGCCAGCGGTCGGCTTTCATGTAAAAGCAATCCTAGCGGCTAATTAGCCTCTAGACTGCTTTTACAAGCAGTGGGAGGGAATGCCCCCCCCCTCACCGTCTTCCGTGTTTTTCTCTGGCTCTCCTGTCTCAACAGGGAACCTGAGAAAGCAGCCGGTGATTCAGCCAGCTGACCATAGAGCTGATCAGAGACCAGAGTGGCTCCAAACATCTCTATGGCCTAAGAAACCGGAAGCTACGAGCATTTTATGACTTAGATTTCGCCGGATGTAAACAGCGCCATTGGGAAATTAGGGAAGCATTTTATCACACCGATCTTGGTGTGGTCAGATGCTTTGAGGGCAGAGGAGAGATCTAGGGTCTAATAGACCCCAATTTTTTCAAAAAAGAGTACCTGTCACTACCTATTGCTATCATAGGGGATATTTACATTCCCTGAGATAACAATAAAAATGATTTAAAAAAAAAAATATGAAAGGAACAGTTTAAAAATAAGATAAAAAAGCAAAAAAATAATAAAGAAAAAAAAAAAAAAAAAAAAAGCACCCCTGTCCCCCCTGCTCTCGCGCTAAGGCGAACGCAAGCGTCGGTCTGGCGTCAAATGTAAACAGCAATTGCACCATGCATGTGAGGTATCACCGCGAAGGTCAGATCGAGGGCAGTATTTTTAGCAGTAGACCTCCTCTGTAAATCTAAAGTGGTAACCTGTAAAGGCTTTTAAAGGCTTTTAAAAATGTATTAATTTTGTTGCCACTGCACGTTTGTGCGCAATTTTAAAGCATGTCATGTTTGGTATCCATGTACTCGGCTTAAGATCATCTTTTTTATTCCATCAAACATTTGGGCAATATAGTGTGTTTTAGTGCATTAAAATTTAAAAAAGTGTGTTTTTTCCACAAAAAATGCGTTTGAAAAATCGCTGCGCAAATACCGTGTGAAAAAAAAAAATGAAACACTCACCATTTTAATCTGTAGGGCATTTGCTTTAAAAAAATATATAATGTTTGGGGGTTCAAAGTAATTTTCTTGCAAAAAAAAATAACTTTTTCACGTAATCAAAAAGTGTCAGAAAGGGCTTTGTCTTCAAGTGGTTAGAAGAGTGGGTGATGTGTGACATAAGCTTCTAAATGTTGTGCATAAAATGCCAGGACAATTCAAAACCCCCCCAAATGACCCCATTTTGGAAAGTAGACACCCCAAGCTATTTGCTGAGAGTCATGTCGAGTCCATGGAATATTTTATATTGTGACACAAGTTGCGGGAAAGAGACAATTTTTTTTTTTTTTTTTGCACAAAGTTGTCACTAAATGATATATTGCTTAAACATGCCATGGGGATATGTGAAATTACACCCCAAAATACATTCTGCTGCTTCTCCTGAGTACGGGGATACCACATGTGTGGGACTTTTTGGGAGCCTAGCCGCGCACGGGACCCCGAAAACCAATCACCGCCTTCAGGCTTTCTAAGGGCGTAAATTTTTGATTTCACTCTTCACTGCCTATCACAGTTTCGGAGGCCATGGAATGCCCAGGTGGCACAAACCCCCCCCCCAAATGACCCCATTTTGGAAAGTAGACACCCCAAGCTATTTGCTGAGAGGTATAGTGAGTATTTTGCAGACCTCACTTTTTGTCACAAAGTTTTGAAAATTGAAAAAAGAAAAAAAAAATTTTTTTTTCTGGTCTTTCTTCATTTTCAAAAACAAATGAGAGCTGCAAAATACTCACCATGCCTCTCAGCAAATAGCTTGGGGTGTCTACTTTCCAAAATGGGGTCATTTGGGGGCGTTTTGTGCCATCTTGGCATTTTATGGCCTTCAAAACTGTGATAGGTAGTGAGGCATGAAATCAAAAATTTATGCCCTTAGAAATCCTGAAGGCGGTGCTTGGTTTTCGGGGCCCCGTACGCGGCTAGGCTCCCAAAAAGTCCCACACATGTGGTATCCCCATACTCAGGAGAAGCAGCTGAATGTATTTTGGGGTGCAATTCCACATATGTCCATGGCCTGTGTGAGCAATATATCATTTAGTGACAACTTTTTGTAAATTTTTTATTTTTTTTGTCATTATTCAATCACTTGGGACAAAAAAAATAAATATTCAATGGGTTCAACATGCCTCTCAGCAATTTCCTTGGGGTGTCTACTTTCTAAAATGGGGTCATTTGGGGGGGGGGTTTGTACTGCCCTGCCATTTTAGCACCTCAAGAAATGACATAGGCAGTCATAAACTAAAAGCTGTGTAAATTACAGAAAATGTACCCTAGTTTGTAGACGCTATAACTTTTGCGCAAACCAATAAATATACGCTTATTGACATTTTTTTTACCAAAGACATGTGGCCGAATACATTTTGGCCTAAATGTATGACTAAAATTTAGTTTATTGGATTTTTTTTATAACAAAAAGTAGAAAATATCATTTTTTTTCAAAATTTTCGGTCTTTTTCCGTTTATAGCGCAAAAAATAAAAACGGCAGAGGTGATCAAATACCATCAAAAGAAAGCTCTATTTGTGGGAAGAAAAGGACGCAAATTTCGTTTGGGTACAGCATTGCATGACCGCGCAATTAGCAGTTAAAGCGACGCAGTGCCGAATTGTAAAAAGTGCTCTGGTCAGGAAGGGGGTAAATCCTTCCGGGGCTGAAGTGGTTAAAGGCTAATATGTAAGTTATTGTCTAAAAAGGGTTTGGGGACCCGGGTCCTGCCCCAGGGGACATGTATCAGTGCAAAAAAAGTTTTAAAAACTGACGTTTTTTCGGGAGCAGTGATTTTAATGATGCTAAAGTGAGAAAATAAAAGTGAAATATTCCTTTAAATATCGTACCTGGGGGGTGTCTATAGTATGCCTGTAAAGTGGCGCGTGTTTCCTGTGTTTAGAACAGTCCCTGCACAAAATGACATTTCTAAAGGAATAAAAGTAATTTAAAACTGCTTGCGGCTGTAATGTAATGTCGGGTTCCGGAAATATGGATGAAAATTATTGAGAAAAATGGCATGGGTAACCCCCCAGCCCATTACCAGGCCCTTCGGGTCTTGTATGGATATTAAGGGGAACCCCACACCCAAATTAAAAAAAGAAAAGGTGTGAGGCCCCCAGGTCCTATATACTCTGAACACCAGTATACAGGTGGTCCCAAGAAAGACAGGGACTGTAGGTTTGTTCTTAAGTTGAATTTGTTTGTAATTTGGAACAGGTACGTTTTGTAAGTGTAGCTCCAGCCAGAAAATCTATTTTTAAGATTTTTGGAAAACATAGGGAAGGGTTATCACCCCTATAACATTTGTTTTGCTGTCTATGCCCCTATTCAGAAGATTTAACCTCACTTTCTGTTCCAATGACAATTGGATTTTGAAAATTTGGGGGTTTTAGGGAAACAAGGATTGGTGATAGTGGCAAAGTCAGAAATACAATAACATTGGAACGTCCATACATAGCTAATATTTGTGTACATATAACGGTAGTTGTAATCTCTACGCTGTTTCGGGACCTTATAGCCACTCATCAGGAGCATAACTGTATTAATCACCTATGAATAGGGAAAATAGCAATATTTAGATGGTTTGAAGGACAAGTGGGCAAATGTAAAACATGAAATTCCACATTATTCTACTAAGACCATGTACTTACAATTGTGCCCGCGCAAAGCAGGCGCAGCCCTGAATGCAAAGCCCGCCCATAATGCCAGGGTCCGAAGCTGAGGGAGCGTGTCCAGGCAGCAAACCCAGCACCGAGAAACCCCCAGATTGGGTCAAAATGTAGAAACCAAATTAAAAGGTGACGAGGGGGATCTCAAAAAAGAAAGAAAACCAGAAAAGCAAAAACACTAAGTGAATGGGTGAGGATAGTATGAAAAGAATGAAAAAAGGGTATAGAGCAGTGAAAATTAATTAGAATGAAAAGAGTGAAAGAGAAGAAGGAAGAGAAATGGAAAAGTGAAAAGGAGAAGGTGGAACATGAGAGAAAAGACCAAGATAGTCCAAAGAAAGACTAGGAAAAAGGATAGCAGAACAAGAGCGAAAAAAGTGAGTGGAGAAAGGGTGAAGAAAAACCATACCTGCAAAGGTGTGAGTAGGGGCATGATTGCCAAAGGTGTATAACTGCTTGAATGGTGAACGGGAGAAAGCCTAAGGTGTGAGACACCTCACTGGGAGAGGCCAATGCGGGGAGTGCCGCCGCAGAACCACCCCCAACGTCATGCACCAGCAAACCAAAGGGGACCGGGAAGCGCCATGACCTCGCCAGCTAGCCAACCAAACTGGCCGACGGTGAGTGCCAAACCGACCCCACCAAACGCTGAAGATGGAAAAACACGCAGCCGCTATATGGGCGTCACGAGGACGCTGAACAGCCGGCGCGGGAGGCATGACATCGACGTGCAGTGGAGGAGACCCCGCCCGCCCCACGTCAGAACAAGGCGAAGGGGGAATCCCTAGTGCGCGTCGCAGCTCCGGGATATGACAGAAAGGGCCAAAACACCTGAGATGACATCCTAGTGATTGACTCTGTATAGGGACAATCAAAATGTGTAATTGGGAAATTCTGGATAGATATGAAAAAAAAATTAAAATTAATAATAAATAAAGAATGAAAAATAAATAAATAATATATTAACTGAAAGTGCGACCGTGTGCCTCCATCCCTAATTAATTGATTAAAAGGAGAAAGGAAAAGCAATATTGGGACTTTAAATGAGGATAGTGGGGTCGTTCAAAACCCCTCCTCCATCCCGGTTCAATATTAAAATAAAAAAGAGAACAGGTGCAGGACTTTAAATGAGGCACACGGGAGCAGAAATCTAACTAGAGTAAAGTATCAATTTTTAATAAAATAATACATAAATTCATAAATTTACATTTATAGGCACATAGCTCAATAATGATAGTTTGTATTCAATCATAAAATACATTCCAACAAGGACTTCTATGTAAACATATGAGGATATAAATAAAAAATAAATAACAATAAATATGTCACCTTTTTCCTATATTAACTCTTACAGGAGAGAATTTCCCTTCCTAGGGGTAGATTTCCTCTCACTTCTTGTTGTATCCCTCCGTTTGTAAGTAGGAGTCGTTTGTAAATCGGATTTTTGAAAGTAGGGGCCTGCCCTATATACTCTGCAGAAATTTGGGCCTTAGGTGTTGGTGGTACCAGAGCACTGTAAGCCCTCACAGTTACTCTTGGTGGGCGCTGGAACGGGCCCTGCTGTGAAATATTATATCAAGAATTGTAATTACATGCCCCTGTTGAACAGGGTCAGAAAAATTGGGCTTTGGTGGTGGTTTTGCCACAACACTGCAACCCCTCACAAATAATCTAGTTGATCGCAGGAACAAGCCCTGCTGCAAAATATTACAGTAAAAATTGTAATTGCACGCCCCTGTTGAACAGGGGCAGAAAAATTGGGCTTTCGGCACTGGTGCTGGTGCCACAACACTGCAACCCCTCACAGATACTCTAGTTTAGTGCAGGTACAAGCTCTGCTACAAAATATTACAGCAAAAATTGTAATTACACGCCCCTGTTGAACAGGGGCAGAAAAATTGGGACTTAGGCACTGGTGCTGGTGCCACAACACTGCAACCCCTCACAGATACTCTAGTTTAGCGCAGGAACAAGCCCTGCTGCAAAATATTACAGCAAAAATTGTAATTACACACCCCTGTTGAACAGGGGAAGAAAAATTGAGCTTTAGATACTGGTGCTGGTGCCACAACACTGCAACTCCTCACAGATACTCTAGCGCAGGAGCAAGCCCTACTACAAAATATTACAGCAAAAATTGTAATTACACGCCCCTGTTAAACAGGGGCAGAAAAATTGGGCCTTAGCCACTGGTGGTGGTGCCCAGAACCAAAAATGTTCTTGCAAGCTATCAACATGAACATTGAGGAGGAATAGGATTGTCATTTAGCATAACAGGATAGTCACTCAGGATCAGCATAGGCAGTCTTCAAGGGATCTCACATTTATAAAAAAATGAGTCGGTTACATCAGCATCAGGTGTTTGGTAGCTGGTGATCCAAGACTGATTCATTTTTATGAAGGTGAGCCGATCAACCGAGTCGGTGGACAGGCGCACTCTGTGATCGGTTACAAAGCCTCCAGCAGCACTGAATGTGCGTTCCGAAAGAACGCTGGATACAGGACAGGCCAGTAGCTCAATTGCATACTGTGCAACCTCTGGCCAGTGATCCATCCTCAAGACCCAGTAACCCAAAGGATTTTCGGTTGGAAAGGTCTCCGAGTCTGATCTTGCCCCTAGGTACTCCTACACCATGTAAATCAGACGCTGGCGATGGTTGCTGGAACTGATCAGACCTTGGGGCTGCGGACTAAAAAATTGTCTGAACGCATCTGTCAGACAGCCACCTTCTCCACCGCTCCTTCTGTGACTGACCGAAGCCTCAGCAACATGTTTCACCAGGAATTTGTAACATCCCAGGCTCTGGAAACGCATTGCACAAACCTTTCTGCAAGGCCTCCCGAAGATGTTTCAACCTCTGCTCCCTCTATGGCGGCTGGATAAGTTCCGCAACCTTACCCTTGTAACGTGGATCAAGGAGGGTTGCCAGCTAGTACTGATCCCTCTCCTTGATACCACGAATCAGAGGGTCCTTTCGCAGGTTTTGCAGGATCAGGGAGGCCATGCAGCGTAGGTTTGCTGAGGCATTCTGTCCAGAGTCCTCTGGGTCACTAAGGACGATCTGATCCGCAGCCACCTCCTCCCAGCCACGTACAAGTCCATGGGTTTCTGGGGACTGTAAACGATCCCTTGAAGACTGCTGCTGATGCTGAGTGCTAGGCTCCACCTCCATGCTGACACAATCCTCCTCCTCCTCCTCCCTCCTGTGTGATCGGTGGGAACACTGTCTGGATAGAGGGGCCCTTGAGAGGTAATGAAGTCCTCCTCTTCCTCCCTCTGTGCCTCAAGTGCCCTGTCCATTATTCCATGCAGCGTATGCTCCAACAGGTAGACGAGGGACAGTATCACTGATGCATGCACTGTCACTGCTCACCATCCTCGTGGCCTCCTCAAATGGTGGCAGGAAAGTGCATGAATCCTTGATCATGAGCCACTGGCATGGCGAAAAAAAGCCAAGCTCTCCTGACCCTGTCCTGGTGCCATAGTCGCACAGGTACTCATTGATGGCCCTCTGCTGCATGTGCAGTCGCTGCAGCATGGCCAATGTTGAGTTCCATCTGGTGGGCATGTCACAGATTAGGCGGTTCTTGTGCAGGTTGTATTTCTTTTGGAGGTCAGCCAGCCGAGCACTTTCATTATATGACCGGCGGAAATGCACATAGACTTTCCTGGCCTGCCTCAAGAGATCCTGTAAGCCCGGGTACTTGCACAAGAACCGCTGCACCACCAATTTAAGGATGTGAGCCAAACAGGGAACATGGGTGAAGTGTCCCTGTCAGAGGGCAGAGAGGAGGTTGGTGCCATTGTCTCAAACCACCATTCCTGCTTGAAACTGGCATGGCGTCAACCACCTCTGAGCCTGCCCCTTCAGAGTTGACAGAATCTCTGCCCCAGTGTGGCTCCTGTCCCCTAAGCACACCAGCTCAAGCACCGCATGGCATCTTTTTGCCTGAATGCTTGCATAGCCCCTTGAATGCCTAAGGAGCACCGCTGGTTCCGAGGACAAATCTATAGAGGAAGAGGCCATGGAGGAAGAAGACGAGGAGGGGGTAGAGGAACAAGCGTGGTGGTGGAACAAGCTCCAACAATACTGCACCCTGTCCTGCATCCTTCCCAGCTGCCAACAGGGTCATCCAGTGCGCCGTGAAAGATAGGTTACGTCCCTGTCCATGCCTGCTGGACCATGAGTCAGCGGTAATATGCATCTTACCGCTGACCGCCCTGTCCAGCGAGGCCAAGACATTGCCTTCCACATGCCAGTAGAGAGCCAGAATCGCCTTCTGTGAAAAAATGTGGCGTTTGGGAACCTGCCACTGAGGTACTGCATATTCCACAAATTCACGAAAGGGGGCAGAATCTACCAGCTGAAAAGGCAGCAGTTGGAGTGCTAGCAATTTAGCCAAGCTAGCATTCAGCCGCTGGGCATGTGGATGACTGGGACCGAATTTCTTTCGCAGTTTAGCAACTGGTGCAGGGAAACTGTCTGCTCAATCTATCTAAATGAAATTAAATGACACTCTCTCTTTCTCTCTCTCTCTCTCTCTCTCTCTCTCTCTCTATGCCGGAACACACTACACACGGCCGACGTGCAGGCGGCCTTATATAGTGTGGAGCGTGTACTTAATCCCCTGAGCCATAATTGGCCAAAGGCATCCTGCCTTTGGCCAATTATGGCTCTGTTTGCTTATGGCACTGTGATTGGCCAAAGCATGCGGATCATAGTGCATGCTTGGCCAATCATCAGCCAGCAAACCATTGCGATGATGCAGTGCATTGTGGGCCATGACGCGCCGCTCGAATTTGGCGCGGACGGCCCATAATGTTCGATCATCGTTGAACGATCGAACAGCCGATGTTCGAGTCAAACTCATGTTCGACTCAAACTCGAAGCTCAACCCTACCTGAGAAGGCTAACAAACCCACTGACAAGGCTGGGAGGGTCAAAAAGACTGATGCGGATGACGGGGCTGAGGAAACAGACATGGCTGGTGTGACCCACCGTAAAACCTTGAAAATTTCCTTGAACAAGCCCCTATTCCTATTCCAAATTGGCTTGACCCCCCCCCGGACAATCACCGCCAGGCAGGAAAGACAGCTATTTTTCACCAACGTCGTTGGCATACTCGATCCCGATCTGGGTCGGCTGAAAATAGGTCATGCCACCCAAAACCATCCGAAACATGAGTACCTTGAATTCAGGCTTTCTACCGTGGCCCTCTTCCCATAATTCTTCACTCAACACATTTTGGAACTTTAATAGGACTTCAAATATATTTAAATTTGCACACACATCCCCCCACCCTTTTTTTTTGGTTCTTTTGCTTGTATTGGGGATTTGTTATGCTGTGTACTAAAGCCCATGGCGTTCACATCTGGCCCCCTTTTTTTAGGCTACAATGCTTATTTTTATTTTATTTTTATCCATTGGCTAATTGTGGACCATGTTGTCCCCCCCCTATAAACTCTTGGTAAATCTATCTCCCTAAGGGGTGTTGAGTATATAAAATATATGTACCTATGGTGTAGGGGTGGTTCCCTCTTTTATATATATATATTTTTTTTTCACAGAGGATATGCCAAGTTACAGCTCATATCTGGTCCATGGTGCCCATCTCCACTCAAGGATACATTGTGGGCCAAATTGTCCCTCCCCTACACTCTCTGGGTAAATTAATTCCCCCGGGGGGGTGTAGAGCATACTAGAGATAAGCACCCATATTGTTGGGAAGGTTCCTCCTCACCCCCAACCCCTTTTTTTTGGTGCAGTTAGACATAAGATTGTTAGCTCTTCTGCAATACACTATTTTGTAAGCTACAAAATCTGTTGAACTATGTGGGCATAATTTGTTTGATAACATGCCTGCTTTGTTGATGGGGACACAACTCATGCTTTTTTATCTCCTCTTTGCCTACCCCCCCCCCCCCAATAGGATTGGCATGATTAGTGCTTTTTGTGTGATATACCACACAATGTCCTGCAATATTGCAGGCAAATCGGTGTTCTTCTGTGACACTCTCTTGAATGCCTTCCTTTTTTTTTCCAAAACAGGATCCCCCCCCACATTTTATCTTTTTTTAAATTCTCATCTCTCTGGCGTTTCTTTCTATACTCCATCATGGCTCAAACAATCATAACACAACCATTACTGAGATTTTGCTCCTATAATGTTAAGGGCATAAATATTAGCTCTGAAAGAGAGCAAATTCTTTATCAATTGCATAAAAATAAAGTTAACATACTTTTTTTTTTTTACAAGAAAACCCATTTCCAGATGGATTCTTTCCCTTCTTGTTCCAACAGATATTTTGATCAGCGGATCCACAGCACCAACTCTGACCAGAAGTCCAAAGGAGTTTCCATCGCATTTCATGAAAACCTGCCAATCGTTTTGATTGATCAAATTGTTGACCCTCAGGGACGGTATGTTTTTGTAAAATTCTCCCTTTGGGGAATTAAATTTACATTGGTTAATATATATTTACCAAACGTTAATCAAATCCAAACTGTCATAAGATATCTGAGGATACTGTCTGGCTTCATGGAGGGGAGACTCATCATGGGTGGGGATTTTAACTTCCCTATGGCTCCACTGTTAGATACATCTACGTTTAAATCTTCAGTGTCGTTCTCTAAACTGAAAATGATGATGCGCATTTTATACGATCATCACTTGACGTCTGGAGGATATTGCACCCTAAATCAAGAAACTACACGTATTTTTCTTCGGCCCACCATGCCCATAGCCGTATCAACTATTTCTTTGTTGATCATATCTGCTCAGACTGGTCGCCGGCTAGCAACATTGACAATATGGTTTAGTCAGATCATTTTCCTATTTTCTTGACAGTTAAGATTTCCCTGGCCCCACTTAAAGAATGGACTTGGCGTTTAAATGACGCATTGTTGGTAGACCCAGAAGGGTTTACATGTATCACGGAAACTTTCTCTAATTTCCTTGCTGACCACGCTTCGGATCCTACCCCACTACCCATCCAATGGGAGGCTCTGAAGGAGGTCTTAAGAGGGACTCTGATCCAACTGGGCTCTGGCCTGAAAAAGAAACAATTTGCAACAATTGCATCAGCAGTCCAAAATCTTAGAGTTCCTGAAACTGAACATAATCATTCAAATTTGCCCGAAACACTATTGGAGTTAGCCTCTGCTTGGGCGCTTCTTCGCGATCTATATGAATTCTCTGCCCGTACGTTTGCAGATATACTTGCATTACATCAATATAAATTTAGCGATAAATGCAGTAAACAATTGGCTCGCAGTTTACATCCACAACTGACCTCCACCTTCATCCCACATCTCCAGGGACCAAATGGAGAGATGATAACCTCACCAGTAGGGATGAGCTTCGAGTTCGAGTCGAACTCATGTTCGACTCGAACATTGGCTGTTCGCAAGTTCGCCGGACAGCGAACAATTTGGGGTGTTCGCGGCAAATTCGAATGCCGCAGAACACCCTTTAAAAGTCTATGGGAGAAATCAAAAGTGCTAATTTTAAAGACTTATATGCAAGTTATTGTCATAAAAAGTGTTTGGGGACCCGGGTCCTGCCCCAGGGGACATGGATCAATGCAAAAAAAAAAGGCCCTTCAGATCTGGTGTGGATATTAAGGGGAACCCCGGCCAAAAAAAAAAAAAAAACGGCGTGGGGTCCCCCCAAAAATCCATACCAGACCCTTATCCGAGCACGCAACCTGGCAGGCCGCAGGAAAAGAGGGGGGATGAGAGTGCGCCCCCCCCCTCCTGAACCGTACCAGGCCACATGCCCTCAACATTGGGAGGGTGCTTTGGGGTAGCCCCCCAAAACACCTTGTCCCCATGTTGATGAGGACAAGGGCCTCATCCCCACAACCCTGGCCGGTGGTTGTGGGGGTCTGCGGGCGGGGGGCTTATCGGAATCTGGAAGCCCCCTTTAACAAGGGGACCCCCAGATCCAAGCCCCCCCCCGTCAAAACTGTCAAAAATGTTCAAAATGACAAGAGACAGTTTTTGACAATTCCTTTATTTAAATGCTTCTTCTTTCTTCTATCTTCCTTCATCTTCTTCTTGTTCTTCTGGCTCTTCTGGTTCTTCCTTCGGCGTTCTCGTCCAGCATCTCCTCCGCGGCGTCTTCTATCTTCTTCTCCTCGGGCCGCTCCGCACCCATGGCATGGGGGGAGGCTCCCGCTCTTCTCTTAATCTTCTTCTTCATCCTCTTCTCTTCTTCTCTTTTTCTCTTCTTCTCTTTTTCTCTTCTTCTCTTCTTCATTTTCTTCTCCGGGCCGCTCCGCATCCATGCTGGCATAGAGGGAGGCTCCCGCTGTGTGACAGCGTCTCCTCGTCTGACGGTTCTTAAATAACGAGGGGCGGGGCCACCCGGTGACCCCGCCCCCCTCTGACACTCAGAACATGACGGGACTTCCCTGTGGCATTCCCGTGACGTCACAGGGAAGTCCCGTCAAGTCACCGTGCGTCAGAGGGGGCGGGGTCACCGGGTGGCCGCGCCCCCCGTTATTTAGGAAGCGTCAGACGAGGAGACTCTGTCACACAGCGGGAGCCTCCCTCCATGCCAGCATGGGTGTGAAGCGGCCCGGAGAAGAAAATGAAGAAGAGAAGAAGGAAGAAGAGAAGAGGATGATGAAGAAGATGAAGAGAAGAGCGGGAGCCTCCCCCCATGCCATGGGTGCGGAGCGGCCCGAGGAGAAGAAGATAGAAGATGGCGGCGGAGGAGATGTTGGACGAGAACGCCGGAGGAAGAACCAGAAGAGCCAGAAGAACCAGAAGAAGAAGAAGATGAAGGAAGATTGAAGAAAGAAGAAGCATTTAAATAAAGGAATTGTCAAAAACTGTCTCTTGTCATTTTTAACATTTTTTGACAGTTTTTTAGTGAAATGGTAGGGGTAAGTACCCCCTTACCATTTCACACAGGGGGGGGTGGGATCTGGGGGTCCCCTTGTTAAAGGGGGCTTCCAGATTCCGATAAGCCCCCCGCCCGCAGACCCCCACAACCACCGGCCAGGGTTGTGGGGATGAGGCCCTTGTCCTCATCAACATGGGGACAAGGTGTTTTGGGGGGCTACCCCAAAGCACCCTCCCAATGTTGAGGGCATGTGGCCTGGTATGGTTCAGGAGGGAGGGGCGGCCGCACTCTCATCCCCCCCTCTTTTCCTGCGGCCTGCCAGGTTGCGTGCTCGGATAAGGGTCTGGTATGGATTATTGGGGGGACCCCACGCCGTTTTTTTTTTTTTTGGCGCGGGGTCCCACGTCATTTTTTTTTAAAATTTTGGCCGGGGTTCCCCTTAATATCCATACCAGACCTGAAGGGCCTGGTATGGAATTTAGGGGGACTCCCACGTCATTTTTTTTTTAAATTTTGGTTCGGGGTTTCCCTGTGGGGAATTCCCATGCCGTTTTTATCAATGAACTTCTATGTGTATTGTCGGCAATGCAATAGCCGCGGGTAGTTTTAAATGGGTTTTTTCCTTCCAAATGTCATTTTGCTGTCAGACTGTTCTAAACACGGGAAACATGCGCCCCTTTACAGGCATACTATAGACACCCCCCAGGTACGAAATTTAAAGGGATATTACACTTTTATTGTTTGACTTTAAGCATTATTAAAATCACTGCTCCTGAAAAAAACGTCCATTTTTAAAACTTTTTTTTGCATTGATCCATGTCCCCTGGGGCAGGACCCGGGTCCCCAAACACTTTTTATTAGAATAAATTGCATATAAGCCTTTAAAATTAGCACTTTCGATTATTTATGTTTGTGTCCCATAGACTTTAACGGTGTTTGCGCGTTCGAGCCAACTTTTTTCCTGTTCGCGTGCGAACCGAACAGGGGGGTGTTCGGCTCATCCCTACTTGCCACATATACCTACAGCTCCTTTAATGTTGCTGTAGGCCTCTTGGCAGCCTCCCTGACCAGTTTTCTTCTAGTCTTTTCATCACTTTTGGAGGGACATCCAGTCATTGGTAATGTCACCGTTGTGCCATATTTTCTCCACTTGATGACTGTCCTCACTGTATTCCATGGTATATCTAATGCCTTGTAAATTCTTTTGTACCCTTCTCCTGAGTGATAACTTAACAATGAGATCTCTTGAAGCTCTCTGCAGACCATGGGTTTTGCTGTAAGATGCGACTTTCAGGAAAGACCTACTAGAACAGCTGAACTTTATTTGGGGTTAATCAGGGGCACTATAAATGATGGCAGGTGTGTACTGACTCCTATTTAACATGAGTTTGAATGTGATTGCTTAATTCTAAACACAGCTACATCCCCAGTCCTAAGAGGGTGTGCACACTTATGCAACCACATTATTTTTTTTTTTTTTATTTTTACTCCCCCCCCCCTTTAAAGATTTCAGTTTTTCAATTGAGTTGTACAGTTTATGGGTCACATTAAAGGTGGAAAATGTTCTGAAATGATTTATCTTTGTCATATTTTTTTACATCACAGAAACCTGACATTTTAACAGGGGTGTGTAGACTTTTTATATCCACTGTATTTCTAACAGCTCTACAGTATTGTGTAGACGGGAATACCGATGCACTCTGTCAGTTACCTCATATTGTACTTTAGTCTGTACAGATGCTAAAAATTATTGGCTGAAATGCTGGTCTGCTGAACCAGCCTGTCAGAAAAGATTGGAAAGAATGCTATTGAAAGGTGAATGTCTCTTTTGGGAGTACTTGGATGCCTATATCAAGAAGGTAACAGATAGGAAATGTAGTATTTTTCCAGTTAGAAGAAGATGAAGGTCTCTGTAGATAAGCCGGGTCCCTTTAGTTCTTCCAGGGCTCAAGGCTAGACAAGGCAAATTTTTCTGCCACAAGTCTTGGTCCTCCAGACCCTCCAAACTATATCCCAAGCCCCCTTCACAATGACCATTAGCTGGCCCTATTACCTTACAAGGGGATTCATATTTTTCATTACCTCGGCAACCTACGTCTGAGGCATTCACAGAGATCTGTTATCATTGGGGGACTCTGGACGTGAACCTTCTAGCATCCAGGTTCAACAGAAACTGAGCAGCATTGTGTTTGGAACAAGGAATCCTCCAGTGTTAACATTGGTTACTCTGTGGGATCAGTTCCATAGGATTTATGCTTTATCCCCTGCTTCATTTGTTACCACTCCTGCTTCACAGGATTGAGGAGGAAATAGTTAGTGATTCTGGTGGCCTTACCTGTAACATGGCTTTTCTAGCAGCTATTACTCTGTCAGATGGGTTTCAGAGCTGACTGTCTTGTCCTGTAGGGAACATTTTTTGGTGTTGCGTAAGGACAAAATGGTTTTGCTCCTAGTGTTTCATTTTTACCTAAGGTGGTGTCCGGCTTCCACGTAAATGAGGATATTCTTTGCTCTTTTTCTAAAGGCCCAAAGGACGTAGCCCTCTATTGTCTGGATGTGGTGTGGGCTGTGAGGGTTTACACTGCATCCATGGCCTCTATCCGGAAATCAGAGTTGTTTTTTTGTTTTGCCCGATTTTGTTTTGCAGGATGGGGCCAAAAATGTTTTATTTATTTTTTTACCATAGTGAACCGCTATTGCCTATTCTATGATGGGTAAGGAGCCTCCTTCCCAATTAAAGCTCATTATACTAGATCTGTTGGCACATCTTGGGTGTTTCAACATCAGGTTTTTGTTGCACAGCTTTGCAAGGCCACAAGGCTTTTATGCACACATTTGCCACATTTTACTCAGTTGATGTTCAGGCTTCAGCTAGTGGCAGTTTGGCTGCAAAGTTTTGAAGGCTGTTTGAACTCAGTTTGGCTTTTAGGCCTTGTTTATTTGAGGGTCTGTTGACTGAACTTTTATTGCCTCCCAGCATTACAGCGTTAAGGTGCTCTATCCATTATTCTTGACAGGCTGTGTCCTGTACTGCACGATAGAGAAAATTTGGAGTCTTTACATTCCTGTAAAATCCTTTTCTGGGGGAACAGTACAGGACACAAGTGTTGCTATGGGGGTGAGCCAGAGGGGTGACACCATCAGGGAAGGTGGCAGTTGTAGCGGGTGCTGTCAAGCCTTCCTCCCTTCGCCCCCATCAGTGAAGTGGTGATAGCGGGCTACAGCTCAACTGAACTCGGGCAGCGGTGGTGTGACAGAGGAGAGGCGAGCTGCAGGCTGTCGGAATGTTTCCCCCGCTCGCCCCCCTCCCTTTCTCCTGTCAGCAGTGCAGGAGAAGAGAGAGCATCTCTCGCATTAGATTCGCTGCTCAGCTTCCTGCCCGCTCTTTTTCCCTCCCCATTGGCTACATCGGAGGACCAATTACAACAGACTAGTGGAGCATCAGCGGTCCCATTGTTCTCCACAGGGAGGAGACTACAGATCCCAGCATGCACTCTGCTGGGGGAAAATAGAGAAAGAGCCCGGAACCCAGAAACAAGCTGGGGGAATGAGTGCTACACTGTAGCAGCTCCAAGAGACAGAAAACAGAGAGGACTGTGCTGGTGGAAGCCAAAGAGAGAGCCACGCTGCTAACCAGCGCCACCAGAGAGAGACATTCTGCTAACCGGCACCACCAGAGAGAGCCACGCTGCTAACCAGAGCCACCAGAAAGAGCCACGCTGCTAACCAATGCCAACAGAGAGAGCCACTCTGCTAACCAGAGCCACACTGCTAACCAGCGCCACCAGACAGAGCCACGCTGCTAAGTAGTACCACCAAACAGAGCCACGCTGCTAACCAGTGCCACCAGACAGAGCCACGCTGCTAAGTAGCACCACCAGACAGAGCCACGCTCTATTGTGAAAAAAAAAAGACAGAGCCACGCTGCTATCCAGCACCACCAAACAGAGCCACGCTGCTCACCAGTGCCACCAGACAGAGCCATGCTGCTAACTAGAGCCACCAGAGAGAGCTACGCTGCTAAAAAGCGCCACCAGAGAGAGCTACGCTGCTAACCAGCACCACCAGAGAGCCACGCTGCTAACCAGAGCCACCAGAGAGAGCCATGCAGCTAACCAGAGCCACCAGAGAGAGCCACGCTGCTAACCAGCGACATCAGAGAGAGCCATGCTGCTAACCAGAGCCACCAGAGAGCCACACTGCTAACCAGCACCACCAGAGAGAGCCACGCTGCTAACCAGAGCCACCAGAGAGAGCCAGGCTACTAACCAGAGCCACCAGAGAGAGCCAGGCTGCTAACCAGAGCCACTAGAGAGAGCCAGGCTGCTAACCAGAGCCACCAGAGAGAGCCAGGCTGCTAACCAGAGCCACCAGAGAGAGACAGGCTGCTAACCAGAGCTACCAGAGAGAGCCACACTGCTAACAAACGCTATCAGAGAGAAATACACTGAGCCACTGCCAGGGTACAGACGTGCTATACTACTGACCAGAGTCGCCCCAGGCACACTGAGTGAGCAAACATTTAGCTGGAGGGATCACTGCTGCAGTTTCGCTGGGTCTGGTAAGAGGGCCTTGTCAACCATTATCCTTTAGTGATCCTAGGGACTGAGCCATTAGGAATTGCCTAACTTGCTATCCTCTGCAGGCAGTATTAGGGCTAGAGAATAGCAGGTTAGGCAATTGACGGCCATCACGTGCACCAACGAGCTCCAACGCTGTGCTGCTGGCCTGAAAATAGGGGGGGTGACCCCATGTTTAACCACACCAGGTGACACCAATCCTAGTGACGCCACTGGCGGTCAGTGCTTTCTTGATTGACTCTACATGCATACAACTTTCCTGCTCCTCTGCTTGTCTGAACAGTGGCTTCTCTCCTTCCTCTCCAGTCATTTCTATCACTCCTGCTTTATCTCTTACAATGTCCCAATGTCCGTGGGACATCACCAGCTCCGCCCCCTAGCCTCCTGATTTGATTTCTCCCTGCTCTGGATGATCTCAGAGTCCATTCCTTGTCTGTGTAGTGACCTCTCCTCCTGTGTCCTTCCCCTCCGACCCCCCCTCCTCTCTAGCTGCATGGCCAAAGTGAGTGGTATTCTCTCCTCTGTCTCTCAGCTGACATGTAACACTTTCAGGCTTCATATCACTTCATATCAGGACTGTCTTTAATATTGACTGGACCCTGCGCAAACATTTTCTTGGGCCCCCTGTTCCATGCAATTTCGCTCTTCACATGCTTTGAGACATCCAATAAATAGCAGCTAGACTCAAAATTAGTTTACTGAATCAGATCAGGCAGCGATTGCGATTGGTTGCCAGAGGTTACAGTGTATCAATACTGCTCACTGACTGGCTGCTAGAGGTTACAGCACACATTATGGCTCACTGTTTATTTTCTAGAGGTTGCAGCACATGACTTCTGCTTGTTGATTGGTTACTAGAGATTATTGTACATCAATACTGCTCACTGATTGCTAGAGGTACTGGACATCTATACCACTCACTGATTGGTTGCTAGAGGTTACTGCACATTATCACGGCTCACTGATTGGCTCCTAGAGGTTACTGCATATCCTTACAGCTCAACGATAGGTTAGTTCACACCATTACTGCTCACTGATTGGTTGCTAAAGGTTACAGCACATCATCTCCTCACTGCCTGCACACCATGGACTGGGGAGGTGAGGGGACTCATCAATAGACAGAAAACTCTTAGGAATCCTAGGGCTCCTGGGATCTGTGGCAATGCTGGGGGGGGATGTGATCAGTGGTAATGCTGGGGGGTCGATGGGATCAGTGGCAGTGGTGGGGGATGGGATTAGTTAGGAGGCAGTACACTGTCACAAATTCTGAATCACGTGGAGCAAAGCTGGAAATCTTTGGCAAGTATATATTTGGGGATTATACCAATGTAGTGGGGAATTTACAATGACCACCAATGTGAGGGGGATTTACACTGACCATCAATGTGAGGGGGAAATTTGCAATGACCACCATGGAATGAGGGATTTTACGCCACCCACCAATATAAAGAGGGATTTCTACACTGACACCAATGTAATAGGAGCATTTACACCAACCACCAGTGTAAGGGGGAATATACAATGACCTCCATGTAAGGGGGAATTTACACTGACAGCCATTGTCAAGGAGATTTGTACTGACCACCAATGTAAGGTGACATTTCTACACCGACCACCGAGGGATTTACACTGACCACCAGTGTAAGGGCAATTCTGCACTCACTACCAATTTAAAGGAAAATGTACACTGATCACCAATGTTATGAAGAAGTTATTTACATCAACAGCTGATAAAGGAAGGTTTCTACACTGGCCACCAATGTAAGGGGGATTTACACTCACTACCAATTTAAAGGGGGCTTCTACATTGACCACCAATGTAAGGGAGGATTTGAAACTGACCACACATACAAGTTTGGATTTTTTTAACGATTACCAATATAAAGAGGAGTTTCTGCACTGGCCACCAATGTAATGGGGATTTAAACTGACCACTAATGTAATAGGAGCATTCACAGTAGCCACCAATGTAAAGAGGGATTTACACTGACCACCAATGTAAGGGGGACCTTCACACTGGCCACTAGTGTGAACGAAAGGATTGTACACCAAGTACCAATGTAATGAGAAGATTTACACTGACCACCAATGTAACTGAGACATTTAGAATACATGCTAAATCACTTTCCTGACACCACAGAAACATGCTGCCCTTTAGCAGATATATAGAAGTGCCATTAATTGTTAATGACACCCTCATGCACCGGCCGAGATGTGTGTATTCACATGCACCAAAATTCAGGGTGCTGTGGCACCATGTTCTTTTGAAGAAGAGTTCCACCTCCAATTTGCTTACCTTTGCAGAACAGGCTAAAGTTAGGCTTAATGACTATAGTTGTAGGCAGGACTTTCAAGCATTCTCCTTTACCGCCCCAGTGGGCAGCATTCAGCAGAAGTGATGGACATGATATACATATGAATGCCGCCTCTATTTACATATCAATGCCGTGGTCTGCGACTATTTACATATTAATGCCGCCACAATTTAAATATCAATGCAGGTTATTTACATATAGACACAGGGTCTGCAGGTGAGTCATCTGTACATGGCAATAGGGCAGAGCTGGGCAGCAGCCACAGAACTTTACACTGAGATATCAGGACACAGCACAGGACTAAAACTTTAAGGGATAAGGGAATTTAAACTGGGATAGTTGGCAAGTATGAGGCAGCTGCTTTGGGCCCCACAACAATGATAGGGCCCAGGGCAGCTGCCCCTTTTGCCCTGCCTTAAAAATGGTCCGGGCTGTGGAGACAACTGTTCTTTCAGATTCTATTTTTAGTAAGGGCCCATTCAAAAGAGGTACAACAATGCGTCTCCCATGCAGGGCTGTCTTTTATCAGCACTGTGTACATAGGTGTTGTGCTTAACCCTATGCCAGCACCCCAATCATATCTACTGGGACATGAGGCTGCATGGACACAGCCACTGTATTCTATTATGACATGCATGTGCGGGTTCCAATAGAAGTGAATGGGACGCTGGCACAGGGATGCATGCAATGCCCGTAAATCCCCATGCTGATAAATGAGCCCTGCACAGGACACAAGTCTGCGCCACATGTGAATTTGCCCTAAAGAACTCCTATTCATGGAGGCTTAGTGAGCTCGTCAGGCATAAGAAAACAGGGATTTTACGCAGGAACTACTAAAGCTGGCCATAGACTGATGGAAATTAGACTGGTCCAACAAGTACCGGATGAGTTTCAATCCATCTATGGCCATTCCTGCTAAAGAGACATCAATTTAATGATCAACTTCTCATAAACCAGTAGAAATGTTTCCTTCAATCTGCAGCACTCACATAGATGTCTCAGCGGAAAGGATTCCCTCATCCACCTTAGTTGTGTGGATGGGGGGATCCACTTGGTTTTTTTCAATCAGACACTGACTGATAATAAGAAAAAGATCCCCCCTCTGTGCTATTGTACTCATGACAGCAGGACTCCTCCACTGTCAGAATACAATGTTCAGCGGTGCAGCCCACAGATCAAAGGAGGTTTTCGAGCAGGACCAAGATCAGCTTCATCCCATCACATATGTTTTTGTGTGCTGCAACTGCTTCTACTAGCTCCGGGCCCAGCTCTGCGAGGGGGGGGGGGGTGCATTTGGCATCTTTACCCTGGGCAATGAGATACCTTGTACCGCCACTGCATCTGTCCATGTGTATAGAGTATAACTGAATGTTAACATTGGTAGAAATGGGCCAGGTTGAAATGTTTCACCAACATATCTGTTACACTATGTGGTAATGAATAAAGACCTGCTGATTACAGTTATTTCTGTGTTAGTCTCTCTGAAAAAATTTTTTTTTTCCTTTTTTTTCCCCCCGTTTTTTGGGTTATTCATTATGTTCGCAATTCATAAATTTGAATATTCGTAAGTTAGAAAATCCGAGAATAAGAAAGAAAATCGTAAAATTCTAAAGAATAACTAACTAATAATAACTAACTATTAAATTGGAATTTCCTTTCACATTTGGCTGTTAGTGAATGTAACAAATACGAATTTATCCAAAGTTACGAATTATCTGAAATAACGAATGCCGCATCTAAATGAATGTATCACGTTCCATTCGTTTAGATGCGGTATTCTTTATTTCAGATAATTCATAACTTCGGATAAATTCGTATTTGTTACATTCACTAACAGCCAAATGTGAATGGAAATTCCAATACCTATAATTTAATAGTTAGTAGTAGTGACGTAATTATAACTTATTTCAGATTTGTCAAAATTTTTGGGTTTTTGAATTCATGAATATTTGGAAAAATTCGTTAAACGGTATTTTGTTAATTTGGATATTTCCGAATTAGCAAATTTGTCAAAATTTGTTAAAAAACGAATTCGGAACGAGACGAATTGCACATATCTAATGTTTACAAACCAACAAATGTTACTTGACCAGCTGAATGAAACAGGACGTTTAGTATAGGGAAAATTCTATGCATTGTGTTATTTGTGGACAAAACAACTAACAAGCTGAGAAGAGACGTAAAACTCAACCAACAAAATGAAATACGTAGGAGATTGGATCTGTTCCATATTTCAAATGAATCAAGCAAAATAAGTCGATCTCATAGATTGTATTGCAAGTCATAAGGTAACTAAGGTAAGAACCTTCTGACACTGATTTTTTTTTTTTTTTTTTTTTTTTTTTTTTTATAATTTTTTATTTTTCAACAAATGTAAATCAGCATAACAAAAAAGGTATAAAAAATGGTATATGACAGTTTTACATGGAAGCAGTCATAAGATAAGTACAAACAGTGTAAATAAGCATGATGAGGATATCTGTATAGATAGATGTCAGCTTCTTCCCGAATTGGGTCATACATACAGAATAGAAGTTCCACACAGTATCCATGCTTCCATCTCAACTATATATTCAAACAAAAGGATGCTCAAGAAACACGTGCAAAATGGAGTCAAAAAGGAGCAGGAATAGGAGGCTCAGAAGAAAATTTGGAATCATCCCAAGGTTTCCAGATTTTTTCAAATTTGGGAATATTACCTTCAATTTTTGCGGTTAAATGTTCCATTCTACGTATATCTGTGATAATGGAAAGAGCGTGGTGTACAGTGGGAGCGTTGGTAGAGAGCCAAAGTCTAGGGATGGCTCTTTTTGCTGCTAGAAGAACATAAGATCCTAATCTCTGTAGTGATTTAGGAATACCCGGGAAAGGCAGACCCAAAAGGAAATGTATGGGGTTTAATGGGATAGATGTGGCAAGGAGTGATTGCAATAAATTTTGTATCTCAGTCCAATATGCACTCAAGATCTGACAGTCCCAAAAAATGTGAAGGTGCGTACCTACGGACCGTCCACACCTCCAGCACAGATTAGAGAGAGATGAATTTTGGGCATGTAGCAATTCAGGAGTTTTGTACCAAAAAAAAATTATCTTAATAGCGGTCTCCTTTTGTGCCACACATCTGGAAACTTTAAAAGCCGACTCCCAAATTTTACCCCAATCTATTAATGAAATTGATCTATTTAGGATTTTGGACCATTTTGTCATGTATCTATGTATGGAGTCAGTTAAAGGGGGTATTGTCTGGAGTATTTTATATATGGATGAGATTAGTTTTGGTTCGTATGGGCCATTTGTACACAGTAATTCAAAATCAGTGGGTTTTCTGACACTGATTTAAAGTGGATGTAAACCCCATTCATGAAATCTGACCTAAGCACATATATCTGCAGTGTTTACTTATCTCTCTCCAAAGCACTAAGTCCCGTGTCTTTCTGCTGCTTCGTTCCTGTTATCAGCATGATAACTTCTGACAAGTTCTCAGACACACATGGGATAAAAGCAGCTAAAAAAATTGTGTTGGGGTGGGTGCATAGAGATAGATTAGCAGAGAGCCGGTCTATTCACAGCACAGCTCTACATGTTTCTTCGTTCCTCTGCTTATGTGAAGTGGGGGTGTGTGCCTTTCCTCCAATCAGTTCTCACACATTGTATGCCAAGACTCCACACCCAGTGGCGGAACAGGAAGAAAAATTCTAACACGATCTTCAATTTCTAAACCGTATATAAATGTATGTATGGAGATTTGTTTCATCTCTGTGAATCATCTGAGGTTGTTCACTTTACTGGGTATATGTGAGGGTTTACATCCACTTTATTAGATATTGATATATACACACACACACACACACACACACACACACACACACACACACACACACACACACACACACACACACGTTGCCACAAAAGGATTTGTTAATCTAACTACAGCTGTGTTTGTAATTATTAGTGTTAGAAATACATATGCTTCATGATTTAGATTAATTCAAAGTATGAAATGAAAACAGTTTATACTAATTATTTTTATGTGTGTAATTAATCATTTAATTATTGATCGCTATGTATTGCCATCCCTGTAGCAAAGACTCATGGTAATATACCCAAAAGGTTAATCATAAATAAGGCCACCAGACCCTCAAGGACATTTCATGCCCTCTAAGTAAAATAACATTGTTAAATCATTATAGAATAAAAATAGAATATAGGCTTTCCCTGAAAACCTGAACATAGACATTTCTAGTCCCAGAGTGCCACCAGATGGGCAAGTTGAGCTAGTGCTCCTTCAAACAAATAGTTAAAGCGGAGTTCCACCCATATAAAAGTCAACAGCTACAAAAAGTGTAGCTGCTGATTTTAAATAATCAGACACTCGCCTGTCCTACGGTCCAGCGATGTGGGCGAACAAAGCCCCGATCCTCTCCCCCTGCTCTTCGTGGCACTGGCATTCTGACTGTGGGTGCCCTGTGGCTTCACAGCCAGGCACGCACTGCGCATGCGAGAGCCGCACCACGAACTGTGATTGGCCGGGCAATCTCCTGGGACCTGTGACGTGGCCCAGAAGATTGCATGGAGGGAGGAGGGAGAGGTGAACTTCCTTCTGGTGCCGTGGAGCCCCAGGAGGAAGTGGGAGCTCAGTGCCTCTAAAAAGAGGGTATCTGCTCCCCCACAAAAAATTACATGCCAAATGTGGCATGTCAGGGGGTCACCTTCACTTAAAGTGGAAGTTTCATTTTTGGGTGGAACTCTGCTTTAATAACACAATTCGCCACTTAGAAGTAAGCAAATGGCACCAACTACACCCTCTGGGCAGCGTTTAAAGTGGTGTTTTCAATAGCTAAAATAGCGCAGGGAGACGGGAGAGGACACACACTCATCACCCTAAGGATACCTCACTGGAGACGCTCATAAACCATCATCACCCAGATCATCTTAGGATGCTATTTTGAAAGAGAGACTGGTTCCACCCAAAGCTTAGCCCATCCCCTTCCATTAGACGCTATCTTGAGGGTTTGGTTGGCAGCCATCTTAAGGCAAATCCATCTATTGCTTCTGAGGATAACTATAGTGTAATATTCTCTTGGTGATTTTTATTTGCATAGTTAGTAGGCCAATTAGGTCTCTGCTGTAATATAATATTCCTCTCGCGATAACCTCTAGAGTTACAGTAGATAATTTAAAAAAAAAATGTTCTTCTTTTTCCTTGGCCGTATTTGCACATACCACAGACAGCTTTAAGTCTTTATGCTTGCTGTGGGATGATAACAGTGGTAATTTGTCAATCACAGATTGTCTGCCATGTTTAGTTATAAGTGGTTATGCGGTCTATGAGGAAAAATGTATTATTTCATTGAATTCAGTATATACACAGGTATTTCATTGTAAAAAAAAAAAATTGGTGTTTGTGTCAGACTCTTAATTCTACTGCATATCAGTGCGACTTCAGGTGTGACTTGGCTGACATCTGTGCAACTTCATACACAGATGTCTATGCAAGTCGCTCCTGAAATAACCAAAAGTAGTGCAGGGACTACTTTTCAAATTGGTGCGGCACTGCAAAGTCAGTTTTTTTATGCACCGATTTGAACAGTTCTATTGCTGACAATAGGGTGCGACTTGTTCATTTGTGTTTGTTTTATAAATCAAATCTTTGTTTTGTTTTGCAGTCTGTACTTTCACCCGATTTTATTGTGCTTAAAGAATATCTGCATAGGGCAGAGAATCTCAGAAATAATTGATCAGCTTAATATTTTTTATTTTATTTTTGTATTGGAGGCACCATTATCAATCAATGACATGACCAATGTAGCTGGCACAATTAATCATTCAAACGTCCCTGATAGCTGCATGGTGAATAATTGGGAGATCACATGATACATGATATAAAAACTCATCGGAGGGTTGTTAGTTGCTGAATGATTTGACTTCCCTGTATGTGAGCAATTTTACTTTTACTGGGGTGACTAAATTAAACTGAAATCTGTATATGATATTGGTTATTGCCCTTTGTACTTAATTCCTGCACTGCTTTACTGAGTAAGCTTGGAAGTATAAATAACAAGTCTATTGTGTACTTGATGCTCTTTTCTAATTACTTTGTAGTTATGCCCTTGACAGACATACGTTTTCCTCTTTGCATTTAAATTCAATAAATGTTTCTTTGTTATGTAGAAAATCAATATCTCCTTGCAAAACCAAAAATAGCCTCAGAGCAGAGTATTTTTTCACAGTTTAGAGTTTAATAAATCTAACAAATGTGCATGTTGTCAATGCATGAATTGTAAAAAAAAAAAAAATTGTTTGTGTTTTACTGCATTAAATATGTTTATTACTTCTGAATTACTGTATTTGTTGCTTACAAGATGTGGTCTTCGTGCTATTTGGGTGTGTTCAATAATCTAATCCGGGGATTGTTATTGGTTAGTCTGGCAAGGAGTGTCGTAGGTCTGTAAGTCCAAAGACTGGCATGCAATGTAGTTGTATGCTTGTTGGGGTTTAGGGAAGTTGTCAGGCCTTGGGTCTGTGCATAATGTGGCCATCAAAATAGAGAAGGGGAGGTGGGGTGCAGGCAGGAGGCTGGTATTTCAGGGGATGCGGATGGCTGTCAATCAACTAAAGCTTGTGGGTGTCTGCTAGGGAGATGACTGCTGGAGGGAGAGGAAATGCATCACTCACATTGTACAGCTATCATGTGATCACCTGAGGGTGATTGAACTCATATCAAAGGAAAAAAAGTTGAAGTCCACCAGACTGGTAATATTTAGTCTACTTGGGTCACAATGGTGGTTGTAGTCCCCTAGTCTCACAGGTATACAGTGCTCGGACGTTTACTCTTCCAGTAAATATAGGACATGTAGTGCCCAATTAAATAGCACTCATTAGCCATCAAGTGTCAAGGGTTGCAGGGAAGATGTCAGTGGAAGGGTATGTATACTGGGCACCACGGGGAAGTTTGGGGACATAAGGAACATGCAGCAGGATCAGTGTAAAAAACAGGGGCTTTGCTAGGTCTACAAAAGATCTGGAGCTAGAGCCCATAGCAGCGAAGTAAAGAAGAGAGAGAAGAGAGCCTCCCCTTACATCAGGGTCCCCAGAGCTGCTCCTCCTCTAGCATTAAATATAAGCCTCCTAAAGTTTCTTACCTGCTTTAAATTCACAAAGTGTGAAGGGGGAGGCGGGGCACTGGCAGCAGCCAGGTCTAAATGAGAAGGTTCCACACTGGGATGGAGTGGAGGTAAACAAACTGTGGTTGGTTGGTTGATAGCAGCCAACCACTGAGGAGACAGTGAGCCGGGAGGTGTGGCAGCAGCCAGCCCAGGACAGGACTGCAAGCCAGGAAAGTTCCGCTCTCCACTAAATGCCGGGGGCGGACTCACGTGGTTAGTTGCTCGGCGGTCCTAGCAACCAACCACCGCTGGAATGTCAGTCAGTGGCGACCAGGAACTGGGACTGCCGCGGTAGGAGTATGGCACCGCTGCACCCGGTAGGGGACTCAGGGCTATGGGCCCCAGATTCGGGGCTGTAGCCCCAGAAGCCACCCACAGCGATGCCACTGGTAGAAAATAAAGCTGGGTATACACTAGTAGAATTTAGAGTGAAAAATCCTAGTAAAATTTATACAATAGACTGTCATTTGAAAGTAGTTCAAGATTTCGTTTGTTCTTAAAATTCAATTAGGGGTGAGCCGAACCCCCCCCCCCGGTTTGTTTTGCACCAGAACATGCAAACAGACAAAACATTTGTGCGAACATGCGAACACCGTTAAAGTCTATGGGACATGAACATGAAAAATCGAAAGTGTTCATTTTAAAGGCTTATATGCAAGTTATTGCCATAAAAAGTGTTTGGGTACTGCGCCAGGGGACATGTATCAATGCAAAAAAAGTTTTTAAAATGGCATTTATTTCAGGAGCAGTGATTTTTATAATGCTTAAAGTGAAACATTAAAAATGAAATATTCCTTTAAATATCCTGCCTGGGGGTCCCCTTAGTCTGCCTGTAAAGTAGCGCCTCTTTCCCTTGTTTATAACAGTACCGCAGCAAAATGACATTTCTTAAGGTCTTTAGGTCTGGTATGGTTATTAAGGGAAACTCCACGCCAAAATTTTTTTTAAAAATGCCGTGGGGTTCCCCCCCAAAATTCATACCAGGCCCTTCAGGTCTGGTATAGACATTAAAGGGAACTCCACACCAACATTTTTTTTAAAAATGGCGTGGGGGTCCCCCCAAAATCCATGCCAGACCCTTCAAGTCTGGCATGAATTTTAAGGGGAACCCTGCACCAAATAAAAAAAATGGCATGGGGACCCCCCAAAATCCATACCAGACCCTTATCCAAGCATGCAATCTGGCAGGCTGCAGGAAAAGGGGGGGCAAGAGAGCACCCCCATCCTTCTGAACTGTACCAGGCCACATGCCTGCAACTTGGGGACAATGATGGGGACAAGGGCATCATCCCCACAACCCTTGCCCGGTGGTTGTGGGGGTCTGCGGGCTGGGGGGTCTGCGGGCTGGGGGCTTATTGGAATCTGGAAGCCCCCTTTAACAAGCCCCCAGATCCCGGCCCCCCTATGTGAATGGGTAGGGGTACATTGTACCCCTACCCATTCACCCAAAATGTGTCAAAAAAGTAAAAACGACAGTAGACAGTTTTTGATAATTCCTTTATTAAATAATAAATCCATTGACAATCACTGCCCCGACGGTCCCGAGAAAAAAAAAAAGAAACTCAATTGGAGGCGTCTGGGATCTGGGGGCCCCCTTGTTAAAGGGGGCTTCCAGATTCTGATAAGCCTGCCACCCGCAGACCCCCACAACCAGCGGGCAAGGGATGTGGGGATGAGGCCCTTGTCCCCATCAACATGGGGACAAAGTGCTTTGGGGGGACCCCAAAGCACCTTCCTCATGTTGAGGTCATGTGGCCTGGTACGGTTCAGGAGGGGGGGCGCTCTCTTGTCCCCCCATTTCCTGCGGCCTGCCAGATTGCATGCTCGGATAAGGGTCTGGTATGGATTTTGGGGGGGACCCCACGCCAATTTTTTTTTAAATCAAATACACTGCCACTAACTAACCTGCCTGCTTAATCTAGCTTAAACTATCTCTGTCCACACTATACACGGCTGTTATTTAAGAAGCCATATATAGTGTGGGGCGTGGTCCCCCAGAGCTATGATTGGCCAAAGGCACCTTACTTTGGCCAATTATCTCTATATATTTGGCTATCTCAGCAGAGCGCGCTGTGATTGGCCAAAGCATGCAGGTCAGAAGCATGCTTTGGCCAATCATCATACAGGAATGCACTGCGATATTGCGGCGCTCGGATTTCCAGCGAACGTCCCATAATATTCACTTTTCAGCAAATGGGCAAACACCCGATGCTCGAGTCGAACTTCAATTTGAACATCAAGCTCATCCCTATATTCATTTAGTAAATGGAATTTACTGAATAAAAACACATACATCATTAGAAATTCATACATTCGAAAATTCTGATTCTACTCCTTTAAATTTACTTGTCACTACGTTCGAATACCAATTTTGATTTTACCCCACTAATGATTACAAAAATAAACTTTCTCACAACGAAAAAAGTAGAATAAATTTCTACTAATGTATACCCAGCCTAAAAAGTCTGGTGCAGGTGCAGATCTCATATAAAGTATGTTCCATGCATGTGCTATTTTGAACGTCTATGCTTCTTTTCTGGCCAAGATGACACTCAACCTTTCCATGAGGATGGATCCATTTATAATGTACAGAACAGGTAAGTGTAAAAGTAATCTTTTATTTATATTGCACAATAAATTTACAGTAATATTTAGCATAATGCGATAAAAGACTGAAAACTACAATGAAAATCAGAATTTTACAGAATATTTGTAATGCAAAAATACCATCAATTGAATGTAAAAGCAAATTTAAATCTGCTGAATAAACATTTGTTGGTACATATGTAGTGCCCACCTACTTAGGTGTGTGCTAAAGTGGTCAGTTAGGATTAGTGTCAGGTAAAATTGCCAGTGTTTTACCCTGTTGGTGTAAGCTGGTTGGTTAATGTGGTTGGGAGGTTTGTTAGAGTAGAGGAAGGTGTGGCCACCTACACTCTGCCCTGTAAGATTCCCATCACTTTCCCTGCAATGTTCTGGAAAGTGGGTGGACTGAAGGAGAAGAGTGGCAGGTAGTTTTTGGAGACCCCTCTGAACCAATCATTGTTTTTGCTTGGGAAAAGGTGGGACTACTATAAAAGCGAAGGTTTGGAAGAGAGAAGACAGCATGTGGAGGCTGGTGCAGCTCGGGCGCTCTCCCCTCTGGGGAGGGGAACGTGCCATGCGGAGAGGAGAGATGGAGGAGACATCAGGAGGAAGCGGCTATTACTAACAGGAGGAAGACTGGGTGATCGACCCTCTATGGCAAACATGGACGATTGATCAGGAGTACAAGTGAGTCGAAACCCAGGGAAACAGGTGTTAAAGTGCAGGTCATGGAGGAGGAGGTGCAGATCTTCGGCCTTAGAGAATCAATACCCCAAAAGAGTATTGGAGTGCGGGTCAAAAAAGAAGTCTGTGCAGAGAGATGGACCTTAGAGAACTAATACCCCGGAGAAATCCAATCAGTCAGCCCAAAGAACTTTATTCAGAGTATCGTTCTTTGGGTATACTTGGAAGTGCTGTACAGTTGGGAAGTAGCAACAAACAGAAGGAAGGAAAGCTGCAAAGTGTAACCGGAAGCAAGTGCAGGTTGATAGTTATTCAGAATGGCTCTATATGATCTGGACTATGTATTCTCAGGACTCACTTCACTTAATGCTGAATCTGTAAGAGTTATTCAGAGTGACTCTGTAAGACAGTACTGAAATAAGTGACGGAAAAGAATAAAGTTCAATGTTTAACTGTTCTGGACTATCTGCTGTGTCAATCTGTGCAAGAAAGGGGGTAACGGAACCACACTACAGAAAAGAATGACCTAACTAGCAGCTCCTACAGGGGTAGTGCACTACACATAAATCAAATAAAGTTTAACAACACAAACATTATAAATGTTACATATTGTTTTGCCATTCTAATACTCCATGCCCAACAAAACATTCAATGTAATCTTGGTGATTATGGTGTGCATGTTTCACACGGCCCATATTCAGCAGTCCATCTGTGTCATTTCGCCACTCACCCAGTATAACATATCCTGCAAGAGTGTCTTCTCTGTCGAGCATGGACTGTTGCATGCATGAGGTAGTTATATGGCACCAGAAATTATGTAATACAATGGTGTCAATTTTGTGAGTGATAAGGTTTAAAACAGTGTGAAATACTCTAAATCTGGTTGCCATAATTCTAAACATATTTTCTACCTCACACCTTGACCTTGATGATTATATATTTTTTGTTTTGTCAAGTGTTTCAGAGGAAATAGCTTCAGAATATATATTTGCCAAGAGCAAATGCATCATCTGCAACAACTACAAAGTTCAGTCCTTCAACTGTCTCCTCTTTTGTAGGAAGATGTAATGTCCCATTTTCCATTTTTAGGTGGATAGAGAACTTTTTTTCAATACCTCCTCCATCTGAATTTCTTGCATTTTAACCGAAGTCCATAAAAATTAATCCATACTTGGCATTTACTATAGCCATCAGGACAATACTGAAATAGCCAGTGTAGTTGTAATAATATAATCCTGAATTTGCAGGATGTGTGATCTGTGCATGTTTCGCATTGATGGCTCCTCCACAATTAGGGAAGTGTCTCCCACTCGCTGTAAGATGTTGGAAACTGTAAGAGAATTTCAGTGGAACTATAACCAAAAGAAAACATTTGACAAACAGGCAGGATTTTTAATGCAGAGGAAACATACTATGTCTAATGTGCATGCGCAGTTCTGTGTACAAATTCCACCATTTCCAAGATGGATGAACTCCTGTGCATGTGCAGGAGTGACATTATCCCAGCCAGGCCAATGAAAATGGCCAAAGATCGGTACCCAGAAGATGAACATGGCTGGCGGAGAGCTCCAAGACACCACAGCGCTGAAGAGAAGGTGAGCATAGCTCTGCTTTAACCACTGGAAGGTTTTACCCCCTTCATGACCACAGCACTTTTTGCAATTTGGCAATGCCTGTTTTAACTAGTAATTACACGGTCATGTGAAGCTGTACACATACAAAATTTGCATCCTTTTTTTCCTACAAATAGAGCTTTCTTTTGGTGGTATTTGATCACCTCTGGGATTTTTATTTTTTGCGATAGAAATGAAAAAAGACTCAAAATTTAAAAAATATATTTTCTACTTTTTGTTATAATAAATACAATAAACTCAATTTTGGTCATACATTTAGGCCAAAATGTATTCAGCCACATGTCTTGGGTGAAAAAAAAAAATTCAACAAGCGTATATTGGTCTGCGCAAAAGTTATAGCGTCACAAACTATGGTACATTTACTGCAATTTACACAGCTTTTAGTTTATGACTGCCTATCTAATTTCTTGAGCTGTTAAAATGTCAGGGCAGTGCAGAACCCCTCCAAATTACCCCTTTTGGAAAGTAAACATCCCAAGGAATTTGCCGAGAGGCATGTTGAGCCCATTGAATATTTTTTTTGTCACAAGTGATTGAATTGTAATAATTTTTACACAAAGTTATTATTGAAGTGATATATTGCTCACATATGCCATGGGTATATGTGAAATTACAGCCCAAAATACATTCTGCTGCTTCTCCTGAGTACAGGGATTACCACATGTGAGACTTTTTGTCAGTCTAGCCGTGTACAGGACCCCGAAAAACAATCACAGCCTTCAGGCTTTCTAAGGGCGTAAATTGTTGATTTCACATACATTTTCTTTTTCTTTCTTCATTTTCCAAAACAAATGAGAGCTGCAAAATACTCACCATGCCTCTTAGCAAATACCTTGCGGTGTCTACTTTCTGAAAATGGGTCATTTGGAGGGGGAGGGATTGTGCTATCTTGGCATTTCATGGCCTCTGAAACTGATAGGTAGTGAGGAGTAAAATCAACAATTTACACCCTTGGTTTTCGGGGTCCTGACACCGGGGAGGAAAAATGGCTAATTGGGCTCAATTTGGACATTTTCACTTAAGGGTGTACTCACTTTTGTTGCCAGCGGTTTAGACATTAATGACTGTGTGTTGAGTTATTTTGAGGAGACAGCAAATTTACACTGTTATACAAGCTGTACAATCACAACTTTACATTGTAGCAATGTGTCATTTCATCAGTGTTGTAACATGAAAAGATATAATAAAATATTTACAAAAATGTGAGGGGTGTACTCACTTTTGTGAGATACTGTGTGTATACCGTATATACTCGAGTATAAGTCGTTCCGAGTATAAGTCGAGGCCCTAATTTACCACAAGAAAATGGGAAAAACTTATTGACCCGAGTATAAGACGAGGGTGAGAAATGCACAGCTACTGTAAATGGAAAAGAGGGTCAACAATGCCCATTTGCATGCCTCACTGTGCCCATTTGCATGCCTCACTGTGCCCATTTGCAGCCATAGGTCCCCTGAACTTCAAACTCGGTGGTTAAGGGTTCCTAGATGCCCCCTAGCTGCAGCCAAAATTTGGGGTCTCTGAACCCAAAGGGTCCCGAAATGACATTGCTGCAGTTGGACACAGTTGACCGAATTTGGGGCCAGTATCTCTGAGCCACTTAGTGCTAAGAAGATTCTCGGTATCTGTTCTTATTGTGGCTTTGCTGGCGATCCCCTTCCTGGACATGGTATGAGGTGGTAATCCGGAACTCCTGGGAGAGAGGCCATTCCATCTCAGCAACCACGGGATACCAGATAAGAGGACGGCTTTGGGATCCTAGAGTGTCTGTCACCCCTGCAGGGGTAGTGGAAGCTGGTGAGTGGGGAGCCAAAAGGGGAGCACAGAAGTCACGGATTTACCTCTGTGGGCACCAAAGTCACGAAGCTGTTGGAACTTTTCTGCTGCCATTTAAAACTGGGACGCACCACTTGAGAATAGACTTTTTTTGCAATTTTGATGTCATTTACAGTTTTTTTGGCTCTTTTTGGACTTGATTGCACTATATTGCACTTTATTGCACACTTATATGTTGGATTGCACGGTCATATATATACGTATATGTTGGGTTGCACTGTCATATATATATATACTGCACTGTCATATATATGTTTCTGCACTGTTATATGTATATGTCAATAATTTTGCATACATATAAGTTGGATTTATCACATCAGCTGCTCAGCAGCAGCACCTAGTGGCACTTTCTGACACTACTTGTGATACAGAGGTATATGCAATATAATAGGGGTTGCATATACATATACATATATTTTTATATAAGGTTTTTTGACTTACATAATATGGGTTCACCCAGTAAGAGTTTCACAGTCTTCACCTTTTGTGTTTGGAATACTATTTAACCTATCTGGTATAGTCACTGTCTACGCACATTAAATTAATATTCCACATCTCACAAGGGAGCGCCATACCCCCACCTACAATCCATTACATGTTAGTCCTTTTGAGGACTTAACCTGGGGAGGCAGCATACCTTACAATTTTCTTTTCTTCCTTCCCCCCTCCCCCCTCCCCTCCCTTCTCCATCTGCATCACTCTTTCCCCCCCCCCTTTTCTGCTATATGTCCTAAGCGCAGAGATTTTGAGGCAAAATCAACAATTTACACCCTTGGTTTTCGGGGTCCTGACACCGGGGAGGAAAAATGGCTAATTGGGCTCAATTTGGACATTTTCACTTAAGGGTGTACTCACTTTTGTTGCCAGCGGTTTAGACATTAATGACTGTGTGTTGAGTTATTTTGAGGAGACAGCAAATTTACACTGTTATACAAGCTGTACAATCACAACTTTACATTGTAGCAATGTGTCATTTCATCAGTGTTGTAACATGAAAAGATATAATAAAATATTTACAAAAATGTGAGGGGTGTACTCACTTTTGTGAGATACTGTGTGTATACCGTATATACTCGAGTATAAGTCGTTCCGAGTATAAGTCGAGGCCCTAATTTACCACAAGAAAATGGGAAAAACTTATTGACCCGAGTATAAGACGAGGGTGAGAAATGCACAGCTACTGTAAATGGAAAAGAGGGTCAACAATGCCCATTTGCATGCCTCACTGTGCCCATTTGCATGCCTCACTGTGCCCATTTGCAGCCATAGGTCCCCTGAACTTCAAACTCGGTGGTTAAGGGTTCCTAGATGCCCCCTAGCTGCAGCCAAAATTGGGGTCTCTGAACCCAAAGGGTCCCGAAATGACATTGCTGCAGTTGGACACAGTTGACCGAATTTGGGGCCAGTATCTCTGGGCCACTTAGTGCTAAGAACCCCAAATTTGGTGTGCAAACCCAGTGAAACTAGCACCATAAAATTTCCAAAGCTGGGGTTTCTAGAACCAAGTGGCCCCGAGATACAGGGCCCCAAAAATCAGTTCAGAAAATGTCAAGCACTTTTCTGCAGCAGAGAATGACATTTTCCAAACCGGTTTTGGGGCCCCGTATCTCAGGGCCACTTAGTGCTAGGAACCCCAGCTTTGGATATGTTATGGTACCAGTTCCACTGGGTTTGCACACCAAATTTGGGGTTCCTAGCACCAAGTGGCCCTGAGATATGGGGCCCCATAATCGGTTCAGAAAATGTCAAGTACTTTTCTGCAGCAGAAAATGACATTTTCTGAACCGATTTTGGGGCCCCGTATCTCAGGGCCACTTAGTGCTAGGAACTTCAGCTTTGGATATGTTGTGGTACCAGTTCCACTGGGTTTGTACACCAAATTTGGGGTTCCTAGCACCCAGTGGCCCTGAGATACGGGGCCCCAAAGTCGGTTCGGAAAATGAAATTTTTTGCTGCAGAAAAGTGCTTGACTCGAGTATAAGTCGAGGGGGGCACTTTCAGCACAAAAAAATGTGCTGAAAAATTCGACTTATACTCGAGTATATACGGGGTATATATATATATATATATATTTTTTTTTTACACTTTCACTTTACTCACTTTTCACTTTCTTACACTTTCATTTGTAACTGTAAAGGTTCCAGGTTCGGGTCTCTCAAATCCGATGGCCAGCTCATCTTTCGAGACCCTATGTTAATACTCCACTAGTTTGTGGTAGCGACAGAAACAGTCCTGATGCAGAGACCAGGTTGGCCAGGACAGGAGGGACAATAATAGCGGGTGTCACGCCTATGTCCACATTTTCTACAGACTTGACATCTTCTTTGAGGTGATCTTTGGGTAGGGGTACCAGGGAGGACATCCAGAAAATGCCTCTCATGCAGCCGGCTTACTGCATTTGGATTGGGAAATTGGGCCAGAGCACCTTCTGGATACAGAAGGGCTGTGATGATCTCTTCCTGGAATTTTAGGAAGCATCCAGTTTGTATAGACTCTTTGTATAGTACATAAGCGTTGACTAGAGCAAATTGGAATAGGTGTAGAGACACGTTTTTGTACCAGCATCTGGCCTTACGCGCAATTAAGTATGGCGCCATCATCTGGTCATTGAAGTCCACCCCTCCCATCTTAAGGTTGTATTTGTGGATACAGAGGGGCTTCTCAACAATACCAGTCGCCATAGTAATTTGGACTGCCATGTCTGCGTGAATGGAAGACAGAACGAAAACATTCCGTTTGTCCTTCCATCTCACGGCAAGCAATTTGTTGGACCTCAAGCAGGCACTTTCCCCCTTCTAAGTCAGGTATCTACATGTCGTTGGGGGAAGCCCAGCAATTAGATCGCACCGTGCCACATGCACCAATTCCTAATTAAAAGAGGTGTCTAAAAAGTGGCACGCTTGTATAAAAATTGTCCACGTATAAATGGTAGCTCTTTCGGAATAAGGCTGACACCAAGTCCCAAGCATTCTTGCCGTTGCTCTCTATGTAGTCTGGGCAGTCAGGGGGCTCCATACTGCTAGCTTTTCTCTCGTAAACCCGGAAACTTTATGTATAGCCTGTGGCCCTGTCACAGAGCTTATACATCTTGACCCCATATCTGGCAGGCTTGCTGGGGAGAAACTGTTTCAACACAAGACTGCCAAAAAACGTAATCAGGGACTCATCAATGCAGACATCTGGATCGGGGATAAACAAGGCAAATTATTGGTTGATGTGGTTTACGAGGGGCCGAATTTTATGGAGCCGATCATATTCAGGGAAACCCCGAGGACGACTGAGTTCATTGCCATTAAAGTGCATGAACTGCAAGATTTGCGATTCCTGACCATGGCAGCAGAGAACACAGGGATATGGTGAATTGTGTCAGTGGACCAATATGACCGCAACTCACACTTTAATAATGCCCATGAGTAGGGATAGGCCCAGAAAGGTTTTAAATTCGGGAGTCGTTATAGGTTTCCAGCCAAATTCTCTGGCAAGGGTCAAATTTGGGTTTGCGGCGATAAATTGACCAGTGTATAAATTGCTTTGGTCCACAATAGATCTGTACAGATCTTCCATGAAAAACAGCTCATAGAAGTCAAGGGAAGTAAAATCCACTGTTTCCACCTGAATTCCGGGTTGGTCAGTGAATGGAGGAAGTACGGGCGCTGCAGAAGTGGTGGGCTGCCAATCAGGATTTGAAAGCGCATCAGGAAGGGCACTATGAGCTTTAAGGGCCTGTGTTTGAATTCTTGGTGGCTGCAGGACACTACTTGTGCTAACCACTGCACAAGCTTGAACTGCACTTATGGGATTCACCACATCACCAAGTGTTACTGCAGTGCTGGTTTGTCTATGACCAGGACGTATTAGGCCGCTGGTGCTTGCCAGTTCACCAGAAGGTTGAGCGGCACCAGTACTGGCTCTCTGCTGCATACAAGAACTATGCGGATGTTGCACCTCAGCAACAGAAGAACGGGGACGCCTGACCTTAGCAGGGACATCTACTTCATCGTCATAGCTATCTGTCAGGGTGCCGCTGCTCTCTACAGGTTCGTATAGTGAGCCTGAATCAGATTGTGATTCTGACAGTGAGGCCCCGCTGCGCTCTCATCTGTCATGCTCAGTATCCTGTAGACATCTTCACTAGTGTACCTTTCGTTTGACATTTTGGCCACAAAATTTACAGGTACAGCTAGTGTGACTCACAGGTAAAAAGCATCTGGCTGTCAGAGACTGCTTGAATCGCTACAAAAAAAAAAACTATTTGTGCTAGCAGGGACCAGGCGTGATTCTGCTAACGCTGCAGTTTTGTGTGCTGTGTTTTGTAAAGTGACAGTGATCTACTGATCCTGCACTTTGGGTGGGCTGGGTAGAGGGGTGCTGGCAGGTGTCTGGGCTGATCCTGCTAACGCCGTGTTTTAATTTTTTTTACAAAAAGTTGTCACTAAATTATATATTGCTCACACATGCCATGGTTATATGTGGAATTGCGTCCCAAAATAAATTTTGCTGCTTCTCATGAGTACGGGGATACTACATGTTTGGGACTTTTTGGGAGCCTAGCTGTGTACGGGGCCCCGAAAACCAAGCACCGCCTTCAGGATTTCTAAGGGCGTAAATTTTTGGTTTCACTCCTCACTACCTATCACAGTTTTGAAGGCCATAAAATGTCAAGATGGTACAAAACCCAGCCAAATGACCCCATTTTGGAAAGTAGACACCCCAAGCTATTTGCTGAGAGGCACGTTGAGTCCATGGAATATTTTATATTTTGCCACAAGTTGCGGGAAAATGACAAACTTTTTTTTTTGCACAAAGTTATCACTAAATTATATATTGCTCACACATGCCATAGGCATATGCGGAATTACACCCCAAAATAAATTCTGCTGCTTCTCCTGAGTACGGGGATACCACATGTGTGGGACTTTTTGGGAGCCTAGCCGCGTATGGGGCCCCAAAAACCAAGCACCGCCTTCAGGATTTCTAAGGGCGTAAATTTTTGATTTCACTCCTCCTCTATATTGCTCAAACATGCCATGGGCATATGTGGAATTATACCCCAAAACACATTCTGCTGCTTCTCCCGAGTACGGGGATACCACATGTGTGGAGCCTAGCCGCGTTTGTAGCTCTCATTTGTTTTTGAAAATGAAGAAAGAAAAGAAAAATGTATTTTTTTTTCTTTTTTGAATTTTCAAAACTTTGTGACAAAAAGTGAGGTCTGCAAAATACTCACCGTACCTCTGAGCAAATATCTTGGGGTGTCTACTTTCCAAAATGGGATCATTTGGGGGGTTTTGTGCCATCTGGGCATTCCATGGCCTCCGAAACTGTGATAGGCAGTGAGGAGTGAAATCAAAAATGTACACCCTTAGAAAGCCTGAAGGCGTTGTTTGGTTTTCGGCGTCCTGTACGCGGCTAGGCTCCCAAAAAGTCTCACACATGTGGTATCCCCGTACTCAGAAAAAGCAACAGAATGTTTTTTCGGGTGTAATTTTACATATGCCCATGGCATGTTTGAGCAATATATCATTTAGTGACAACTTTGTGCAAAAAAAATAAATACATTTTGTCTTTTTCCCGCAACTTGTGTCAAAATATAAAATATTCCATGGACTCGACATGCCTCTCAGCAAATAGCTTGGGGTGTCTACTTTCCAAAATGAGGTCATTTGGGGGGGTTTTGAACTGTCCTGGCATTTTATGCACAACATTTAGAAGCTTATGTCACACATCACCCACTCTTCTAACCACTTGAAGACAAAGCCCTTTCTGACACTTTTTGTTTACATGAAAAAATAATATTTTTTTTGCAATTGCGCACAAACGTGCAGTGGCGACAAATTGCATACATTTTTAAAAGCCTTTACAGGTTACCACTTTAGATTTACAAAGGAGGTCTACTGCTAAAATCAATTCCCTTGATCTGACCTACGTGCTGATACCTCACATGCATGTTGCAATTGCTGTTTACATATGACGCCAGACTGACACTTGCGTTCGCCTTTGCGCAAGAGTGGGGGGGACAGGGGTGCTTTTTTTTTTTTTTAATTATTTACTTTGCTTTTTTATTTTATTTTTAAACTGTTCCTTTCATTTTTTTTTATCATTTTTATTGTTATCTCAGGGAATGCAAATATCCCCTATGATAGCAATAGGTAGTGACAGGTACTCTTTTTTGAACAAATTGGGGTCTTAGATTTCTTCTCTGCCCTCAAAGCATCTGACCACACCAAGATCGGTGTGATAAAATGCTTTCCCAATTTCCCAATGGCGCTGTTTATATCTGGCGAAATCTAAGTCATGAAATGCTTGTAGCTTTTGGTTTCTTAGGCCATAGAGATGATTGGAGCCATTCTGGTCTCTGATCAGCTCTATGGTCAGCTGGCAAAACCACTGGTGGCATTCTCAGGTTCTCTGTTGGGACAGGAGAGCCAGAAAAAACCATGGAAGACGGTGGGGGTTTGACATTCCCTCCCACTGCTTGTAAAAGCAGTCTAGAGGCTAATTAGCCGCTAGGATTGCTTTTACATGAAAGCCGACCGCTGGCTGAAAAGAATGATACCAAGATGATACCTAAACCAGCATGCATCATTCTGGTATAACTACTCAAAGTCCAGCAACATACCAGTACATTGCTGGTCCTTGTTGGGCATATATTGTAACCTTTTTTTCATGCAGCCTGTGGGCTGCATGAAAAAAAGAGATTGATCGGTGGGAATACCCACCATTAGAATACCTCCCTTCATGCACCCACTTCTAATGATGGGCATACATGCACCATTTTGTTTTTAACTGTGGTGGTGAAATCACCTCCTACAGCGCTGGAGTCATGGCTTTATGTATCAAGGGCGCAAACGCTGTCGTTGTCAAGATAAATAAATCTGCGCTGCAACTGAATGGTGTAGCTGCTAAGCTAATGATGGTTAACAATAAAACAAAGTAAGTAACAAAGTAATTTTTTCCGACGGATGTTGGCTCAAACTTGTCTTGCATACACACGGTCACACAAAGTTGTCGGAATTTCCGAACGTCAAGAACGCGGTGACGTACAACACGTACGACGGGACAAGAAAAGGGAAGTTCAATACCAAGTGCGCCACCCTTTGGGCTCCTTCTGCTAATCTCGTGTTAGTAGAAGTTTGGTGAGAGACGATTCACGCTTTTCAGACTCGTGCTTTTCAGTCCGTTACTGCTCTTCAGTTTGTGCTTGTGGGTTTGTATCTGGTTTTCAGTGAGTGTAGTCAGTTCGAATCTGTTTCTTCAGTGCGTTCTTGTCCGCTAGTATCTGATTTTCAGCTTGCTCTTCTCAGACCTTGCTGTTTTTCAGTGCGTTCTGTTCATTCGTTCTGACCAGTCGACCGTTTTGAACCATGTTGCGGTTACGTACTCGTCGTAGAGTTCGTGCTATGCAGGGGCTTGGTGTTGGGGTTTACTTTGACCCAAGTCCAGTCCATGAACAAGGTGGGGAGGACAAGTTCATGGACCAAGAATTGGTTACTCCAGCGTGACCAATTCTCTCATATGCCTTTGTTGCGGGAGATCCGTGAGAATAATCCTGATGATTTCAGGAATTATCTCCGGATGACGGACCCCGTTTTTCACCGTTTGTTGGCTTTGCTGTTCCCTTATATTATGAAGCAGGACATCTGCATGCGGCAAGCCATCACTCCCGAGCAGAGGCTAGTCGCCACGTTGCAGTACTTGGCGATGGGGAGAAGTCAGCAGGACATCAAGTTCTCGACAGGCATCTCCCCCCAGGCTCTGGGGATCATTATTCCCGAGACCTGTTCTGCCATCATTCAGGTCCTTTAGAAGGACTATATTAGGGTAAGTGGACTTGTAGTGCAAAATGGATTTGCCTTTAGTAAATAACCCCCATTGTCACTGTAAACACCAACTTACTCCAAAAAATGCTTTTGAGCATTGAAATAAGAAGCCACACATTGTTGAGTCTAAAACTTTTTACTCAAAGCACATTCACATGTGTGTTTATAAAAGGGTTTTTGAACAAACCAACATCTTTGTTGTATAACATTATTTTTTTGTCACATTAATTAGAAATAGCCTTTTTTGGTTAAACAGGCATGTTTCAAAGCATAACATACACAACTCAGGAACTTACAAAGTTCAACTTTGATAAAGTGAAGGCAATATCAGACATTAGTATGTCAAAACTGTGTTGATCTTGCCTTCATCAGATGGGGTGATGTAAAAGCCAAACTTTGAACATGCGCACAAATTAAGAGTCAAAATGGGGATTTCCCTCCTGATCCCATGCCTAATGTCAACATGTGCTAGCTCCCATCATGGGGGATCAATGGACGTGTTTTGGGGGTGTAACCCCTTCCTCTCAGTTACTTTAGTTGGGAGGAAGGGGTTGCACCCACAAAACGCGTACATTGATCTCCCGTGATGGCAGATAGCACATGTTAACACACTGTGTGTATCTTCAAAATTTGGCTTTAAAAATACTTTAAAACTTTTTCGTAGGAGAAAAAATACACAAGAAAAAAGTGTAAATTTTTTGTGTGGTTTAGATTCTCCCTAAAACATCAATGATGTTCTTAATTTTTTTTTGAACATCATTGATGTTTTGCCTAAGATTTTCTAAATTGCGATTGCACCCCACTCTCCACTCTTCCTTCCACCCTTCCTTCCACGCTTCCTTCCACCTCAGCTGAGGCTCTCGACACCCAACCTGGGCCTACGAAACTGTGTGGTTCTCTACCAATATACACTCACCGGCCACTTAATTAAGTAGACCTTGCTAGTATCAGTTTGGAACCCCTTTTGCCTTCAGAACTGCCCTAATTCTTTGTGGCATAGATTCAACAAGGTATTGGAAATATTCCTCTGAGATTTTGCTCCATATTGAATTAGTAGCATCACACAGTTGCTGCAGATTTATCGACTGCACATCTATAATGCGAATCTCCTGTTCCACCAAGGTGCTCTATTGGATTAAGATCCGGTGACTGTGGAGGCCATTGGAGTACAGTGAACTCATTGTCATGTTCAAGAAACCAGTTTGAGATGATTTGAGCTTTGTGTATTATCCTGCTGGAAGGAGCTATCAGAAGATGGGTACACTGTAGTCATAAAGGGATGGACATGGTTAGCAACAATACAATACAGCTGCTGACTTTTAATCAGACACTTACCTGTCCCAGGGTCCAGTGATGCGGGGGATCGAAGCCCCACTCGTCCCCCCCCTCCGCTTGGCGGCTCTGGCATTTTAACTGTGGGCGCCCGGCTGTGGCTTTACAGCCGGGCACCCACTGCGCATGCTTGAGCCGCGCTGCTGCTGTCACTGGCCCCGCAATCATCTGGGACCGGTCACGTGTCCCAGATGGTTGACAAGAGGGAGGGTGGAGAGGCGATCTCCCTTCCTGCGCAGAGGGAAGTGACGTCAGGAGCCCAGGCACCGAAGGAGGCAGCCAATACAACAAAACAAAACAAAAACTCTTGCGCATAAATGTATAAGCCCGACAGTTCAAAGTTCTCGATGGATGGTAGCTTTCAGCCTTGCTGCCCTCAAGAATAGGGAAATCCTAACATACAGACAAAAAACAGAAAAGAGAGGGCGCACCGGCCTTGTGCATTATCTTTAAAAAGGTTTATTAAAACAGAAAACATAAAAGTACTACTCACAAGGGTAGATAAAAATCACGCATTATAGTCAAATGATGGTAGCAGTCGCCAGACCTATGGACAAGACGTGCAGACCGCTGCTGGCTGACGCGTTTCGAAGGTAGCACCTTCTTCTTCAGAGCCCTCTACAGTGTCATTTGGAAGTACTACTGCAGCACTTGATATAGACCTCAAGACGTTTAGTGACATACAAACTTACAATCCCTTTATAGTTCTTAGTAACGGAGAGTCAGATGACAATAGTGTCAATATATCAGATACTACACTACCCTTGGTTTTTTTAGAGAAGGAAGTTGCATTGATGGAGGACCCTGTAACGAACAACAGGATTTTGGACCCTTTAGAGGTAACTCCATCAATGTCGAAAAAAACAAGGAAAAGAGAGGAAGAACTAGAAGAGGTACAAGAGGAGCAAAGGGACGTAAAAAGAGGCAGACTATAGATACTTCTTATTCCACCATCAAAATCTATAACCTATCCAGTTCTGTTTTTTCGGAAACAGAACTGGACCTCCTCAGAAAAGGCCTCAACTATGCCCCACCCAGTGTACCCAATTTGTTTGAGCTGTTCATTGATTTACTTTTACGTTTTCTGTTTTAATAAACCTTTTTAAAGATAATGCACAAGGTCGGTGCGCCCTCTCTTTTCTGTTTTTTGACCGAAGGAGGCAGACTACGAGGGACCCCCTAGCAACAGGCATTTAGAGGTGAGTAAAAAAAAAATGTTTTTCTCCAAATATTTTTTTTTTATTTTTTTCAAACACATTACTAATTTTTTTTTTTTTGGGTTGGAACTCCACTTTAAGGGGGCCAAAGTGTGCCAATAAAATATCCCCCACACCATTACACCACCACCACCAGCCTGAACCGTTGATACAAGGCAGGATGGATCCATGCTTTCATGTTGTTTATGTCAAATTCTGAATGTCGCAGCTGAAACCGAGACTCATCAGACCAGGCAACGTTTTTCCAATCCTCTTTTGTCCAATTTTGGTGAGACTGTGCACATTGTAGCCTCAGTTTCCTTTTTCTTAGCTGGAGTGGCACCTGGTGTGGTCTTCTACTGCTGCAGCCCATCTGTTTCAAGGTTTGATGTGTTGAGCATTCAGAGAATGGTATTCTGCATACCTTGGCTGTAACGAGTGGTTATCCTCTGACATCAACAAGGCATTTTTCATCCACACGACTGCAGCTCACTGGATATTTTCTCTTTTTCGGGCCATTCTCTGAAAACTCTAGAGATGGTTGTGCGTGAAAATCCCAGTAGATCAGCAGTTTTTGAAATACTCAGACCAGCCCATTTGGCACTTACAAAGTCACTTAAATCCCCTTTCTTCCTTATTCTGATGCTCAGTTTAAACTTCAGCAAGTCGTCTTCACCACGTCTAGATACCTAAATGCATTGAGGTGCTGCCATGTGATTGGCTGATTAGCAAGTTGTGCTATCAATCAATTGAATAGGTGTACCTAATAAAGTGGCCGGTGAGTGTATAACAACCTGTCAAACCATGCATGTGAGCTATTATCCTTGTAGTCAAGTCTGGGACTGTCAGGCACCAGCTTAATATCAGCAGTAAGAGGCAGGCATGCCTTGGGGAGATGGACTTCCACTAGCATCTGTTACTGGAGACTGTCAAGCAGTGGGGGCTAGTGCTGTATATTTTTTGGGGGGGAAGGGCGGCAAACAAGACACTTCCTCGGTTGCTCACTCACTCAGTGTCAAACCCCCTTGTCGCTTGCTCGTCTGTCTGCCCTCCCACAAGCCTCACACTTACCCCATCTAGGCAGCTTCAGCTCCTTACTGCTTGGTGGCTTCACCCTGCATCTTTGACTTCATGGTGGCTTCCCTCCTCCCTCCCTTGGCAGCCAATACAATCGCTTCTCTTCTCAGCCAATCGGGTTTTAAGACCCACTTCCTGATTGGCCAGGAGGAGAATAAGGAAGACAATAGCGAATATTAATTTGCTATTGTCACATAACTGGGTGGGCTCAGGGTGCAGTGCTCTGCGCCCCAAGCCCACCCTTTTTTAAAGCCAATTAGAGCCTCACGCTCTAATCATGTGCTTAAAAAAAACCCATTGGAATCCATACGTCCGGTGCTCTGCATGTAGATTAGGGGCTGGATGCATGGATTAGGGGGGCGGAGCCCCTGTGCCCCTAATGGACGTGCCACCACTGCTGTCAAGTATAGGTTTTTGGAGACTATAAAGTATATTTCTCCATTCGTATGATCAGAACATAAATCAAGATCTTTTTCCACATACCACCCAATGTGAAGGTGAGCATCACAAGTGGTGCCCATCATTCACTTGAAAAACATTGCATTGTTGGATGGATTAATTCTGAAGACTGCAATAAGGATTTGATTTGTTACATGTAAGTCATCTCTTTAAAGAAAGCTTTGCTACTAAGATATGCCAAATGCTTACCTGTATCAGAGGACCAAGGGCCACTGCATTTCTTACTATGTTTCTCTATATGAGCAGTATTAAACCCAAAAGCAAACATTTATTATATTGCAGCTTACCAATCATTGAATGTGATGGCTGCAGGGGCGTTGCTAGGTGGCAAAAAGATTATTAAAATTATCTGACATACACTGACCTACCTATCTGACATATACTGACCTATCTGGCTGACATACACTGACCTACCTGACATACACTGACCTACCTGACACACACTGACCTACCTATCTCACCTACCTGACACACACTGACCTACCTATCTAACCTACCTGACACACACTGACCTACCTATCTGACATACACTGACCCACACTGACCTATCTGACATGCACTGACCTACATGACATGCACTGACCTACCTGCCCTTGCCCCCTTAAAGCCTAAGTTTATTTATTTAAAATTAGCCAGGGGGCATTCAAATGAAGCCACTGTGCCATCAGTTGCAGCCACTATGCCCGATCAAATGCAGCCACTGTGCCCATCAACTACAGCCACTGTGCCCGTCAACTGCAGCCACTGTGCCCCATCAACTGCAGCCACTGTGCCCCATCAACTGCAGCCACTGTGCCCATCAAATGGAGCCACTGTGCCCGTCAAATTCAGCCACTGTGCTGTCAAATGCAGCTACTGTGTCCATCAAATGCAGTCACTGTGCCCGTCAAATGCAGCCACTGTGCCCCGTCAAATGAAGCCACTGTGCCTGTCAATTGCAGGCACTGTGCCCGTCAATTGCAGCCATTGTGCCCGTCAATTGAAGCCACTGTGCCCATCAATTGCAGCCACTGTTCCCATCAAATGAAGCCACTGTGCCCGTCAATTGAAGTCACTGTGCCCGTCATTTGAAGCCACTGTTCCCGTCAAAAGAGAGAAGAGAGAGAGAAGCAGAGGAGAGAGAAGGGGAGAAAGAGAGAGAGAGAAGAGAGAGAGAAGGAGAGAGAGAAACACAGAGACAGAGTGACACCTTTTTTTTTCTTTAAGCTTCGTTCTGTCCCACTCCCAGTCACAGCCACCATGGCCGTTATTCAGAGTGACTCTGGAGGTTGAGGGAGAAGGGGGCGTCGGCGCACTAGCATTCTCCTGATCTCCTTCTGCTTTCCTCAGGCCGGGCGGCATATCACTCTGCCTGTCAGTCAGTGCAGTGGGGCCGAATCACACAGGTAAACTGCGGCTGCCGCCGCTACTGTCTGACCTATTTTCTCTCCCTTTCTCTTCACTGCAGGATAGGGTTGCCACATTTTCTTTAAGCCAAACCCAAACATTTAGCGGTGCATGGCAAAAAATTTGGAAAAAAAGCTGCATGGCAAATATTAGCACAACACATTTTGGAATGGATTTGCACCTCTAATCATACATTATTATATGTGTATGGCGACTGCACAGTATATGTTTAAATAAGATTGGAGTGTGTTAATACTTGGATTATCCTTTGCAGTTTCCACCATCATTCACAATTCTTTTTTCACATTTAAATTAATATACACTATAGGATTGTAAAGACCTGGGACACCTTTGGGTGCACTAAGGAGAGCAAAAATGCGGGACACATTATTGGTCAGTGCTACCCCCCATAATACAGGGGTCAGTGTTACCCCTCTATAATTTAGGGGCCCCCCATAGAGGACCTCCATTAGATCAGAGTCCCCTTATGTCAGTGCTCCTCTTAGAGACCCAAAAAAATTAAAATGGAAAAAATGCAGCACAACCTCCACCTATAATTATATTGAAATCCCGGTAATCCAAGTATTAATACACTCCAATCTTATTTAAACATATACTGTGCAATCTCCATACACATATAATAATATATAAATAGTGGTGTAAACCTCCAATCCATTCCAAAATGTGCTAATATCCAATTTCCTTTTGTTGGATATTAGCAAAACACTTTTTGGAATGGATTTACACCTCTATTCATACATTATTATACTTTATGTGTGTGGCGATTGCACAGTATATGTTTAAATAAGATTGGAGTGTATTAATACTTGGATTACCCTTGGGGGTTTCCACCATCATTCACAAATATTTGTTCACATTTAAATTAATATACAGCATACCCCACTTTTAAGTACACAAAGGGGTTTATTTACTAAAGCTGGAAAGTGCAAAATCAGACTCACTTCTGCATAGAAACCAATGAGCTTCTAACCCCAGCTTGTTCAATTAAGCTTTGGTAATAAAACCTGGAAGCTCATTGGTTTCTATGCAGAAGTGAGCCTGATTTCGCACTTTCCAGCTTTAGTAAATAAACCCTATTGTGTACTTAAAAGCGGGGTATGCCTGTAATTATAAGGGGAGGTTGCACTGCATTTTAATTTATTTTTGCATAGTTTTTTAGTGGCATTTTGGTTTTATTTTATGTGTTTTTTTGTTGTTTTTTTTTTTAGATCAGAGTCCCCTATATCTAATCCTCTTTAGAGACAAACCATCAGTCTCTAAGGGGGGTGCTGATATAAGGGGACTGTAATATAATGAGTTTCTCTAAGGAGAGGGAGGGGGAGGTAATATGAGGAAAAACTGATCTAATGTGGGTGCTGATATAAGGAGAGTTTCCCTTATTTAGTAGAGGTCTCTAGGGAGGGGGGGTGGGGATGCTGATCTAATGGCGGGTGCTGACTGCTGATCTAATGGGTCATCATTAGATGACCCATTAGATCAGCACCCCCTCTACATTAGTTCAGAGTCCCCTTATATCAGCACCCCCCTTAGAGATTCTATTAGATCAATGACCCCCCCATCAGTGTCCCCTGCCCCTAAATATCCCCATTAGACTGCCTTACCGAAAACCGTTTAGAGTCAGGAAGTGTGGGAGCCGGAGTTTGGGGGCGGAGCAAAGCTGCTCTTTTGTAGTGCCATTTCCTTCCTTCCATTGTGTGGGGGGGCTTAGGGAGAAGGCAAAGTAGAGGCAGATGCTGCATCGCTGTGCCCACTGTGTCGGCAAGACACATTTGAACAGGTACACTCACTCACAGGGCCGCTGTTAGGAATCATGGGGCCTCCACCCCCTGAGGGGGGAAAAGAGGTAGGGGGAAAAGAGGTGGGGGGAGGGAGGTGAGAAAGGGGAGGTGAGAGAGGAGGAGGTAAAGGGGTGAGAGAAAGGGGGGAGGAGGCAGAAGAGAGAGGGGGTGGCTGACACAGGGGGGTGTGCTGACACAAAGGGGGATGGCGCTGACAGAGGGGGGGTGCTGACAGAGAGGCTGTGTGCTGAGAGAGACGGGGTGCTGACAGAGGGGGTGCTGACAGAGAGGTAATGGGCTGACAGAGATGGGGCGCTGACAGAGAGGTAATGAGCTGACAGAGATGGGGCGCTGACAGAGTGGTAATGGGCTGACAGAGAGGTAATGGGCTGACAGAGATGGGGTGCTGACAGAGCGATAATGGGCTGACAGAGATGGGGTGCTGACAGAGAGGTAATGGGCTGACAGAGATGGGGCGCTTACAGAGAGGGGTGGGCTTACAGAGAGCGGCAGGCTGACAGACTGGCTGGTGGAAGGGCAGATAACAGAGAGACCTCAGTCAGGATGAGACACAGCCTGCACCAGGCAGGGAGGCGGGATTCAGGGTGGCCGCAATCACCCACAGTCCAGCCCCGCCCCGCCTCCACATTTGACCAGTCACCAGCTCCACCGGGCCAGTCATAGACCCTTATGTCTGCTGTCTGCACAGCCAATCACAGAGTGACCACTGCCCAGCCCAGCGCTCGTACAGGCTGTATGTGACAGTGTAACATTGATGGCGGCGGGCACGGGAATCGGATGAGCCACTCTAGATCTTGCAGCCGGGCCACTGGTCACAGGACGGCTGAACAGTTTTGTGCCCGGGTTTCAGGCAGCTTGAAAACCGGGCACATGTGTCCAAACCAGATAGGTGGTAACCCTACTGCAGGACCCAGCGCTTAGACACTCAGGGCTATTGGCCCCACATTCAGGGCTCAAGCCTCAATAGCCCCACCGTAACAACGCCTATGGATGGCTGTATTCTTTTTTTTTTTTTTTTTTAGGCTTGCTTTCTTTTTACATGCAGTAATTTCACCAGTAAGTCTGTTGTTTTTCAACAGAAAAGCTTTCTTGCAATTACAGGGATAAGACAGACCATTTAACACTGACATGGGTGCTTAAAGTGATACCCAGCACGTACAGTTTAATTTACTTTGTCTCCTCTATTTGTGTTTTTGGATGATGGCACTGTAATTATTTTAATTAAAAAAACAACATCTAAGTACCTTTTTCCTAATCGATATACAGCTGTCACATGACCCAGCCTTTCTGCAGGGAAACATAAGCATGAGGAGCTTCTAGTCCTCTGCTGTTGGTCACGTGTTAAAAAAAAACAGCTTTTGGAAACAGACAAAATAAATAATATCAATAAACTGTTTTAAATTGTCATATAAATATACTATATATTTGAAACCAAATCCTTATTATTTTTTGGCAATAACATGGTGTGGACGGATTTCTGCCAGTCACAAGATGTGTCAAGCCCCTTCAGCCTGTGTCTTATAATAAGAGGGAGGTGAAGCCTCCATTAATCTACAGGTGATATCCCACTCCGATTGTGTTCAACTGGTTAGTGGGAATGGAGACCGAGGGAGGGGGTGGGCTGTCATTTACCACTGTGTATACACCTACATGTGTGACACTATATAGTCACATGGGCCGCTCAGATATAAGAGGGAGGAAATGCTCAGCATAGAAACGCTCTGAAAACTGAGCATGTGCAGAGTTGCCCCCATGGCAGCAAAACCCCTAACTGAACTGGGGACATGAACAGAAGGTGGCGATAGAGAGCAGCAGGATCAACCAGGTTTTTTGCAGAATACAGAAAACGAATCTCATAGTGGCTCAGTATGAACAAAATGCAATACAGCATTTATTGATAGTTTTTTATGATGTGGGTTTAATGATACTTTAAAATGATCAGTTTTTATGTAAAACCTTTACCCCAAAGAGAAAAAAACTGTTTGCTGTAACTGATTATAAAGTATTAGCTTTATTTGTTTGTGTTTGTATTTCTTTTTACATGCAGTAATTTCACCAGTAAGTCTGTTGTTTTTCAACAGAAAAGCTTTCTTGCAATTACAGGGATAAGACAGACCATTTAACACTGACATGGGTGCTTAAAGTGATACCCAGCACGTACAGTTTAATTTACTTTGTCTCCTCTATTTGTGTTTTTGGATGATGGCACTGTAATTATTTTAATTAAAAAAACAACATCTAAGTACCTTTTTCCTAATCGATATACAGCTGTCACATGACCCAGCCTTTCTGCAGGGAAACATAAGCATGAGGAGCTTCTAGTCCTCTGCTGTTGGTCACGTGTTAAAAAAAAACAGCTTTTGGAAACAGACAAAATAAATAATATCAATAAACTGTTTTAAATTGTCATATAAATATACTATATATTTGAAACCAAATCCTTATTATTTTTTGGCAATAACATGGTGTGGACGGATTTCTGCCAGTCACAAGATGTGTCAAGCCCCTTCAGCCTGTGTCTTATAATAAGAGGGAGGTGAAGCCTCCATTAATCTACAGGTGATATCCCACTCCGATTGTGTTCAACTGGTTAGTGGGAATGGAGACCGAGGGAGGGGGTGGGCTGTCATTTACCACTGTGTATACACCTACATGTGTGACACTATATAGTCACATGGGCCGCTCAGATATAAGAGGGAGGAAATGCTCAGCATAGAAACGCTCTGAAAACTGAGCATGTGCAGAGTTGCCCCCATGGCAGCAAAACCCCTAACTGAACTGGGGACATGAACAGAAGGTGGCAATAGAGAGCAGCAGGATCAACCAGGTTTTTTGCAGAATACAGAAAACGAATCTCATAGTGGCTCAGTATGAACAAAATGCAATACAGCATTTATTGATAGTTTTTTATGATGTGGGTTTAATGATACTTTAAAATGATCAGTTTTTATGTAAAACCTTTACCCCAAAGAGAAAAAAACTGTTTGCTGTAACTGATTATAAAGTATTAGCTTTATTTGTTTGTGTTTGTATTTATAAAATTAATCTCTACCCCAGACTCACAATGCGGCTGCCCAAATCTGCCCTCGGGGCTCATTCATCCAGAGCCGTGTCTGTATAGCACAGGAGGTATGTTACCGGTCAGATCACCAGGAGAAAGCAGAGAGAAAAAAGACTAAAAATAATATTTATAATACCGCATTAAAAGATTTAGGAAATTAAATCATGTTAAAAATACAATATGCAAACCGATTACATATGGTACTGTTGGCCCAAGCTGAAACCAAGTATTTATTGGTACAGGGACTATATCGCATATCATGACTATGCACTGCAATTCAGACTGACCATTCCAGGAAGAACAAATGGAAGTTTTCGGGTTATCAAGATACATATAGGTGTAGGACCATAAGTTATAAAAAAAAATGAATATTCTCTACAGTTTATAAAACACCCATAAACCCAGGATATCAAAGTTCTCTTTATTTCTTATACAATTCCATAACAACTGGTTAAAGCTGGCATATACAACAAACCTCTAACTCAGCAAGTTTATGGCAATAGCGATGGCATACTTCACCAAGCATGTCAGCACCCAATAAATTGAAATAAAGCCTTTGTTTCATAGTATCAAATCAACTTTATTCATATTCACAACCTCTTACCACTGTGCTCAGTAACTTTCACAAAATATACATTTAGGACTTGGTTTACAAAGATGCATATGTTATTTTAACAACATTCTTCTTTACATCAACTCACAAACAAAAACCTAGAAAATGCATGCACGTGGGTCTTTTTCACATGCAATGGTTAATACACAGTAAAGTATACAATGCATGCAGTAAAGTTTATATGAACTGAGCTCCTAATTTTTTATTAACATGAAACAAAGCCCTATATCCCACTCTCCCTATTTGCATAAGAGCTGTTCATTTGCTTTCCCTGTTCATTATGCTATTAAAATTATTAAAACCTTGGATTAAGAGTAACTTGGTTTAGGAGCGTTTTGCAAGACCAGCAAATTTTTTAAATAAATTTTGACTTGATATACAAATGATGTCTTCATATACAAGTAGCGTCATGTCACAACTGAGTATATAAGGGAAGAGAGCTGCCTCTAAGTGTAGCAATATGGTTACATTTAATGAAGGTACAACATTTAGTAACTCACATGGTTGATGATTAAAAGAGGCACATCTAAGTATGCAGGCATCTGGGGTAAAGCTGTCCATATAGACCATCCTCCACACCACATCTACGTCATCCCTTCCACACTGCGCTCCACGAGCGCTTCAAGCCTCACTTTCAGATTGCTCTACTGCAGGGTAGGCTTTCTGGTCACGATTGCAGACTGAACGCAGTGAAAGCCGGTGGTGCAGAGGATGGTCTATATGGACAGCTTTACCCCGGATGCCTGCATACTTAGATGTGCCTGTTTTAATCATGAACCACATGAGTTGCTAAATGTTGTACCTTCATAAAAATGTAACTGTATTGCTACACTTAGAGGTGCCTCTCTTCTCTTTTATAATCTGTAGCTCCTGCTGGATTTTGCTTCTAATCCCCTTGTGGAGGCTGCCATTTGTGGATGGACATCTTATAGTTACATGATCTATCACATTGCTATAATTTTTTTTATATAGACTATAAACTGAAGGACTTATAAATAAATGGTTGTGGAACGAATCCTCTGAGATTCCATTATTTCTTATAGGGAAATTCGCTTTGATATAAGAGTGCTTTGGATTACAAGCATGGTTCCGGAACAAATTATGCTCGCAATCCAAGGTTTTACTATATATATAGCTAGATAGATATCTATCTAGAAATAGATAGATATCTATATGGATATCTATCTATATAGATATATATATCTATATATATATTTAATTTTTACTATGTTTACTTTGCATAATGCAATCACTCCAAAATAAAGCTCTTATGTTGCAGCTGTTGCACGAAGCATGCACTTGAAAGTTGAAACCACATGTAGTTTCAGCTGCTCTTCATGTATTTTTGGCTGGCAAATCATGCTGCCAGCCAGACAAAATCAAGTAAATAAAATATAAAAAGTAAAATACTAGCAAAGTAATGTATACATTTGTGTTGTATTTACAATTTTAATAACCGTAGAGTTATTGTTTACATAAGGCATGTTGATAGTAACATATATTGTATTTACTATTCGGAAACATACTGTATATTGGCATGAGATTACCTGGGGATAACAAAGGTACTTGAAAACCATCACCATACCTTAGAACAAACTTAAGGATTTGATTCCTGGGTAATTTGGAATTCTCTATGTAGTAACGAAGAGGGTCCCTGTCATGTTTAGCTCAGAAAACATGAAGCAGCTAGTCTTTTGCAAAATTTTGGGAATGTCTGGTCTAATTATATGATTGAAAAACTTGCAGTTTATTTACTAAAGGAGTAGAAACTGTCCACTAAGCAAAGTGAATGCTAGCACCTGATTGGCTGACACATCTTCATTATATACACTAAGCCTAGTGAACATTCACTTTGCAAAATGAACATTGAACAGTCTCCACTTGTTTAGTAAATTAACCCAATGGCATATTTAGAGGGAGTGCTCAAAGTTTTGCATAATGCCGTGTACACGCAACTGGACTTTCCGGCAGAATAAACTCTGATGGTATTTTTGACAGAGTTGCGAAGGGATTCCGCTGAAACGGACTTGCCTACACACGATCACACCAAAGTCCGATTGTTTAGAATGGGATGATGTACGCCGGAACTAGAAAAAGGAAGTTTAGTAGCCAATAGCTGCCCTTGCGTCGTTTTTGGTCCGTCGGAATAGCATACAGACAAACGGTTTTCCCGATAGGAATTGCTTCTGTCGGTTATAGATTGAAAACATTTTCTATTTCTAGGTCCGTCAGAATTTTCTAAATAAAAAGTCCAATGAAGCCCACACACGATCGGAATATCCGATGGAATGATTCCGTCGGACCTTTTCTGCCGGAAAGTCTGGTCGAGTGTACGTGGCATAAGACTGCTGAGCATGGTGGCAACACATTTCCTCTGTGGATTGTCTACAGATAGCAATTTCATAAATGTTCATGTTTTAATGGAGTTTCCTGCATGTTCAAATGCTTTTCACTGCAATTTTGTGCTCATGTGTCGATAGCTTACTTGTATTGGCTATACATGGATGGAAACTTGGCCAGTTGAGAGAGGACCGGACGGATTTTGATCCATGTATGGGCACCCTAGTTGTACAGAAGTCGATCTAGACTGTTGGATAAATGCCGCCTGATCAGATGCAGCCTATAGCACACAGCGCTGATCAGTGTGTTCTGACAGTGTGGAGGTCTCCCCTCTATCAGAACACAATAGCTCAGCGGGAATGATTCTCCCATCCACATAGAATTTGTGGATGTGGGAATCTGGTCAGTTTTTATTGTTCAACCCACTGGTTGAATGAAAATAACTGACCCGACTATGGCCAGCTCAAGTAAAAACAATAGACAAACATAATATACATAAGCTGATCACACACAATTCTAATTTTGTGCGTCTTTATTGAACACACCCATTAAACATTCACAGTGCTGGAGGAAAATAAGTGAATCCATAGACTAATGAATTAAATGAAAGCTAACTGGAGTCAGTAGTTTGCACACCTGGAGTTCAATTACAAAATGAATGAGTTTGGAGGTGTGGTTTAAGTGTCTACTTTTATTAATAAGACACTCAAACATTTTAAGATTGCTGTTCATAAGCTGATGGTTCAGCTGATGTGAACCATGCCTAACAAAAAGAAGCTCTCAAGAGTAGTTGATCGGCATAATGCTGAAAAGGTATACAAATCAATCTCAAAGTGTTTAGGCATCCATCTGTTGACAGATAGACACATTTCCTTTAAATGGAGAAAGTTTAGTATTTCGTCTACTCTTTCTAGAAGTGGTCCAGTGAAGATGACTCCCAAGGCACAATGCTGGATCAGCAATGAGGTAAAGACGCCACGAGTAGCAGCTAAAGGCTTGAAGACATCCCTGTTCATGAGTCTACCATATGTAAGTCTTTGAACAGGTTGGGTGTCCATGGCAGAACACCACAGAGGAAGCTGCTGCTTTCCAAAAATGCGTTAAGTTTACCAAAGAGAACCTTTGCAAACCTCAACACTACTGGGAAAATGTTTTGTGAACTGGTAAAACAAAAGTAGAAATGTTCGAGAAGAATACTCAGCACTAATCACCAATCACTAAACATCATCCTAACAATGAAGTATGGTAGAGGGATCATTATGATTTGGGCTTGCTTCACTGCTTCAGGGCCTGGATCACTTGCCCTCATTGAGGTGAAAATGAATTCCCAAGTTTACCAAAATATCCTACAGGATAATGTCAGGGTTGCCATCCAGCTGAAGCTTAGAAGAAGTTGGGTGACCTTTATGCATTGAATCCACCACAGTCTGGCTTCAGAAAAAGAATATGCACCTTTTGGAGTGGCCCAGTCAGAGCCCAGACCATAACCCCATAACCCCTGTGGAATGACCTTAGCAGAGCCGGTCACACCAGACATCCTACAAATGTATCTGAGCTGAAGCAGTTTTGTAAAGAAGAATGGTTCCCCCTGAATGTTGTGCAGGTGTGATCCAGAGCTACTGAAAGCATTTGCTTGAAGTCACTGCTGCCAAAGGAGGCTGGACCAGCTATTAAAGTGTTACTAAACCCAGGGCCCTGCATTCACTATATCTGGCTGTCCACAGTACACAGGACATGGAAATGCAATTATTTTAGTAAATATAAACTCTCATCAGCAGTTAGAGCAGTCTTGTGACTTCTATCATTGTCCAGCCAAGCACTTGTTTTCTGACTGTCCAATGAGACTGCAAGACCCCTGACCCTGACCCCCTGGCCCTCTGTCTGGACAGGGCTGATCACATGCATCCTCCAAAGTGTGTAGCAATGCACACCAATTTGAGCATGTGCAGCTTGACTCCATTGACTCTGTGTAATCAGGAAATTATTAGGGGACAGTGGAAGGCGGGGAGGATCAGAGAAGCCAGGATAAAACAGCCTTTTTACACAACGTGGAGGATAAACCCCTTAGGTTCCACAGTGAGTATAACAAGCATGCTTTACTTCATATACAGACTGATTTTACTGTAGTGGGTTTACTAACACTTTAACTCCAAGGGTTCACTTTTTCCTCCAGCACTGTGAGGAAGGGTTCACACTGTAACCCACTGCGGATCGCACAGGAGCGCTGTGCGTCCCTGTTCCCTGTTTCAGGGATGAATCAGGGCCCATTCTATGCCTGAATTCGGCCCTACAACGGAGCCAAAGACGCACAGCGTTTCTGTGCAGTGCGCTCCGCAGCCGCAATGGAGATATGTGAACCGGCTACAAAGGGAGCAAGTCACATTCTCCTGCTATGTGAATTAGATGTGGGGAAACCCGCATCTAATTCGCATAGGTGTGAACCCAGCCTGAGTGTTTAATGGGTGTCTTCAATAAAGACACGAGAAATTAGAGTTGTTTGTGTGTTATCAGCTTAAGCACATTGTGTTTTATTATTGTGACTTAGATGAGGCACAGATCTCATAAAATGGCAAATTACTGCAGAAAAACAGTTCATTTCAAGAGGTGCACACACTTTTTCTTGCCACTGTACCTATGTCACGGACTACCAAATATATTGGTATTGTTTAAAATATTTAGGGTTTATTAATGACATCTAGGTATTCCACACAATGAAATTTCAGGGCAATGCTATTACATTTTACAGGGAACTTAAAGTAATAATTGGAAAACTTAAGCCTACCATAGATGAATTAAAATTTGGCCTGTTCAGCAGAGACTGGCCGAATTTCTATTCATCTATGGGCAGAAGTTGATCTTTCAATTGACTTCTGTACAACCAGCCTGACATTTTTTCCCCCTCAATCAGTGCCACCAACATAGCCGGCAACACTGATCATTTATCCTGACGGAATGAACACTGTCAGAATACAATAGCTCTGTGGGGGAGTTTCCTCCTTCAACACCAAGTGTGTTAATGGGAGAATCAAATCTGTTTTTTCATTCAATCTCAAACTCAAAATGCATCATCTATGACCTGTCTAAAGCCCCATATACATGGGCTGAATGTCGGGAGACAATGGCAGGTTCAAATAAAACCGGCCAGTATTTGGCCTGTGGGAATGTCGTTCTGTCCGACAGAAGCCAGCCATTTGGCTGGCATTTGTCTGACATGCATGCTGGAAAACCAGCAGCCAACCAACTCCCAAATTGCACTCTCAGCCAATGACAGAGAGCGCTGATCAGAGTGTTCTGTCAGGGGGGCCAACCCCCTGTCAGAGCGCAACAGCTCAGCAGGAGAGATTGCTGAACTAACCTTGCATGGTTAGTACAGTGGCTTGAACCGGAGCTGTCAGCCTTTTCATGCAACCCGCAGGGTTGCACGAAAAAAAAAAGCTGTTATGCCCCGTACACACGATCGGACATTCCGACAACAAAATCCATAGATTTTTTTTTTACGACAGATGTTGGCTCAAACTTGTCTTGCATACACACGGTCACACAAATCTTGTCGGAAATTCCAAACGTCAAGAACGCGGTGACGTACAACACGTACAATGAGCCGAGAAAAAGGAAGTTCCATAGCCAGCTCTTCTGCTTGATTCCGAGCATGCGTGGAACTTTGTGCGTCAGAATTATGTACACACGATCGGAATTTATGACAATGAATTTTGTTGTCAGAAAATTTGAGATCCAGATCTCAAATTTTGTGTGACGGAAATTCCGATGGAAAATGTCCAATGGAGCCTACACAGTCGGAATTTCCAACAACATGCTCCCATCAAACATTTTCCGTTGGAAAATCCGACCGTGTGTATGGGGCATTAGTGTGTACCAGGCATTACACTTGGCTTAAGTGGGTGACTTTAACAGACAATGCACACTTAATATTTTAACCACCCTAATACCAGCATGTTTAATCATTTCCGATTTGTGACAAGTTGTGGCAAAGAATTAGAGACACCTTGGGGTGTCCGTTTTCCAAAAAAGGGTTTATTTTGGAGGTGTTTGTACTGTCCAGGCATGTTGATTTGATATGTTTTTACTAAAAAGTCAGGGAAACTGTTATTGTCTTGGTTTCTTTCAAAACTCTAAGTATTTTATTCTTTACATAGTAAAAAAAATAAACCAAGTGGTTATTAACCCCTTCGGGAGCCTCTCCTGCCAGCTGCCAATAGTTCGAAAAAAACGGGGGGGGGGGGGGAGAGAGAAAGTGGACCAAAGGCCCGGACAGGATTCTTCAAAAAGGAACAAACTGGAAATAGCAAAAAGATTACTATTTAATTTTTGCTATTTCCAGTTCATTCCTTTTTGAAGAATCCTGTCCGGGCCTTTGGTCCACTTTCTCTCTCCCCCCTTTTTTTCTAATATGCAAACCCGATTCAGAGGAACACACCTAATCACTAACTTATACGTACTTAGGTAAATGTTTTTTGTCTATGGGCTGTGGAAGTGTTACTTTCTATTATTGATAAATTTATACTCTTCCCTGCCCAGACAATTTTACTAAGGTGAAACTCCTGGACAACCTTTTGTTTTTTTTGCTATAGAGCAACCTAGTAGTTTGTTTGGACCAAGAGCGCTTATGCTGTAGTGCTTATATATTCAGGGCAAAATAAACCTAACTACAAATCAAAATTGAGAAATATATATCAAAAGTGCTAAAGAATGTTCATAAGTGTTTATAAATAAATGTCTTTCCACCATTAATCGTGCACTCCAATCTTCCTCTAAATTCACCTGGAATGCCCTCACCTGGACTTCATGACCTTACATCAGTGGTCATCAACCCTGTCCTCAGGGCCCACTAACAGGCCAGGTTTGCAAGATAACTGAAATACATGACAGTTGATATAATTTGCTGCTCAGTGATTGCAGTATTCTAGTCTGCATCTCCCTCAAGGTAATACATAAAACCTGGCCTGTTAGTGAGCCCTGAGGACAGGGTTGATAACCAGTGATGTAAGGTCATGAAGTCCAGGTGAGGGCATTCCAGGGTTGATGACCACTGCCTTACATATTATGTATGGTCAATAAAGGCTTTGTCTTTTGCAATAGGTACTCAATTTTCTGATGATAACACTCCAAACTGATGTTTTTTATATGCGATCGATCGCACGCCAATGATGTCCCATAAACACTCCACTTATATTGTTCATATGTCTTTGGCAGCTTGTCTCTGTGCTGGAAGCCTGCTCTCAGCACAGAAACATTAGCTGCCCAGAGACATATATGTTAAACTCACCCTTTAGCCACTGTACATATGTTAAATGGGCAGCAGATTAAACACCACCAAAAGAAAGCTCTATCTGTGGTATAAAAAAATAATGTAAAATTAATTTTGGTAGAGTGTTGCATAGTGGAGTAATCGTAAGACAAACTATCACCGCTGAAAATGGCCTGACAGGATTGGAGTGTCATAAAGTGGTTAAAGAGGTCCTGTACCTACAAATTCAAGTTCTTGGATATGTGGTCAGGCACGTGTGCAAGCTGACCCAGACAAGGGATTCAGCTTTATTAGCTATATAGCTTTGTCTGGATTGAGTGTTGCTAATCTGGAGCTCAGGAGATTACATAAATACATCTGTGGTGTTTGCTGGTGTGTGATCACAGTATTGATCTTTATTACCTAGATGGGGTGCTTTCTACATTTGGCATGCTTGAATTCCTGCAATGCATTCTATAGGTTAAATTCTAAGCAAAAATGTAGTTTGATGCATTCTCCTCACATTCAATACTACCATGATGCCACTATCGCAATATAGTACAATATGGTACTAAAATAAAAAAAATAAAAAATAAAATAAAAATAGGCCTTCTAGTTGGAAGGCTTTGTGTTTTCTCACCTGAGGCTGGTTCTCAAAACCAAAATTAATGTCTAATGATTTTCTTAAACCATTATTTGTATATTTATAGCATCTGACACATGAGCACTATTCACAGACTGAAAATGCAGGTTACAATACAAGCGTTTTTCATAATTACAAACATTATGTATCTGTTTGTTGGGTGTCCTATAGAACAGAAAGCAATGAAAAATTGAATAATGTGAGAAAACATATTACCAGATTTCTTTTTTAGAGAATGGAAAAGGCCTATAACTAGTGTCTGGTTTTGATTGCTGTCTGTATCCCAATAGAGATAAGGAATTGCCCAGTTGGGACACAAACTGCATTAAAGTGGAGGATCTAACCATTCTACAATCTATTTCAAAAATGCAAATATTATTAATAAGCATCTATTAAACCTATGACCCGTGTTGTTCAAGTATATTTTAAAAACATATATTTTAAAAACATAATATATATATTTATATTTAAAGAGGAAAAAACAAGAATGTGTATTATAACCATAAAGATATAAATGATCAACATTTACACGTAGATCATGCCCCTGAGATCTGCACGTTGTTTGCCACAGTTTTCTTTCCAGGCGAGTTTAAATAAGAATAAAATGCTGCAATGCATCCAATTGTCTTTTTATTCGTCATCTTCATCTTTTGTCAGAATGACCATGACCTTTTCAGAAACTTTTTTTTTTTAAAGTCTGTCGGGTTACCATGAAAGTAGCGGTTAGTTAAACAAAAAGGTCAGACAGCCCCTCCTTTTATCCTAACTAATCCAGATGAAAGTCAATTCCTTTTAAATCCATTTAAACTGGATTTGAATCAATTAATATCAAAAAGATTGCTTTTCCCTGGCCTACTGAAGCCTTGTACAGCCTTGTTATATTACGTAATGTAAATGTATTATTCCTTCAAGAGAAGTCTTTGAAAGATTGCACCACTTATATCTTACTACCGCTCTACTTCTTATAATCTCTGAGAAATCAATGGGAAAATCCTCATGCAACATGACATCTTCTCACTGCAGAAAGGCATATTCTTGTAGTAAGACGGGTAGAGATATCCTAGATAGGAAACATTCTTCAAGGCATACTCCTCCGTCTTCCATTTTGTATTGTTTTCAACACATTGGAGAGGTCAAAACTTTTAGAAATGAGCTCAAGAAGGTCAGGATCCTTTTGTATTCCACCAATAAACTCTTCTAATGTCAGTTCCCCTAAAAAGAAGACAGGCTTATTTAATACATTTTATATATATACGGTGATTTTCAGCAATCGATAAGGAGCATTCTGTGTTTTCATAGCAAATTAATAAATATGGTGGAGCAGCAAGCTGGTATTAACCCAGGATACTATTTTCCTTTTTTCTATTTTCTAATTTATTTCACAGATAATTTGACAACCATGACATCCTACTTCAAATATTGTTGTCAGTTTGAAGAGACCTAGACTTCTATTTACCATAGGTATTTTGTGACAGTTGGCAGTAGTCCTAGAAGTCTTAAGTGGGCTTTATGGAAACATGGGTGTAAGATAAAAGATAGAAGCACAGTTTCACAAGTTACACGACAGAATTACATTTTTGTAATCCGATTAAAAGTTTGTAATCATCAAGATAAACTGTGTTTTGGGGCTTACAGTTATCTCTTTCTTCAGGTCTGAATAGAAACAAGAGATTACAGTCTGATTTAGGTAAAAAATGCACGTAGACCGCATTTGACTTGATATCAGCCTTTTGCAATCTTATGTACAGCAGACCTAAAAAAAAAAATAGAGCCTAGTTTATGCTTATTCTGACCTTTTTGCTCACAATTAACATTTTATTCTGGACTTTCACAAATGTAATAGTGCTTCTGTTTTAGGCCTGGTTCACACTGATGGGATTATCGCTCCGACCTTGTGCAATATAATCGTTCTAGTGCAACTTAAGTTGCTCCGACTTAGAAAAAGGTTTGTGCACTACTTTTGGTCTGACTTGCATTGACTTCTGTTAAAGAAGTCGCATGCAAGTCGTGCCAAAGACACATTGGAGTCCAACTTTGAAGTCGCAGGCAGTGTGAACCCGGGCTTAATCCTTCATTAAGCTTTAAAGGATAATTTATGTAAAAAATCCAAGAAAATTATTGAAGCCCAGTCACACTTCTCTGTTCCTTTGGATTGCGTTAACCTCCCTGACAGTATTTCCAAGTGTGGCTCGGGTGAATTTTCACTACCAAAAGTGGAAACCCCGAGCCACACTCGCTGTGTACTCCACCGGATCATCCGTCCAATGTATTACTTACATACATTATCTCACAAAAGTGAGTACACCCCTCACATTTTTGTAAATATTTTATTCTATCTTTTCATGTGACAACACTGAAGAAATGACACTTTGCTACAATGTAAAGTAGTGAGTGTACAGCTTGTATAACAGTGTAAATTTTCTGTCTCCTCAAAATAACTCAACACATAGCCATTAATGTCTAAACTGCTGGCAACAAAAGTGAGTACACCCCTAAGTGAAAATGTCCAAATTGGGCCCAAAGTGTCAATATTTTGTGTGGCCACCATTATTTTCCAGCACTGCCTTAACCCTCTTGGGCACGGAGTTCACCAGAGCTTCACAGGTTGCCACTGGAGTCCTCTTCTACTCCCTCCTCCATGACGGCATGCTGGTGGATGTTGGACACCTTGCGCTCCTCCACCTTCCGTTTCAGGATGCCCCACAGATGCTCAATAGGGTTTAGGCCTGGAGACATGCTTGGCCAGTCCATCACCTTTACCCTCAGCTTCTTTAGCAAGGCAGCGGTCGTCTTGGAGGTGTGTTTGGGGTCGTTATCATGTTGGAATACTGCCCTGCGGCCCAGTCTCTGAAGAGTGGGGATCATGCTCTGCTTCAGTATGTCACAGTACATGTTGCATTCATGGTTCCCTCAATGAACTGTAGCTCCCCAGTGCCGGCAGCATTCATGCAGCTCCAGACCATGACACTCCCACCACCATGTTTGCCTGTAGGCAAGACACACTTGTCTTTGTGCTCCTCACCTGGTTGCTGCCACACACGCTTGACACCATCTGAACCAAATAAGTTAATCTTGGTCTCATCAGACCACAGGACATGGTTCCAGTAATCCATGTCCTTAGACAGACAAATTTGATGCAGTGTGCGGCGTATGGTCTGAGCACTGACAGGCTGACCCCCCACCCCTTCAACCTCTGCAGCAATGCTGGCAGCACTCATACGTCTATTTCCCAAAGACAACCTCTGGATATGACGCTGAGCACATGCACTCAATTTCTTTGGTTGACCATGGCGAGGCCTGTTCTGAGTGGAACCTGTCCTGTTAAACCGCTGTATGGTCTTGGCCACCGTGCTGCAGCTCAGTTTCAGGGTCTTGGCAATCTTCTTATAGCCTAGGCCATCTTTATGTAGAGCAACAATTATTTTTTCAGATCCTCAGAGAGTTCTTTGCCATGAGGTGCTATGTTGAACTTCCAGTGACCAGTATGAGAGAGTGAGAGCGATAACATCAAATTTAACACACCTGCTCCCCATTGACACCTGAGACCTTGTAACACTAACGAGTCACATGACACCAGGGAGGAAAAATGGCTGATTGGGCCCAATTTGGACATTTTCACTTAGGGGTGTACTCACGTTCGTTGCCATCGGTTTAGACATTAATGGCTGTGTGTTGAGTTAGTTTGAGGGGACAGCAAATTTACACTGTTATACAAGCTGTACACTCACTACTTTACATTGTAGCAAAGTGTCATTTCTTCAGTGTTGTCACATGAAAAGATAGAATAAAATATTTACAAAAATGTGAGGGGTTACACACTTTTGTGAGATAATGTAGTTATATAGTAGATAAGGTTGAAAAAAGAAACAAGTCCAACCTATGTGTGTGATTATTACTGTTCTGGGCTCCGTTCCCTGCATTGTTACGCACGGGGGGTGGAGCCCGGCGGCAAATTCAAAAAGTGAAAAATACAGAACACATAAAGTACACTGTAATCTTACAGATTACATTACTGTATCAAATCATTTCCCCTCCCTTTCTTCCCTAATGCTTTGTCCAGTGGCCTGCCTGCAGTTTTATATTGTATATACTGTTCTTTCTGCCTGGAAACTTGAGAATGTCCATGACAACCAAAAAGCGTATTTTTCCTTTCATCGTTACACTTTGTAGAATGTCATACGAGGTTAATGAGAGGTGGCAAGGTGTGTTGATAGTCTTTTTAATATATGTCTCTATATTTTCTTCTATGAATTTTGTATATTTTTATGATGATTTTACAGCTGTGTAGGGCCTAGTATATAGTAGCATATGTGCACTAGGTACTGGGTTGTTATGTGCATGTAGGTTGGTATTAGGCTGTTTTCGGCTTTTATACCTGGGCATGTAGGTTGGTATTAGGCAGCTTCCGGTTTTCAGAGTTCATTTTATTATAATATATATATAGATTGTTTTATTATCAATACAATTTTTTTAGTAGATCAATTATGCAATAAAATAGGTTGGTCTTTGATGGTACATAATTTAGGGGTGGGCTAGTGTGGATGTGCGTGTTTGTGCATACATTCACGCGCGTTGCTACACATGCATTTACCTGTCATTTATTCCACTTGAGTTGACCTATAGGTAATGATGATGTTCTTTAGAGAATTTGGTTAAATAATACATTATGAGCTAATGACACTTCGCAGAATGACGTATGTAGCGGTCTATTAGTATATTGTTAACTGCTATTTACAGGCAGATGAGGTGGTTAGGATGTTGTTGTTTTCAAATATACTGTTTTATATATTTTTTATATTTTATGTTAGTGACGCTGTGAAGATGTGTCCTTCTCCTTACATACCATCTTGAATGTAACCTGTAAAGGGATATATAGGCTAATTTTAGGCTGATGAGCGCCTGATAAGCCATTATAAACTGATGTTATTATGCCGCTGTGTGTTACTGTGCTTGGTCACAACACATGGCGTGCAGTATTGGTAATGTGGAGCATTCTGATCTATCAGAAAATGGCTTCGAGCTTACAATAAACAATAGAATGTCCGCGGTCTTCAACCAATTGGCCGCGATGACACTATAAAATGATTGACATTTCAACCTTCCAATAGAATTCCCCCTGAGGAAGATACGTTGTTTCCCCGTATCGACACATGTTAGGGAGGGGACAGGACGGTTTGTGAGACAGTGGAGTATTCTCAGAGCGGGAGAGGATACACCAGTACAGCGTCTTTATATTTGTTTGGCTTGTCACAGAGTGGTGCGCTCATAGCACCTATTAAATGTGAGTACCCTAAAATAGGGAATATTGTCATTTTAGATAAAATTTTGAAAACTGTAATACACTATCCAGTTTCCTCTGTTTTCCATATGAATATTGTTGCAAGCAATCTTCCAAGGATCTGAATGCTGACCATAAACCCAGACGTGGTTTAAAGGCATGTTTTGACCGAGCTTAGGTGCAAGGTCACACGCTCTAAGGTGAGCGCATACACCAAAGGGGAGCACAAGAGTAGACACGAGCACTTTATTGTTTTATCATCCGTTTTATCATCTTCAATGAGTACCAGAAGAATGGAGTAGTTATGGATGGACTTTGTGTTGCGATTCTATGGACACAGATTAATGCATGAATTAGTTTGGCACAAGAGCACTTTAAACACGGGTCACTTTATTTTCATATTGATTACTGTATATTGATGCACTTTATATAGATTTATTTATATTATAGGTTGTCACTGCAATTATCGCATTTATCCCAATTATAGCAGAGAGTTGCAAATTTCTCTATTTCATATGAATGCAATATGTGTATATAGAGGAGTGTATGCTACACAGGTTGTAATTGGGAGCATCGCATAGGATTGCCTTTTTTAAATTGTTTATGATCACAATTTTTAATCGCATAAGATTGAATTATTATGCTCACTAGATTTTTTACATAGGAATGGAATATCTGACCACCACTATTTAACTGTAGTTAGTAATTATTAGGATTTAGTAAGATTACAATATGATTACATTTGGATAGTGCAGCATTACATTGGTATTAACCAAAAAGCGTCCCTTTATATCAAAAGCGGATTTAGACCAGCTAGAAAATAGCAATAGCAAATTAGAATCACTTGCAGAATTGAGCGATAGTGATTGGTGGGGAAATTTGTCATTAGACACTGAAAGTGACGACAGCAACAATTCTGCAACTTTCAGTGTTTTTGATTTGATTACATTATTGAATAACATTTATTATTATTACCGTATTTATCGGCGTATAACATGCACTTTTTTCCCCTTAAGATCAGGGGAAAATCGCGGGTGCGTGTTATACGCCGATCCCCTGCGATCCCGAGCTGTCAGATCTTCAAAATCGCCAACCTCGATTTGAATATGGCGCCGCCGGCGCCGAGATACACAGAGCCGGTCCTCTGCTCTTCTCGGCCACTTTCGGCTTCACTCGAGCGCCGCCCGAACCTAGCCAAGTGTACTCGGCTAGGTTTGGATAGCTCCGCTCACAGTCACGCCCATCCCGGGCGGGACTACGAGTGGAGCCGAAAGTGAACGAGAGCCGCCGAGAAGAGCCGAGGACCAGCTCTGTGTATTTCGGCGCCGGCGGCGCCATTTTCAAATCGCGGTCGGCGATTTTGAAGCCCAGGATGGCAGGGGATCACAGGTTCAAAGGCTGCACTGGGGAAAGGCTGCACTGGGGAAGGCTGCACTGACAAGGCTGCACTGGGGAAGGCTGCACTGACAAGGCTGCACTGGGGAAGGCTGCACTGACAAGGCTGCACTGACAAAGGCTGCACTGGGGAAAGCTGCACTGACAAGGCTGCACTGACAAGGCTGCACTGACATGGCTGCACTGACAAGGCTGCACTGACAAGGCTGCACTAACAAGGCTGCACTAACAAGGCTGCACTGACAAGGCTACACTGACATGGCTGCACTGGGGCAAGGCTGCACTGAGAAGGCTGCAATGATGGGCATTTAAATGTAAGTTTTTTTCCCTTCAACTTCCCTCCTAAAAGTTTTTTTTCCTTAAAATTCCCTCCTAAACTTGGGGTGCGTGTTATACGGCGGCGCGTGTTATACGCCGATAAATACGGTATATTATTATTTGTTATAATTATTTATAGTTATTTATTATATTATAATTTATGATTTCAAACTTTATTATACCCAGGATGTCTACTAGACTCTTGTTTGGACAGATTTTAAGTGTGTTATTACTAAGAATTATAGGCCTACAATATAAAATGCCAAATTTCCATGCAAAGCAATAGAGATTATTTACTGAAGGAAAATCCACTTTGCACTACAAGTGCACTTGAAAGTGCACTGAAAGTGCAGTTGCTGTAGATCTGAGGGGGACATGCAAGGAAATAAAAAAACAGCATTTTAGCTTGCACATGATTGGATGATAAACTCAGCAGAGCTTCCCCTCATTTCAGATCTTTCCCTCAGATCTACAGCGACTGCACTTCCAAGTGCACTTGTAGTGCAAAGTGGATTTCCCTTTAGTATATAACCCTCAATGTGAATTGAGATTCAAAAATCTGACATAATCATACCGCCAGGGAGGTTAAGGCAGCGCTATACTTTATGAATGGACTACCAATGCACAAAAATGGACATGCAGCATTTTGAATGGATTTTTGACACGCAAGTATGTTTTTTATTCAGGTATAGTTCATTGTGATTGAATCAAATTTGCATTGCTAACAACCTATCCTGTGCTGAGCTGCTCCTAAAGAGCACTGCATGTCTTGTGCTGTGCAGCTCCTGAATCCTGTGGTGCTGTAAGCATATGGTGCTGGGTCTGGCACTCAGTGACAGCCCATCCATTAGGGGTGCAGGGGCCACCCCCTATCCATGCGTCTGGCCCCCTAATCTACAGGCAGGGCGCCGCATGCATGGATTCCAATTGTTTATTTTTATTTTTTTGAAGCACATAATTAAAGCCAGAGGCTCTAATAGGCTTCAAAAAAGGGTGGTCTCGGATGCAGAGCACTGCACCCTGAGCCCACCCAAGTGTGTGACAATAGCGAATGAATATTCGCTATTGTCACACTGATTCTCCTCCTGGCCAATCAAGAAGCGGTTCCTGAGACCCGTTTCCCGATTGACCAAAAGGAGAAGCGATTCCATTGGCCTAGGAGGAGGAGGGAGGCTCTCCAGGAACACATGGTTCTCAGCCCCCCGCCTCCTCCTTCTCTCTATCAGAGCTATCAGATGAGCGCTGCTCCGGGGGGACGATGTGATCGAAGTGACAGGACGGCAGACATGGGGGATGGAAGAATGAGCCTGACTGCTGGCAACACTGAGCCAGGGAAAATTTTTCCAACTCTGCCAGAGGTGCTCTGGGGCGATGAGAGAAGAGTGCGGGCTGTGAGCTCTGTCCACACTGCTCGGAGGCTGTGCCCGGACAACCGCTCCCGCTGTCACTCATTGGGGATCAGATCTGGGTCAGCGATCGGGGCGGGAGATCGGACTGTGTGTGCTGATTTTGGGGTGCCTGGTCTGTGTTGGATCGGATGTGGCAGGAGACAGAGGATCCCAGCCAGCAGACTATCATGTCCTTGGAGGAGAGGGGAGTGAGCCATTGACATCCAGCAAAGTCCACACCATGTGTACTGACACCAGACATCCTCCTGCCTCATCTTCAGACTGATCTCTACCTTACACCTGAAGGGTTAAGTGAGCCACTGACTGGGGGAGGGGGGTATGGTGCGCAGTGCTGGCTGGAGAAACAGGGGAAGGGTGGAATCCGTAGTCAGGTCTGTCTGGCGCCCCCCCCCAGACCGATGGAGCGCCGCTGCACTGCATAGTAGCACTATTGTTACAGCGCAACCTAGACTTCAATGGAGCAAAAGTGGTACCAACACAGCCCAGTACACTGCACAGTTTATAACAGTGTAAATACAGTGGGGCAAAAACGTATTTAGTCAGCCACCAATTGTGCAAGTTCTCCCACTTAAAAAGATGAGAGAGGCCTGTAACTGTCATCATAGGTATACCTCAACTATGAGAGACAAAATGTGGAAACAAATCCAGACAATCACATTGTCTAATTTTTGAAAGAATTTATTTAAATTATGGTGGAAAATAAGTATTTGGTCACCTACAAACAAGCAAGATTTCTGGCTCTCACAGACCTGTATCTTCTTCTTTAAGAGGCTCCTCTGTCCTCCACTCATTACCTGTATTACTGTGTTATCAGTATAAAAGACACCTGTCCACAACCTCAAACAGTCACACTCCAAACTCCACTATGGTGAAGACCAAAGAGCTGTCGAGGGACACCAGAAACAAAATTGTAGACCTGCACCAGGCTGGGAAGACCGAAGCTGCAATAGGCACCAGTGTTCTTCACACCAAGCAGCTTGGTGTGAAGAAATCAACTGTGGGAGCAATAATTAGAAAATGGAAGACATACAAGACCACTGATAATCTCCCTCGATCAAGATCTCACCCTGTGGGGTCAAAATGATCACAAGAAAGGTGAGCAAAAATCCCAGAACCACAAGGGGGGACCTAGTGAATCACCTGCAGAGAGCTGGGACCAACGTAACAAAGGCTACCATCAATAACACACTACGCCGCCAGGGACTCAGATCCTGCAGTGCCAGACGTGTCCCCCTGCTTAAGCCAGTACATGTGCAGGCCCGTCTGAGGTTTGCTAGAGAGCATTTGGATGATCCAGAAGAGGATAGGGAGAATGTCATATGGTCAGATGAAAGCAAAGTAGAACTGATTGGTAGAAACACAACTCGTTGTGTTTGGAGGAGAGAGAATGCTGAGTTGCAACCAAAGAACACCATACCCACTGTGAAGCATGGGGGTGGCAACATCATGCTTTGGGGCTGTTTCTCTGCAAAGGGAACAGGATGACTGATCCATGTACATGAAAGAATGAATGGGGCCATGTATCGTGAGATTTTGAGTGCAAACCTCCTCCCATCAGCAAGGGCATTGAAGATGAAACGTGGCTTTGTCTTTCAGCATGACAATGATCCCAAACACACCACCCGGGCAATGAAGGAGTGGCTTCGTAAGAAGCATTTTAAGGTCCTGGAATGGCCTAGCCAGTCTCCAGATCTCAACCCCATAGAAAACCTTTGGAGGGAGTTGAAAGTCCGTGTTGCCCAGCGACAGCCCCAAAACATCACTGCTCTAGAGGAGATCTGCATGGAGGAATGGGCCAACATACCAGCAACAGTGTGTGACAACCTTGTGAAGACTTACAGAAAACGTTTGACCTCTGTCATTGCCAACAAAGGATATATAACAAAGTATTGAGATGAACTTTTGATTATTGACCAAATACTTATTTTCCACCATAATTTGCAAATAAATTCTTTCAAAAATCAGACAATGTTATTGTCTGGATTTGTTTCCACATTTTGTCTCTCATAGTTGAGGTATACCTATGATGACAATTACAGGCCTCTCTCATCTTTTTAAGTGGGAGAACTTGCACAATTGGTGGCTGACTAAATACTTTTTTGCCTCACTGTATATCACTGAATCCAATTGAAAATGTTTTACCCTGCATAGCTAAGGATTGTTGCTATGGAAGTGCACTTTTTTGATATATAGGGTGATGCAGCTTCATGGTTTAATAAGAATGAGAAATATTCATAAAATTATTGGCTATAATTTTGCACCTGATATTACTAGAAGACATTGATTTTTACTATTTTCAATTTCTATTTTTTTGGTCCCCTAACGTCAAGTTTGAGCAGGTGTTATTTTCAATGGGGAACAATGCTATTTCACATCATAATTAATACATATTGTATTGTTTGAATTGTAAAATATGTTATTACATTATAATCATTACATTTCTTTAGAATAGGTATTCAACTAAGCGGAATGCAATTTTTCACATATTAAAACAATATTAGCCTATTTATATTTTTTCTGCAGGAGACACATGTTAAGCCAGATACAGTTAGGTATCTACAAGTGTTTAATTTTTCTCAGAATATACACTCTTGTTGTTCTTTTTATTCACAAGGTGTTAGTATATTTATAAGCAGGCTGCAAGTTACTAGAAGAGCTTGGGTTAACAGATATTTAGTGCTTGATACACACTAGAGAGAAAATATATTCTTGTTTCTCCAAAGTGCATGCAACTTTGTCAAGGATAGATTTAGCAGTTGGCTCTCCTAATATTATACCACTATTTCATAAGATTAAATATGAGTTAGGGGAAATTCTGATAATTGTTTATTAGGAATACAATTTGAAAGTAATAATAGGGATACTTTTCTTCTTTGTAAATTAAACCCTTATTTATTAAGATTGTTACTGAAGTCCTCTTTTATACATGATCTAAATAATTTTTTAGGGTTAGAATAACTATACAGCCTCCCCACTGGTAGTCTGGGGCTCTTCAAAAATGTAGCTCTGAGGGCTACTTTTGAAACACATTTCAGCTGTTAAAGCAAATATGAAGAAATGGGAGATAAATTTGATGGTACAAATGAATAGAGTGGAAGACAAATATATTAATAATTCTTCTAATATTTTTTCTGGCACACGATCTAGTGAAAACAAATGTATTGAGAAGGCAGAACAGTTTTTTTTTGTTCAAAGCAGCATTACCTTGAAGAGGGAGTTACAGTTGCGCATTTATTAGCAACTATACTGTGGGCTCAGCCATCTGCAAATTTAAGGGGCAATAGAAAGTTAAATGGGCATAGCAGGCTATTCAACTTTTGATATATTCTATTGATTCTATAGTAATTTATACACTTCTAAAAGAGCATACTCAGATGGACAACACATAATTATGAGTTGTGGTGTTGGGAAACTACTTGGATTCTCCTTCTAAATTGAAAGAGTGTTTGGAAATACTTCCCCTTTTGGGTCCAAGGAGGGGATGGTCTCCCTGCAGAGGTATATAAGACTTATCAAGGAAATTCCTTACCATCATTATTACACTATTAATGCAATGCGTTTGAGCTCAAAGAGCCCACTTCCTCAGGTTCTATGAAAATAGTGTGGTGTAGATGGGCTGAGTAATTGTACCAAGTATGTGAAGACCACCTCCTCACCAAACCAGCCAATTATGTAACACCAAATATAGATTTTCCTTTTTGGTAATTGATAAAAATAAACTATTAACGGTTCTATTTCTGAAAGCATTTTTTTGACACCTGCCTAAAATGTTTGCACAGTAGTGTAGGTCTCACTTATTTTTCATAATAGTAACAGCAAATGTATTACTTATAGTACATAATTAAGACCTATGTTGTTTTGCTTTTTTTTTTGTGGAGGGAGGAAGGCTTTCTCTTTTTGATATTGTCTTCCAAGAATTTTATAATTTCTTCGATGTTTAAAGGATCTTTAATGATTAAATAATCAAGATCCTTTGTTAAAACTGTTTGTGAACATCAAAGGAAACTGTGAGATAATCGTAGCTGTGACTGTCAGAAATATGGGTCCGCCAAACCGATCAGCAGACCCAGTTTGGTCCCTATAGTAAACCTTCTACCAAAAATATATTGAATACAACAAGCACTGTTATTATTTAAGGTGTTCCAAATACTCCATCCAAAGTCAGGGGACTCCAGAAAGAAAAAGTCCAGAATTAAAGCCTCTCGATTATCTCAGTACATGATTAAAGTATACTTGAAGTCCCAATTTTATGGGGGATTTTAATGGCATAGGGAAAGGGTTATAATCCCTGCCCAACTGTGTATCATTGGGCAGATTTTCCTACACTTTCTGTTCAATAGACCCGACAAGAAGAGAGAATACATGTCCTTAACGTGAGGGAAATCAGTTCCTAAAAAGTTGTTACCCAAACAAGTATCCCATTGAAAAGACCCCTTCATTCCTATTCTGGCAACAACTAGTGACCATTATGGATTTTTCCTCACTTTTCATCCCAGTGAATGTGCCTAGGACAAATCAAGAGAATGGAAGAACAGAGTAATAAACACCTAACCAAAATTTAAAAAATGTGATGACTCTAGATGCATTTTAGTTGAATCTTTTATTGGGCATTTCATTTCTGCTCCCAATTAACAAGTTACCCCAGCAATTCACACTGAGAAAAAGCCTCATAAGCATGACCATTGCAACATGTTCAGATTAGGGCTTGTGTAGATGAGCTTCAGACTTTTAGGTGTCTCTGAGATGCTTTGACTTTGAGATATTTTCCTTTGCTTTTTAGATGCTCAATGAGTTGTTTCATACTACATATGGGACTTCTCAAGCTGCTTCAGGTTGCTTTTTGTAAAAATATATAGTGTCAGCGCTAAATTGGTCTATGAGCAGCAGCATGTGATTAGGGTAAATATACAAAAACCAAAAAGTACATATAAAAGGAAAAATGCAGTACTATAAATGGGTCCAGTACGTGTAAAATCTCTACGAGAATAAAGAAGGTACATTAAATCTTTTATTGGGCATTTCATTTCTGCTCCCAGATAACAAGTTACCTCAGCAATTCACACTGAGAAAAAGCCTCACAAGCAGGACCTTAATTCTGGACGTGTAAAATCTCTACAAAGAATAAAGAAGGTGCATGAAATAAATTGATAATATAAATAAACCACAACTGTATGGATAAAGTGTTCTTGTAAACAGTGGCGGCTGGTGCTCAAAATTTTTTTGGGGGGCGCAAACAAACTGAAAAATTCTGAAAAATACTGAAAATAAACTTCATCAATTGCAGCCTCACTGAGCCCATCAAATTCAGCCACTGTGCCCTCAAATGCAGCCACTGTGCCATCAATTGCAGCCACTGTGCCCATCAAATTCAACCACTGTGCCCATCAAATGCAGCCACTGTGCCCATCAAATACAGCCACTGTGCCCATCAAATGCAGCCACTGTGCCCATCAATTGCAGCCACTGTGCCCATCAAATGCAGCCACTGTGCCCATCAATTGCAGCCACTGTGCCCATCAATGCAGCCACTGTGCCATCAAATGCAGCCACTATGCCCATCAAATGCAGCCACTGTGCCCATCAAATGCAGCCACTGTGCCCATCAAATTCAGCCACTATGCCATCAAATGCAGCCACTGTACCCATCAAATGCAGCCACTGTGACCCCCTCCCCTCCTGCCAGCTCGCTCATCATCTGACCAGCACTTACACCATCTTGGTGGCAGGTCAGGCAGCGGGTGACAACAGCGAGCTGTGGTACAGGCAGCGGGTCAGGCAGCGGCGAGCTGTGGGTCAGGCAGTGGCTGCTGTGTCCTCCATGCTTCCGCCATGCATCTCTTTTTTCCTCCTGCTAGGAGTCCAAAAGGATCGCCTTTCCCTTCAGCCAATCAGGTGATGGGTATAAGACCCGCACTTCCAGATTGGCAGAGAGGCAGTTCATTGTTAGAAAAGCGAATATTCATTTGCTTTTCTAACACACCTGGGTGGGCTTCGAGTGCAATGCTCTGCGCCACAAGTCCACCCTATTTTGAAGCCTATTAGAGCCTATGGCTTTAATCCGGTGCTTCAAAAAAACACCCCGCCGCTGTAATTCATGTGCCCGCAGCGGCCGTGGTATGCATGAATCTATCCATTACTCATATAGGGGGTGGCGTAATAGAGGAGGCGGTGCCCGTGCACCCTTAATCTACGGGCCGCCACTGCTTGTAAAAATAACCAATAAAAATCCAGCTGCAGATGGTCAGCTGTGTCTGAATATCACCCTTGGTGTCTTGCCTCCACCAAAAATATATGAAATGCAAACTCAGCAGAGCCTATTGCTGTCTAAATTATAGGACAGCAAAAGCACATGTATTAATCACTGGATCACCTCTTAGTGATGCATGTGGTAATCAATGGATATGATTGATATTTTGATCCTTTTTCTAAGGCCATTAGATAAACTGTTTTCTCTCATCTGACCAAAAGCAGGAGAATCACCAACGCCAGAGAAAAAATATTCATAGCATAATATTTATTAAAAACAAGTTAAAAATATATATAACAACTATGATCCACATAAACAGGGTAGCTAAAACATAGTTAACTATCAGCAACTTACATCAAATGCCGCCAAACCTCAAACTGGGGAATGGCAGCTGGACCTTGAGTATATATCCTCTATGGCTATGATTAAAGTAGTCCAGCTCACCTAGGAGTGTATTCATACAATCACAGTGTAGGTCTCAGAATATCATTTAAACATAAATAGTGTAAAGAAAATGATCCTCAAATATAATTATGTAATAAGTTATGTACAAATATCGTGTAAAAAAAGGGGGAAAGAGAAAATTAATTGTATAAAATAAAATATTTTTTTTTATATATATGTAGTGTAACACCTTATAGATGATCACTAAGGTATGTGAGTTTAGAAACCACTAGGTGATAGTAGTGATGAGAATTGCTAGGATGCACCTCCACTAAATACACTGAATCCAGAGACGATTCAATAAAGCTACCCAAGCAGAAAGCCTGGACAAGCCGCCCACTCTATGCCTACTACCCCTGTAGGGGTAACTACATCCGGTGAGTGGGGACACATTGGGGGAGCACCAAGTCACCATATCTGATGTGCACTCAAGTCACCTGATACTGTGGAACCTGTGGAAGTTTCCCCTTTAACATACTGGGCTTACCCCCCACAAGCTACTGTGTGTGTCCAAGGATCTGGACCTTACATTGGATACTCACTTATATTATACAAACTCTGTGGACAGTTCTTATTCATGCTACCAATATAAATTTTTTGCAGGGTTTAATAAGGTGTGCACTTAACTTTAGCATTCACCTATAGGGTGGAGACTGCTGCACTTTAGAATATTCATGTCCTTTAATGCACAATCGCACCAGTGACTTATATTAGACACATATTTTTATTGTTTGGCTGGATGAGTGCGGATTTGCATCCCACAGTGTATTTAGTGGAGGTGCATCCTAGCAATTCTCATCACTACTATCACCTAGTGGTTTCTAAACTCACATACCTTAGTTATCATCTATAGGGTGTTACACTACATATATATAAAAAAAAAATTATTTTATTTTATACAATTAATTTTCTTTTTCCCCCTTTTTTTTACTTGATATTTGTACACGACTTATTACATAATTATATTTGAGGATCATTTTCTTTACACTATTTATGTTTAAACGATATTCTGAGACCTACACTGTGATTGTATGAATACGCTCCTAGGTGAGCTGGACTACTTTATTCATAGCCATAGAGGGTAGCGCCGGTTTTCCCCAAACTACTCTATACTACTCTACTAAGTTCCCTTGGGAACCTATTAGGGGAGGCTGCAACCTATGTTTTCCTAAGCGCGGATTTTCTCACATAATTGAGTATATATCAGTTGGTTAAATATGAAGCTTAAACATAGGGCTGATAGAGAAGACCTACATAGGATGTCACCACACTGAACACAGAAAGGTGGCTGGACCTCAGGCATAAAATCAAGCTTTACAGCACAGGCCATGGAACGTCACTTCTGGTCCCGGCGCCATAATATTATAATCCTTGATGTAACCTCTGGTGCCGCCACCATATTTTTTTGTGGTCAGTACTTCTGATCCGCCACCATGATTAGATAGACCAGAAGACCGGAAGCAGCGCCATATTAAAGAAGACCAGGAAGTGGAAAAAGCAAAAGTAAAATCTAATGTTTAAATAAAAACTATTTAAGAAAAAGCCTTATAAAGATAAAATGAAAAGGCAATGAGAAAAATTTGCAACGGATAAACATACAATAGAACTAAAAAATGGGAAAAATATATTTAAAAAATTGAGTGTATGAAAAAATAAGCTGATCACCCTCCTGGGTTAAATGGATTTGTCCGCTATGCTACTTTTCTTCATACCTGATGGGGATTCCGATGCGCTTTCCTGTCCCATGTTTCCTGTTCTCTATTGATACTTCTGTTCATATTGCATATTATTGTGAGATTGTGCGCCCCTCTATTCCATTTATCCTTCCATTGTGGCCCCCCATTTTATTTATTTTTTGTGTTGGATGGTAGGTGTTTTTTTTTTTTTTTGGGAGTACCTTGTCCTTGGATGTGTTCTCACTAGGTCTCATTTGGCTTTGGTATATTTATCCATTTGGACATTATGTCTTAGATAAGGATTTTTTAAGGTCTGCCTATTGGTGGAGACCGCGATGGATGACTGGCTGATATGGACAGTTGCTTTGTTCTTGGTTTTCTCACATTTTGCAGGCCGGTCCCTGCGAGTGGAGCACTGGTCTATTGTATGTTGATGCTTTCCGATGCCCTGGATGGGGATTGATGCTGGCGCATTGGAGTCTATCTCTTTGGGTTGAATTGCGACCCATTGACATGAGCCACTACCCCATCGACCCCTAGGGGGGTGTCTTTTACATCCTGGTATGATGTCGGACTGGTTCGGCACCTGGTTAGCCTTTGACAGCCGTCTCCGCCCACTGAGCTCCAACATCACTTCTGGTCGACACACCCCAATGCCATTTCGGATTCCCGAGTGCAGGTGAGGGCAAACATGGCATTGGGCCTGACAAACACCTATGTAGGTGTGTTTGGGCGCTGTTTTGGCACCCTTATTATGTATTTGATTTTTTGATTTTTGGATTGGCCAATTGAGAGAGGGCCCACCCAGTTCCCCAGTGACCATCCTCCTATTGGGTCCCTCAGCCTAGGTTCACACTGATGCGATGCGGGGACCAGCGCAATTACAGCGCTGGTTCCCGCATCGCATCTCTCCCGCAGGCAGTTCACACTGCCCTCTGCGAAACACTGCGGGTGTCATTACATTGTTAATGACACCCCCAGATCGGTGTGAACTATGAACTCGCACAGGAATCAGAGGAACACCCATGTGGGGGAAAAAAGTCCCTGCACTTTTTCTGCGATTTTAGTGCGAGTTCAGCCATACAACTATATGGCTGAACTTGCATCTCACAGACATTGCATGTAATCTGCATCTGCAGTGCGGGTGCAAATCACATGCGATATCTAAGATCACACTAGTGTGAACCTGAGCTTAAGGGCAGGTCTGTGTGGGGGTTGTTGTGCTGGACTAATGGGCTCTTGGGAAACCCAGGCACACATCTCCTGGGGAGTTTCCTTGATGCCTTGGGTGTTAGTGCAGATTTGCCAACACTTGATGGACCGGACATTGAATTAAACACTTCCTGATTTGGGGTGAAATATACATTGTTTGCTTTGTTTAAGGTCGATTGTGTGTATGGCTTATCTGGTGAGGGTATAATTTCCGTTTCTCCTTTGATATAGTTTGCAGGTGCATCAATTCTGATTGATGTTGCAAATAGACGTGCACTCCCAGATTGTTTTTCATCTATTAGAGTTTGAAACAATGTGCTTTTGCCACCTCTCTTTGCAATGTAAAATGGGAACCCTGGTCCATCACTGATACACTTTCTTGATTTATTCCCATTAGGTGTGCTTTTTACTATAATCTACACCATATACGGTGACCAAGTCTCATATATGCTCCATATCAGTGAGGTGAAGTGTCTTTTCCTTTCTTGGTCTCCCCTTAGCCTGAACACATCCAACTCAATAGGTATGCTTTTGTGGTGTGATCTTTCATATGTGGGATGGATGGTCAGGCGGATTTTTTTTGTGTTGGATGGTCGGGTGGGTGTTGTTTTTTTTTTCTTTCTCTCTTGCTTGGGGACAGTTTGTTGTGTGTGCATGTGTGTGTGTATGTGTGTGTGCTAATTCAGCGTTGCACCGATTAGGATGGTGCCATTGCCGCCGATATGACATGCGATTTGACATGTCAAGTCGCATGTCAAATCGTACCAATGTGAATCAGGGCTAATGGCCCTATAAAAAGCATCAGAAGATCAATCATGTCCATCAATTACCACATGCATCCCTCAGAGGAGATCCAAGGATTAATACATGCGCTTTTGCTATCCTATAATTTAGACAGCAATAGGCTCTGGTGAGTTTGCATTTCGTATATTCAGTGGAGGCAAGACACAGAGGGTGATATTTAGACACAGCTGATCATCTGCACCCAGATTTTTATTGTTTATTGTTACAAGGAAACTTTATCCGTACAGTTGTGGTTTATTTATATTAACAATTTATCACAATTTATTTCATGAACCTTGTTTATTCTTCCTAGAGAGTTTACACACACTGTACTCATTACAGCCTTATTCCAAAATGGAATAAATTCATTATTTTCCTCAAAATTCTACAAACAATACCCCATAATGACAATGTGAAAAAATTGTTTGAAATCTTTGTAAATATTTTAAAAATAAAAAAACAAAAAAATCTAATGCACATAAGTATTCACAGCCTTTGCCATGACACTCAAAATTGCGCTCAGGCTCATCTTGTTTCCTCTGATCATCCTTGAGATGTTTCTACAACTTGAATGGAGTCCACCTGTGGTAAATTCAGTTGATTGGACATGTATTGGAAAGTTATGCACCTGTCTGAATTTAATCCATTTTGGATTAAGGCTGTAACATAACAAAATGTGGAAAAAGTGAAGCGCTGTGAATACTTTCGAAATGGACATTTACCTTGGCTTGTATAGGGAAGAAAAGCAGGTCAATTGCAAACAGAAGTTCCTGTGAAAGGGGCTTTATGCTAACTGGAGCCTTGAAACTGCATAAAATATTAGCTATGTAGAGTGGCAAGGGCGGCATAGTGGTGTAGTGGGTAGCACTCTCGCCTAGCAGTAAAAAGGGTTGCTGGTTTGAATTCCAACCACGACACTACCTGCCTGGAGTTTGCATGTTCTCCCTGTGCCTGGATGGGTTTCCTCTGGGTACTCTGGTTTCCTCCCACACTCCAAAGACATGCTGGTAGGTTAATTAGCTTCTGTCCAAAATTGGCCCTAGTATATGAATGTGAGTTGGGGACCTTGGATTGTGGGCTCCTTGAGGGTAGGGACCGATGTGAGTGTGCGATATATGTGTGGAGTGATGGGTACCCCAAATAAATAATAATATAATAGATGAGCATCTTAATGAGACGCAATGTACAGGGATAGGGACAATTGTAGACACGCACCTACACTCACTCAGGTTGAACTGGATGGACTGGTGTCTTTATTTAACCTTAGTAACTATGTAACTATGTAGGGAAAAGGCGGCCTCTGAATCCCCAGGAATTTGGGCATGGAAGCTGATTTGACTGTTGCAAACCCTTTGAAGCCCAGTTTGCAGCTTTTACTCTCAAACATCTGCTTCCATGTATTCACTATTTTATCACCAAATCTTCATTTGTGCATTATTCCATGAGACATAACAGATCATGAGATGCAGGTATCCTTCACAACATTCCATATATTATTGTTTGCTGCTATGAGTTTTCTTGCTATGATTCTCATCGCTCATTTTCTTATTGGGGCAAGTTCAGGTACTATAACTATTACCAATAAACATAAATGAAACTAGTTCCTTTTAGCCTCATACACACAGGACGTTTTGCAAACTTTCCTAGAAGCCTTTCCTCCTTGGTTCATCATTTTTGAAGAAAAAAAACACCTGATGCTTGTAAAAGTGTCTGACAACTTTACAAGCATTTAGGTGTGTTTACAGGCGTCAAGCACTTGGGTGTTAATTTAATTGGCCGGAATAATAATTTATTTTGGCCATTGAAATGAATTAACACTGAAGCACTAAACGCACCTAGTGCTAACAAGCATTTAGACAAGTTTACAGCATCAAGCGTTTTTTCTCCCAAAATTCTGCTGCTCCCGGACGCACAGGCAGTGGTTTTTATTTTCTACATTTTTTATACAGTATATCAGAACATGTTACATTATTTTAATTTTTGTGTCCTGGAATTGCATTATAAAAAAAATACACACAAAATCAGACTAAATTTAAGTTTACCATCTCCATTGACATCAATTTTTGTGAACAGCAAGGCCGTGAATTCTTCAGGGCTCATACCCTGGTGACCATTTATAGCTTGAACAGCCTATAAAAACAAAAAAAATATGTATTTCAGTTAAGTTATTTAAACTGTTCTTTCAGTAATCAATAACTAAACAGTGTTGCTCCTGCTCACAGTACAGATGAGAATGTTGACTACTCAAAGATTGCTCAAGCAGTGGTGGACTCCTAAAATAAAAGAAGTAGTAGATAGAGTAGTAGCCCATGGCTTAGAACAATTCCATAAAGACATACAGGAGAATTCACAAAGGTTAACAAGGGCAGAAGAGCGGTTCTCTGAATTAGAGGACAAACTACAGAAAGTTTCCCAAATAATCTCTCAGCATAGCAAACTCCAAAAATTTTTGATGGATAAAGTCGAGGATCTAGAAAACCGTTCTAGACAAAATAATTTTAAAATTATTGGTCTTCTGGAATTATACAAACCCAGCCTTCTCATGAATATATACTTCAAACGAAGTCCGGAAGCCCTAGGAATTACTATAACATGTGTTGCTGAGAGAGCCCATAGCGTGGGGATACAACGATAAGGACGCACATCTCCCAGGCCAGTAATTGTGCGCTTCCTAAACTATACTGACAAAATGACAATCCTTCAAAGCTATAGGAAAACCAAATCGTTATCATTAGACAGGCACAAATTACTACTCTTTGCCGATTATTCATTGGAAGTCTCATGACAACGTAAAGCATTCGCTCCTATCTGTACATCGCTATTTCAAAAGCGTATAAAATTTACTTTAGCCTACTGACCTATTCTATATCTACAATCTCCCTCAGGAGAAACTCTTTCCTTTAAATCCCCATCAGAAGCTGAGGACTTTATAGAATCTTTAAATATCACTCCTTCAAGCCCTTCAAGCAGTGGAGGCTCTCCTAAATCACCTAAAAGTCAATCTCCAAAAGAGCAACTCCCTCTAAACCTTTCTGTTCTGTAGGTCAAACAGGACGTGGTAGAGTCTGCTGATTTACTTTAAACAGGCTTATTCACCCCTTTAAGGCACCGTAGTACTCGCTACTAACACTACCTTCAAAATGAAGGATTGCCTATGAAGCATTTTAGTATGTAGCTGAAACAAAAATCTTTATATGCTATAATCTTACTGATAAAATTGAATTTTTCTCTGTTACTGCAGCGCTAATAGCTCTTTACATCATAACTATAGATATATACTATATCTTATAAGTTGTTTGTAATATAACTATGTGCCTGCTGTTAAGATCGGGGAAAAATGTTATATTCCTTGTGGAAAAAAAGTGAATTACCTACTGGTTGATGGTACAATTTTATTTGCTGTTCTGTTTAAATGTTTTAGTTATAGTAAAATAACTTGTCCTGTTTAGCCTGGGAGAAAAAAAAATTATTAAATTAAACACCTATTTCAAGGGGAAAATAAATTCGTATACAGTTAATAAAGACCCAAAAACAATTACAAAACCCTTTTTTCATATAACACTTAGATAATCCTTTTATGAAAATAATATCATGGAATATAAAAGGGCTTAGATCACCTAACAAAAGGATGAAAATGCTATGACATTTAAGGTGATTTTGTGCTTATATTGCGCTACTGCAAGAGACTAGCAGATGAAGATATCCAACGTTTACATAAACTGTGAGTGCAAGAGGTCATAGGATCTTTAGCAATATGTCGCAAAGCCAGAGTGGCTATTCTTTTACATAAAAGTTTACCCTACAAACTTAAATCAATCAAAAAATTAATAGATGACCAATTAGGTCGCAAACTTACTATCCATATATCGATAGCCTCACGTGATATAGCCAAAACTAACGTTTGCGCTATTAATTCACCAGGAAAAATAATTGACAGAATGAATATTGAAACTGACAGAAAACAGTCACATTGTAGGTGGAGATTTTAATTCAGTTATGAACCTAGCAGAAGACAGGTCTTTACTAAGAAATATCTCTTGCAGACACCCCAATACTAATTTAAATAACTCAACACATCGGACTGATCTCCTTGCTAAATCTATCAGATGCCTGGAGACTAACCCACCCTCTGGATAGAGAATGTATTCCACTCCCATCCTCATAACACTTTCCCCAGAATATACTTTTTGTTTTTTGTTCCGCAGCATTACCTTTGATTAAAAATGCTCAAATCTATGACCTGACCATAATAGATCACAGTCTGATGTCCATAACAATGGATATGTCATATTACCAAGGTAATGCCAAAATGTGGAGATTTCCTTCATACCTGTCAAACAAGGAGGATTTTCGTAACTATATCCAATCTGCTTTGAGTGAATATGAACTGGCTAATTCAGGACCTATATTAAACCCAAATTTATATTGGGAAGCTGGAAAAGCTTGCCTGAGAGGGAAAATCATAGCCTATGTCTCTCAATTTAAAAGACACTCTATGGAACGGTATCGCTATGGTAGTAACCTCTCAATATTCCCGAGACAAAAAGACAATTTGATCCATGGGCCAAACAACAAGCGTGTATCAAATCTTCTTTTACCACTTTCTGTTACCATGAATATGGGAACAAATCTGGCAAACTATTGGCTAAGCTCTGTAAAGGACCATATAAGCCTACACATATCATGTCCTTAAAATCTGTACTCTAAAGATCCCTTTGACAAAAAGGCTGCTATCTCTTTGTTTTAGAGAAATTGCAATTACCTACATTGTCTAATGAACAATTAGAAATGAGAAATGCACCTATAACTACTGAGGAAGTAACAACTACTATAAAAACCTAGCAAATAAAAAAGCACCCGGCCCTGACGGATTCACGGCTGAATTTTTAAAAATTTCTCAAAACTATATAACAGATACACCAAAGGGGGTCTACAAAACTATATGAGTTTGAGGGGAGACATGTGCACACTGAAATATTTCATTTCAGTGTTTAGTTTTCGTCCGAAAAATACATTTATTTAGTTACTCCTGAAATTTCGTTTTTATTTATTTCGTTTTTCGTTAAAAATTGCATTCGTCCGAAAATCCAAATTAAGGTTGAATCTGTCATTGAAGGCTTATGGTGTCTGTCGAATCTTCAAAGAAGATTCGACGGAGCAGCTAAACTGTACGACGCCGTATAGTTTACCTGCTCCGTCGAATCTTCTTAGAACTTTCAACAGACACCATAAGTCAAAGGATGTGTGTACTTAGTTCTAGCTATTTTACAGCTCCTCCTCTTTGGTTACAATCAGCCAATAACATTCATCATCATCATTATTTTTATTCATCTTTTCTCCCCTACGTCAAATCTTTTCTCTCTATGTTGAATCTTTTCTCTCTATGTAGAATAATCTTGGACTAATAGAGTTAAGGCTAGGCACATTCGACCACAGGTTTGATGGACACAGATTGTTATTGTCATCATCATGTCGAATCTCTTATCTATATCAAACTGTTGTAGCAACGAAAACAAAAATAAAGCATTTGTTTATGTCGGATCTTTCGTTTTTCGGATTCTGCACTTTCGTTATCGTTAGTTAAAACGATAACGAAAATACCTGAAATTCGGACGAAAATGCATTTGGACGAAAACGAATGCACATGTCTAATGGAGAGTCACATCTTCCTACTGGATACCAAGCATATAAAAAATTAATCTCTAAGAAGGAAAAAGACCCAACAAATCCTGCTTCATATAGGCCTATCTTAGTAAATCTAGATGCCAAAATTATGTCCAAAATTATAGCCTCATGCTTGGCTACATTTTTCCCTTCCATTATACATCCAGCACAAACAGGATTAATTTAGACCCCCCTTAACAATGAGGTGGTTTTCAGGTGCTTTTGCGCTAAAAATAGCGTGTAAAAAGTGCCTCTGAAGGAATTTCCAGCCGTGCCATTCCTTCAGAGCCTTGTGCCGTAATCTGCGGCTTCTGCGTGCATGCGTGGGAGTGAAGTCATCACAGCTCCAGCCAGTCACAGAGCCGAAGTCCGAGAACCGGAAGCAAGACTGATGAAGATGGGCGACCGCTGCAGCTCTGAGATCTCGGCGCAGGAGGGATACTAGCACATTATGTCTTTACCTTGCAGTGTGTGAAAAAAAAGTCCACAGTTTACAACCACTTTAAGGATATCTTCAAAAACTGTCAAACATTTTCAGGTTTTAAAATTCATTTCTCAAAGAGTGAGATATTACTTCTAAATCCTAGAAAGTTGAAAAACTGGATTTCTACATTTCCTAGGCATAAAAATAGGTAAAGAACTCAACAATTTATCACTTAAACTACCCATCTTTAATAGCTAAAATTAAAAAAGAACCCGAAGCATGGATGAATTTGCCCATTTCGCTATTTGGGAGATGTCATTGCCAGACTATTATATCCTTTACAAACAATACCTTTGTTACTTAAACATTTAGTTATCAACACAACACATCAACATCAACACATTAAACAAAACAATAATCTCTTTTTATGGCTATCAAAAAAAACACGTAGTGCTTTAGCAAAACTCTATCTCCCAAAGATCGAAGGTGGAACAGGATTACCAAATATAAGAAACTATAATCTCTCTTGTCTGCTTAGAATTGGTTTAGATTGGCTGATGAACAACTCTTTAAATACCGTCAACACTCTGGAAACAGCTTTTGCAACTCCATACAATTTACCAGTAATTTTGCATAGTAAATGAAATAATCTACCCAATCACTTACAACAGAGCCTATTGATCTGCTAGTCTTAAAAAGGTGTTTGACCGACAACGTTTCGCAAGACCGCGCTCGCTTTTCAGGGGTAAATGCTTTGCTATATCTGTAATACAAGTAGTAAATCAAATGAATGTATGTAGAAAAAAATAGGCAGGGAGGTGAGTCATCATCGGGGTCAAACTGTAGGACCCCATACTCACCAATTGGTTAGGCCCGGTCATCAATCGCTAATTCCACTGGCAGGGGCAGCAACAAACATCCAGCATGGGAGCTGAGGAGGCGAAGCAAAAGGTAACCCCATCGGGTGAACTGGAGCACTGACATGGCATTGATAGGTGTAAGTACGAATGTCCCTATAGGTCTCCCCCTGTCCATGATCATGAACTGCAAAAGTAGTAAAAGAGTATATATGTATATCAGACCCCGTGTATATGTATTGTAATAGGGATGGAGGTGATGTTGGGGTGACACCAGACCTTATATTATGTTCCCATGTAACCCGGGTGGAAGACACCCATTTAGCTCACAACCTGGTCTGTTGCCACTACTAGCCATCAATCTTTTATATATCGGTACATATTCACAATTGGCCGGGTATAGATAGGCAGGCTGTTTTTGGGATGGCCCTGTTCCCTGTTGCTGCTCCCCGTTGGCAGCGGTTTCTGTCATCCAGTATTACAGATATAGCAAAGCATTTACCCCTGAAGAGTGAGCGCGGTCTTGCGAAACGTCGTCGGGTACTACTGATGCTTGCACATTTTTCTGATTTTTGTAATTGGTATATACTGTTTACCATGTATGTGGACTGACCCATGTTCACATTGTATGCATATTTTATCGGCCTGTATTTATTGCTATTTTTTCGTACATTCGCAACGAACTCCATGTATATATGTATTCTATATAAATGTCAAGTCCAACACCACATAACTCGAAATAATGACAAACCCACAAAATTCCGTCCCTGTGCCTGGATTTCAGAGACCATGCACCTCTATCTACTGTTAGGTTCAAGAAACACCCTAGTTTCATGACTAACGTTACATCGGTATCCTATAGGATAAAGAAACAAACTCCTCTATGTCCCAAATAATACCCAGGTGCTTCCTTCCCTGCAATGATCTCTCCATCCAGAACACAGAGTGAAATCTTCCCAACATTTCTCGTTCTCGTATTGACCTGGCACACAAAGGACATCATGGTCATGCTTCTGACAGAGGGAAATATCAACCTCCCTCCAGCTTCCATCTTCTCTGATCACATGTGGGTAATTTAGGCTCTGATGCAACAAGGTAGAATCCCCAGTCAGTAAGCCCATTGATGCCACCAAATATACAGACCAAGGCTTCACTTCTATATATGGGATCAATGGGGCAGCATAACACCTTTCGCAATCCAAACTAGCACAGCCCATCCAGGCATTCGACCACCACTTTGGATTAGTGTAAGCGACGTGTTTTGGCAAAGTCTTACTGAGCTGTGATGCTAACTCATAAGGCTACTGCCCCTCATACAGAGACTGTACAATCAGCTTGAAGTTGGTTGATACCTTCGCCTGCCCCTGCTTGCACACCAGAGCCCACGACAAATTTCTGTCCTATACCACCACACTCTCTGCCAACCTCTCAACATGGTGGACAAAATGTCTTTGTCTTGCAGGTTTTTTTTTTTGGATTTTTTAAAAGGGTTTACAACCACTTTAAACAAAATGTGTTCAGCTGCTAATTGAGGAGCTAATTGACCCCCCTTTCAGGTGGACTAAAACTAACAATTTTTCCACCAGAACAAAACAAAAATAAAATAAATGAATAAACAAATAACAAAAAAAATAAAAAATAAAAAATATATTAAAACAAATGTTTTTAAAAATATTATTTGTTTAAATTAAAAATAAGAGGAGTAAAAAAAACATAATAATCATAACAGAATTTTAAAAAAAATAACAATCCAGAGGCTTATCCCTGAAAATACTAAAAATATATCAAGGTCCGCTATAATATTTCAAACATGAAGGCCAGATTTCTAAACCTTATTCATAGCAAAGAAACATTAACCAGAAAATTCTTACCATCCATGCAGGTCACTAAGGGCTGCTAATATTGTTTCCTCCAGTGCTATATTTGAATGAACATGCGGCTACCTTCATTTTGAGTTTATGCAACTGTTCTGCATAGTGATGCCTTTCCTGTCTTAATTGACTATTTTCGGTTTGTAGTCTCAGCATTTGGGTATTAAAAGGGAAACTGGTTTGATTACTATGGCCTCTATGCCTTGGATTGCTACCCCATCTCACAGAATAAACGTCATAACGCCTTGGTGTAGTTTTAGGGTAGTGCAACTTCCTTTGCATATCATTATTCATCACCAAACAATACCTAGCTTTGTGACCTCTCTTTTTGCAAACAAAGCATTTGAGAGCTGGTCTGCCTGCATAGGCCCTTCTCTGAGCACATTGCTGCATAACATTACTATGATTGGCATCAACAGACTTTACACTTTCATTGTCTGAGGAGTCACTAGCAATGGACTCATCAGAAGTCTCCACTGTTTCAACTCCTGTATCAATTTCAAGCGCAGTTACCACACTTTTATTTAAATATTCCTCATTCAAATCTCCAACATTGATTCCCACCATAGCAACATCACTTGCATTTGGCTTTTCTACATATTGTTCCAAAGCCTTCAAATCTTTGCTGAGCCCTGAGACTGAGCTTCATATAATTCCCTCCGAAGCAGTATTATAATGCCCTCATTCGCAGCCCCTCTCTGATTCAAAGAGCAATACAACTTTCTCTTTCTTTACCGGTATATGTTTCCTCTAATTCATTCATTTTCTGTTCCAGAACACATTTCTCAGTCACTAATTGTTCAATGTGATCACAAACAATTGCATCTGTCTTTGCAACCATTGTTAATATATTCTTAGTTACACTTTGTACCTGCATCAATAATTGCTTTCTCTCAGTATACCATTGGCCTTCTTTCGCTATAGCAATGTCTTTCATTTTCACCAACATGCATACAACATTGGCCATCTTCGCTTTCCTGCCTTTTTTCAAAGACTTTTTATTTATCTGATCATTATGAATATTACATTGTCTCAATAACTCATTAAATTGGTGCGTAACACAGGCATGTCTCTTAAGAAAATCTTCAATGACCTCTGTTGATATGCTAAGTTCACACTGAATCTTATTTAACCAGTCTATACAACAGTTGCTTACACAATGCACACAGACACAATACACAGATACAAGTTGTTTAAAAGCTAATTTTTACTTGTAGTCCCACACCAGGAGACATTATTACCACCACTGACTTTAGCTATAGCATCTCAGAACGCAGGCCACATTGAACTTCTATTGGAACAGAGAGCTATTTCACTCTCACGTGGGGAATAAAAATTAATAGTAAACTAATAAAAAAAAAATAAAACAAATAAAAATAATATAAAAAATAAAAATCTATATTTCTCCCACTTTCCCCTTTAAAGATGTCTGGTTTATGCTGTCAATATTCAGGCTACATCAGATAACCAAGGGTGATCAGCCCCTCACTCGCGGACACATTTGACCAGCTACACAGGCCTACAATAATTTGCATTAGCAATACAATAAACGTTAACGCACACACATATACACATATACCAGCCAAAAATCTCACCAGGTTTTGCGCATCTGCTCACTGATGAAATATTTCATAGAACCTTCAGGACCACTCAAGCAAGGCTTCAGAGTTCACAAACCAGCGCAAATCTTGTCCGCAGTAGAGAAGGCTTTCAGTTCTAGGTGTAGTTGATTCCTTAGCTTATAGGAACTCAAGACAAAACTACATTAGGGTGTGGGTTTTGTGCAGAAATAAATTCCACACGCCTTCTGGGGTGCCAATTGAAATATAATGCTAAAATAAATATTATCCGAGGGTGGTTACGGATTCCCTCTATTTATTGCATATATGTATTAACTTGTCTATTCCTATAGTTAGCTAGTCTATTAAAACTCTAATAATGTTACTGTTGATAAGCATAATTATATAAGGTTAGCAATGAAAACACACTGCTTAGTAAAACAACATCTTATTTGTTTTCCAAGAAAATAGAAAAAATGTTAACATGAAAACGCTAAAGGAAAATATTATAGAGCATGTAACAAAAGAACATCAAATATACCTATCGCAAAGCTGTCCCCTAGATATTTTCTCGTCAGCTGGGCTCAAAATTGGTAACAGAGAGCCATGAGGCTCAGAGAACCATAAGGCAAGAGCCAAGAGCGAAAAAGGGTCGATCTCACTTTTATGTACGCATTCCTTCAGACCCACTCGTAACCACACCCCACTAGCCGTCTGTCCAATGAGATATAGCCAAGAGGCAACCCTTTTAATATATTATATTTCTGTCCATCCTGCTGTATTGGCCCCTAGGAGCAGTATGCCTCCATGGTTCATCGCTATGTGGCCTGGGTCCTTCAGTCTTAGCTGGCACTTTGATCTTCTGTAGCAGGACATTCATCAATCATCTCTCTTTGAAGCTTGCTTGCTGAGGGCTAATCAAGGATCTCCATTTTTTTCACACCAGTTGGTCAGGAGCCGAGCTTTTCTTATACAAAGCTTTGATGTGACACTTGTCACATTCCACCTGTCTGTATCAACTAGGAAGTGAAACTCCAGAAATATGATATTAAACCATGTTGCCTTCCAACACTGCTATATCTGCTACTGGACCGCAGCTTGCTCATCTCCTGGTGGGGCTATCCTGAGGACTGCAACCTGGTACTAACACGCTGCAAAGCCCATCTCTACCATCAGGAGCTCTGGTGAATACTGGTTAGTGCTTAGACCCCGCACCTTAGGTGAACCCGTGTCATCAGCCAGGGTGACCTGTGTGAATACCTGCTCCTCTGCTATAGTTACTGGCCTCTGAGCCTGACTCCAGACCGTGACAGCATCGTTCCTATACTATATCCAAATTATACTCACCCCTTGTCAGGGCTGGACTCAGCCCTTCCTTCTCTGAGCTGGCCGCTCAGCTGTTGGCTAATTACCAGCTCCTATCTCTCCACAGTTACTCAGCTGTTGATGATATCCTGCTCATCAGTCCTGCCTACTTAAGCCGTCCAGTCCAGAGGAGCACTGCCTTCGCCTTGGTCAACATCACAGAAACGATCTCCTGCGATCCTGTTCAAGACTCGCTTTGCTGACATCCCTTCTGGCTCCAGATCCTGCTTGCTGTTCCACTACATTGATCCCTGACTTCTGGCTTGGCTGACTATCCGTTCCAGTTACTGAACTTTGGCTATGTTTTGACTACATCTGTTGTTTTTACTTTTATTATTATACAAGTGTGATTTAACTGTACTTCTGTCTTGGCCTGATTTCATGGTTTCTGACACCCCTTAACTTTCATTTTTCACATCATACTTGATTTGATTGTAGCCGTATTAGTGCAATTGTGACAGAGAAAATTGAGTACTGTCCGTGATACTTTTTTTATTTGCACTAACATACAATTTTTCAGGACAAGCTTTCGAGGTATGTCCCCTTCTTCAAGGTCCAAGCAGTACATCGACAGACAAATACTCTTCTGAAAAGCTGGCAAAAGGATTCTATGGATGAATAGTTATCAAAATTAAATCTTGGTGGGGTATCTCATAACTACATGTCCAATCATTAGCAAAAACTGGAGAGAAACACAGTATAAACTTATGCACAGGACTTTTATCCCATTCCTAAAAAAAAAAAAGGATCCATCTATCTCCATCTGTTCCTGGTGTGGTTCATTCCGTCCAACTTTACTACACCTCTTTTGGGAATGTTCAAAAATCTCAATATTTTGGGAAATACTGAGATACATTTTTGGAATTACATCAGTACATATTCCCAAAAACACGACAGCTTGCCTATTTGGCTACATCGAAAAATCGGACATATCCAAAACACCTTGCAGCTCTTACATCCCCAAGTGGGCTATGCTATGCCTTTTAGCTGCTCGTAAAGCAATACTAAAAACTTGGACATCATCTACTCCACCAATGATGACGACAGTCAAAAATGATCTAAAGGCTATATTGTATATCAAAAGGTTACACGATAGTCCAATCCTTTGGCCCAACCATTCGTTTCTTTATAAGATGGAAACTTTTTAAAGAGCGAACGCTCTCAACTTTGGAAATCACACAACTAAAGACACTGTTTCGATACACGGACTGGTATCACAAAGCAAACCTCTCAAACTCTTTGGGCAGATTGAAACTCCACTAATTCATCTTCGCCCCCCTTAATTCAGAAACAATTTAATAACTGATCATTACAGTTTGAAATGAAAGAGACTCTATTTTGTATTTCTTTTTCTCCTGGGCAAACTAAATCATACTTTAATTTTAATTTGATTGTTTTTTTTTTTTCTCGCTTATTTGATGAAATATTGCATGTGGCTCTGATGAGCATCCTGGTATAAATGCCTTACTAAAGTAATCCTAATACTATGGTACATTGCCTTAGTACATTATTCTTCCATGATTCGAGACTAAACATAGTAATATCTCCAAAATCTGATATTTTGGTACCTGAACCTTTCGAAACCTTAAAAGAAACATACTGTATATTGGTGCTTGTACCGTCAGATTGCTTGTTATAGCTTCTTATTTTTAATTTTATTATATCTTATTATATTTTCTGTTTGCTTATGTAACTATGTAATTTCTTGGAAAATAATAAAAGTTACAATATAAAAACAAAAAAACAAAAAAAAAAGTGTTTCTAATCCTGGCATTCTTGTACTTTTGGGTGGTAGGACCACTTCATGATAAAATTATGTCTAAGCAATGATACTGCTATTGGTCTATAAAGCAAACTCTGTAGAATGTTTCTCTTACTGAAATTCTTGATAGCGCATTATACAATTAGAGCTCAGAGTTTGAGCTCTATCCATAATTTGTGTTAACAGTAGGAACGAAACATTATAACTGCTTGTAGACCAATGGCATACTTAAGTAAGCTATGTAGGGTTCCAGTTAACCTCTTTAGGCATACCTTTTATACCCTATGGCAATGTTCTCCATCTACCCACAGAAGCTCCTGGAACAGACTGCTACTTTGGCTATCAGTGATGACTTGTGAATATCACTGATAGAAGCATTGTAAAAGTATGAATAAGTTATTTAAAAACGAAATACCGTATTTTTCGCTCCATAAGAGACACTTTTATCTGGGGGAAATTGTCTGTGCCTCTTATGGAGCGAATACTGACCAGGACACCCCCCCTTCGTCGCCGCCGTGTTACATACCGGCCGGCCGTGGTCCGAGGGCATGGACACAGAAGGGAGGCAGCCGGAGCTCTCTGCTTGAGCTCACTGGGGTCAGACTGGTCTGCGGCGGCATCTTTCCCAGGCCCGGCCGGCCCCAGCAGCACGCATGATCATATAGCAAGGGAAGGGGGCCCGGCCCGGGTAGAAGAAGCCCAGGAAGTTTTGCTGCAGGTCCAGTGTGTGAAGGCACACCCACGCAATCTCATTAAATGTTGCTCCGTGCACTGGGCCTGCTCACCTGCTGCTGCAAACCTATAGTGTACCCAAATTGGTCGTCGTCTCACTCCAAGTCCCTTCCATTCTCTCGCATTGGCAATCCGTGCCCGTCCTGCATTCTTTTGAAGTATATGAAGACAAAAACATTACTAAACACTGTCTCTGTGAATAATTAACACTGACCAGGTGCCAGCTCAGCCACCCACTGCAGGGACCAGGTTCTAGCCCAGCCACCCACTGCAGGGACCAGGTGCCAGCTCAGCTACCCACTACAGGGGCCAGGTGCCAGCTCAGCCAACCACTGCAGGGACCAGGTGCCAGCCCAGCCACCCACTGCAGGGACCAGGTGCCAGCTCAGCCAACCACTGCAGGGAGAAGGTGCCAGCCCAGCCACCCACTGCAAGGACCCTGTGCCAGCTCAGCCACCCACTGTAGGGACCAGGTGCCAGCTCAGCCACCCACTGCAGAGACCAGGTGCCAGCCCAGCCACCCACTGCAGGGACCAGGTGCCAGCCCAGACATCCACTGCAAGGACCAGGTGCCAGCTTAGCCACCTACTACAGGGACCAGGTGCTAGCCCAGCCAACCACTGCAGGCACCAGGTGCCAGTCCAGCCACCCACTGCAAGGACCAGGTGTCAGCTCAGCCACTCATTGCAGGGACCAGGTGCCAGCTCAGCCACCCACTACAGGGATCAGGTGCCAACCCAGCCACCCACTGCAGGCACCAGGTGCCAGCCCAGCCACCCACTGCAAGGACCCTGTGCCAGCTCAGCCACCCACTGCAGGGACCAGATGCCAGCCCAGCCACCCACTGCAAAGGACCAGCTGCCATCTCATCCACCCACTGCAGGGACCAGGTGCCATCCCAGCCACCCGCTGCAAGGACCAGGTGCCAGCCCAGCCACAAACTGCAGGGACCAGGTGCCAGCCCAGCCACTCACTGCAGAGACCAGGTGCCAGCTCAGCCACCCACTGCAGGGACCAGGTGCCAACTCAGCCACCCACTGCAGGGACCAGGTGCCAGCTCAGCCACCCACTGCAGGGACCAGGAGCCAGGTCAGCCACCCACAGCAGGGCCAGGGACCAGGTGCTAATGCAGAAAGGATGATAAAGCAGAAAAGACTAGCATATACAATTCCTTTTGAACTGGAGGTAGTAAAATATGGAACATGGAAACAGAGCAGAGAAACATTGTGGGCCACCTCAAACTGAAAAAATGATAAGAGTGTGGAGGAAACAGGAGGATCAGCTGCAAAAAGCAAATAAAAGTAAGCACACTTTTTGTGGGCATGCTGCAAAGTGGCCACAGTTAAACGTGGACATGAAAGAATGGATCACACGTCACCAGAATAATAGCTTCTCCGTCTCTACAAAAATGATACTATATGAAGCCAAATGCATTGCTGTAGAGAAAAGCATTTAGGAATGACCTAGACAAAATAAGGGGGAGAATGTCCGAGTCTAGAATATCAGCCACTGAAGATCTTACAGCCACCCATGTCACCTCCATTGCAGAATTGCAGCGCACAGTACAGTCCCTTGTCGCAAAGTCTGATGACGCTGAAAACCGCCTCAGGCACAACAATATCAGAGTCCTGGGGCTACCTGAGAAAGAGGAAGGGGATCGCCGGCTGAATTTGCGGATGAGTTCTTTAAAAACCTTCTGGGCCTTATGGACGTTCCACCCACCTACGTGGTAGAAAGGGCCCATCGGCTGCCCATGAGCCGTGCCACTCCGGGAAACCCACCCAGGCCTTTTCTGGTCCGCTTCCTTAACAACCGGGACAGGGACAGGATTCTCTCTGAAGCCCGCAAACATCCCACACTCAAATATGGAAATGCCTCCATGCTCCTCTTCCCTGACTTTTTGGCTGACTTGCAGTGGAAGAGAAAAACCTTCAATGATGTTTGTAGACGGCTCCGAGATAAGAACATAAAATTCAGCATGCTCTACCCTAGCCGCTTGCGGGTTCAGCATGACGAAGCAATCCGGTTGTTGGACAACCCAGCGTATGCTGACGACTGGCTGATCAAATTGCATTGAAGCACTTTCCCTACAAAACTTATCTGATGCATGGATTTCCCACATCCTTGCCAACTCTATCCTACCAAACTTCCTGTAAGCACCGGAGCCACCCCAAGGATACACCGATAAGAGATTCACATTTGATCCCCACGGCTTCTCTTTAAGTGGGAGACCGGGTGCTCTCCATCTACCTGGAGGAATTACCACCCGTTCCCTCTTACTGAGATGGGACGCATACCAACGGAAGTGGCTAGCCTACGAATTTAAGCCACAAACTGAACAAGCTTGTAGACTCTGATAGAGCACTGTGACTGCACTCCAGGGTCGTAATTCAATCAGTTTTATGACCCTTGGATACTATTAAGTCACTGACTTTATTGTTAAAGGTTTTGGGATCAAGCTACAAACCAAGTTATGTTGGGGAATAAGCTGCGTGGCAGGGAGTTTTTTGTTATGTGTAGGGTCGCTCATCCACCCTACAGTTTAAGTGTGCTCACCACTCATCTGCTCTCTCTATATACACACTTCAGGATTTATCTGTGTACTAGACCGCCAGAAACTGTCTCCATACCTCTACTTATTAATCTGATTACTCCTGCTAACCATTTTTTCACAGGTGTACTAATGTCTGAAAATACGCTGCTCTCTTGGAATGTACGGGGGCTTAATAACAAATTCAAAAGGTCCTTATTGTTTAAATACCTCAACACACACAAACCCCATATATTGTTTCTCCAGGAAACGCATTTGACTGGCAGCAAATTCCTTGCCTTGCGCAGTGCATGGGTCAGGCAAGCTTTTCACGCTACCTACTCCACGTATGCCCGAGGGGTAGCGATACTCATTAACAAGTCTCTTCCCTGTAAGGTTGTAAGGGTCATTACAGACCCTGGAGGAAGGTATATCATTTTATTGCTGTAAATACATGCAGTTTTATGGGCATTGGTAAATGTCTATCTACCCCCCAGTAGACTTCTCCATACTGTACACTCTATATGAAAAACTTGCACCCTTACAATCTGCTCATGTATTAATTGGGGGGGACTTTAACTGCATTCTAGATGCTGTCCTTGACTCCTCTAACACACAGCGTAAGTGGAACCCGGAACTCAAGTATTGGGCTGACACTTTCGCCCTCACAACTTTGGAGATGGAGGCACGCTTCTGCCAAGTCCTTTTCACACTTGTCCTCATCTCATAAGTCGAACTCAAGGATCGACCTGGCATTTGGTAGCGCTTCTGTTCTCTCAAAGCTATCCGAGACATCCTATCTCCCAATGGGGCTATCAGATCATTCCCCCTTGGAGATACGTCTCAGTGTGGGCGAGAGGAGTGACCCAGGCACCTGGAGATTGGCTCCGCGTGGATCCAAAATGAAAAAGTTGCAGACACTGTCACCGCACTATTAGACTCTTACCGGCCTGCCAATGAAGATTTGGCTTCTGTAGAAACGGTATGGGAAGCTTTCAAAGAGACCACGAGGGGTTACTACATTTCGGCATTAGAGCGGCAAGGGCTGACTATAAATTCTTGACTTCACAACTTGATGACCGTGCATCTGAAGCGGCCGACTGCTTTGCACGTAGCCCCTCTCTGGAGGCCTATCTGCTATTGGCACAGGCGAGAAGAGAGGTAAACCTCCATTAAACCACCTTAACAAACAATGACGTTAATTTATTAGTCGAGTCAGGTAACAAGAACGGCAGACTGTTAGCTAATCTTGTTGCTGACCCATGTTACCAGACGGTGGTATCTGAACTGCATACACCAGATAGGGAGACGATTGTGAGCACGAAAGCCATACTTCAGGAATTTGGGAACTACTTCAGGGAACTGTATAGCCAATCTCTGCCTGTCTCTACTGAACTCATGACAGAGGAAATCCAGAATCTCTACCTTCCCTCTCTGGAGTGGGAAGACGTGGATGCTCTGGATGCCCAGATCTCCACTTTGGAGATCGAGACAGCGATCTCATCCCTTCCCCCTGCTAAGACACCAGGCCCAGAAGGTCTACCGGGAGACTAGTATAGGATGTATGCAAAGAGCTTGGTCCCCAAACCACAAGCCCTCTACACGCAATGTCTAGAGAATGGGTCCCTCCCACCTACCTTGTATCAGGCCCACATAGTTCTCATTTCCAAACCTGGGAAGGACACAAGCCTTTGTGCCTCATATAGGCCTATCTCACTTCTAAATTATGACTTAAAAATCATGGCCAAGATTCTCGCTGCTAGATTGGTTAGAGTATTACCCTCCCTTGTCAACATAGACCAGACTGGGTTTACGCCTGGAAAATCCACAGACATAAATTTGAGACGAGTGTTGACTCGCAACTTCCCCCAACCTCCTCCCAGACTAGGGTCTTGGTGGCCTTGGATGTGGAGAAGGCTTTTGACACCGTCATTTGGAATTACATGCTTATAGTACTACAAGCCTTCGGATTCGGCCCCACCTTCTGTAAATGGATCACCATTCTGTACAAATCCCCAACAGCACAAATTAAACTAGGGTGCATGCTCTCAGAACATTTCAAGATACAATGGGGAACTAGGCAGGGATGCCGACTTTCCCCTTTTTTGTTTGCCCTGGTGATGGAGCCCCTAGCCACTGCCATCCGTCACTCTAATGCTGTGGTAGGCATACAAGTGGGCTCCATCATTGAAAAATTAGCTTTATATGCTGACGACGACTTGGTGCTTTTTCTTAACAACCCTGGGCCCTCCCTCTGAGAGGCTCTTAATATTTTTTCCCATTTTACAATTTTATCTGGACTGAAAATCAACTGGGAAAAATCCCAAGTCCTACCTATGGACTCAGTGGCTGACTAGGCGGCGGACCCCTCATTACCCCTGTCCTGGGCCTCCACAATCCATTACCTGGGGATCAACATCACCCCCAATGTGACAGATTTTATTGCCTTGAACCTCACTTCCCTATTATCAACCCTTAAATCCAAACTAAGAGCTTGGGACAATCTGCCCCTATCTCTTATAGGCAGAATAAACCTATTCAAAATGAAGTGCCTTCCTATTTTTCTATATGTCATCAGGCACACTCCAGTATGGATACCCCAAAAAAAATTCTTTACACAATTAGATGCCATCCTCTCTTCATTCCTATGGAAGTGTAAAACCCCCAGGTTTAGCAAGTCTATCCTCTGTAGACCCGGGACGGAGGGGGGTCTGGTCTGTCCAGACCGCCAAAAATATTTCTTTTAGCCCTACTTGTCCACGCACATAATTGGGTGATCTCTGATGATACAAACTCCTCGGTGGTGCTGGAGGCAGCATCGCCGGGGTCCTTTGAATCACTGAGAAATGCACTATACAGAGGTCCCAGAGCACCTGTGACTCTCACACACTCTATGACATCAGTGATAAAGCTGTGGCAATTGCAAGTTTGTAAACATAAAACAGAACCAAACAGATGGTCCCCGGATACCCCCTTATGGCTCAACCCGCTCCTCGCAGAGTTCCACACTATACCTGATCCGAGCTTATGGGCAACAAGGGGAAGTGTAAAAGTGTAAGTGTAAAATCCCCAGGTTTAGCAAGTCTATCCTCTGTAGACCCGGGACGGAGGGGGGTCTGGACAGGCCAGACCGCCAAAAATATTTCTTTTAGCCCTACTTGTCCACGCACATAATTGGGTGATCTCTGATGATACAATCGCCTCGGTGGTGCTGGAGGCAGCATCGCTGGGGTCCTTTGAATCACTGGGAAATGCACTATACAGAGGTCCCAGAGCACCTGTGACTCTCACACACTCTATGACATCAGTGATAAAGCTGTGGCAATTGCAAGTTTGTAAACATAAAACAGAACCAAACAGATGGTCCCCGGATACCCCCTTATGGCTCAACCCGCTCCTCGCAGAGTTCCACACTATACCTGATCCGAGCTTATGGGCAACAAGGGGCATTAAGGTACTCGACCATATATGTGAAGACGGGGCTATCCTTCCCTTTAACACTCTCAAACAGAACCATGACTTACCCAACTGTTACTTCTTTAGATACTCCTTAGATATCTACAGCTTAGACACGCCTTCTCTTCCCAATTTGAATCTCAACCACTATTACTCCTTCACTCCACTCCACTCCACCCTCCTCCGGAATGATGAGCTGGTAAAACCACTATCCACCATATATAAGGCACTACTACCATCAATGCATTTTGGGCTTGAAACTCTCCAAGCTAAATGGAGGGTGGACTTTCCTGAACTAGACACAGAGGATTGGGAGGATATGTGGGAATACCCTTTTCTCCAATTAGTGGCAGTTAAGGACCGCTTAATTCAATCCAGGATTCTACACCGGGTGTATTTAACGCCACAACGGCTGAACAAAATTTATCCTGGGGCCTAGCCTAGCTGTTGGAAATGTGGTAATCTAGAGGCCGGTTTCTGTCATATGTTGTGGTCCTGTCCCAAAGTGCACTTTTTCTGGGTAGAGGTGACGCAATTTATAACCTCGCTGTTAACAATCCCAATCCTGCTGACTTTACCAGTCTGCTTGCTGGGCCTGGTGGGCTCTTTAGCGCACCGCACAGCAACTAAGACCCTCATAGGACTTCTGCTCTTTTACACCCGTAAAGCAATATTACTAAAAATGGAAACAATCAGATGCACCCCCTCTGAACTCTTGGAAAGCCCTGGTCAATTCTACAATACCATTATATAAAGTCACATATCACTCCCGTGGGTGTACTGCTAAATGTGACAAAGTATGGAAACTATGGCTTGACTTTGCCTCCACTAATGCCGCTCAAGAATAGACAGTTTATCTGACGCCCCTTAACTTCTCCTTCCATGCTAACACCTGCTAAGACCCTCATGACACCCCTATAGTTGAACCCTTAGTATCCTAGGCCTAGTACCGGAGTTCCCTCTTGGGAAACCTCACCTCTATCGAAGACGAGTTGCACATTCTTCTTTCATAATCTCTCCAAATGGAGTGGCTGATCAGTGATGTTCTATCGTTTATATCTTGTTTTTTTCTCTCTTTTTGTTTTTTGTTTGTTTTTCTGTCGCTAACAGCACTGTTTTAGGCAGATAACCTGTTGTTAGGTACCGATTTATGTGGTACTTTTTTGAGCCGGGGAATGCCCCAAGGCTCTGTTTTTGTAAATCTATTAAGAGAATTAAAAAAAAAAAATCACATGTACATACAGTAAGTATTCACAGCCTTTGCGCAATACTTTGCAAATTTGGCACCTATTACAGCCTCATGTCTTTTTGAGTATAATGCTACAAGCTTGGCACACCTATTTTTGGGCAGTTTCTCCCATTCTTCTTTGCAGGACCTCTCAAGCTTCATCAGGTCGGATGGAGAGCGTCGGTGCACAGCCATTTTCAGATCTCTCCAGAGATGTTCAATCGGGTTCAAGTCTGGGCTCTGGCTGGGCCACTCAAAGACATTCACAGAGTTGTCCTGTAGCCACTGTATTGTTATCTTGGCTGTGTGCTTAGGGTCATTGTCCTGTTGGAAGATGAACCTTTTGCTCCAGTCTGAGGTCCAGAGGACTCTGGAGCAGGTTTTCATCAAGGTCGTCATTGTACACTGTTGTATTCATCTTTCCCTCGATATTGACTAGTCTCCCAGTTTCTGCCGCTGAAAAACATCCCCACAGCATGATGCTGCCACTACCATGCTTCACTGTAGGGATGATCTGGGAGTCCTTTAGGTGCCTCTTGGCAAACTCCAGGCAGACTGTTATGTGTCTTTTGCTGACGAGTGGCTTCCGTCTGGCCACTCCACCATACAGGCCTGATTGGTGGAGTCCTGCAGAGATGGTTGTTCTTCTGGAAGGTTCTCTTCTCTCCACAGAGAAATGCTGGAGCTCTATCAGAGTGACCATCCAGTTCTTGGTCATCTCCCTGACTAAGGCCCTTCTCCCTAGATCGCTCAGTTTGACTGGGCAGCCTGCTCTAGGAAAAGTCCTGGTGGTTCCAAACTTCCTCCATTTACGGATGATGGAGGTCACTGTGTTCATTGGAACCTTAAATGCTGCAGAAGTTTTTCATACCCTTCCCCAGATCTGTACCTTGATACAATCCTATCTCTGAGGTCTACAGACAATTCCTTGGACTTCACGGCTTGGTTTATTCTCTGACATGCACTGTTAACTGTAGGACCTTATATAGACAGGTGTGTGCCTTTCCAAATGATGTCTAATCAACTGAATTTACCACAGGTAATCCAATCAAGTTGTAGAAACATCTCAAGGATGATCAGTGGAACCAGGATACACCTCAGCTCAATTTTGAGTGTCATGGCAAAGGCTGTGAATACTTATGTACATGTGATTTTTTTTATTTTTATTTTTAATACATTTTTCTTTACAGATTTCAAACAAATTTCTTTTGCATTGTCATTATGGGGTATTGTTTGTAGAGTTTTGAGGAATATAATGAATTTATTCCATTTTGGAATAGGGCTGTAACATAATGAAATGTTGAAAAAAAAATTGTGAATACTTTCCAGATGCACTGGATCCAATAATTCAAGTTATAAGGCGTGGGAGTGCCTCTCATCAAAGGTAAATTAGTAGACAAATATCCAGTTGACCCCCAGGCCCTTTCCAGGTCCAGTGATCACGTGTAAAAAAAATTATTTTTACATACAAACATTTTGCTACATATACATCAAGGCTACATATTAAAAAATATATTTTCATATAAAAGAGATACTTTACATCTTTTAAGCTTGTTGGAGGGACTAGATAGTCCAAGCAAAGCCTTATTAGTAGGTATATACATTGAAGCACTTTATTCAAGTATTCCACATGATATAGACATTTGTGTATTTAAATGTTTCTTGGATAAAATGATAGCATCATAACTAAATTCATATTGAACTTGCTTGCTATTGGTTTTTGGGGACACTAACTACCTCCAGATGTAGGGAGTGGCAATAGGGATTATATGTGCCTTATTGCATGCTAACTTGAACCTGAGGGATAAAAGCAAACAATTTTCAGTGATGGAGACTCGTCTATGTACCTGGACAATGTTATTAACGTAGCACAGATACATATATGATATTTTCATCATGTTAAGAAATAGAACTGATATTATGGACTTTAGTGGTACCAGTAAGGGACATATGAACAAAATCAATAATATTTACTACTTTATTATAAAAGATAAAGGTAATTTATACAGACATAAAATCATTAGAGAATTACTTGGGTATAGATACAGTAGAACACTGTTCTACTGTTATTACAACTGTCTAAAGGTCGAAGCGTTTCAAATCTTTGCTTCTTCAGGACCTTATATCATTGACTTAAAACAGAGATTCTATTAAAAAAACAGAAAAGAAAACATATAAGGGCCATCTACATTTGGATTATCAGGGGGCACATTAGAAATTTTGAAAAGAACTATATGGGCAATAGTCTACACGGGAACTCATATCTATGAGGAACCCTCAAAAAACGATGTGTCAGGTGTCATGAGAGAGTGATCCAACAACCAGTGTATCTGTGGACAGGGTTAGTCACTATAAATATGAAATCAAATAAATCATTGAAAAAATATATGTTTGTTCTAAAAGGCCCACTCAGCGTGGAATCAAAAAAATATAATAGTAAATAAGATATACAATTATAATTCACCATAGCACCAAAATACCTACAAAGATAGGAGTCTTGGTTGAGAAAAAGGAGGGAAGGAGAGGGGATGTGGGCATCAATCAGGTAACAATTCAACAGAGACCCTGCAATTCCTTCAACTCTAGGTCCGGGCAAAAATTCCAATATGCAATTCATGCTCCATATAAGTGGGGTATGTATAATACTCCCACTCAAAAATGAAAACTAACATAGAGGGGAGAAACAGACTATAAATACCTCAACATAAAGGAGTAAAACTTGATGGTTCTGTTTAAATTGCAGTAGCTCCCTCACTTGTAAAGACTGGGTAATTTATATCTACTACAAATAATAGTAAAAGCACATAATAAAAGTATTTACCAATCCCATTCCATTAATGTAAACAAGGGTGCTGAAAAAAGTAAGCGATTAACATCAGACCAAATATAAAGGGACGGCAACTTACCATCTAACTAGTAGCAATAGAAACCATGTACCCTGCTAAATATCTCCTGACTCAACTTCCATCCGATTTGATAGTCCAGTGGATCTAAAAATATATAGTTGTATAACCAGTGCGCTAATGTTAGCTCACATAATAGGACCCAGACCCTCCATCCATTAGCAAAACCTCCAAAAACTCACTGATCTCTCCCATCTGTAAGTCTGGCACCACATATTCAACCCTTCCATTTTACCACTAAATATATAAAGCCGTTTTGGCGCCAATGCGGCTCCCTGATTAATATAATCCACAGGTGAGACAATGGCGAAGATCTGTCTGGCTGGGAGCGGGTCGGGACAACCTCTGGCCGTACGTCGAGCCACAATAGTTACTGCACATGCGCCATGCTAGATTCCAGCCGTGAAACAAAACTGAAACCTCGCGCACGCGCACTGGAGGCGGCGCGAGTGTCACCATGCTGACGGCAAACGCCCATGTTGGACTAAGACGCCGAAGTGTCACATAACCAACTAAAGACCTCCCCACACTTGAAAAGCCAGAACCACAATATCTGCCAACTCATTCCTATCTATAGGAGCCAAATAGCTCACAAGCCTTAGCTAGATAATAAAACCTGGCACCATATACAGTCTGACAGAGGTGGAAATTCCCGATCTCCTACCACCTCGACCCCACCACCTTGGTCGGGTATAGGGACTAAGAAACAGCCACGATACCCCCAGTTTGGAACCATGCCGGGAGTCTCACATATCAGGGCCTGGTTAAGGATCACATCTCTCTAAACATCACGACACCACATATATGACTTATATTGACTATTAAATTCAAAATATGATATATAATAGAGCTACGATAGTAAAATGAAATCTCCTAACTATCATTAGTAATTTTACCGTTTTCTCCCTATCCAGATATATATGATAGCTTTATATGTGTTCACTTAATGCATCAATTATTAATATTCATCAAAAAAGACTTCACATGCAGAAAACATATGGACTGATACAGGTATATATTTCAAATGGAGGAGAGATTTTTATCTCATAATTTGTATAGGGTATGAGTCTGAGAGCCTCTGGTTCAAAGGTACAATAAGCCAGAGATTACCCCAAAAAGGGCCTGTAGCTCAAAGACTCATTGAGACCAGGTGGGCGGGTGGCATTTAATTCAAAAATCCATCTAGCCTCACATTGAGGTCTATGCTACCACCTCTCGGATCCTCAGGAACCCTTTCAAGGACCGTGAATTGAAGTGTCGTTCTTGTGGTTTAGAGCTACATGTCTGCCAATCGGAGTGTACAATACATTTTTTCTAATATAGTATATGTGATCATAAATCCGTTTCCAAAAATTACGGAATGTTTTCCCAACGTAAAATGATCCACATTTACAAAAAACAATGTATACCACGCCTTTTGTCTGACAATTGACGTGGTGTTTAATATTATGTACATTACTATTCAGCAGAATATATGATGCTCCTTCTAAGATCCAGTTACAATATTCACATGTACCACATTTGTGCATACCTATGTTTTGTTCACAGGTCGTTGAGGGTTCTCGAAAATGGCTATGAACCAAACGATCCTTAAGAGATTGATTTTTTGTATGTAATTTGCAGATATGCACTGATATATTTCCTCAGGATATGGTCACCTGAGAGGAGATGCCAATGTCTACCTATTATGTCTTTTACCATATCATGGTTACTTGGGTAGGTAGTGACTATCCTTACAGGCTCTGATTGTTTGTTGGTTCCCTTTTCAAATAATAATTTGTGTCTCTCTTTCTGGCATGCCTTGTTATAGGCCTTTTTCAAGGTCATTTTGGTATAGCCTCTTTCTAGTAGTCTAGATTTCGGTAGGTTAGATTCCTTTTTAAAGTTCTCTTGGTTGGAGCAATTGCACCTGATACGTAAATAATGTGCATATGGTATTCCCCTTATTAATGTTTTAGGGTGAGCACTGGATGCATGAAGTATAGTATTCCCCGCCGTGGGTTTCCTATACAATGATGTTCCCAGTGTTCCATCCTCCTGTTTAGATATGATTAGATCAAGAAATGCTATTGATCTTAAATCATGCTCCATGGTAAATCTAAAATCCATTAGTTGCCAACCTATCCATAAAATTTGAGAGTTCCCCTTCACTCGAATTCCATACAATACAAATATCATCTATGTACCTGTACCAGCATATAATGCTGGACAGGTACACACATAAGGACTCATCCGCAGACAGCGCACGCTCCCACCTCCCCAGGTACAGGTTGGCATACGATGGGGGGCAGCATGTCCCCATCGCAACCCCCTGCACCTGGAGGTAGTGGGAGCCATCAAATACAAATGCATTCCTAGTCAGAATGTGATGCAACATCTCTATCACAAAGGCGTTGTGAGGCCTGGCCATCTCCTCTCCTTCCTTCAGACACATTTCCACTATTGAGATACCAAATAAATGCAGTATACTGCAGTATAGTGCCTCCACATCAACGGAGACTAATATACTATCAGCTTGAATCCTAATATTATACAGTTTTTTCAGTAGGTCCATCGTATCTTGAATATACGATGGAAGCTCCACTACGAAAAGGTCGCAGGAAAGCATCTATTGGACAACTTCCCTTTTCCGTTTTAGCCCCAATCCCAAAAATGATCAGGCGTCCTGGTGGCTTAATCAAATTCTTATGAGTTTTTGGTAGGGTATTAGAATGAGGGGATTCTTGCATATGTCATTTTAGGGCCTAAAAAATGTCCTTATCAATGATTCCATTGATGTAGGCATCATTGATAATTTTGTCATATTCTTTATTGAATTTCTGAATATTTTCTTCATGAATAGGGGTATACCAGTCTTTATTGGAAAGGAAATCAAGACACATTTCTTGGTACCCATTCGTGTCCATCACTACTACATTCCCACCCTTGTCGGCCATCTTAATAGTAATGTCCCGATTATTTAGCAATGAGTTTATTGCCTGTTTTTTAACAAAAGTAATGTTCTTGTCACCTCGGGTGTCAAAGTTCAATTTCTTGACATCTGATGTGACTTGGGACAGGAACGTCCAGATATTAGAATTAGTCTTCAAAAGGGGGAAATTTGTAGATTTTTTTCTAGAGTCTCTAGAGGGGACCGTGCTTGAATCCCAGTGTCATGTCCAGGAGACCCCCCTCGGCACAGCCCCCCTCCAGAGCATCGTTCTTATCAAGTAAATGCATAAGATCGTTCAAAGCCATGAAGTCTCTTACTGTAAATCCTTTCCATTGTTCACGCTCTCTAATCTTTTTTTTTTTTTTTTTCCTTTCTTCATCATACATATATTTATAGGTCAATCGTCTTGTGAAGAGGTTGAGGTCCTTTACCACCTCAAAAGTATTATTGCCCGTGTAACTGGGCAAAAACTTAGACCTAGGCCCAGGACCTCCATCTCCATCTGGGAAAGCATATGGGAGGATAAATTGATAATCTGTAACTGGTTATCTATTTGCTTTTGTATGCATGTCGATCCAGATTGTGGGGGACACCCTGCTTGTATGGAGGATCTTGGACCGGGAGAAACAATTGAAAATCCTTCTCTTAAGTGCTTTTGGGGATAGTCCCTAAATTATGGGGGGTATTAAAGTGTATCTGTGTAGATGGCAGGGGGACATGGGTGTCCGAATGGAGCCTGTCAATATTTCAGATCCAGAAAATTTGGGTGCAAGGACCGTAACTTCGAGCCCCCCCTTCCCCCCTAATCTTTCAGAATCCATGGCTCCCCTTGCACTTGTAGGTTCACCACCAAAGTGACCCATCACCAACCATTTTATCTGTGCCTTTGTCTGAATCATAATTCCTATCATGTGCATATTCTTTTATTTTCTTATCCTTACCACCACCATTACGACCTTCACCAGTCGTTTGTCTTTGCCTAGATCCTCGTTGTTTACCTTTTCCTCTCCCAGAGGGCTGTGGAAATTGAGAAAAACGTGACATGACATATTTGAAACATGTGATGAGTCAGAGTCAGTCCCCTCAGCTGTATCATTTTCACTTTTCCATGTACTTTTATTTTCTCTCTGACTTTTTCTACCTTTTTTACCACCTTGTTTAGGCCATTTGTATGTGTATTTATACTACTCTATTCTCTTCTATGATATTTTCATCATCTGGATTGTCACATAAAAGCTGCTGACAGACTAAAATAAATTGAATATGAATTATTACAATCTGTAATTGCAATTTGACAGACACCAAAGGAACTACTGTTTTCCAAAAAGAATCACTGACAAATAGCATATTACATGACTCAAGTGCCCATCTTAATTTATTGATTAAATCTATCCCTATAGCAATTACTCGAGGCTTAAGCAAATTGCTCTGACAATGCAGATTATGAATTAGAAGCAGCCAGACTCTATAAAAGATAAAGACAGGCTTTAGCAAGAAAAACTTGAAGACCCTACAAGAGGGCAAAAGATACATTTAGCGAGGGATTGATTTATAAACAGCAAAATGTGCAGGAAAACACAGAAAAATTAAACTACTAGGCTCCATGAACACGGAGTGTTTAGACTGGGATACAAAGGTGCAGCATCCAGCCTCGCTGTCCGCCACTTAAAGTCTATATCACAGGCTGGACACTGGTCTGAGTGGTACTTGTGTTTAGGGTCCTTATGCATTCAGAGACATACAGTTAGGTCCATATATATTTGGACACGGGCACAATTTTTGTTTTTTTCAGGTTTTTACCAAAACATATTCAAGTTATAGTTATATAATGGATATGGGCTGAAAGTGCACACTCTCAGGTTTAATTTGAGGGTATGTACATCCAAATCATAGGAAAAGTTTAGGAATCACAGCTCTTAAGATTAGCCAACCCCCCATTTTCAAGGGATCAAAAGTAATTGGACACTTGAATCAAAAGCTGTTTTGTGGCCAGGTGTGGGCTACTCCTTCGTTATTTCTTCATCAGTTAAGCAGGTAAAGGTCTGGAGTTGATTCTAAGTGTGGTATTTGCATTTGGAATCTATTGCATCATGCATTCAAAGGAGCTGTCCATGCAAGTGAAACAGGCCATTGTAAGGCTTCAAAAACGAAACAAATCCATCAGAGAGATAGCAGCAACATTAGGATTAGCCAAATCAACAGTTTGGTACATTCTGAGGAAAGAAGAACGCACTGGTGAGCTCAGTAACATAAAAAGGCCTGGACATCCACAGAAGACAACTGTGGTGGATGAATGCAGGATCCTCTCTATGCTAAAGACAAACCCATATGAGGTGGAATGGGTGGTGTGCGTATGGGATAAGAGGAGGGTGGAGGGGAATGGAGGGATGGGGGGGGGGTATGAGGGGAAAATGGAGGTTTTAAAGGCTTGGGGATATTACTAAAAGATTGTATATCTATATGTGGTCTCTATATGATCTGCTCGCTTGGAGGAAAATTGTGCTTTACTTTTAACTATGAAATTTAGGATTAAATAAAAATAAACAATATATTAGCCACAATGATGTGAAAAAAAAAGAGACGGGAAAAATTTTGATTTTCAAAGTTGATACGACTTCTCTTAAAATAAATTTCGCTGAAGTGGCAAAAAAAAAAAGAAAAAAAAAAGACAAACCCATTCACAACATCCCGACAAGTGAAAGGCAATCTCTAGGAGGTGGGTGTATCATTGTCAAAGTCTACAATCGAGAGAAGACTTCATGAGAGCAAATACAGAGGGTTCACCACAAGGTGCAAACCATTCACAAGCCTGAAAAATAGAAAAGCCAGATTAGACTTTGCCAAAACACCTAAAAAAGTCAGACCAGTTCTGGAAAAGCATTATTTGAATGGATGAAACTAAGATTAATCTGTACCAGAATATCAGGAAGAAAAAAGTGTGGAGAAGGCTTGGAACTGCTCATGATCCAAAGCACACTACGTCATCTGTAAAATCTGTGGAGGCAGTGTGATGGCATGGGCATGCATGGCTTCCAGTGTCACTGGGTCATTGGTATTTATTGATTATGTGACAGAAGCAGCCGGATGAATTCTGCAGTGTTTAGAGATATATTGTCAACCCAGATTCAGCCAAATGCAGCAAAGTTGAATGGACGCGCTTCACAATACAGATGGACAATGATCCAAAACAAATATACATACTGCAAAAGCAACTCAGGAGCTTTTGAAGGAAAATAAGTGGAATTTCTGCAATGGCTGAGTCAGTCACCTGATCTCAAACCAATTTAGCATGCATTTCACTTGCTGAAGGCAAAACTAAAGGCAGAAAGACCCACAAACAAAGAACTGATGACAGCTGCATTTAGAGCCTGGCAAAGCATCATAAAGGAGGAAACCCAGTCTTGGTAATGTCCATGGGTTTCAGACTTCAGGCAGTCATTGTCAGTAAAGGATTGTCAACAAAATATTCAAAATAAACATTTTATTTATGATTATATTCATTTGTCCGCTTACATTTGAGTCCCTCCCTGAAAATGGGGGGGGGGGGGGGGGGGGCTGTGTGTAAAAATGGTTTCAGTTCTTAAAATTTGTACTTGATATTTATGTTCAACCCTATGAATTAAAGCTGAAAGTCTGCACTTTCATACAGAGCCAAAAGTATGAAAATTGTCCAAATATACATGGACCTAACCTGTGTTCTGTGTATACGTCCCTGAACACCTACATCACAGACCTGGAACAAGTGTTTAGATCAGGAAAATCAAAGTTAAGCTGACCATACAGCCGGGGCCAAAAGTTTTGAGAATGACACAGTTCCCTGATCCCTCAGTCCAATCAACTGTAGGAGACAGTCCTGGCGCCTGCTGGACTTTTTTGGGTGCCCTAAAGCCTTCTTCACAAATGTAGTAGAAATGCTTTTTATAGGAATAAGTTCATTTTCATGGCAAAGAGGGACTTTTTTAATTAATTGCAATTCATCTGATTACTCTTCATAACATCCTGGAGTATATGCAAGTTGCCATCATAAACTGAGGCAGCAGACTTTGTAATAGTTAATATTTTTGTCATTCTCAATACTTTTGGCCACAGCTGTACACTGTGAGATTTCTCTTGTTCAGTTTCATGGACTAAAGGAGAAAAATCACTAGGGTTGCACGAATACCACTTTTTTAAGACCTAGTACAAGTACGAATACCTTTTTTCAAGTACTCACCGATTACTGATACTTTTTTTTAATGTCATGTGACAGTTTTCAAAGCACGATTTTGTAAATGATTTATTTTTCTCCTTCACTGATGTGCGCTGATGAGGCTGCACTGATGGGAACTGATGAGGTGGCATTAATGAGGAGGCACTAATATGCAGCACTGATGGGCACTGAATTGATAGGTGGCACTGATATGCAGCACTGTTGAGCACTGATAGGTGGCATTGATATGCAGCACTGATGAGCGCTAATAGGTGGCACTGACTGATGTGCACTGATATGCAGCACTGATAGGTGGCACTGATTGATAGGTGGCACTGACTGATGGGCACTGATGAGCACTGATAGATGGCACTGACTGATGGGCACTGATAGGTGGCACTGATTATGCAGCACTGATGAGCAGTGCACTGATGGGTAGCACTGATTATGCAGCACTGATGAGCACTGATAGGTGGCACTGACTGATGGGCACTGATATGCAGTACTGATAGGTGTCACTTATGGGCAATGGTAGGTGGCACTGATGGGCGGCACTGATAGGCAGGCACTAATGGGCACTGAAATGCAGCACTGATTGGCAATTGCTGGCATAATAAATGATTAGAAGAGAGTGAGACAATAACAATTCAAACTTGGAAAGGAAGGATTTTGCAATGCTAGTACAAATGCTACGACACCCATCTTGGTACACCCTGCACTCGGCTGCAGTAAGCCTACAGTCAGAAGGCAGCAGCGGACATCTTGTTACACCCAGCCCATATAGTTTGTGAACCATATGGGCCTGGTGTAACAAGATGTCTGCTGCAGGCTTACTGCGGCCGAGTACAGGGTGTACCAAGATGGGCGTCACAGTGTTCAACCTCTGACGGAGACATGGAACGTCACTTCCGTTACTGAATGAGACAGCCCAGGTCGCCGATTCTGACGGAAAATGTGGCTGTGCCCCACACCCCTGCCCCGGTCAGCTTACCTTCTGCTGCTGCCAGCCTGTTGAGGACTCACTCTCTGCTCCGCCCTCTCCGCCCACTGACTTCCAGTAACCAGTGCTGCCACCTCTTCACTCCCAGGTATCGGATTAGGCAGAGGGAGAATTTGCAAGAGTACAAATACTCGTGCAAATGCTCGGTATTGGCGCTGATACCGATACTAGTATTGGTATTGGTGCAACCCTAGAAATCACTAAGTTCCCCCATCCACGCTAAAAATCATGAATGGATGAATTTGCAGTGTAAAGTATTGTATTCTGACAGCCAACACCATATAAATAACTTTTTCAAAAAAGGGACAATGTCATATCATAAACTGCAACAGTGCGAACCATGGGTGTCCGCAGAACTTTTTTCAGGGGGGGGGGGCATCATTTTAAGGTCTGGTCGTTTGATCTTACCTGTGTCAGTCAACAGCGGCTGCAGGGGAGAAAGCGCTTGGCGACAGCTGATAAAGCCTGATGAGGTGAAGTCACCCATAGGTTCCCATGTCACAGTTGTTATTGGTGCTCCCTCCTCTCCCCTGCATACGCTGCTGGATCACACAGGTGAGATAACATGACCAGATTGGAACAGTCCGAAAATAGGTTAGTCTGCATAGGTGTTAGGGGTAAGTGGGCAGGGGGCAGTTTTTAAGGCTAGACAGTTTTTAAGGCTAGACAAGCTGGGATTCTACTTTCAATCTACCCTCCCTATTGGTGGCTTGTGGCAGTGTTAAAGCAGAGCTCCACCCAAAAGGGGAAGCTCCACTTGTTTCTGGTCATGTTATCTCACCTGTGCAGATCCACTGCCACATTTTTGGGGAAGAGCGTGTTTTTGCTGTGGCGATCTGAGCCACATGCAAAACTATGCAAAATATGCTGCGAGCGACCACAGCAAGTGAAGGTATAAACATACAATTAGGCAATCAATCAATTACAAAAAAAAGCTACACCTGCCTAAAATACAGATTTCTTGTAAAAAATTAACAGCTACACACAGAATGCCAAAAATGATTTATACTGAGTGAGAGAGAGATTTTTAGACATTTGTAACTGACCTTAAAGTATATGTAACTGATCATATGCTTGGTCAGAAATTAATTCTTGCAGACGCTCACCTCCTTTGCAATCAAAACGTGTAGCCCTAAAAATGTTCATTACAGATTTGTAATGAGCCTGGGAAGTAGTATAAGTGTCCTGGTCTGGGTTCTTATCAGAGTTACTGGCTACTGATAATTAAACACTAATCTACACGCACTGATTACAAACAGACCATGACACAGAACAAGCTGACACTAACCAAGCTTGTTCTACAAATATAATTTAGTACTTCACCTTAGTGGCAGCTTCCATAATTCAGGAATTTCTTAACTGGCCTGGGGTGAGCTCTGGTGACTTTTGGGCTGGACAGTGGCTGCTGAGTGAACTTTATCTTCCTTACCCCACCCACCCTCACTGCTGCTCTGACTGTGATCACTCTGACTTGGACAGCAGCCAAACCTGGGAGGCTCTTCCTTCTCCTGTCTGGTACGGCTGCAGCTACAGAGAAGGAGGCAAGCAGAGCCTCAGTTCAGTGTGCGGGCTGTATCAGAGGTCAGAGCATGGGATAGCTGGGCAAGTTGCTGAAGAGCTTCTCCTGAGTTATGAGCATAGTGCAGATCGCAATCTGGCGCCCCCTCTCCTCCCTGCAGTGCCTGCAAGGACTGCTCATGGACACCTTGCTGTTTCCGGGGGGGGGGGGACTTGACCCCCCTCGCCCCTACCTGCGGACACCCATAGTGCGAACACACACACACAATATAAAATCACACACATAACCCCATCCACTGGTTCATGATCAGCCAAATATAACAGCTTTCTGGGGATAATTGCACAATCACATAATAGAAACTATATTGCAACAATATTGTACAAGTTTTATATACCGTATAATATGTGGTCAAGATCTGTATCAAACACCTGCGCAACAGATAAGTGGCGCCATCCAGGAAAGGTGTTCCAAACTGACAGAACTGGTGAAGTGACAGAATCGCTTTATTGCAGTTGGAAATCATTACTGACCATGTTTGGATGCCGATCCTTTATTTACATTCAGCTGCCAGGCCAGAAAATGTCATTCGCAGTGGGAGTGCATTGGGAGTGCATCATGCATGGCACGTTTGTTTTATGCGGGCATCGTTCATGGTGATTGATGTGAATCTATATTGCTTTTTTTCACATGTGTGGCATTTGTTTATTATTTTTCATGCCTGAGAAACTGGGGGTATTATATACCCCCTTACCTATTCATGTACAAAGGGAGAGGTATTTGTGGACTTTGGGATTCTGAAAAGTACACACCCCACTGACCCCCACATTTACCAGGCCAGAAATGTGGGGAACTGGTACTTATCCCCATCAACACGGTGACAAGTTGCTAGGGGGTGCCTATGGTGGGGTACCCTACCCATATTGAGAACATGTGGCCTGTTATGGGTCAAAAGGGAATAGGCACAAGCTTGCTCGTCCATTTTCTGGACAGCCATGCTGCATGCTCAGATAATGGCCTGGTATAGATCTATATTTCAATGGGCGGGACATGCGTTCTTGCCTTCTATTTTATTTTATTATTTTATATACAAAGAAAACCCATGTAAAATCCATTTTTTTTGTGAGGTTACCTTTAAATTCTATATCCTACTCTCATTAAGGATAAGGGTCTAGTATTTTTGAGGAAAAACCCCAAGCCATTTTATTTTTTGTGGATTCCCCCTTTACAAGCCATACCAGATCAACATCTAGGATTGAGGTGGTATGGGTATAAAGGAGAATACCATCTGCTTTGTTTACAAACAGAATGACAAGGGCAAAAATGTGATTTAGCAAAAATGTAAATCATATTTTTTTTTGTGTTAATGTACAGTTGCACCACTTCACGTGCAGGTTCAAAGAGTGTTTTTGTTATATTTGAGGAACCTCTTCTATATGTTTGGTTTGGATTCCCATTTACACATCATACCTAAAAATAGCTAAAAGAAATCTTAGCTTGCTAGGTGTCATGCATACTTAAAGCTACACTGAAAAATTGGAAATGAGAGGAAATTCAGTCTGTCCGCACTGACAAAAAGGGACATGCTGGGTTTCCCCTCAGTAACATAAAATGCAGAAGCCCAGCTGCCAGATCTTTTATCCTTTGTTAGTACAGGAAGAAGAGACCATGGGCGCTCGCAGAACTTTTTTTAGGGGGGGCATTATTTTAAGGTCACTCATGCTCCGCCCCTATTTGACAATTTAATGAAGGGGAGGGGCTTTATCATTATCACATAAAGTGTGATAACTCTCCCCCACCCCCCATGCCACATTTGGCACTTTTTTGGGGGGAGGGGATGTACCTGGTTTTGCTGTGGCAATCTGAGCCACATACAAAACCATGCAAAATGTGCTGCGACCACAGCAAGTGAAGGTATAAATAAACATACAATTAGGCAATCAATCAATTACAAAAAAAACTACACCTGCATGGTGCAGCATTGGCTTAAGCCAGTGGAGATCTTAAATTCTATATGGGCACAATAGCATCTTTATGGGCACAACAGCAGCTTTATAGGCACAATAACATCTTTATGCTATGTTGTTGTGCTGAACCACTTGCCTACAGGGCACTTTCACCCCTGTCCTTCCCAGACCAATTTTCAGCTTTCAGCTCTGTCGCACTTTGAATGACAATTGCGCAGTCATGCAACACTATACGCAAGTAACAATTTTTTAATTTATCTTACACAAATAGAGCTTCCTTTTTGTGGTATTTAATCACTACTGGGTTTTTTATTTTTTGCTAAACAAACAAGACTGACAAAAAGACTTGCTTAGCTTCTATTATTACATTTTGCAATTAAGTCATTTTTCTCCTTCACTGATGTGCACTGATGAGGCTGCACTGACGAGCACTAATAGGATGGACTGATGAGGCAGCACTGATGGTCACTGATAGGGGGGTACTGATAGGTGGCACCGATTGGCAGCCCTGATAGAACTGGTTAACCACTTCAGCCCCGGAAGGTTTTACCCCCTTCCTGACCAGAGCACTTTTTACAATTCGGCACTGCGTCGCTTTAACTGCTAATTGCGCGGTCATGCAATGCTGTACCCAAACGAAATTTGCGTCCTTTTCTTCCCACAAATAGAGCTTTCTTTTGATGGTATTTGATCACCTCTGCCGTTTTTATTTTTTGTGCTATACACAGAAAAAGACCGAAAATTTTGAAAAAAAATGATATTTTCTACTTTTTGTTCTAAAAAAAATCCAATAAACTCAATTTTAGTCATACATTTAGGCCAAAATGTATGCGGCCACATGTCTTTGGTAAAAAAAATGTCAATAAGTGTATATTTATTGGTTTGCGCAAAAGTTATAGCGTCTACAAACTAGGGTACATTTTCTGGAATTTACACAGCCTTTAATTTATGACTGCCTATGTCGTTTCTTGAGGTGCTAAAATGGCAGGGCAGTACAAAACCCCCACAAATGACCCCATTTTGGAAAGTAGACACCCCAAGGAATTTGCTGAGAGGCATGTTGAGCCCATTGAATATTCATTTTTTTTGTCCCAAGTGATTGAATAATGACAAAAAAAAAAAAAAAAAATTACAAAAAGTTGTCACTAAATGATATATTGCTCTCACAGGCCATGGGCATATGTGGAATTGCACCCCAAAATACATTTAGCTGCTTCTCCCGAGTACGGGGATACCACATGTGTGGGACTTTTTGGGAGCCTAGCCGCGTACGGGGCCCCGAAAACCAATCACTGCCTTCAGGATTTCTAAGGGCGTACATTTTTGATTTTACTCCTCACTACCTATCACCGTTTTGAAGGCCATAAAATGCCCAGATGACATAAAACCCCCCCAAATGACCCAATTTTGGAAAGTAGACACCCCAAGCTATTTGCTTTGAGGCATGTTGAGTCCATGGAATGTTTTATATTTTGACACAAGTTGCGGGAAAGTGACAAATTTTTTTTTTTTTTTTTTTTTTTTGCACAAAGTTGTCACTAAATGATATATTGCTCACACAGGCCATGGGCATATGTGGAATTGCACCCCAAAATACATTTAGCTGCTTCTCCTGAGTATGGGGATACCACATGTGTGGGACTTTTTGGGAGCCTAGCCACGTACGGGACCCCGAAAACCAATCACTGCCTTCAGGATTTCTAAGGGCGTACATTTTTGATTTTACTCCTCACTGCCTATCACAGTTTCGGAGGCCATGGAATGCCCAGGTGGCACAACCCCCCCCCAAATGACCCCATTTTGGAAAGTAGACACCCCAAGCTATTTGCTGAGAGGCATGGTGAGTATTTTGCAGCTCTCATTTGTTTTTGAAAATAAAGAAAGACGAGAAAAAAAATTTTTTTTTTTCTTTTTTCAATTTTCAAAACTTTGTGACAAAAAGTGAGGTCTGCAAAATACTCACTATACCTCTCATCAAATAGCTCGGGGTGTCTACTTTCCAAAATGGGGTCATTTGGGGTTTTTTTTTGCCACCTGGGCATTCCATGGCCTCCGAAACTGTGATAGGCAGTGAAGAGTGAAATCAAAAATTTACGGCCTTAGAAAGCCTGAAGGCGGTGCTTGGTTTTCGGGGTTCCGTACGCGGCTAGGCTCCCAAAAAGTCTCACACATGTGGTATCCCCGTACTCAGGAGAAGCAACAGAATGTATTTTGGGGTGTAATTTCACATATTCCCATGGCATGTTTGAGCAATATATCATTTAGTGACAACTTTGCGCAAAAAAAATAAAAAAAATAAAAAATTGTCTCTTTCCCGCAACTTGTGTCACAATATAAATTATTCCATGGACTCAACATGACTCTCAGCAAATAGCTTGGGGTGTCTACTTTCCAAAATGGGGTCATTTGGGGGGGTTTTGAACTGTCCTGGCATTTTATGCACAACATCTAGAAGCTTATGTCACACATTACCCACTCTTCTAACCACTTGAAGACAAAGCCCTTTCTGACACTTATTGTTTACATAAAAAAATAATTTTTTTTGCAAGAAAATTACTTTGAACCCCCAAACATTATATATTTTTTTTAAAGCAAATGCCCTACAGATTAAAATGGTGGGTGTTTCATTTTTTTTTTTCACACAGTATTTGCGCAGCGATTTTTCAAACGCATTTTTTGGGGAAAAAACACACTTTTTTACATTTTAATGCACTAAAACACACTATATTGCCCAAATGTTTGATGAAATAAAAAAGATGATCTTAGGCCGAGTACATGGATACCAAACATGACATGCTTTAAAATTGCGCACAAACGTGCAGTGGCGACAAACTAAATACATTTTTAAAAGCCTTTAAAAGCCTTTACAGGTTACCACTTTAGATTTACAGAGGAGGTCTACTGCTAAACTTACTGCCCTCGATCTGACCTTCGCGGCGATACCTCACATGCATGGTGCAATTGCTGTTTACATTTGACGCCAGACCGACGCTTGCGTTCGCCTTAGCGCGAGAGCAGGGGGGACAGGGGTGCTTTTTTTTTTTTTTTTCTTTATTATTATTATTTTTTTATCTTATTTTTAAACTGTTCCTTTCATTTTTTTTTTTTAAGTCATTTTTATTGTTATCTCAGGGAATGTAAATATCCCCTATCATAGCAATAGGTAGTGACAGGTACTCTTTTTTGCAAAAATTGGGGTCTATTAGACCCTAGATTTCTCCTCTGCCCTCAAAGCATCTGATTACACCAAGATCGGTGTGATAAAATGCTTTCCCAATTTCCCAATGACGCTGTTTACATCCGGCGAAATCTAAGTCATAAAATGCTCGTAGCTTCCGGTTTCTTAGGCCATAGAGATGTTTGGAGCCACTCTGGTCTCTGATCAGCTCTATGGTCAGCTGGCTGAATCACCGGCTGCATTCTCAGGTTCCCTGTTGAGACAGGAGAGCCAGAGAAAAACACGGAAGACGTTGGGGGGGGGGGACATTCCCTCCCAGGCATTCCCTCCCACTGCTTGTAAAAGCAGTCTAGAGGCTAATTAGCCGCTAGGATTGCTTTTACATGAAAGCCGACCGCTGGCTGAAAAGAATGATACCAAGATGATACCTAAACCTGCAGGCATCATTCTGGTATAACCACTCAAATTCGTGAATGGCGTACCTGAAGACAAAAAAATGGTTAACAATAAAGCACAGTAAACGGTAAAGTATAAAAAATTGCATACCTGAAAAGCAAACATGATAAAACATAATAACAATAAAACATTGCAGAATAGAATACAGTAAAAAAGAGCAGAACAATAGAGAGAATAGAGAGAGAGAGAACAATGAAACGACAACTATTTTTTTTTTATTTTATATTTTTGTATGTGTTTTTTTTTTTTTTTTTTACACTTTTTTTTGTAACTAACTTTTATAACTGTAACCGGTTCCAGGTTCGGGTCTCTCAAAATGCGATGGCATCTTGGGAGACCCTGTGAAAGTGTGCCTAGTCTGTGCAAAGCTGTACCCTACGCTAATACTCAACTAGTGAATGGTAGCGTTCAAAACATTCACCAATGCAAAGACCAGGATTGTCAGGACAGAAGGGACAATAATAGCGGGTGTCACGCCTATATCCGCGCTTGCTGCAGACACGACATCTTTTTTGGGGGGGTTCGCTGGGTAGGGGTACTCGGGAGGACGTAAAGAAAATGCCTCTCATGCAGCCGACTGCATTTGGTTGGGGATGTGAATGGGGGAAGTACGGGCGCTGCAGAAGCGGTGGGTTCCCAATTAGGATTGGCGAATGCAGCAGGAAGGGCACTATGGGCACGACGGGCCTGTGTTTGTCTTTTTGGTGGCAGCGGGACACTACTTGTGCTTGCCACCTCACCAGCTTGAACTGCACTTATGGGACTCGCCACGTCACCAAGTGTTACTGCAGTGCTGGTTTGACTACGACCGGGGTGTACTAGGCCTCTGGTGCTTGCCAGTTCACCAAAACGCTACCAAAAAACTGTTAGCGATCGCAGGGATCAGGCCTGACTCTGCGAACGCTGCAGTTATGCGTTTAGTGTTTTGTAAGTGACAGTGATCGATCGATACTGCACTTGGGTGGGCTGGGCCGGGCGGAGGGGCAAAACGCAGGTGCTAGCAGGTATCTGGGCTGATCCCGCTAACACTGCGTTTTTGGGAATCCTAAACTGCTGGGGACGCTAGTATAGATCTGATCGGATCAGATATTGATCCGATCAGATACTATACCACTAAGGGAGGCGTATGCTGCGTGCGTGGGTGTTAGCGGTACTGGCGCTAATCTGACGCTGCCTGGGGCTGGTGCTTGCCAGTTCACCAAAACGCTACCAAAAAAACTGTTAGCGATCGCAGGGATCAGGCCTGACTCTGCACACGCTGCAGTTATGCGGTTAGTGTTTTGTAAGTGACAGTGATCGATCGATACTGCACTTGGGTGGGCTGGGCTGGGAAGGGCGGACGGGAAAAACGCAGGTGCTAGCGGGTATCTGGGCTGATCCCGCTAACACTGCGTGTTTGGGAACCCTAAACTGCTGGGGACGCTAGTATAGATCTGATCGGATCAGATATTGATCCGTTCATATACTATACCACTAAGGGAGGTGTACGGTGCGTGCGTGGGTGTTAGCGGTACTGGCGCTAACCTGACGCTGCCTGGGGCTGGTGCTTGCCAGTTCACCAAAACGCTACCAAAAAAACTGTTAGCGATCGCAGGGATCAGGCCTGACTCTGCGAACGCTGCAGTTATGCGTTTAGTGTTTTGTAAGTGACAGTGATCGATCGATACTGCACTTGGGTGGGCTGGGCTGGGCCGGGCGGAGGGGCAAAACGCAGGTGCTAGCGGGTATCTGGGCTGATCCCGCTAACACTGCGTTTTCGGGAACCCTAAATTGCTGGGGACGCTAGTATAGATCTGATCGGATCAGATATTGATCCATACAGATACTATACCACTAAGGGAGGTGTACGGTGCGTGCGTGGGTGTTAGCGGTACTGGCGCTAATCTGACGCTGCCTGGGGCGACGCATATCACCGCCGGGCGATCAGGGGGCTAAACCTTTATTCGGTAATAAACGGCGGGTGCCCTGACACTATAAAAAATAAACAAACTAACCAGCGTCACCCGTAACAGTTATACGGTGATCAGTGGTGAAAGGGTTAACTAGGGGGCAAGCAAGGGGTTAAAACATTTATTAGATAGTATATGGGGGTCCCTGACGCTATAAAACGCTGACGGCGAACCTAAATATTTATGTCCCTAACTAGCGTCACCAGCGACACTAATACAGCGATCAGAAAAATGATCGCTTAGCAACACTGGTGACAGGGGGTGATCAAGGGGTTAAAACTTTATTAGGGGGGTTAGGGGGGTATCCTAGACCTACGGGGGCCTAACACTCACTACCCTAACACACTACACTAACTGTCACAAACTGACACTATGCAGTAATCAGAAAAAAAAAAAAAAAAAAAAAACCTGCTTGGTGTCAGTTTGTGACAGGGGGGGGGGGTGATTGGGGGGGGATCGGGGGGCGATCGGGGGGGGGATCGGGGTGTTTAGTGTGCCTGGCATGTTCTACTGTGTGTGTGTGTTTGGTGCACTCACAGTTCAGTCTTCTCTCCTCGGCCCGGAACGGAAAATACCGAGCCGAGGAGAGATGACATCATTTCCTCTGCCTCTGTGTACAATACAGAGGCAGGGAAATGATCCCTTTGGCTGGGAGCGATCGCGAGGGGGGGGCCACGAATGGATGGCCTCCCCCTCACCACCGATCGCCGGGGGACATTTGCCGACCGCCGCAGGCACCGGGGGGGGTCCGATCGGACCCCCCACCCGCGGGCAGGCAGGGACGTACAGGTAAGCCCTTTTGCCTGCCCGTGCCGCTCTGTCGACGTACATCGTCGTGCGGCGGTCGGCAAGTGGTTAAACAGCATGTTGCTTTTAGTGGGTGGTGCTGTAAAAAAAGAATAATATAGTTCAATGTGGCCACTGTATGGCAATTATTGGGTTAAATCAGGTGGTGAGGAGGCAATATATTGCCTCCTCACCACCTCTTAAACAGCTCTGAGAAGCAATTCAAGCATGGATCTTTTCAGAGGAGCAACAGTCACTTCCACACATGTGAAGGAGCCCTAAGAGTAGCCAAGCAAAAGCATGCAGGGAAGTAAAGTGTTAAATCTCTTCACATGATAACAGAAGGTTCAGCCTGATGTCCAACCAGGATGACAGTGTAAAGAGATACACAGTCTATGATTCTATGCTGACAGGTCCTGCAGTCAGGCAATTGGAGGCACATTCCACAAACAGATCGCTGATAAAAGATAAAAGCGATCAGGTAGCCTGTGACAGCGGGGAAGGAGATCCAGGTGTCAGCCCAACAATAAATAAGGCTGAGCTCCCGTGGAGTGAACGTTCTCTTATCATTTTGACTTTACATTCCTGCACTTTTCTCCCTAGAGTGTGGACACCTTGCTGATTCCAGGGGGGGCACTTGACCCCCCCTGCCCCCCTCCTGCGGACGCCCATGGCAGAGACTGCCATTCACTATCACACAGCAGGCTCCTGGGACACCTATCACTCTCTACCATTACTTGGAGCATAGATGAGCTCCCTTTCTGGCCAGCACTCTCAACGGTGGGCACAGGACTTCATTCCCATATAGCCTAAGCTGCTCACACACATCTTGGTTCGCAGAAAAAAAAATTAGTTTTGGAGTTTTTAGAAAAAAGCAAGTAAAATGTATTTAAGTCTTACTGACCCTTTGAAGACAGGCCTGTTAGACGCCCTTCTAGTCCAGGCCCTTTTTACGTTTTCAGCAATGTCACACTTTGAATTACTCAGTCATACAATACTGTGCTCAAATTAATTTTATATCTTTTTTTTGTGACAGAACTTTTTTGGTGGTATTTATTTACCACTCTGTTTTGTTTTTGTTTTTTTATTTTGCACAGTAGATGTCCACATTTTAGGAAGAAAACAGCCTAAGGTATGTTCTAAGATGCATGGACAGTCTTTTGAAGAATTTTTTTTGCCATAAGTTTTTTGAAAATGTGGAATGAAAAATGTATTTTTTTACACAAAGTTGTCAAAAAGATATTTATAACACACCCCGCAAAGCCATACTTAGAATTTCACCCTAAAACACATTCTGCTACTCCTCCTGAGTATGGCAATATCATGTGTGTTTTTTTTCCCAGCCTAGTCACATTGAGAGCCACAAAATCCAAGGTACACCTTCAGGCTTTCTAAGTTAATAAGTAACTGCATGCATTTAATTTCCTGACTAGGGATGAGCTCAATGTTCAAGTCGAACGTAAGTTCGACTTGAACATCATGTGTTTGCCAAACAGTGAATATTATGGGACGTTTGCGGGAAATTTGAGCATCTGTGAGATAGCAGTGCATTGCTGTATGATGATTGGCCAAAGCATGCACCTGACCTGCATGCTTTGGACAATCACAGCACGCTCTGCTGAGAGAGCCATAATTGGCCAAAAGCAGGGTGCCTTTGGCCAATCGTGGCTCAGGACGACTAAGTCCACGCCCCACACTATATTAGGCTGCTTACATAGCGGCCATGTATAGTGTGTGGACGGGAATAGATTGAGCTAGATTAGGCAGGCAGGTTAGTTAGTGGCAGTGCATTTGATATATATATATTATATATATATATATATATATATATATATATATATATATATACAGTCTAGTATATATATATATATATATATATATATATATATATATATATATACAGTCTAGTATATATATATATATATATATATATATATATACATATACTCTGCATTTAGCGTAGACTATATATTTAGTGTAGACTCTATATTCAGTCAGTGCCCTTCAGGTCTGGTATGGATTTTAAGGGCAACCCCGCACCAAAAAAAATAAAATGGTGTGGGGGTCCCCCCAAAATCCATACCAGACCATTATCTGAGCATGCAACCTGGTAAGCCGCAGGAAAAGGGGGGGGACGAGAGAGCCGGATTCCCCGGAAAGCACCTCATCCCCATATTGATGGGGACAAGAGCCTCATCCCCACAACCCTTGCCAAGTGGTTGTGAGGGTCTGCGGGCGGGGGGCTTATCAGAATCTGGTAGCCCCCTTTAACAAGGGGGGCCCCAGATCCTGCTCCCCCTATGTGAATGGGTATGGGGTACATTGCACCCTCTGCAGGCCTGCATTTGCAGGATTGCAGGCTCTGGGATGCTGCGCCTGCTGCTGCTCAGGTCAGGGTGGTAGTGGATGTCTTCTCCCTCCCGGGCTCCTGGTTCTAGACAGCCTCCTGCTGGTGCTGCTCACCTTCCCCGCAGACTCTGGGGCCACCCGCTCGCTGTTTGAAGACGCAGCGGCTGCTGTCAGCACCGGATTTAGCTCCGCTGCCCTGCACCCCACCGCCAGACTCCATGACAAGAGCTCAACTTTGCAGCTGCTTTCAGCCCCACGAGCACCAGGCGTGGAGGAGGAGGAGGTTGAAGCCTCCTCTGCTTTGAATACTGGGAAGAGCCAGGGAGTCATGGCCGTGACGTCACTGGTCTTCTGTTGTGGAAGAAGAAACTCATTTCACCAGTGCACACATCTTATCAGGGAGATCATGGTGTGCAATCGGGATTTAGAGAAAATAAAGGAAAACATCAATGATGTTCAACAAAAATGAAGAACATCATTGATGTTTTGGGCAGAATCTAAAGCACACAAAATTGTACCACTTTGTTGTGGAATTTGTTCTTTTAAATCAAGTTTTAAAGTAATTTGAAAGCCAAATTTCAAGATGCACACAGTGCGTCAACATGTGCTATCTGCCATCACGGGATATCAATGTACGTGTCAAAGTAAGAACCCCAACACCAAGCCCCTGCACAGCACGAACTCTATGATGAGAACGTACCCGCAACATGGCTAGAAAACGGTCGGCTGGTCAGAACAAACTAACAGAACGCACTGAAAATCAGATAGAACATGACAAGAACGAACTGAAAATCAGAAACAAGCTGACAAGAACGCACTGAAAAACAGATACGAACTGACAACACGCACTGAAAAACAGATACAAACCCACAAGCACAAACTGAAGAGCAGTAAGGAACTGAAAAGCATGAGGCTGAAAAGCGTGAATCCTGTCTCACCAAACTTCTACTAACACGAGATTAGCAGAAGGAGCCCAAAGGGTGGCGCACTTGGTATTGAACTTCCTTTTTCTAGTCCCGTCGTACGTGTTGTACATCAGCGTGTTCTTGCAGACAGGCCCGGATTTACTCCCTTTGCCGCCCCAAGGCCGGGTCCTTCAATGCCGCCCCCCCCCCCCACACACACACACACACACCACGTCCTTTATCGATGACTTCTACAATAGATCAATTAAAAACATATCTCCACACACGAGAACACTGAAAATAACTGGCTTTAATTGTACAGACTAAAAATACTTCAGGGTAGGTGCGAGGGGTAAGGATTTTTCGCAGGCAAATTTTCAAGGCAATGGCTGGTATTAGTGCTTCAATCATCCCCAGCACCATGGTTGTTATGGTGTCAGGATGATTGAAACACATTACTTCTATCATTACATTGTAATATAAACTGAAATAGTTCAACTCACCATAATGCAGAATCATTGGGAGCCCCGAGCGTGTCACTTGCCACCATCTCTTGTCACTTGCCACGCTGCCTGCCACCAGATGGGGATGTCACTTGCCACCATGCCTGCCACCAGATGGGGATGTCACTTTCCACGCTGCCTGCCACCACATGGGGATGTCACTTGCCACGCTGCCTGCCACCAGATGGGGATGTCACTTGCCACCATGCCTGCCACCAGATGGGGATGTCACTTGCCACGCTGCCTGCCACCACATGGGGATGTCACTTGCCACGCTGCCTGCCACCAGATGGGGATGTCACTTGCCACGCTGCCTGCCACCAGATGGAGATGTCACTTGCCACGCTGCCTGCCACCAGATGGAGATGTCACTTGCCACGCTGCCTGCCACCAGATGAGGATGTCACTTGCCACGCTGCCTGCCACCAGATGGGGATGTCACTTGCCACCATGCCTGCCACCAGATGGGGATGTCACTTGCCACGCTGCCTGCCACCACATGGGGATGTCACTTGCCACGCTGCCTGCCACCAGATGGGGATGTCACTTGCCACCATGCCTGCCACCAGATGGGGATGTCACTTGCCACGCTGCCTGCCACCAGATGGGGATGTCACTTGCCACGCTGCCTGCCACCAGATGGGGATGTCACTTGCCACGCTGCCTGCCACCAGATGGGGATGTCACTTGCCACGCTGCCTGCCACCAGATGGGGATGTCACTTGCCACGCTGCCTGCCACCACATGGGGATGTCACTTGCCACTAGATGGGGATGTCACTTGCCACACTGCCTGCCACCAGATGGGGATGTCACTTGCCACCATGCCTGCCACCACATGGGGATGTCCCTTGCCACCAGATGGGGATGTCACTTGCCACCAGATGGGGATGTCACTTGCCACCACATGGGGATGTCCCTTGCCACCAGATGGGGATGTCCCTTGCCACCAGATGGGGATGTCACTTGCCACCAGATGGGGATGTCCCTTGCCACCAGATGGGGATGTCACTTGCCACCAGATGGGGATGTCCCTTGCCACCAGATGGGGATGTCCCTTGCCACCAGATTGGGATGTCCCTTGTCATGCTGCCTGCCATCAGAAGGAGGAGGGCGGAACAGCGGTGCGGGCAATGAGAGATGTCATCTTTCTCCCACGCCGCCGCACCGCTGACACTACAAGCTACTCTCAAATTTTTTAAAAATGGCGCCGAGCGGCGCAATCACGCTACTGCGCATGCGCCGCCCGGCCGAGCGCTAACGAGTTTTCCCGAGCCCGGCCGGCTTCGGAACGGCGCATGCGCAGTTGCGTGGTCGGTTCGCGGCCATCTTTTCTATGGGCACTGGTGCCCATAATAGACATTAATGGCCAGCACGAAAGGGGGGGCGGCCGCGAAGTCGCTGCAGGAGCGGCGCCGCCCCTACACCACTGCCGCCCCGAGGCCTGGCCTCGGTGGCCTTGTGGTAAATCCGGCCCTGCTTGCAGATTGGAATTTCTGACAACATTTGTGTGACCGTGTGTATGCAAGACAGGTTTGAGCCAACATCCATCGGAAAAAAATCCACGGTTTTGTTTTTGGAATGTCTGATCGTGTGTACATAGCATTAGACCTTCAAATATGAAACTAATGTGACCTGGACCTTTGAAGCAATACACTGCTGCAGTCACAGACCAAATGAGACTCTGACCGCAAAACTGGGTTTCACATTAAATAAAGAATATTAGGAAAGTAAGAGTTTGAACTATTGTTTTAAAAAAGAACAGTTTATACATTACCAATTTTTTATATACGTGTTGCAGTTATATTAAAATAAATGATTTCCCATTCTTGATATTTTTATTTGGTTTTAACCATGCTGCTAAACTAGTAAGCAATTGTGTGTCTTATGAAAAAATACTATTGGCTAAGAGTAAGTTGTGGAACTTCTCTTTTAGTTTTTGAATGGCATTAAAAAAAACTAGAGTCTCTTTTGGAGTTTTGTTATCTGTCTGTAATTTTGAAAATACTTTCAATTTTTTTTGGCTATTAACCACTTGACCTTTAGAAGATTTACCCCCTTTCTGACCTTTTTTGTGATACGGCACTGCGTCACTTTAACCACATGAGGACCGCCCGGCGTTGTTTAATGGCAGCAGAATTGTTTCCCTGCGCAAATCGCCATAGCTGTACGGCAGGCACTTGCCTCAAATATCTGTGTGCTTAATATACTTTTTTTTTTATTCACATAGGGGCGAAAAGACTTGGAACATCTGAGGACACCAAGAACACCACACCTCCTAAAGAAGGGGAAATCCCCACACCACAACCTGAGGATGTGGATTCCGAGGTACATGAAGTGGGTGAAATAGTGACCACCACAGGTGAGTGTCTGAGAATAAATCGTATGAGAAGACAACAAGTGTATGTATGAATAAATCGTTGAGAAGACAACACCCCAAGTTGATGTTATTATGCCTCTGATTAGAGGCCGTCTGGTAAGCCTTTAATCTCTTCAAGGTGATGGGCATTCATCACGGTGGAAGTCACAGATTTATTCATACAGCAAAGTCACTTCATACTTTTTTTGGACACTTTATGTTTGTTGATGCACCTTAAATTTGATTAGGATAGGCGTTTGCGGTGGTGGGAACCACGCACATATCCCTACAGTGAAGCATTTTAATCATCTAATTTGTTTGATCATGTATGGACAAATCATATGATTTATGCACTATTTGTTGGATCACGTATAGCATATATCTATTTGTTACTACTAATTGTTGTGTTTTATATATCCAGCGCTGCACTTCTTTTTATACTTATTTAGCGGTGCCCCTTATCAAGGTTATAGTGTATAGCTGCAGGATATCCCTTCACGGGTTGTTATACTCACATAATAATTTTTTGCACACCTAGCGCAAATTTTTTCTGTAGAATTATGTGGTTATTTTCACACATGTTGAAATCAGCATTTTTTGCTAGAAATTACTTTCAACCCCCAAACAATTATATATTTCCTGAAGGCAGGTGCCCTGTAGAATAAAATGGGGGTAGTTGCAAAATTGCAAAATGTTGCACAATATGCGACAGACCTAGCCAGGGCAGAGGCTTTAGGAGGGGCCTGAATGCCAGCCTCTTGCCAACTGATTATGGGTCCTGGCATTTGGGGGAACGGTGCTCTTTGTGAGCTGTATGCCTGGGGACCCTTGAGGTGGCATTACTTTAGATTCAGGTAAATGTCCCCCAAGACACACAGACTCTGGGGACCCTGGATATGCCATTGTGATGGGAGTCACTAATAGGGGCACAAGGTGAATGAGAACCCCACTATGATCTGTGCTAGTCAGACTCAATGCTGTATATATGTATATATAATGTGTGCTGTCTCATTGTGTTGTGTACTATTTGCTGTGCTAGTTTGGGGTGGGGCTGTATTCCAATGTTCTATTGTGTCTGTTTGCCTTGGATCACAGGATGTGTATCTCTGTGGAGGGAGGGGGGATTCCTCCAACAGCTCTCCCTGCTGATAAGACTGTTTACTGATGAGAAGTTATACACACCTGACCTGTGTGTCCATTGTCATTGGACAGTTTAACCCGCCCTGTTTTCCAAGGGTGGGGGAAAGTGTTTTGAAGTGGGATCTGTATAACATGTGTTTAAATAAAGACTCATTCCTGCTTGAACCTCAAGACAGAGCATCTTGTCTCGTACTTGGGGGGAGGATTATTTGTATGGGTTTGGGTATGGAATGTCCTAATCGACTTTAACCCCTTTCATACTCAGGGTGTCGTCATACAATATTTCTGCGATTGTTTATCAGTTGCATATTTTCAGGAAAAAAATACACAAACAAGATTCTGAAGGTTTGTTTTTTAGTTGAATTTGTATATAAGTTGGAACAGGTACATTTTTTCAGTGGAACTCCTGCCAAAAAATTTTTTTTTACGTTTTTTGGATAGCATAGGGAGGTGTTAACACCCCTGTATGTTTGTTTTACTGTCTGTGTCCCTGATCAGAAGATTTCACCTCACTTTCTGTCCCTGTGATAATTGGATTTTGAAAATTTTGGGTTATTGTGGAAACAAGGATTGATGATAAGGCTTCAGTGGAGACACCTTTTTCCCCATGATAACTCTTACAGGAATGATTTTCCCTTCCTAGGGATTTTCTTCCACTTCCTACTGTCTCCTTCCGTTTGTAAGTATAAGTTGTATGTAAGTCGGATGTTTGTAACTCGGGGACTGTCTGTACACACTTTTTTGGAAATTATAAAAGAAGGGGTTTCATTGAAGCCCTATAATTATTACTCTCACTGCAACTCCAGGGCTAACAAGGCATCTATATGGTAGCATGGGCAATGAGCAGGTAACAGGTCCTTTTTATAAAGACATCTGGGTCTATTAGACTTTTTACTGTTGAAATCTTTTGCAACAAATGGATTTCAACTCTATTTAACTTTTATCCGTTTTTATGTTTAGAGACTTGTATATTTTTTGATCAAATACAATGTTTAAATATATCTATTTGAATTATTCATCAGGTGTTTTTCACAGTCTGTCTTTGCCATCTGTTAAGTGATCTGGATTAAACTATACATGAGGAGGTACTTTTATGATAATTAGACCTCATTTTCCTTTTTTAAACTTTGCCTGCAATATGCAATGTGATGGTTTAAAAACTATTTTTAAAAATTAGGTTGGATTTCAAAGCCTTTTTACCAGCTCTATAATTGTATGTTTTAAACTAGAAAACCTAAAATCATAAGGTAATCTTTAATTTGTTATATACAATTAAAAAATCGAATCTAGGACATTAAAAACCTTTTTAGACAAATATTCCTGGCAATCCATTACAAGTGTAATAATACGTATGACTGCTATTTACATAGAACTTTATAATACTAAATACATAATTATCAATTTATGCACACATGAAAAATGAATAGGCAAATGTGTAGTAGAAAATACAGCCCAGACCAAAAACTTTTGAAACATTTTTGTTACTAATGAATTCTGAACTGAGCTGAATATTTTTTTTTCTCAGTGATGCACAGAGGCATCATGTGTTACACTCAAAGCAAAGCACAGAACACTTATACTACTAGTTTGCAGTTCTCCCTGCAGAATTACCCCTTCACACTTTTTTGGACTGATTTTTTGGACTGTTGACTCTGTATGCCATCAGTTGCTTCTTAAACCATAAAGCCAATGTGTAAGAAGATGTGTAAAGCTGAATATTCTTGGTACTAAGCCAGATTGTATCAAGTGGATGAACTAAATACCTCTTGTCTGTCTTATATAATTTGACTTTAAACTAATTGGTAGAAAACCATCAAGTGAAATGTAGGAGTTGAGAGCTTATATGAACTCCTAAACTAGAAAACAGGCAAACTTGGCCGAGCACTGCAAGGCAGTCTAGTTATTTTGACAACATAAAATAGAGTTAGGAGTTCCAAGATCTTGTTGACCCTTTCAGTCTGCAGTGATCATCTAATGTTAACTGGATGAACCAAGGTCAAGCAGAAGAGAGAAGTAAATTGTACTCCCAATATTTTTAGCATCTACTAAGGCTGGTTGAAGACCCTTTGGTTCCACAAAATGTGTTGTGCACCCTCCCTAGGAGCTTCTGAATACAGTACCATTTCCCCACTTAGAGCACACACAGCAAGGCAAACAGTATTTTCTTCATTCTTCCACCGGTTCAAAAAAGTCTAGGTCTAGTCCTTTTATGGTTTTTAGTAAGAACAGTGAACTGGGATAAGAGAGGGAGCATGGGTTAATCCAAAAATTGTAGAACTGGATAATTTGAGGACTCCTGAATCTCTGGCTGCACACCCAATTGCACACCTAAATGTCCCGCAGGATCTCTATACTGTTGGTACCTGTACTCCTTCCAGAGTTAAAAAGCTACACACAGTCACTTTTCATCAGCTCATCAGGTCATCTACTAAGTACAGCCACATGATCATCACTTGCCTCCTGACGTTATCCACCAGGCTAAACCTAGTGAGAGAGATGTAGACTCACATCACCATAGGATAGCTGGACTCTTTCCACCAACTTCCTCCCGGCTCTCTCCTGTGAGCTCTTCCAGACCCATCTTAATCTCCAGGCGTGGATTTGCAAATATACCCCCCAGATAAGTGTAGCTAGGACCTTATTGTCTTCCCCAGGGCTTTCTCCACCATCCTGCACAGGGGTCTCCTACAGCAGGTCTGGGCCCAGACTGCCTCTCCTGCTCTGGGCCCACCTCCCCAGGGATTGGCTGGAGTCCTATAAATATTCAGGTTGCCTACTCTGTTCTTCCTCCCACTGTACTTCTAAAATTGGCCAAAAGACAGGGGTAAGTAACAGAGCAGCAACCACCTTTGAAACACTGAGCAGCCCTAAATAATTAACCCCTACCCCACTGATTACAGGGGAGCCAAACTAAATTTACCTAGCAGTAGGCCTGTAATAAAATTCAATTGAGGGGTATGAACAGCAGGAGATAATTAGGGAACCTGTAAGAGAGCTTACCTGCTGACCACATTCTTTGTGCTAAAAAACTGAGACAGTGCTTTGATAGTCTTTGCAGGGCAATATGTCAGTAGAAAATTAAATCATCTCTGCCCAGGTTGGAAATCCATAAAGATGATTTGTTAGGTGCCACATCCTGTAAAAATTGGATATAGGTCCAATACTGTAAGTTCATGTAAAGTTATGCCACACCTAGTAAACAAAAATTTTTAGGCTCAGTTGCAGACAGGGAACTACCCATTTTTTTTGCATTTCCCTTTGAAACACCCTCTTTTTTTAAATTGTATACATACGTTTTTTCCTGAGGCCTTTGGTTTGGTCATATGATGTCATGGGTCCCTCTATTTTCATCCAGTGGTCCAGGTCAATGCTTTGCTGCATGCTCAGAACAGTTTAGTTATGCACCCGCAGGGATCATGTCATTGATGCCCTCTGCTCACAGGTAGAGGATTGAATAATATCCTGCATCGTAGATTGGTGAGTTTACAGGAAATGGAAGTGGAGAGGAGTACTACAGTGGGAGCTACATGAAATTCATTGATATTCTACCATGATGCTGCCGCATCCAAATAAAAAATGACCAAAATAATATTTATTCACCTACAGCATTGCTGGTTGAGTCAAGATGATGTTTATCATAATGCTGAGTCTGAACATCTTTAAAGTGTTACTATAGTAGTTATAAAGTAGTGTATACACATTCATTTTTTTTAATGCAAAAAAACTGACAGATCCCTGCATCCGCACAAGAGATATGGATGCACAGATCTTCCCCGTTACGCTGTTGTATTCTGATAGTGGGACTCCCCCCCCCCCAGAATACAGTGATTGAGGGCTGGTTTCCCAGCAGGACCACTGAGAAGAAACTGATTTAAATGACAGGACTATGCATGTAACGAAACTAGGATGGTTCTTGCTGAACCGGCTGAGTTTCAGTACATGCATAACCAGCTTAAATCTATCAGTGTTTATTATAGTATATAAAAATTACTGCGCTACCAAAAAAAAAGCAGATAGCTGCTAACACTACAACGTGACAAGTTGTGTAAAGATATATTAAAAAAAGTGTAGCGCTAAGAAAATTGTTCATGTAAACAACATGCAAACACAATAAGTTGTGTATCAATGATAAGTGAATAAACACTGTTAAAAAAATGTGCAAGTAATGACATGAATAAATATACTCAATTACGTGCATATGAATTATACACCAACACATTAAATACGCGTAAAGTAATAAAGTGCATAAGTGCTAAAAAATTACATTCACTGATAGCCACAATAGAGTAGGTGATCCAAAGTAAAATGTAATGAGAAAGAACAAGTCCACAAACATTCGTGTTGGAATGAACTCACAATACACTATGCAAGTGTGAGGGAGTAAGGAGTGTATGCAAATGCAGATGATGGTGGGCAACCATCTGTAGAAAAAACACCTGGGACTGTGCATCCACCCCCTAAGGAGAGGGGTAGGTACTTCTTACCGGAAGATGTGGACACACACGCCAGTGGCGGTGAGTCAGACAAGCATGCAATGGAAACAGGATCTCAAATCGTGGTCTCCAGAAATCCAAAGGACACCCACGAGTCTCTCATCCGTCAAATAATTGGAAGAAGTCACCAATTACGGAACACGTACATGAAAACCAATCCTCGTTGTGACAGAGCAGACTAGAGGTCATCCACATCACGGGGACGCGTCAACCGTGCCACAATGAGGGTTGGAAAAGCGCCAATCACAAGACCCCATATGAGGTCCAAGCCTCGCTATCGCGGAAAAGGAAAGCATCATCAACACCACAGTTGTGATTACCAAACCTCGGTATCACAGCACAGAGTAATTAAATAATCACCATCTCGCGATAATGTGACTAAAACGTTAAATCAAACTATGCAGACATAGGGTCATATATACACATATGAATTGATTAAAATATAAATATATATAAAGACATTAAATACTAGTAGGAAAAGCATATTAAATCAATAAGGTAGGGGATCAGTGTATGTGTACAAAAAATTTATTAAAAATGTATGTGTACAAAACATTATCAAGCTATGAATAGAATGAATATGTTATTACTAATTAGAGAAATAATAAAATAAAGAATAAATAAAATGGAAGAATAAAAATGGGCACAGTTGCACAGTTTAGGAGAGATTTAGAGTGCATGCAGCCGGCGACATTGCACTGTATGCCAGACCTTCGAAGCCTGTGCCATAAACGACGGCTCCCGCATGCATGTGTGGGAGTGACATCCTCGCGCCCCCCGGCCCCCCATGTAGCTGGAAGACGTGAACCAGAAGGAAGACCGGGGGAAGATGGAAGCCCTCTCAGCAGTGACAGTGCGGCGCTGGAGGCCTTTGTTCTAAGATAAGTCTCTCATAATGCCCTAGTATGCGATGCATACTAGTACATTAAGACATTGCCTTGTAGGGATTTTTTTATTTTTTTCATCCCCTGCGATTTACTACTAATTTAACAGACAATTGACCACACCAATTAAATTCCTTATATTGTATAGGAACAGTAACAGGAATCAAGAATTGATTGAAATTGCGTTTAATTATTATCCAGTATTAAAAGTAATTTCAACATCACACTCCTATACAAATATAAGTTTGAGAAAACATTAGTTAAAAGTTAGATACAAATTAAAAGTAAGTCAGGCATCAGCTATGATCCAGGAGAAATGAGGCACCTATTAGCACTATCAAGGATGAAGAAAAAGCAATTCACTACCTGTCCTGGTGACCGTTACCACCCAACGTGAAAAAAAATCCCTAATTTTGAGTGATCGCCATAACAGAAATAGAGGGAAAATCTTCAAATGGGTACACTAGTTCTGGTGACTCTGGTGACCACAAGGGATTCCCCTCACTTTGGAGGGTTTTCTTCTCACTTCTGTTGTACCTATAAGACAGGATGTGAAAGGAAATCTCCCCAATGGGACACAGATGGGGGAAAAAAAAAAAAAAAAAGATTTCTTTAAATGTGAGGATAATAAATGTGCATGTGCATATGTCTTTTTTCCACATGAGCAAATTAATATATATATAACTGCATTATAGCTGCAATATTGTGTGTCTTACATTTGCCTAGATTTCAACTTTATATAATGTAGTGTTAAAATAAGGCACAAAGAGGTAAGAGAATTAGTCATGGGACTTTATGTGAGGCATGCTATTTCAAAATAATAATACAGAAAATACATAAGGTACATTTTATTTTACAATCAAAATTAAAACATACCATAATCTCAAAATACATAATGCAATTTTGGTAATATGATCAGAAAAAAACATCCTATCCAAACACATGATGGATAGGAATTGTAATAATCAGACTGTCTAGGCATTTTAAAACACATTTGGTGGATCTGTCCACTCATCAGGAGTATAATGCCAAAAATATCTAAAAATTTGGAAAATAAAAAGTTGTATATTGGTAAAAATGTCCCTATAGTGGGCAAAAAAGAGAAAGATCTTAAGGGGACAGAAGGTCTGGTACTTACATGTCAGCTCAAAAAGTTGGCCTAGCTAATATGTAGGGCGGTATGTCAGATGAAATTTCTGACCTGGAACTGAGGCAGGAACAACCCGTCCAGACCAGGGGGGCAGCCAAGGAACAGGCCAGGTTGCTGTCATGTAATCCATATGGAATGAAAAAGTGGGGGGACACATCTACCCCATGCTAATCTGAAAAATAAACACGTGTACAAATATATAAAGGTAAATATGTGAAATGGGTATATAAGAAAGTGTATTAGTATCTAAAGATTGTGTACAAACTACCCAATAGAGAACATCAGAGTGTGATCAGAAAGTGACAAGGAAAAAGCTAAAGATAAAAGATGTTCTCTTTTGGACACATTTATATATTTGTACACATGCAGAGTATATAATGCAGTCCGTGTAGTATATATAATGCAGTTCAGAGTATATAATGCAGTCCATGTAGTATATACAGTATAATACTATTCGGAGTATATAGTGAAGTCCGTGTAGTATATATAATACAGTGGAGAGTATATAGTGCAGTCCATGTAGTATATATAATACAGTTTAGTGTATATAGTGCAATCAGTGTAGTATATATAATACAGAGCAGAGTATATAGTGCCATCAGTATGGTGTATATATAATACATTGCAGCGTATATAGTGCAGTCATTGTAGTATATATAATACAGTGGAGAATATATAGCGCAGTCAGTGTAGTATATATAATACAGTGCAGGGTATATAGTGCAAAGTATATAATAAAGTGTATTGAAGTGGTTAAGGGGAACCCTATGACAGAATTAAGAAAGAAAACGGCGTAGGGTCCCCCCCCAAAAATCCACACCAGACCCTTAGGGTCTGGTGTGGATTTTAAGTGGAACTCAAATTTAAAAAAAATTGGTGTGGGGTCCCCCCAAAATTTATACCAGACCCTTATCTGAGCGTGCAGCCTAGCAGACCAGGAAAGGGAGGGGATGAGCAAGCGCCCCCACTTTCCTAAACCTCCAGTCTGCATGCTCAGTTAAGGGTCTGGTATGATTTTGGGGAGATCCCCACGCCAATTTTTTTTTTACATTTTGGCATGGAGCCCCCTTTAAAATCCATACCAAATGCCACATTTTTTTTTTCATTAATATTTCATCTATATTGCTGGCTCCCGGGAGCCGGCATTACATTACAGCCGCAAGCATGTTTAACTGACATTTTTTTAGTTTAGAAATGTCATTATTGCTGCGGCATGTTCTACACATCGCACATATGCGCCACTTTACAGGCAGACGAGGGGGACCCCCCTGGGCACGATATTTAAAGGAATATTTCATTTTTATTGTTTTACTTTAAGCATCATTAAAATCACTGCTCCTGAAAAAACAATCATTTTGAAAACTTTTTTTGTGCATTGATACACGTCCCCTAGGGCAGTACTCGGGTCCCCATACACTTTTATGGCAATAACTTACATATAAGCCTTTAAAATTAGGACTTTTGATTTTTCATATTTTTTTTTATTTATTCGTGTCTCATAGACTTTAATAGGGTTCACAAGTTCACTAGAACTTTTTGCCTATTCAAGGTGTTCTGGTGTAAACTGAATCAGGGCATGTTCCGCCCATCCCTAATTTTTGGCATTATACTCCTGATGAGTGGACAGATCCACAAAACGTGTTTTAAAATGCCTAGACAGTTTGATTCTTACAATTCCTGTCCATCATGTGTTGGTTCATGCAAATATCATCACGTATCTGTATACTATGAATTTATTCCAATAATCATGTGCTATATGTAAACTTTTTTAATGTTTTTTTCTGATCTTATTACCAAAACTGCATTATGTATTTTGAGATTATGCTATGATTTCATTTTGATTGTAAAATAAATTTGTACCTTATGTATTTTCTGTATTATTATTATTTTGAAGTGACATGCCTCATATAAAGTCCCATGACCATTGTTTCTTGTTTATTTGTATAATAGGGATGGAGGCTTGTCATGGTGGTTGTGTCAGGTCACATTTTGCAGTTTATCAGGCTAGAGAATTAGTAATATATATATATATATATATACATATATATATATATATATATATATATATATATATATATATATATATATGTGTGTGTGCACTGCCTGCATGATGTTCAATTTTTTTGTGCATTAAATATAAGGTCAGAGTATTCTGTGCAACATTTTGGTTGTGAAGCAGCTGTCACTCAGGAATACTAGGGAGATCCACTAATGAGATTTTCTTTGCCATGCTGTATGGTATGATTGAAGGTAATGTATTATGCTCTGTTATCAACTAAAAAAGCTTTCAGACAATATAAAGTTCATGCTGCAAAGTGATTGTTCATAAAGTGTTTTGATCAATTTGATGCTAAACTGGTACCCATGACTATTTTTGTTATGAGGACAATTTGTGCAGGTCTGCTGAAACATGTCTCATTCTTTTCTATAATCAATGTATATGTCCATAGGGACATAGTATAGCTACAAGGGACTTTATTGTTGTATTTCTCTTAAGTACAGTACATTGTACAACAATACATCTAAAATGCCAATATTTTATTGGTTCAAACAAGTGGACACACTGAGACTCCGACGTTTTAATAAGGGACTGTATATATAGCCATATATTTCAACTTGAACGCTGCGACCTTATAACACTCTGAAGGCATGGACCATATTTTGGAGGGGTCTAAACCTGTTCTATCATACCTGTCCTGCTGGTGCTCCGGTTTACTTTGACATGACAGTGTTCACCATGTGTCGACCGGTCTCTGCCTAACATTCTTGTTACCCCACTGAAGAAGCAACAAGTGAAATGCGTTAAAGGCCTCATTCATAACTTAGATCTCAGCATGTATGCAGCATATCTCTGCACTAAGTGTATTTAGCACCTGATGTTTTAGGTGATTATAGGACACTGAGATCTTCAGCTTCATCTTTTGAGTTATGGATGGCCCACTAGGGGGTGCCTTTTGGGGATGTGTATAATGTATGATTTTATATACGGTACATGATTTTAACTTTTATTTAGTTTGAACCAGTAAAATATTGTCACTTTAGATGTGTTTTTGTAGAATTTCTTTGAAACAAATACACTAGTAAAGTCCCATGTCTCTATACTATGTCTCTATTGACAAGTAAATTAATAAATTTGATTTTGAAATTCGGAATTTGGTGGTAGACCTATTCACTGGCACCCACTGTATTTTTTAAAATTCTTTTCTATAGGTGATATTTTTTGTTTAGTTTTCCCTATACTATGAAGACAACATACAAAAACCATGAGTAAAGCATTTCAACACACACCGTATAAGGAACATTCTTGAACAAGTATAAAATATGCAAAAAATTTGAAAAAGGTATTTTAAATCTTGTTCTTATTTGGGCACTATTAACATATCTGCACACCAATAGAGAGCAATGTACTAAATTTACCAACCATCTGTCTAATGCAGGGACTTGCAGTCAGGGGAGGCAGGTGAGGCAATGACATTAACATTAAAATAAAAATAAAAATCGAGTTTTGGGGGTCGTAGCTCGGCTTTGGGGGGTAGGTAGCTGAAGTCCTACCCCACCACTGGTCGAAATTTGGGGCTCCTGCCATCAATAGTTCCGGAGATATGGGGCTTCTTGTGCAGCCTGCCAGAAGCTACATACAGAGTGGCCAGTTTAACCACTTCCATATCGGGCTTATTCTGGCACTCCTCTCCTACATGTAAAAATCATAATTTTTTGCTAGAAAATTACTCAGAACCTCCCAACATTATATAAGTGTAAATAGATACCCAACACTCTTAAAAATTGTGCACACGAGAGGAGATGGGCGGAGCCTAGTGGAGCAGACATGCATTGTTAGAGCTCTGCACCGCTGAGGAGAGAAGAGAAGGACAAAGCGGAGCCTGCAGGCTCAAAAGGTATCCATTTGAACCTTTTTGCCCCAGGGAACAAACTGTGAAAGTTTGGGCAGGAAATATGGTACTGGGAGGAAACCGTGGCAGAAATAAAAATCACCTCACAAAGAGCTCACAGGCACTCACTGCAGCTGAAGCAGCTCCAGTCACCTCACAAGATACAGCATCAGGGCGCTCTCACAGGCAGAAAATGTCACAGCAAGACTCTCCATTTGAGTCAGATACAGAACAAATCCTCTCACAAACTTCTCCACAAGCCTCCTCAGCATCCCCAGTAATATTATTACAATTTGAAAAGATGCTTCATAAGGCTTTAAAACAAACCTCAGACCAAATAACAAAAAGCCTAACCAAAGAAATAAGAGAGCTGGGAAACCGCACCGCAGCCTTAGAAATAAAAATGGATGAAATTGAAATTACAACCCAAGTAAATATAACAGAATTGGAACAATTAAAAGAAGAGAATTTAATACTTTAAACTAAGCTCGAAGATTACGAAAATAGAGCCAGACGTTCAAACTTGCGCATAAGGGGAATACCTGAAACTGTGACAGACCTGCAATCTACTATTACTGCTCTATTACAAGAACTAAAGCCAGATATCCCTATTGAACGTTTAGAACTGGACAGAGTACACAGAGCCCTCACAGCCAAAAAGAAAGATGGACCTCCACATGATATAATCACAAAATTTCATTATTACAGAACGAAAGAACAAATACTAATTGCTGCAAGAGAAAAAAAGGAACTTAATTTTCAAGGACACAATTATCAAATTTTTGCTGACCTATCCCAACTTACTATTATTAAAAGACGATCCATGAAACCCCAACTAATGGAACTGCAACGCCACAACATTATGTATCAATGGGGCTTCCCCTTTTCAGTCAGATTTAACTACCAAGGTACAATTTACAGAAGCAGATCAGCAGATGAACTACAGCAAACCCTTTTAAAATTAAATCTGACAGAACCCACAAGCAGCAACTCTCCCACACGCAGAAGAATGGCATCATCATCACCTTCAGGCAGCACCCAGAAAATTTCAGAACAAAATGGGAATCATCATTCTCACAAAAGAGGCCATTATGCCACATTATCCATGGACCAAGAAGATTCAATGGACTGACATCCTAATTCCTGATATCTCTTCATTTATTATACTAAGAGATGGTTCTCTATAAAAAACCTGTATTTATAACTGAATGTAACTGCATTCTGATAGTCACACACTGTGTGGGATCATGTTACATTCCAGTTATATTTCTTATTACTTCTGATTCATATAGCCTTAGAATATATAAGTGAAATAGGGAAATTCTTGTTCAGTTATATATTATCAGGTAATAACAATAGATTTATTACTTTTTAGGACAAATATGTTCAATAATCCAGAAGTAATGGAAGCTTTTTCTTTCTTTTCTTAAAACAAATATATTATTACCTAACTAGTTCCTAGAATTATGTTTTTGTTTATTCTAATCTGAAGCAGTACAACCTCAATTTTATGAGTTAACATATCTAAACAGTTACATATGAATAAAATATGTAATTGTTTACTCTAAAAGGCATAAAATCCCAAAATAATTCAAACTATTTTCATCAATACCAAAGTTATTAACAGTACCTTTCTAACTGAATTATTTAGCCTAGGGCAAGACTAACCATATACAACCACCCTGGAATAAATAATTTCAACAAAAACTATATTCTGCACTCCAATTAATGAAACATCATTTTGATGTCTTTTGACATAGCACTTCTCTCCTGTAAGCGGAAGATCCGTGTACCCCCATTAGCCCTCCTCATTCTCCCAACCATATTATGTGGGAGTGTGACGAAGGCACTTATTCCCCTGAGAGAGATATTTACTCTCTTTCACGGGTAAATTGTGATTACTTGCAAAAAATAATTTATACAATGTATCATCTAATCTCATATGTTTTTTGTTTACTCTTTACGCTAGAATTCACTGGTTTCTTTTCTATCTATTCATCTCTTCAGTCCACACAGGTTGATCTGCGCAGTCAGCTCTGCATAACAAAAAGTAAGTCAAAACTATTTGATCTGTTGCCATGGCACCACTGAATATACTTTCCCTGAATGTTCAGGGAATAAATGTCCCTCAAAAAAGGACCAAAGCCTTCCGTACTTTTCATAACAAGAAGGCTCACATAGTATGCCTCCAAGAAACACACTTCACCAAAGATTCTACTCCAAAATATATTTCTCCTTTTTATCAACAAATTTACACGGCTTCTGCCTGTACCAAGCAAAGGGGAACTCTAATTGCATTTCACCGATCCACACCATTCACCTTATCATCAGAAATTAAAGACCCAGAAGGTAGATACCTGATACTCATGGGTTATATAATGTATACAGCAATCACGGTGATTTCCTACTACGCTCCTAACAAACAACCTACACCATTCCTCTCACATATATTACAAGTGATTAATACACACAAAATAGGAACAGTGATAATGTGTGGGGATTCGAACCAGGTCCTCCTCCCATTTCTAGATAAATCACCTTTTACACCATCCAAAATTACCTCTAGATTACCTTTTTCTCAACTTCTTTCCAAATACAATCTGGTAGATTCGTGGAGAGAAAGTAACCCAATGAAAAAGAAATTCACTTATTTCTCGCACCCTCATCAAACCTTCACCAGAATAGATCATATTTTTCTAACAATAGGAATGATACCAGAAATTATTGCATCAGATATAATTCCGATTCCGTGGTCTGACCATAATGCAGTATACACTACTATAGCCTCAGCCATACCAAAAGCGCATGACCCAACGTGGTACTTACCGGACATATTGCTCAAACACCCACTACATCAGATGGCCATTGAACAAGCATATCAATTAATAATACAAAAGACATCTCCCCAATAACACTGTGGGAAGCTCATAAGCCTGTCTTGCGTGGTACAATACAAAGACAAATGGCACTATTTAAACGGGAACGCAAAAATCTAGCAAAAAAACTAGAACTCAATTTTAATGGAGCCTACATATCATTTCAAGATAATCCATCTCAGAGTACAAAATCTCATCTGGAAAAATCTAGATTGGAATACGATCTATTTCTCACTGAGTCAGTTGATAAATCCCTCAAACGCTCCAAACACAATTTCTACATGAATACAAACAAATCAGGTACATATTTGGCTCGGGCATTAAATTCAACTAACAAATCTTTCAAACCAATACGTTTGAAATTATCAAAAAATGTTAACACTTGTAATCCAGTTAAAATAGTCCATAAATTTCACTCACATCTCGCAACTTTATATAAGACAAACAATGAATTTAATCCTACAGAGGCTGAATCCTTCTTCTCAAAAATAACCTTACCTGAGTTATCTCAGAATCAAAAAAGCAGTTTGGATGAGCCTATAACTATAGATGAAGTTGCTAACACCATAAAAGACCTAAAACTTAACAAAAGACCAGGCCCAGACAGCTACTCGGCTTTATACTATAAAACAATCTCAGAAATACTCTCTCCCATTCTCACTGAAACTTTTAACAAACTTCTAGATGGACATTCTTTTCGGCAAGAAACACTAATGGCAATTGTTTGTATGATCCCAAAACCCCTTTCTGATGATACTTCCTGTGTGAATTATCGGCCTATCTCTCTGTTAAACCTCGCTATTAAATTATTAGCAAAAATAATAGCAAAACGCCTCAATAGCATTATAGGAAAATTAATACATAGAGATCAAGTAGGCTTCATGCCAAATAAACAGGCAGGCGATAATATATGCAGGGCAGTGTTATTGGCACATATTGCTAAAAAACGGAAAATCCCTTTATGTTTTCTATCTCTTGATGTTAAGAGGGCATTTGACACAGTATCCTGGCAATATATGCAAAATTCATTACAAAAATGGGGTTTTGGACCCCACTTTTTAACATGGATCAAAGCATAATATAATAAACCCAAAGCATATATAAAATATGCTGGATACAAATCTGATGCCTTTAATATCAAAAGAGGTACCCGACAGGGTTGCCCATTATCTCCCTTATTATTTGCCCTTATACTCGAACCCATGGCCCAATACATCAGAACAAACCAAACTATAACTGGCATTGAAGTAGGAGGTATTACACACAAATTATGTATATTTGCAGACGATATATTACTTTTTCTATCATCACCACAGGTCTCTGGTCCTAACTTAATACCAGCTCTTGATGGATTTGCAGCCCTATCCGGCCTTATGATTAATCCTAAGAAATGCCTAGTGCTTAATATTTCACTCACAAACATGGAATTGATCCCGGCTAGGGCTGCACTCCCATTCACATGGGCAGAAAAATCAATCCCATATCTTGGAATTCATTTAACAGCATCTCATTCTGACTTATTCTCAACCAATTATCCTCCTGTATTAAGACAGATCACAAATCTAATAAAACAATGGTCGCAACTTCCTTTATCCTGGATAGGGAAGATTAATGCAATCAAAATGACTATTCTACCCAAATTGCTTTATCTATTCAGAGTCCTCCCTATTCCAATTCCTTCCTATTTTTTGAGAATAGTACAAAAAAGAGCAACTTCGTTTATATGGGGCTCTTCTAAACCACGTATACCTATACACACACTACATCTTCCCAAAAATAAAGGAGACCTGGGATACCCTAATTTTACTAACTACTACAGAGCAGCACATTTGGCCAGTCTGTCCAAATACCATGCAAAACAGGAAATCCCATTATGGGTATTTATAGAGGCTTCAGAAAATGACCCTCTATTAATATCAAATTTATTATGGCTTGATCCTAAAGACCGCTTTAAAATTCATAATCCCATAACTAAACACTTCTTATCTCTCTGGAATAAACTAAAAACCAAATATCAGTTACAATCTCCACACAATCCTCTCCTTTCTTTTATCAGAAATCCGGCCTTTTATCCGGCATGGATCTACCCAAATTCTTTTAAAGCTTGGACAATATCAGGCATTCAGACACTAAATTACTTCATAGCATCTAAATCATTCCTTTCATTCCCATCGCTTAGAGAAAAATATGATCTACCAAACTCTGAGATATTTAGATATCTCCAAATCAAAAATTTCTATACACCATTCCTAAAGGGGGATACACCATTATCCCAATTATCCATTTTTGAATCAATCTGTACAAAAGATCCATTTGCTAAAGGTACAATTTCATCACTTTATAATCAATTATATGGAGTAGCAAATCTTAATAGACCCTCTTACGTTCAGAGGTGGGAGGAGGACCTGGGACGAACTTTAGAAGACACCGACTGGTCTAACATATGGCTCACATCTAAGTCATCTTCACCCAACATCTTAGCACTGGAGACAAATTATAAAGTCCTAACTCGCTGGTACCTTGTACCCGCTAGAGTGGCAAAATATTCACCTAATACCTCAGCTCTTTGTTTTTGAGGATGCCCAGAAATAGGCACATATTTACACATATGGTGGACGTGCCCAGTAATCCAAACCTTCTGGAAGGAAGTCTTCGTGATTGCATCTAAAATATTTAAAAAAATAATACAACCAGATCCATATTTAACTTTACTTAATCTAAAACCGGAATGGTTAACACTCTCTCAATTCAAACTTATGATCCAACTAATAACGGCTGCAAAACAAACAGTGGCCAAGGCATGGAAATCTCCTACATTGGTACTAGCAGAAACAATTCACAGAATGAATAATACAATGTCCCATGCTAAGATGGTAGCCATCGATCAAAATCAAATTCCAAAATTTGAAAAACTTTGGCATCCTTGGATAAAACAACAGTTCCTGTCAAACTTCAATGACTCTGTCCTGTTGCCATGGTAACAGATTAAATGACTTACAGAGACACCCATTCTAAGGCTTCAAAGAGAACTAAAAAGAATAATAATCTGACGAGCGGGACAACCTTGTGGACCATACCTCTACCTTTCAACCCTTTTTCTTCTTTCTCTTTCCTTTTCTCCACCTTACGATTAAAGCTCATTATCAGAATTTATTTGACCTATATACACTCTACTTGTAAACAATATGTATAGTAGGTATAAATCATTTAAATACCTACAAAAGTAAAAAAAAAGGAAATGATATATATCTTTAATTTAGGTTTACATGAACCCAATGTTTAATATTTGAAATTTCATGATATTTACCTATATAAACCCTACTGTAAAACAATGAGCTTACTTTATAGATCCTTGTAAACTTACTTTATGTATCTTTATAATATTGTATACTCAATAAACTTCTTTTGACAAGGAAAAATTGTGCACACTTGTGGAATGCCGCCAAACTTTGGTAAATAAAAATCTCCATAGGCGACACTTTAAATTTTTTTACAGGTTACATGTTTAGAGTTACAGAGGTCGTCTAGTGCTAGAATTATTGCACTTGCTCTAACGTTCCCGGCGTATGTAACGAGTAAATAGATACATGTCACACTTTAAAATTATGCACACTCATGAAATGGTGCCAAACTTCTGTACTTAAAAATCTCCATAGGCAACGCTTTAAAAATGTTTACCGGTTACCAGTTTAGAGTTACAGAGGAGTTGTAGTGCTAGAATTGTTGCTTGCGGCGATACCTCACATGTGTGGTTTGAATGGTGTTTACATATGTGGGCGGCTTTGTTTACAACCTTGGCTCGGACGTGATGTCATAACGTCGCGCCCGGGCCTCCGGCGGTCATAGAGATGACTGGTGACCATCTGGTTACCGGAAATCTCTATAGTCGTCATCCAGCAGCGGATGGCGGTCGGAGGGGGGATGTCCTTGTTCTTATGGTGCACAGAATCACCAGCTGAAAACGAGGATATCCGACTCTGTAGCTGCAGGCATCATTCAGATATTCCCACTGAAAGTCATATGACGTCCTTGGGCTGGAAGTGGTTAAATACAAGCTGGTTTGCTCTGTTTGCAGCAGACTGAGAGGTTGAGCTCACAGTGTCTAGTGTCTCTCACTTCTTGTCAGAAGCACTGAGCTTAATGGACAGCTTGGAGCCTTGGACCAATGGTAAAGCACTATTGTAACAATAAAAATGCTGCAGTGGAGGATGTCCTCTGACTGCAGTGTCATAGAAGACACATGCTCCCTTCCAGCCCAGCCCTCTTAACTAGAAGGAAAAATTATGGGTTTATGGGTATAAGATTTACTCATAATCCCATGTTTTTCTCACACAGTTAAGAATAAGAATCTGCTGCCTGCTGAAAAGGTACTGTTTTAATTAAGCGAAATCATATATTATTATGCTATATGTTATAAGATAATAATCTATTATTTATCTATTTACTGTGAAATGACTAAAAATCATAATTTTTTGCCAGAAAATTACTCAGAACCCCCCAACATTATATATATATTTTTTAGCAGACACCCTAGGGAATAAAATTGAGGTTGTTGCAACTTTTAATCTCACACGGTATTTGCGCAAATTTTTCAAATGCTTTTTTGTTGGAAAAAAATTAAAAATTAACAAAACAGTAAAGTTAGCCCAATTTTTTTGTATAATGTGAAAGATGATGTTACGCCAAGTAAATAGATACCTAACACTCTTAAAAATTGTGCACACTTGTGGAATGCCGCCAAACTTTGGTAAATAAAAATCTTCATAGGCGACACTTTAAATTTTTTTACAGGTTACATGTTTAGAGTTACAGAGGTCGTCTAATGCTAGAATTATTGCACTTGCTCTAACGTTCCCGGCGTATGTAACCTGTTTGTATCTGGCTCTGATACTAGCCAGTGCCTCACCAGCATCTGACCTCACCGCACGTCCCTGGTCTGATGTCACGCTTCAGTCCTTAGTCCTTCTTCAGTGAAAATTCTAAGTTGGTTTAAGTCAGGCGTGTCCAAACTTTTTTCAAAGAGGGCCAGATTTGATGAAGTGAACATGCGTGAGGGCGGACCATTCTGACATTGACATTCTTTGAACCATTAAAATTCGGTCAAAGCGCGTCCGAGCACTAATACACTGCCCAACAAGAATTCTCTTGCCTTTGTGGTTGTGTGTGTGGTGTAGAGATGAGCTTGGGCGCGTTATTTGGATATATATATATATCTTTTGTGGCCCCCAACGTGCCCATCGGCAGTCTCACCATTGCCATGAATGCAGCCTTACCATTGCCATGAATGGAGCCTCACCATTGCAATGAATGCAGCCTCACCATTGCCATGAATGCAGCCTCACCATTGCCATGAATGCAGCCTCACCATTGCAATCAATGCAGCCTCACCATTGCAATCAATGCCATTGCCATGAATGCAGCCTCACCATTGCCATGAATGCAGCCTCACCATTGCAATCAATGCAGCCTCACCATTGCAATCAATGCCATTGCCATGAATGCAGCCTCACCATTGCAATCAATGCAGCCTCACCATTGCAATCAATGCCATTGCCATGAATGCAGCCTTATCATTTCCGTGAATGCAGCCTCACCATTGCAATCAATGCAGCCTCACCATTGCAATCAATGCAGCCTCACCATTGCAATCAATGCAGCCTTACCCTTGCCATAATTGCAGCCTTACCATTCCAATGAATGCAGCCTCACCATCAGTGCATTCGGATTGATGCCCATCTGCAGCCTCAGAGGGGACAGGGAGGGGGGGGGGGGCGGGACGAGTGCCAACAGATTACATACAGGAGAATCTCCTGTTTACTCAGTGGCCTCTTTATTACAAAGTCCCACCTCCTATGATAGAAAGAACAGTCATCTAATGGCAGCCCAGGAGATGGGACTTCCTATTACGGACGCCGCAGAGTAAACAGGAGATCCTCTTGTATGTAATCTGACGGCACTCGTCCCGCCCCCTCCGAGGCAGTGCCAATAAATACAGTATATATTTTTTGTGGCCCTGGGGGGGGGGGGCACAAAAGATATATATATCCAAATCACCAGGGGGGCCGTATTAAACAGGAACACAGGCCGCAATTGGCCTGCGGGCCGGACTTTGGACATGCCTGGTTTAAGTCTTCCTATGTTCTTACAGGCTATCTTTCTTCAAAACTATTTTCATCAATATTTTCTTTATATGCATGGCAGATTTTAGCCCATGCTGGCTACAAGGGCTGTGTTTCTAATTGTGGACTTGTGCGCCAGTGCCTGGGGCAGCAGGGTTAAAACATCAAGTCTTAAAATGTCCAAATTGTGATAAATATTTCCTTACTGTTGGCAAGGAGAGTGCAGAGAATGCTAAATCATGTTGCAAGGCTTTTTATTGGTCTGGAAACCTAAAATGATTTCTCATTTCTGTTGTTTGATGGTCTGTACATTTGAAAAGTATTTTTTTCATATAAACCAGACCAATAATGCAGTTTAGTGTAAGTTTTTAATAAAAGAATGATTCTGACACAAAGGGAGAAGTATTACAGCAGGTTATTATCCATGAGTTAGGGCAGCATGATGTCTACACACTGCCCTGTTAGTTTTATGTTGGGTAGAGCCACCAGATTTGGTTTTGAGTGGGATAGGATTTGCATTAAACAAGGAAAAAGAGAGTGACAATCCTCTCATATAAATAAATATGTAGACAAAGGTGACCATCAAATAAGGGGATTAAAGCAAAAAACAAACAGTGAACCCCCCCCCCCCCCCCCAAGAAAACCCAGCTCCTCAATGTTGTAAAAAAGTCAAGAGTAAAATCTCAGTAGAGATCTCAGTAGATATGAAAAAAAAGGCAAAGAGCGGTAAAAAAACTGAAATGAAAATAAATAAATAAGAAAAATAGAAATAAATATATGCGGTGCATTCTAGCACATTATGACATTAACTTGCAGGGAAATGTTTTTTTCAAGACTTTACTACTGCTTCACCATTATTATTGGCAAAAATAAATTCTGTTTGGTCTTGGCCACGTGTTTGAATCTATCTTTGCTGTTAGCACCATCTAGTGGTGACCAGAAACAACTTAATGTTTGGGGCCCGTAAACCTGCTCTGCAAAGTTAAATGAGCAATCAGTCTCCCAGTAGCAGATTTTTCAGAGCACAGCAGGATGCACTCAGAGCCAGGAGACTGCAGATTGTGTTTCTGGTAACAGGAATTATCATCAGTCACAAAACTAGTATTTTTTTTTTTTTTTAGGGAAGTGCAATTTGCCTTACTAGACTGAGAATCTGCTTATATATAACAACTATAAGTAATTCTGATTATACTTTATATTATGCTAGGAACACACAAATCATTTTTGTTTGACGTAAGGAAATAGCTGATATTTTCATTCTTCAAAAGATTACGGAGTGTTATATGCATACAACAGTCTTATTAAAGGCCACATGGACACATAATAATAGTAAAATGTTTTTGGACAGAATTCAATGCTTGTCTTCAACATACTGTTCATAATTTTACAAATGTCAAAAAAGTAGCAATATATTTGGCAACTGCTCAGAGAATAAGTAAGTGACAAATGTTTTAACAAGCAAATAAATATTCAGTATATTTTTATCATTAATAAACTCTTGAATGACACTGTGCTTTCCACATACACACAAGTGTAAAGGCAAAAACAGCTTGGATGAATATTGTATTGGAGATTATATTACAAGAATTTCCTTTCTGTAGGCATACGTGGCTATATATTGATTAGTATGTTGACAACACCAAAGTGATGACTTTGGAGTTGCCAAAAAATCCCTTGAATACTATGGGCAGCAAGGAAAACTGACAAATGCATCTCTCAACCCAATCTATTACTAGATGCCCAGATGACTGAGCTGAAGGTGTCCTGCTTTGGACACACGAGAAGAACTAATTCAATGGAAAAGTCAATTATGCTTTGAAAAATTGAAGGCAAAAGAAGAAAAGGATGACTAACGACTGGGTGGGTGAATACTGTCACAGAAATTATGAGCATGCGAAGATATAAGACCCAAACAGAAGATGGATCATTCTGAAGAAACACTATCCATATCTAGGTCAGTAGAAGTTGACATCGACTTGATGGCACTTAACAATGAAAATATTGCCTCTGTTTTCAGTTACATTTGCAGTGACAACTATAGGCTTGTCTTGATAGCATTTCTTAACATTCTCTTGGTACATTAGGTACACTGCACACTGCCAACAGCAACACTCTGACATTAATGGTGCTCAATTAAAATTGATGTTCTAATACATGTTGAGAAACTTTCATAAGGCCATAATATCACCGCTAGTAGGGATGAGCCGAACACCCCCCTGTTCGGTTCGCACCAGAACTTGCGAACAGGCAAAAAATTTGTTTGAACACGCGAACACCGTAAAGGCTATAGGACAGGAACATGAATAATCAAAAGTGCTAATTTTAAAGGCTTATATGCAAGTTATTGTCATAAAAAGTGTTGGGGACCTGGGTCCTGCCCCAGGGGACATGGATCAATGCAAAAAAAGTTTTAAAAACGAACATTTTTTCGGGAGCAGTGATTTTAATAATGCTTAAAGTGAAACAATAAAAGTGTAATCTCCCTTTCGTACCTGAGAGGGTGTCTATAGTATGCCTGTAAAGGGGCGCATGTTTCCCGTTTTTAGAACAGTCTGACAGCAAAATGACATTTCAAAGGAAAAAAAGTCATTTAAAACTACTCGCGGCTATTAATGAATTGCCGGTCCGACAATACACATAAAAGTTCATTGATAAAAACGGGCATGGGAATTCCCCACAGGGGAACCCCAAACCAAAATTTTTTAAAAAAATGACGTGGGGTCCCCCTAAATTCCATACCAGGCCCTTCAGGTCTGGTATGGATATTAAGAGGAACCCCGGCCAAAATTTTTTTTTAAAAATGGCGTGGGGTCCCCCTCAAAATCTATACCAGACCCTTCAGGTCTGGTATGGATTTTAGGGGAACCCCACACCAAAATTTAAAAAAAAATGGTGTGGGGTCCCCCTAAAAATCCATACCAGACCCTTATCTGAGCACGCAACCTGGCAGGCTGCAGGAAAAGAGAGGGGGACGAGAGACCCCCTCCTGAACCATACCAGGCCACATGCCCTCAACATTGGGAGGGTGCTTTGGGGTAGCCCCCCAAAACACCTTGTCCCCATGTTGATGAGGACAAGGGCCTCATCCCCACAACCCTTGGCCGGTGGTTGTGGGGGTGTGCAGGCGGGGGGCAGAAGACACCGACGCCGCAGAGGAAGATGCCGGATGAGAACACCGGAGGAAGAACCAGAAGAACCAGAAGAACCAGACGAAGAAGAAGATGGAGGAAGAAACCAAGGGAGATAGAAAAAAGAAGAAAGAAGATAGAAGAAAGAAGAGGCATTTAAATAAAGGAATTGTCAAAAACTGTCTCTTGTCATTTTTAACATTTTTGACACTTTTTTAGTGAAATGGTAGGGGTACCCCCTTACCATTTCACACATGGGGGAGGGCCGGGATCTGGGGGTCCCCATGTTAAAGGGGGCTTCCAGATTCCGATAAACCCCCCGCCCGCAGACCCCCCAAACCACCGCCCCCCCTCTTTTCCTATGGCCTGCCAGGTTGCATGCTCGGATAAGGGTCTGGCATGGTTTTTTGGGGGGACCCCACGCCGTTTTTTTTAAAAATTTTGCCGCGGAGTTCCCCTTAAAATCCATACCAGACCTGAAGGGTCTGGTATAGATTTTGAGGGGGGCCCCACACCATTTTTTTTTTAAATTTTGGCCGGGGTTCCCCTAATATCCATACCAGACCTGAAGGGCCTGGTATGGAATTTAGGGGGATCTCCACGTAATTTGTTTTTTAAATTATGGTTCGGGGTTCCCCTGTGGGGAATTCTCATGCCGTTTTTATCAATTAACTTTTATGTGTATTGTCAGACCGGCAATTCATTAATAGCCGCGAGTAGTTTAAATGACTTTTTTTCCTTTGAAATGTCATTTTGCTGTCAGACTGTTCTAAACACAGGAAAGATGCGCCCCTTTACAGGCATACTATAGACACCCCCCAGGTACGAAATTTAAAGGGATATTACACTTTTATTGTTTCACTTTAAGCATTATTAAAATCACTGCTCCCGAAAAGACGGACGTTTTTAAAACTTTTTTTTGCATTGATCCATGTCCCCTGGAGCAGGACCCAGGTCCCCAAACACTTTTTATGACAATACCAAGCATATAAGCCTTTAAAATTAGCACTTTTGATTTCTCCTATAGACTTTTGAAGGGTGTTCCGCGGCATTGGAATTTGCCGCTAACACCTCTAATTTTTCGCTGTTCGGCGAACATGAGTTCAACTCGAACTCGAAGCTCATCCCTTACCGCTAGATAGATCTCTTGATTCCAGACAGGAGGAATCATTGTATTCATGCTTTGCATGCTGTGTAAGCAAAATTCCATATTATTTGTGCTGTATGTCACAGCAGGAATCTTGTCAGACCAAGTAATACTTTTCCAATATTATTTATGCCTGCTGTAGTGTTACTTTTTTTAGCTAGCAAGGGTTAAATCTGTTGTGGACTTCTACTACTTTAGACCATAATCTTTAAGACTCTATAAAGCACTGTACTCATAAAAGTTATTCTGAGCACTTTGCACAATTAAGCCCACAGAACTTCTGCACACTGGATTTTATTGCTTTTATTTTACACCATTCATTTTTAATTCAAGAGACATTTGTGTCTTATGCTGTTAACATTAATAAGCAGATGTACCTAATACGGTGGCCTATGAGTATGTGTTTGAAATACCCAGTATCTTTTCATAATGCATATGCTGGAAAAGGGAAATTCTTCACAATGCTACCAAGCCATTCTCACCCTGGAGTCAGCACACATTACAAGCTTTTAAAACAGCATATGCTGTACAGCTGAGAAGTCTCTATCTGTGATATTTCCTAGAACTGGTTTTGCTAGCTTACTAAGATTGTTAAGTGTCCTTTCTGTTTGCACTTATTGCACTCTGTAGAACTAGTTGTCTTAAAAGGTCAGTAAATATGAAAAACAAATAGCCTCATATAACAGAGCTATACATAGCATTCACCAATATTTATTTTACAATTTCAATGCTTGAGTAGAACCTAAGATACAGTAAGTCACAAGATCTTTGTGAACTTCCTGTAAATTAAAGTACACCTTTGTTTCCCAGTATTCGCCAGTTCTTTAGCAGATAGACTGTAGTTGTGATTGGAAGGCAGCTATCTGGCAATATGGAATGATTTTGCTGTCGACTCATTATTAACCTTAGATATATTAACCAGTTAGGCTCTAGAGCAGGGGTAGGCAACCATTCAGAGGTTGAGATCTACCGGTACAACATGGAGAAAAGCAAATATCCCCTAGAGGGGAGAAGTGGAGGGTGGGGTCTACTACAGGATGCCCTTTAAAACAACAAAAAAAAATCAAGCTCCTAATAAAAAGACAGCACCACAGTAGTGTCCTCTGTCCAATTCACATAACCCTCTCATAGCAGTGTGGTCTGCCCCCCTTCCCCCACAGTAGTGTTCTGTATCCCCCAATGCAGTTGTCTGCCCCCTCACATCACCCCTCCCACCACTGTAGTGTTCTATACCCACCACTGCTGTGTCCTCTGCCCCCTTCACATCACCCACCCCCCACATTGTAGTGTTTTCTCCTGCCTTTTTCCCCCCAGTAGTGTCCTGTACTTCCTCAAAACAGTGTTGTCTGACCCCTACACATCAACCCCCTGTGGTGTCCTATACCCCCCAAAGCTGTGTCCTCTGCTCCCTTCACATCACCCCCCTTATACTGTAATGTCCTCTGCCCCCTTCCTCCCCCCAGTAGTGTCCTTTACCCCCCAACACAATGTCGCTTTACCCCCTTCACATCAAGCTCCCCCCTGTAGTTTCCTATACCCTCCAATGCAGTGTCCTCTGCCCCCTTCACATCCCCCCCTCCACACTGTAGTGTCCTCTGCCCCCTTCCTCCCCCCAGTAGTGTCTTATACCCCCCAAAACAATGTCGCCCCCCCTTCACATCAACCCCCCAATAGTGTGCTCTGTCCCCCCTCCAACAGTGTACCCCTTCCTTGCACACAGCGCTGTGTAGGTAGCACTTACCTGCCAGTGTGTGTTCCTCAGAGTGGAGATCAGGAAACAGCACAGTGCTGGGTGGAAGATAGGAGCTGCCCGAGTTCATAATAGCAAGCTGGTAATTGATTGCTAGGACCTCTGCTCCTCTGCTCCCTTCACATCACCCCCTTACACTGTAGTGTCCTCTGCCCCCTTCCTCCCCCCAGTAGTGTCCTTTACCCCCAATACAATGTCGCTTTACCCCCTTCACATCAACCTCCCCCCTGTAGTTTTCTATACCCCCCAATGCTGTGTCCTCTGCCCCCTTCACATCCCCCCTCCACACTGTGGTGTCCTCTGCCCCCTTACTCCCCCCAGTAGTGTCCTATACCCCCCAAAACAATGTCGTCCCCCTTCACATCAACCCCCCCAATAGTGTGCTCTGTCCCCCCTCCAACAGTGTACCCTTCCATGCACACAGCGCTGTGTAGGTAACACTTACCTGCCAGTGTGTGTTCATCAGAGTGGAGATCAGGAGACAGCACAGTGCTGGGTGGAAGATGGGAGCTGCCGGAGTTCCGGACCGCCTAGCAACCAATCAATGAGTAGCTCCCGCCCCCAACCTCCATCCAGCTTCTGCCTCCCACTCTTTACTGCAGTTAACAGGAGAGTGGCGGAGGTTTGGGGAGGCAGGGCCACGATTACGATTCACCTGTCACACCCCGCACGGCTTGCAGACCACTGCTCTAGAGCCATGTACATATTTCAGTTATGGACCTATTATTAAGCCATAGTTTTGTTATCACTTATAATATACAAGTGAGAGGTACATTGTTTTTTAGGCAAGTAATGCTTTCTTTAAAGTGGACACCCCCCCTCCCCTTTTTATAGAAGAACACATAAAGATGACCTAAAACATAAATAAGTACACTTACCTACCTCCATGCTGCCATTCCTTCTCCTTTTTATAGTGCCTCTCTGCTGCCTGGGCCCTCGCTCCCGCACTGCCATTTCGAAAATCGTTTCCATAATTAGCTTGCACTTTAGTCCTAGTACACATGCTCGAGATGGAGCAAATAGTGTTAGGGGGCTTATTTCGCGCATGTGCCATATGACATCAAAATTGACTTATAAACAGAAAAACTGCTTTGAGATCTTAAAAGATCTCAGGAGAAAGCTTTTTTTTTTTAAACAGATGAATGTAACATTGTACAACGCATGCACAAGGTGAGCCACATGACGTCATGTGCTCCATCTTGTGCATGGGCAGTGCAACAATACTGAGAAATATTGCAAGATCTCACAGATTAAACACAAAATCTCCCTAAAGGCACTGATGGCGTTGTCTTCCCAGGGATATCAGTACCGGCAGGGAGATGTCATAAGTGCCTTCATGGAAACCAGGAAGTCGACTCAAGAAAGGTAAGTGAATCAATAAACTTACAAGAAACAGTGTTGCATACTGATGTGAGTTTTAGCAAAATAAGGGAAAAGTGATTTAGTCATCTAAAAGTTCCTAATTGTATTTATGCTTGTGTAGCACTCTCTAGTTAGGTAGGTGCTAAAGTGAGGATTTTTCTAGCACTAGCAGAGTAGGAACATTTAGGCAGGCCTAGCTGGTGGCTAGGCCTGTTTGTTTTCATTCTGGGCTGGGAGTGGCTCAGTGTAGCAGCTGGTGACTCACAGGCAGCATCACTGAGACCTCCCTCTTCTTTATAGAAGATTATAGAAAGATAGGAGGAGAGGAGAGGTGGAGCTGCCTAGGGTATTCTAAGGGGCCCTGACATATCCCCAACCTGGACTGGCAGGGGGCAGGCCTCCTCGAATACTCGGGGTCAGCCCAACTGGTGAGGAGTTGTAGTTGTTAAGAGCTTGGAGATGGAATGCTAGGCTAGCAGGCCTTTGAGGGAGCCCCCCAGTCGGGGGGGGGGGGTGACCTTGGGCCTCCGCTTGGGTGTGGATGGAGCCCTTCAAGAAATCATGAAGATGTTCTGGACAGGAAGCACAGGAGGAGCAAGAGAGGACAGCAGGAGAGAGCATTGCCGGGCAAGTCTCCAGGGAGAGGAACAACTGGTTGCAGCCAGGAAAGGGCTGGTGAGTGACATGCACAGTCAGGAGGACTGGTGAGGCACACCTGAGAGGACTGGGAGCATGCAGTCTGGGGTGGGTGCAGAGCCAATGGAGTGGACTGTGGTGTCATGGGCAGTGGAGAAGGGCAGCTGCAGCCAGGAGGGCTGGCAGGGCCTGAAGATGGGTTACTAGGCTCAGTAACCACACGTGGGACAGCTAGCACCAACTTTATATTTCTGCTACACTTAGCAGCCTCTGCCTGCAGGAGGAAAAATGGAGTGTGTATACTAGCATGTATATAGTTTGTCCCAGCAAGTTCTGCAAAATTCCATTGGGCATCCCATACTTCCTATACCCCATCCAAGTTCAAATCCCTCAATAAAACATAAAAACAAGCACATGGACAGTTGTTTGCCTTGGAGTGTCTGAGAGGTGAACGTTTTTTTTTTTTTTACCTTAATGCATTCTATGCATTAAGGTAAAAAACCTTCTCTGCTGCAGGATCCCCCCAACCCCCCCCCCCTTATTCTTATCTGAGCCCGATCCAATCCAGCGACATACATGAGAGCAGCGGCTTTCGTCACTGTCACCCTCCTCATTGGGCATATTGATAGCAGCGAGAGCTGTTCAGCAGGAGCCATTGGCTCCTGCTTCTGTGGCGCGGGGGCAGGGCCAAGTCCCGCTGTCTGTGTCATCGCTCAAATTCAATGATGATTTAGGGAGCCATGTAATCTGCTGGTGTTTCTTCACTGTGTTTTATCAAGTCCAAAGTCAGCGCAGCCCTCTACCAGGAAATTCTAGAGCATGTCATTATTCCCTGTGCTGATCAGCTTGATGGAGATGCTGATTTCCTTTTTCAAGCAGGACTTGGCACTTTCCCATACTGCCAAAAGTACCAATATCTGGTTTAATGATCATGGTATTACTGTGCTTGATTGGCCAGCAAACTTGCCTAACCTAAACCCCACAGAGAATCTGTGGGGTATTGTCAAGAGGAAGATGAGAGACACCAGACCCAACAATTCAGACAAGCTGAAGGCCGCTATCAAAGCAACCTGGGCTTCCATAACACCTCAGCTGTGCCACAGGCTGATCACCTCCATGCCACACCACATTGATGCAGTAATTAATGCAAAAGGAGCCCCGACCAAGTATTGAGTGCATACGTACATGGACATACTTTTCAGTAAGCCAACATTTCTGTATTAAAAATTGAATTGAATTAATGAAGTAAATTAACTTTTTGATGATATTCTAATTTTATAAGATGCACCTGTAAAAAGGAGCAGGCACCTTGTAGTGTCTGCTTTTAGGCAAGATGGTTTCTTTTAAAAGTTTTAAAAAGGGTAGAATTCCCTTAAAATATCTTCAGCTAAAAAAAAAAAAAAAAAAGATTGTATAGATTAAGGAAAAGTTAAAACACCTACTTTTTTGTTATCTGTGTCCTGTTGGGGAGATTTATCTTCACTTCTTGTCCTGTAGACACCTCAGAAAGTGAAGGAAAGTCTTTCACTTCCTTGTGTCAATATTAATCGGGATTTTTTTCTCTAAAAACTCCTAAAATTGTTTACCATAATCAGTGTCCCTGTTGGAAGAATTCCCCTTTATTCTTGTGGCAGTGGAGGAGATTTACTAAAACTGGTGCACACAGAATCTGCTGCAGCTGTGCATGGTAGCCAGGGGCGTTGCTAGGTAGCAAAAAGACCAGGGGCTTCAGCCCGAAGTCAGAGCCCAGCACCGGGGGGGGGGGGGGGGGGTGATGGTGCGGCAGACAGTGGGGTTGTATGGAGGGGGGTGTTACCTACCTGACACACACTGACCTACCTGGCTGACACACACTGACCTACATGACATACACTGACCTACCTATCTGACATACACTGACCTACTTGACACACACTGACCTACCTATCTGACACACACTGACCTGCATGGCTGACATACACTGACCTACATGACATACCTGACACGCACTAATCTAGCTGATACGCACTGACCTACCTGACACACACTGACCTACCTGACACACACTGACCTACCTATCTGACATACACTGACCTACCTATCTGACACACACTGACCTACCTATCTGACACACACTGACCTACTTGATACACTGACCTACCTGACACACACTGACCTACCTATCTGACATACACTGACCTACCTACCTGACACACACTGACCCACCTATCTGACCTACCTGACACACACTGGCCTACCTATCTGACCTACCTGACACACACTGACCTACCTATCTGACATACACTGACACACACTGACCTACCTATCTGACATACACTGACCTACCTATCTGACATACACTGGTCCACACTGACCTACCTGACATGCACTGACCTACCTGCCCTTGCCCCCTTAAAGCCTAAGTTTATTTATTTAAAATTTGCCAAGGGGCAGTCAAATCATCAAATGCAGCCACTGTGCCCCGTCAAATGCAGCCACTGTTCCCCGTCAATTGCAACCACTGTGCCCCATCAATTGCAACCACTATGCCCCGTGAAATGAAGCCACTGTGCCCGTCAAAAGAGAGAAGAGAGAGAATAGACACAGAGAAGAAGAGAGAGAGGAGAGAAGGGGAGAAAGAGAGAAAGCGAGAGAGAGAAGGTGAGCGAGAAACACAGAGAGAGAGTGACACCTTTTTTTTTTTAAATCTTCGTTCTGTCCCACTCCCAGTCACAGTCACCATGGCCGTTATGCAGCGTGACTCTGGAGGTTGAGGGAGAAGGCGGCGTCACGTTCTCCTGATCTCCTTCTGCTTTCCTTAGGCCAGGCGGCATATCACTCCGCCTGTCAGTCAGTGCAGTGGGCGGCGCCGCAACGGCCGAATCACACAGGTAAATTGCGGCTGCCGCCGCTGCTGTCTGCCCTGTTTTCTCTCCCTTTCTCTTCACTGCAGGATAGGGTTGCCCCCTTTTCTTTAAGCCAAACCTGTACACTTTAGAGGTGCATGGCAAAAAATTTTGGAAAAAAAGCTGCATGGCAAATATTAGCACAACACATTTTGGAATGGATTTACACCTCTATTCATACATTATTATATGTGTATGGCGACTGCACAGTATATGTTTAAATAAGATGGGAGTGTATTAATACTTTATCCTTTGCGGTTTCCACCATCATTCACAATTCTTTTTTCACATTTAAATTAATATACACTATAGGATTGTAAAGACCTGGGACACCTTTGGGTGCATTAAAGAGAGCAATAATGCAGGACGCTTTATTGGTGAGTGTTACCCCCCATAATACAGGGGTCAGTGTTACCCCTCTATAATTTAGGGGCCCCTCATAGAGGACCTCCATTAGATCAGAGTCCCCTTATATCAGTGCTCCTCTTAGAGACCCAAAAAAATTAAAATGGAAAAAATGCAGCACAACCTCCCCCTATAATTATATTCATATATGAAAAAATAGTTGTGAATGATGGTGGAAACCCCCAAGGATAATCCAAGTATTAATACACTCCAGTCTTATTTAAACATATACTGTGCAATCTCCACACACATATAATACTGTATGAATAGAGGTGTAAACCTCCAATTCATTCCAAAATGTGCTAATATCCAATTTACTTTTTCGGATATTAGCAAAATACATTTTGCAATGGATTTACACCTCTATTCCTACAGTATTATATGTGTGTGGCGATTGCACAGTATATGTTTAAATAAGATTGGAGTGTATTAATACTTGGATTACCCTTGGGGGTTTCCACCATCATTCACAATTATTTGTTCACATTTAAATTAATATAATTATAGGGGGAGGTTGCACTGCATTTTAAATTATTTTTGCATAGTTTTTTTTTGAGGAGTTTTAGTTTTATTTTAGGTGTTTTTTTTTTTTTTTTTTTTTAGATCAGAGTCCCCTATATCTGATCCTCTTTAGAGACAAACCGTCAGTCTCTAAGGGGGGTGCTGATATAAGGGGACTGTAATATAATGGGTTTCTCTGAGGAGAGGGAGGGGGAGGTAATATAAGGACAAACTGATCTAATGTGGGTGCTGATACAAGGAGAGTTTCCCTTATTTAGTAGAGGCCTCAAGCGAGGGGTCTCTTTGGTGCTGATCTATTGGCGGGTGCTGACTGCTGATCTAATGGGTCACCAGCAGTCAGCACCCCCTCTACATTAGCTCAGAGTCCCCTTATATCAGCACCCCCTTAGATATCTCTAATAGATCAGTGACCCCTCCCCCCCCATCAGTGTCCCCTGCCCCTAAAGACGCCAATTAGACTGCCTTACCATGAGCCGCTTAGAGTCAGGAAGTGTGGGTGCCGGAGTTTGGGGGCGGAGTGAAGCTGCTCTTCTGTAGTGCCATTTTCCCTCCTTCCATTGTATGGGGGGGCTTGGGGAGAAGGCATAGTAGAGGCAGATGCTGCATCGCTGTGGTGGGGAGGTGGGGGGAGGGAGGTAAGAGAGGAGGAGGCAGGAGAGAGAGGGGGTGCTGACACAGAGGAGGGTGGTGCTGACAGAGAGGGGGAGGGCTGACAGAGAGGTGGAGGGCTGACAGAGTGGGTATAGGCTGACAGAGTAGGGGACGCTGACAGAGAGGGGGATGCTGACAGAGAGGGGGATGCTGACAGAGAGGGGGATGCTGACAGAGAGGGGGGTGCTGACAGAGAGGGGGGCGCTGACAGAGAGGGGGGCGCTGACAGAGGGGGGGGCACTGACAGAGAGGGGGACGCTGACAGAGGGGGGGCACTGACAGAGAGGGTATGGGCTGACAAAGGGGGTGCTGACAGAGAGGGGGGTACTAGGGGGGTGGGCTGACAGAGAGGGGGGTGCTGACTGGGGGGTGGGCTGACAGAGAGGGGGGTGCTGACAGGGGGTGGGCTGACAGAGAGGGGGTGCTGACAGGGGGGTGGGCTGACAGAGAGGGGGGTGGGCTGACAGAGAGGGGGGTGCTGACTGGGGGGTGGGCTGACAGAGAGGGGGTGCTGACAGGGGGTGGGCTGACAGAGAGGGGGTGGGCTGACAGAGAGGGGGTGCTGACAGGGGGTGGGCAGACAGAGAGGGGGGTGCTGACAGGGGGTGGGCTGAGAGAGGGGGGGTGCTGACAGGGGGTGGGCTGACAGAGAGCGGGGTGCTGACTGGGGGGTGGGCTGACAGAGAGGGGGTGCTGACAGGGGGGTGGGCTGAAAGAGAGGGGGTGCTGACAGGGGGGGTGGGCTGACAGAGAGGGGGTGGGCTGACAGAGAGGGGGTGCTAAAAGGGGGTGGGCAGACAGAGAGGGGGGTGCTGACAGGGGGTGGGCTGAGAGAGGGGGGGTGCTGACAGGGGGTGGGCTGACAGAGAGGGGGGTGCTGACTGGGGGGTGGGCTGACAGAGAGGGGGGGTGCTGAAAGGGGGGTGGGCTGACAGAGAGGGGGTGCTGACAGGGGGGTGGGCTGACAGAGAGGGGGTGGACTGACAGAGAGGGGGTGCTGACAGGGGGGTGGGCTGACAGAGAGAGGGTGGGCTGACAGAGAGGGGGTGCTGACAGGGGGTGGACTGACAGAGAGGGGGGTGCTGACAGGGGGGTGGGCTGACAGAGAGGGGGGTGGGCTGACAGAGAGGGGGTGCTGACGGGGTGGGTAGACAGAGTGGGGTGCTGACAGGGGGGTGGGCTGACAGAGGGGGGGTACTGACAGGGGTGGGCTGACAGAGAGGGGGGTGCTGACGGGGGTGGGCTGACAGAGGGGGGTGCTGACAGGGGGGTGTGCTGACAGAGGGGGGGTGGGCTGACAGAGAGGGGGTGCTGACAGGGGGGGGTGGGCTGACAGAGAGGGGGGTGCTGACTGGGGGGGTGGGCTGACAGAGAGGGGGGTGCTGACAGAGGAGGGTGGGCTGACAGAGGAGGGTGGGCTGACAGAGAGGGGGGTGCTGACAGGGGGGTGGGCCTGACAGAGAGGGGGGTGCTAGGGGGGTGGGCTGACAGAGAGGGGGGTGCTGACTGGGGGGTGGGCTGACAGAGAGGGGGGTGCTGACAGGGGGTGGGCTGACAGAGAGGGGGTGCTGACAGGGGGGTGGGCTGACAGAGAGGGGGGTGGGCTGACAGAGAGGGGGGTGCTGACTGGGGGGTGGGCTGACAGAGAGGGGGTGCTGACAGGGGGGTGGGCTGACAGAGAGGGGGGTGGGCTGACAGAGAGGGGGTGCTGACAGGGGGTGGGCAGACAGAGAGGGGGGTGCTGACAGGGGGTGGGCTGAGAGAGGGGGGGTGCTGACAGGGGGTGGGCTGACAGAGAGCGGGGTGCTGACTGGGGGGTGGGCTGACAGAGAGGGGGTGCTGACAGGGGGGTGGGCTGAAAGAGAGGGGGTGCTGACAGGGGGGGTGGGCTGACAGAGAGGGGGTGGGCTGACAGAGAGGGGGTGCTAAAAGGGGGTGGGCAGACAGAGAGGGGGGTGCTGACAGGGGGTGGGCTGAGAGAGGGGGGGTGCTGACAGGGGGTGGGCTGACAGAGAGGGGGGTGCTGACTGGGGGGTGGGCTGACAGAGAGGGGGGGTGCTGAAAGGGGGGTGGGCTGACAGAGAGGGGGTGCTGACAGGGGGGTGGGCTGACAGAGAGGGGGTGGACTGACAGAGAGGGGGTGCTGACAGGGGGTGGGGCTGACAGAGAGAGGGTGGGCTGACAGAGAGGGGGTGCTGACAGGGGGTGGACTGACAGAGAGGGGGGTGCTGACAGGGGGGTGGGCTGACAGAGAGGGGGGTGGGCTGACAGAGAGGGGGTGCTGACGGGGTGGGTAGACAGAGTGGGGTGCTGACAGGGGGGTGGGCTGACAGAGGGGGGGTACTGACAGGGGTGGGCTGACAGAGAGGGGGGTGCTGACGGGGGTGGGCTGACAGAGGGGGGTGCTGACAGGGGGGTGTGCTGACAGAGGGGGGGTGGGCTGACAGAGAGGGGGTGCTGACAGGGGGGGGTGGGCTGACAGAGAGGGGGGTGCTGACTGGGGGGGTGGGCTGACAGAGAGGGGGGTGCTGACAGAGGAGGGTGGGCTGACAGAGGAGGGTGGGCTGACAGAGAGGGGGGTGCTGACAGGGGGGTGGGCTGACAGAGAGGGGGGTGCTGATAGAGGGGGGTGCTGACTGGGGGGGTGGGTTGACAGAGAGGGAGGGTGCTGACCGAGAGGGGGGTGGGCTGACAGAGGGTATGGGCTGACACAGAGGAGTGGGCTGACAGAGAGGGGGATGGGCTAACAGAGAGGGGTGTGCTGACTGAAAGGGGCGGGATGACAGAGGAGGGTGGCTTACAGAGAGGCACACTGACAGACGCTGACAGACTGGAGGAAAGGCCGATAACAGACCTCAGTAAAGAGGAGACACATCGCGCGCCAGGCAGGGAGGCGGGACTCCGGGCGGCCAAGATCACCCACAGTCCAGCCCAGCCCCGCCTCCGCATGTAACCATTTACCACCTCCACCGGGCCAATCACAGATATGTCCGCCGCCTGCACCTCCAATTACAGAGCGCCCGCTGCCCAGCCCTTGTATGTGACAGAGATGTCAGTGGGCACGGGAATCGGGATGCGCCGCTCTCAATCTTGCGGCCGGGGCTACTGTTTACAGGACAGCTGAGACATGTCTGTATGCAGCCGCGCTGCATAACTAAGCAGGAAAAAGAGGTGAGCGCTGCGGGGGGGGGTGAGGGAGGTGGCGGTCCGATGGCTCAGTGCCTGTACATGCCTGCTCGTCTCTCCTCCACCTCCAATGCAGCCCGCCGCAGCCGCGACCCGCCCGCTATTTTCTCCTCCTCCCGCCGCTGAGACTCGGGGCTATGGGCTCCACATTCGGGGCTCCAGCCTCGATAGCCACCCCCTGGCGACGCCTCTGATGGTAGCCAACCAGCTTCTAACTTCAGCTTGGTAAGCAGTGTTAATTTCGTTGACTAAAACAACTAAAACATTTTAGTCGACTAAATGAATATTATTCTAGTCTACTAAAATACGACTAAAACTAAAACAATTGAGATGACTAAAATACGACTAAAACTAAAATTCCATTTTAGTCAAATGACTAAAGTGGGACTAAAACTAAAATGCCACTTTAGTCAAAAGACTTATGCCACGTACACATGATCAGATTTTCCGACGGGAAATGTTGGATGGGAGCTTGTTGGTGGTAAGTCTGACCGTGTGTATGCTCCATCGGACATTTGTTGTCGGACTTTCCTAAACAAATGCTGGCTAGCAGGTTCTCCAATTTTCTGCCAACAAATGTTTGTTGCCTGACTTCCTGATCGTGTGTACACAAGTCCGTTACACAAAAGTCCACGCATGTTCGGAATCAAGTACGAGCCGGAAGCGCTCGGTCTTGTAAAACTAGTGTTCGCAATAGGGATATCACGTACGTCTTGTAAGTCACTACATTTGTAATTGTTGGCCAACATTTGTGTGACTGTGTGTATGCAAGACAAGTTGGAGCCAACACCCTTCGAACAAAAATTCACGGTTTTGTTGTCAGAAAGTCCGATCATGTGTACGGGGCATAAGACTAAAACTAAATTGAAATTTGACTTCAAAATTAACACTGGTCTGTAGTGCATGTTCATTCCTCAATACCATAAATAATAACATATTAGATTTTCACTCCAGCAGTATAATGAGTTTGGAAATTGTAGATTGCATTACAATTTAATTACACCCATTCAATTTTAAAATTGTAAAATGAGGACATAGGACATTTTAGTTGACTAAAATATACTGGGATTTAGTTGACTAAATATGACTAAAACTATCGCAGAAGACTAAAATTGGACTAAAAATAAAATGCCATTTTAGTCCTAAAAATTACTAAAACTAATATGAAATTGGCTGCCAAAATTAACACTGTTGTTAAGTGAAGCTTTGACAATAAGGCTGGGTTCACACTGGTACGAAAAACACTCTGACATTGGGAGCCTATGTCGCAAGACGTGCGAAAATCAATATTTTCCTATGAGAGCCGTCTTAAATGGTCTGACTCAAGTCAGTCCGACTTTGAAAATGCTCCCTGCACTACTTTGGTCCGACTTTGATCCTACTTCAGCCCATTGAATATCACTGAAGTCAGATCAAAGTCGGATCGCAGTCCTGACTGATCTGACTTTGGCATGCACTTGTGCTCTGTTGATCTTGAAGGGGAATTCCATGCCAAATAAAAAAAAATGCATGAGTTCCCCCTCCAAGATCATACCAGGCCCTTCGGTCTGGTATGGATTTTAAGGGGAACCCCCACGCCAAAAAACCGTACCCACAAAATCCATACCAGACCCTTATCTGAGCGCGCAGACTGGCAGGTCAAGAAAGGGGGTGGGGACAAACGAGTGCTCCCCCTCCTGAACCTTACCAGGCCGCATGCCCTCAACATGGGGGGGTGGGCGCATTGGGGCAGGGGGGCCTTGCACTCCCCCACCCCAAAGCACCTTGTCCCCATCTTGATGAGGACAAGGGCCTCTTCCCGACAACCGGGGGGGCTTATAGGAATCTTGAAGCCCCCTTTAACAAGGGTGCCCCCAGATCCCAGCCCCCCATCCTATGTGAATGAGTATGGAGTACATTGTACCTCTACCCATTCACCTAAAAAAAAAGTATAAAAAATAAAACGCAGTACAGAGGTTTTTTAAAGTAATTTAACAGGACAGCTCCGGCGTCGATGGCCACGCCCCCATCGTTATCTAAGAAATGCTTGACATTGGCGTGGACAGATCAGCGGGAAGCAGCATCGGAGGAGGGTCATCGGTTGAAGCGGCAGCAGAGGAAGAAGCACACAGGATAAAGTAGACAGGAGAAAGAAGAAGACTGGAAGAAGAAACGGGAGAAGGAGAAGCTCGGAGGAGGAAGAAGCGGGAAAGGAGAAGACCGGAGCAAGAAGGAGGAATAAGACATTTTTAATAAAAGACCCCTTACTCATTCACATGGGGGGGATCGGGATCTGGGGGCCTTTCAGATTCCGATAAGCCCCCCGCCCGCAGACCCCGACAACCACCAGCCAGGGTTGTTGGGATGAGGCCCTTGTCCCCATCAACATGGGGGCAAGGTGCTTTGAGGTGGGGGGTACAGAGCCCCCTCTGCCCCAAAGCACCCACCTCCCATGTTGAGGGCATGCGGTCTGGTATGGTTCAGGGGGCACGCTTGCTCGTCCCCTCCCTTTCCTGGCCTGACGGCTGCATGCTTGGATAAGCGTCTGGTATGGATTTTGGGGGGACCCCACGCCATTTTAAAAAAAATTGGGCGTGGGGGGGTCCCCCATTTTTTCCAGTTTTGTAATATTGTTTCTGATAAGTCCCTTGCGCCTTGTTATGTACACTTAAATAATATAAAGCATTCTTTAAATAAACCAAAAATTTATGTTTGCTGGCTTCTCAAGTCATTATTTTGAAGCCTATATCTAAAACATAATTAACTTTGCAATTTTAGCCATGGTTAATGCCAAATTTCATCTGTCCGTTCTGCATTTTTTTCTATAGTACTCCATGTATCTAACATATGTCACGACTGTTAAAACCATTTTACATAAAGCTATAAAACTGACCAATTATAATATACTAGTGGAGCATAACTGCTGGCTATGTGAATATCTGAAGATCATATATTAATGCCAGACATGGTAAGATGCTCATCAATAATTCACTGGAAACTCTACAAAGCCTGTATTATTTGATAGAACCTGAACTTTCTTTGGCCTCATTATTCCCCACTGAATGCTACAAAATGCTCGAATCATGCCACAAAAATTTATATGGCACTGGGGTCACATAAACCATTGGGTAGAAACTTTTACAGGAGTAAAGATGAGCAATGACTCAAAAATGATGCATAACAACTCCAATAAAAAGTATTTAGTCCTCAGAGAGTAAGTTGCTTGTTCTGTGGATTTGTTTCCTTACCGTTATAATACTTAGCAATTCTTTTCGGTCAATCGATCCATTTCCATCTGCATCATATAGTTTAAAATACCACTTTAATTTCTGATCAATTTTTCCTCGTAAAACCAAGTTGATTGCAGCTATAAATTCCAAAAAGTCAATAAATCCATCCTGGGAATGAACAGTGAAAATACATTGTAAACAAAAAGTAGTAATACAAATTTTGTCTTGAAACATTACATAGCTTAGTCTACTCATCCATTGAAAAAACAAAGACATAATTTGCAACTTAAAAACCCAAAACCCACAGTTGATCCAGAGAAAGCTAAATATCCATATGAAGCCTGATTCATTTTTTCCCAACAGAGAATAAAATCTCCAAAGGCAACTGTTTATTGCCCTTTTCATTCTTTTCAACATCCAATCTGGATATTCAAGAGATTTCAATCTGCCGTAAGATTAAATGTTAACCCTGTATAAAACTCAGTGTTAGTGCAGTTGCGTGCTTAGATCATTTAGGATTACAACCAGCATCCCTCGAAAGACTATTTCTCACAGGGGATTAACAATAAGTACCTGCCTTTACAAGGCTATTCCAACATCTTCATGAAGCATCAGGGCCAGTTCACACTGGTCCGACATGCGCTCTGACTGCCAGGGCACAAGTCGCATGGCATGTCAAAATCAATGGCTCCTTTTGAGAGCCGTCTTAACTGGTCCAACTTTAAAAAAGTTTACTGCACTACTTTGGTCTGACTTGGGCGTGATTTTAGCTCATTGATTTGAATGGAAGTCGCATCCAAGTCGGATCATCATCTTAACTGATCCGACTTGTGGCATGTGACTTGTGCTCTGAGGATCTCAAGGGAGAACCCCACGTCAAAATGTAAAAAAAGATGGCGTGGGGTCCAGTCTTAATTTTTAATCAAGGACTTGTCAAAAACGGTCTCTTGTTTTTTGTAACACTACACTGCTTTTTTTGGGGCAAATGGGTAGGGGTACCCCATACTCATTCACACGGGGGGGGGGGGGTTTCCAAATTCTGATAATCCCCCTGCCCGCAGGATAACAGAATAACATAAATATGGAAATCATTGTTTTCAATGGTGCCCTTTCACATCAATGCAACTCAGCATAAAGCGATTGTGGAAAAGGTTCCTGCGCTACTTTGGTGTGCTTTCAGTATGATTTGGTCCCAGAGACTTCAACAAAAGTGCACAGAAAACATATGCAATTCTGTAATAATTTGGAAAGCAATTTAATTTGTTTTAACCCTACGCTCTCTTTGCAGGCAAATTCTTGGCCCCTCAAAGAGCAGCAACAGCAGCAGCAACCTTTGAATACTAGCCATAAAATTCCATGCAAAAAGACACAGGATTAAACTCACAAACAAGTCACATTATATAATCACACCTGATATGTAATCAAATTCGCATTGCACTAGTGTGAACCAAGCCTAACAAAAAATTTGCTTACTTAAACAAATCCAAAATTGTGTGGTATGAAAGAATACAAAGATCTGACATCCAGCGTACAGGAGCAGTACCTCATTCATTAGATTTAATATACAGTATACTTTATATCTCATAAAAAGGAGACCAAAATAAGAATCTAACCATTTGCACATAAGTTTATTAAGGGATTCAGTGCTGGAAACTACAGGTGGTTCAGGTGGTTTGTGTATTGTAGGTAAAAGACAGCCACAGTGGGATTATCTGCTGTCAAAAACAAGGCCAGTTTTTCAGAAATTAAACCCAGAGCAATATCATAATCAATCAGCTTGAAAAGATCTTACTAAAACTGTCTACCTGGATCAGAACTTAAAACTTCATAGGTATACAAAATAGACTGTTGACTGAGAGCTTCCTTTTTCTTATTGGCAAGAAAGTGTCAAAAACCACCACACTGCCACCTTTATCAGCCTGATGAATGGTAAGAACTATTCCTAATGCTGTGTACACACGAGCGGACTTTTCGACCGGACAGGTCCGACGGACTATCCAATGGACTTTCGGCGGACTTCCAACGGACTTTCCCAATGAACGGACTTGCCTACACACTATCACACCAAAGTCCGACGGATTCGTACGTGATGACATATGACCGGATTAAAATAAGGAAGTGGATAGCCAGTAGCCAATAGCTGCCCTAGCGTCGGTTTTCGTCCATCGGACTAGCATACAGACGAGCGGACTTTTCGATAGGAACTGGGTCCGGCGGAGTTCCGACGTAAAGATTTGAAACATGTTCCAAATCTAAAGTCTGTCAGATTTTCGACCGAAAAAGTCCACTGCAGATCTGATGAAGCCCACACACGGTCGAATTGTCCGCCGGACTCGGTCCGTCGGACCAGTCCGGTTGAAAAGTCTGCTCGTGTGTACGTGGCATAAGGACCATCGTGATGTCGTTCCAGTCTTCCTAATCCATAGAGTTGAGTGGAGGCCATCTTTCCTTCACTCATCTCTATAACCAGCTGCCGCCAGTGCCAGATCGGTTCCCAGGGCTGCTGATCATCCAGGTAAGCCCACTGAAAAGCGGCAGGAGGGAGGGTGGACCCCTCCCACTGCTTCTAAAAGTGATCCAGCAGTGAATCCGCCACTCAGATCACTTTTATTAGAAAGACTGGAGCCTAAAGGGAAAAATTAATACGGGGTTATGGCATCTAGCTGCAGCCATAACCCCGTTATTAAAGGTCAAAGTCATGACATACTTTCCCAGTTAGGCGGTTGGCAAGTGGTAACGAAAATTACATCTGGATCATCCTGCTCTGTAGCACGCTCTGTTGGGGATAAAATAGGTCTGTCTGCAACCGCAGTGCCTTTTATGTTCAGAAAACTATTTTTGCAAAGAAATAATTCTTACACTTCTAATACCATCTACAATGATTTGATTTGGAACAAATTAAAATGATTAGTAGAGGAATCAGACAGTCAAACGCTTTTCCTGACTTTGTCAAATCAGTTGAGGATACATTTATCACAGAGACTATTTTTTAACATTCCTGTTGCGTTGAGGATATCTTGTATGACCTATGTTTCTTCCCGGATTCATGAGAAATGCTGAAATCTATCAACCTGAATGAACAGTTTGCAGAAAAGTTATTGCACAAACTCAGTTGAGATTTCTCTAAAACATAATCCCAGAGGAGTCATATTGTTGGCTATATAGTATCTCACCAAAGTGAGTAAACCCCTCTCATTTTTGTAAATATTTTATTATATCTTTTCATGTGACAACACTGAAGAGATAACACTTTGCTACAATGTAAAGTAGTGAGTGTACAGCTTGTATAACAGTGTAAATTTGCTGTCCCCTCAAAATAACTCAACACACAGCCATTAATGTCTAAACCGCTGTCAACAAAAGTGAGTACACCCCTAAGTGAAAATGTCTAAACAGGCCACAGAATGTGTCAATATTTTGTGTGGCCGCCATTATTTTCCAGCACTGCTTTAAACCTTTTGGGCATTGAATTCACCGGAGCTTCACAGGTTGCCACTGGAGTCCTCTTCCACTCCTCCATGATGACATCATGGAGCTGGTGGATGTTAGAGACCTTCCGTTTGAGGATGCCCCACAGATGCTCAATAGGGTTTAGGTCTGGAGACATGCTTGGCCAGTCCATCACCTTTACCCTCAACTTCTTTAGCAAGGCAGTGGTCATCTTGGAGATGTGGTTTGGGTCGTTATCATGTTGGAATACTTCCCTGCGGCCCAGTATCCGAAGGGAGGGAATCATGCTCTGCTTCAGTATGTCACAGTACATGTTGGCATTCATGGTTCCCTCAATGAACTGTGGCTGGCAGCAGTCATGCAGCCCCAGACCATGACACTTCCACCACCATGCTTGACTGTAGGCAAGACACACTTGTCTTTGTACTCCTCCTCACCTGGTTGCCGCCACACACACGCTTGACACCATCTGAACCAAATAAGTTTATCTTGGTCTCATCAGACCACAGGACATGGCTCCAGTAATCCAAGTCCTTAGTCTGCTTGTCTTCAACAAACTGTTTGCGGGATTTTTTCTGCATCATCTTTAGAAGAGGCTTTCTTCTGGGATGACAGCCATGCAGACCAATTTGATGCAGCGTGCGGTGTATGGTCTGAGCACTGACAAGCTGACCCCCCACCCCTTCAACCTCTGCAGCAATGCTGGCAGTACTCATACGTCTATTTCCCAAAGACAACCTCTGGATATGATGCTGGGCACGTGCACTCAACTTCTTTAGTTGACCATGGCAAGGTCTGCTCTGAATAGAACCTGTCCAGTTAAACCACTGTATGGTCTTGACCACTGTGCTGCAGCTCAGTTTCAGGGTCTTTACAATCTTCTTATAGTCTAGGCCATGTAGAGAAACAATTCTTTTTTTCAGATCCTCAGAGAGTTCTTTGTCATGAGGTTCCATGTTAAACTTCCAGTGACCAGTATGAGAGAGTGAGAGCGATAACACCGAATTTAACACACCTCCTCCCCATTCACACCTGAGACCTTGTAACACTAACGAGTCACATAACACCCGGAGAGGGAAAATAGCGAATTGGGCCCAATTTGGGCATTTTCACTTAGGGGTGTACTCACTTTTGTTGCCAGCGGTTTAGACATTAATGGCTGTGTGTTTAGTTATTTTGAGGGGACAGCAAATTTACACTGTTATACAAGATGTACACTGACTACTTTACATTGTAGCAAAGTGTCACTTCTTCAGTGTGGTCACATGAAAAGATAGAATTAAATATTTACAAAAATGTGAAGGGTGTACTCACTTTTGTGAGATATTGTATATTTCACCTCCTGCGGTGAACATATCCTAATTAAGCATATGGACCTTTTGGTACTGCAGTGTTAAATTCATGCAAGTGAATAAAAAAAGTCTTATTTATACATATGTGGCTGGTGACCCAAGTGTCCCTTGGGCTCATCTGTCCCTGGCAGAGCAGTGTGCCACTGGAAGATTGCTATATGTGCTTATTATGTCCCTGGAAGGGTCGAGAGCAGCTGGTGATCATACATTTTCCATCTCACTAACTGAAATATGAAGATGGCATATGTGCCGCATTTGTTTAGCATGTCCCTGGTGGAGTACACCAAATGTTTAACACATTCCTGGCAGAGAACACAATGTTCTTAAAACGTCCCACACTGAATGCAATGTGCACTTAGGGTAACCCATTAACAGTTATGACTCTAGTAGACTTCCCCATATGCAAATGTGGTGGTGAATGTCCCTCTTTTCTCTCATTTACAGTTTATAGTGTCCATATCTGAATAGCATGACAAGGATCTATACAAGTTTAGTGTCTGATCAGTAAAAAGTTTCCTTATCGTTTCAAGTGAACTTAAAATGTGTACCATATGTATTTTAGTACTTGACTCTTTGCCAGAAATTCCAGTTGGTGCTGAGCTTACCACAGAGCAGTTTTGTAAAATAATTTCCTCTTTTTTCCTCCATTACTTTAAGACAAAGCTGATCATTTATACTTTTTACCACCAACTATTACCTTACAGAAGAGAATTGATAAGTGCATTGATGAGTCAAAATCAAATAAAAAAACAAAAACAAAAAATAATACACAAAATAATAGACTTTTCTTTCACAGTACATTATTAACTTAGTCATTTACTGTAACCATTTCAAGATCAGTGACATATCACTGTTGAAAGTAGTCTGCCCCAACATATTATGCAATTAGCATGCATATAGGGCTTTCGTAAAAAGATGAACTAATGGCTGATGCCGCTGTTTAACTATTAATATCCTATTAAATGTATTTTAAAAACAAACATTGTAAGCACTGTACCTGAACTTGACTAGGTATCAACCTCTTGCATACACTGTAAGGTAGAGCTCAGAGACAGGAAGGGGGAAGCAGCGTAAGGAGCCACTCAGTTGTGCTGCAATGCTAGATGCATGCTCATAGGGAAGAGAGCAAAGTGAAAGAGAGGCTCATAAGTGTGCTGCTTCTCCATTTACTGTCCAGTTACAGGGTGAGGAGGAGACCTGTAGATGAAAGTGTAATTGCAGCAGAGAAAAAACAGGTTCCCTCCCTGGATAGAGAGATATAAATATTTAGTCAGGTAAAGCAGCCATCATGTATGCATATTGTCTGTGTATTCAGCTGTTTACCTGGAGTTCAACTTTAACCACTTCCTGCCCATGCTATAGCCAATAAATGGCAAAGTATGGCTCTCCAGTTCTGGGGGGACGTCCATGTGGGTACACATCAGGCGCGCTCCGTGACTGCTGTGTGCATTGTACACAGCGGATCACAGATTGGGGTAACGGGCCAATCATAGTGGCCCTTTACCATGTGATCAGCTCTGTCCAATCACAGCTGTCACGATGTAAACAGACATGCCGGTTATCGGCTCTCCTTTCCTCACACAAAGACAGCATGTGAGGAAGGGAAAGCTGATCAGTGAGGGGCCCTGATTATCAGTGCAGCCCCATCAGTGACCACCAGTACCACCTATCCGTGCTCATTAGTGCAGCCTTGTTGGTGCCTCCTCATCAGTGCAACTTATCAGTTCCCATCAGAACAGCCTCATCAGTGTCCACCAGTCCACATCAGTGTAGCCTCATCAGCGCAGATCAGTGAAGAAGAAAAATTACTTATTGCAAAAACTACAAAAAACTACTTTTTTTTCAAAATTTGCTGACTTTTTTTGGTTTATTTAGCAAGTAATACCACCAAAAGAAATCTCTATCTGTCTCAAAAAAAATGTCTGGGTACAATGCTGCGTGACTGCACAAGCTGAATATTGCCCTGGACAGGAAGGGGGTGAAAGTATTGAAGTGGATAAATAAATATATTTGTTAAAAAATTTAACTAGGTAGAAAGGGAGAAAATGGGAAAAAAAAATCCAGTTATTTTTCCTATTGCTAAATTTAGGTAGTAAGTGTCACTACATTCTTAACCCAGATATTAAAGTGGAAGTCCAGTCTAAAGCCCTATACACACTATTTGATTTTCTGCAGATTTTTGTCTTCAGCTTTAGGAAAACCATGTAATGCAAGGGCCTTCCTGATTGCATACAAATTGAAACTCTTAAGGTTTGACCTCATATTATATGGTTTTGGTAAATCTGAAGACAAAAATCTGCAGAAAATCTAATGGTGTGTATGAGGCCTAACACCAAAATCACTACATCTACAGACATCCATGATCTAACACTAACCTATCTAGCCCTGTAAAGAAGAAATCAGTATACATACCTTTTTTGAAGTCACTCCGATCCGGTCTCCAGCGGTGGAAGCTCTACAGAGGACACAGCCAACAACGGCTGGTAAATTAATGGGAAGTGACGTCACCCATAGACTTACTATGGGGCTTCTATTGTCGGCTGTGCCCTCTGCACCCACTTCCACAGCGAAGCCGCGGGTGACAGCTCAGCTTGGGACGGGACCAGGAGCGGCTTCAGAAGAGGTATATATACTGATTTCCTCTTTGCAGGGCTAGATAGGTTAGTGTTAGGTCGTGGAAGTCTATAGATGTAACGATTTTAGTGTTCGGGTGGACTTCTACTTTAAGCTTCAAATAATCTGAGTACAGGCACATTATTAAATATGTTAGAAAATTTTAAAGTTAAAGCTCACATTTAGTTTAGGAGATTGCATCGTGTTGTACACAAGTGAAAATAGTTTGTTTGCCTAATTTGTTAGTTTTGCAGCTTAGTTTTTTGCAGAAAATAATTGGCCATGGTGTTGTGAAAAAAATGTTGAATTATACAACTTGCAGATGCAAAAACTTAAAGCTCACTCAAACTATCAATTTAAATCAGCTAAAGGCATTTCAGGTGCAGTCAAATAAATAGCGTTTGTTGTCTTATATTTTATTTTCTTTCTAAAGCAGAAACAGCCTGTATAAAAGCCTGTCCAATGCCAGCAGCTTGAGAGTGGAATACCTGCTCTATGTTGGGAAGCAGTAGTCTTATTGCAAAAATCTGACCCTAATTTTGCGCTATAAACGAAAAAAGACCGACAATAAAAAAAAACAAAAAACTGATGGGCACTGGTAGGCGGCACTGATAGGCAGCACTGACGGCACTGATAGGCAGCACTGACGGAACTGATAGGTTGCACTGATAGGCGGCACTGACGGAACTGATAGGCGGCACTGATGAGCACTGATAGGCGGCACTGATGGGCACTAATAGGTGGCACTGGATAGGTGGCACTGATGAGGAGCTACTGACAGGCATTACTGAGTGGCACTGATTGGCACTTTGATGGGGCATTGACAGGCATTACTGATGGGGCACTGATTGGCACTTTGGCAGGGCCAGCACGGTAGGGGACACAGAACACTTAACCGACCGTCTAGCAGCTGTCTAACTGTTCCCTATTCACTTGTACTGTTATAACATTAGTCTTAAGTGCCTGTCATACTTGGTGCATGTCCTTTCATTGTTGTGGACCGCTATTTTGTATTTTTTTCCGGTTCTCTATACAAATTATACAAAAAAGATTATTTTTTTAAAGATAAAAAAAGGTATATATTTTCATGAGACACTTGCATTTTTACTTCCCATTGTTATATTGTTGCAGTTTCACATTGACCATAGATCCCTTTGGGCTCACGATCCACTGCTGTCACAGTTCTTTTTATGTGATACTGGCATTTCAACCTCTCATATCAATCTTTTCCTGTTCATCTACTGGTTCTTACTGACTTTTAATTGTAATTTATTTCCCACAACATTAACCACTTGACCCCTGGAAGATTTACCCCTCCATGACCAGGCCATTTTTTTTGCGATACAGCACTGCGTTACTTTAACTGACACTTGCACAGTCGTGCAACACTGTACCCAAATAAATGTATGTAATTTTTTTCCCACAAATAGAGATTTCTTTTGGTGATATTTGATCACCACTGGGTTTTTTATTTTTTGAGCTATAAACAAAAAAAATACAGACAAATATATATTTTTTACTTTCTGCTATAAAACACACCCGATAAGAAAATGTAGGCCAAAATATATTCTGCTACATGTTTTCAGTAAAAAATCCCAATAAGGTTCTTTCGATTTTTTTTTTATGGGATATGTTTTATAGCAGAAAGTAAAAAATATTGTTTTTGTTTTTGCAAAATTGTCTTAATTTGTTTATAGCACAAAAAATAAGAAACCCAGTGGTGATCAATTACCACCTAAAGAAAGCTCTATTTGTAGAAAAAAACTTACATAGATTTCATTTATGGATAGAATTGCATGACCGCGCAAATGTCAGTCAAAGTAACGCAGTGCCATATAGCAAAATATGGTCTGGTCATGAAGGGGGGTAAAACTTTCAGAGGTCAAGTGGTTAATGTATGTTTGATAGATCACTTATGTATATTTTTCAAAAACATTTTGACTTTGAATCCATACATTTATATTACATGTTCCTTCTAATGCTATTAGATATTGATTGTATATCTGTTCTCTTGCACACTAGCCCCTTGCACCATTAGGACTATCAATTTTATGAACCTAATAATTATGAAACTTTTGTAATACTCCCCCATCCCTCCCAAGTAAAAAAAAATCATCATACTATGCCCCTTTTGTTTTATTACAAAAACAGCTGCGATTCTGGTAAAATCTGCATTTGGTCATTTCACCCAAAAGTGGGATTTTAGTTAAAAATAGAGTCTACATGTTGAGCTATGTAATGGCTTCTTATGCCCCGTACACACGGTCGGATTTTCCGATGGAAAATGTCCGATCGGAGCGTGTTGTCGGAAATTCCGACGGTGTGTGGGCTCCATCGGACATTTTCCATCGGATTTTTCGACACACAAAGTTTGAGAGGAGGATATAAAATTTTCCGACAACAAAATCCGTTGTCGGAAATTCCGATCGTGTGTACACAAATCCGACGGACAAAGTGCCACGCATGCTCAGAATAAATAAAGAGATGAAAGCTATTGGCCACTGCCCCGTTTATAGTCCCGACGTACGTGTTTTACGTCACCGCAGTCAGAACGATTGGATTTTCCGTCAACTTTGTGTGACCGTGTGTATGCAAGATTATAGTTCTTGAGGAATTCAGTCTATATCTTACTGTACTACAATGGGGTTGGCCCTGCCATTTTCGCCCTTCCTGTTACATAGTTACAAAGTTTAACAGGTTGAAAAAGACACAAGTCCATCTAGTTCAACCAATAAAAGAGAAAAAAATAAAATAAAAAATCATACAATCCCATATACACAATCCTATACCCACAGTTGATCCAGAGAAAGGCGAAAAACCCAAAGTAAAGCATGATCCAATTTGCTCCAGCAGGGGAAAATTTTCCTTCCTGATCCCCAAGACGCAATCAGATATTCCCTGGATCAACCTTACCTATAAATGTTAGTACCCAGTTATATTATGTACATTTAGGAAAGAATCCAGGCCTTTTTTAAAGCAATCTACTGAGCTGGCGAGAAGTAGCTCTTGAGAGAGTCTATTCCAAATTTTTCACAGCTCTTACTGTGAAGAAACCTTTCCTTATTTGGAGATTAAATCTCTTTTCCTCCAGAGGTAAAGAGTGCCCCTTGTCCTCTGTGATGACATTAAAAGGTGAATAACTCAACACCAAGGTCACTATATGCACCACTTATGTATTTGTACATGTTAATTACGGTATATCCCCCTTAATCTCCTCTTCTCAAGATAAAATAAATTCAGTTACTCCAATCTTTCCTCATAGCTGAGCTCCTCCATGCCTCTTATCAGTTTGGTTGCTTTTCTCTGCACTTTCTCCAGTTCCCCAATATCCTTTTTATGAGAACTGGTGCCCAAAACTAACCTGCATATTCCAGACGAGGTCTTACTAATGATTTGTACAGGGGCACAATTACCTCTCTCTCTCTGGAGTCTATACCCCCCTTAATACAAGAAAGGATGTTGCTGGCCTTGGAAAGCACAGCTTGGCATTGCATGCTATTACAGTATTAAGCTGATGATCTACCAAAACCCCCATGTCCTTCTCTACTACGGATCCCACCAGTTGTACCCCCCAGTATGTATGATGCATGCATATTCTTAGCCTCCAAGTGCATAACTTAACATTTATCAACATTAAACTTCATTTGCCACATAGTTGCCCAATTAAACAGTGCATTGAGGTCGGCTTGGAAGTTGGAGACATCCTGTAAGGATGTTATTCAACTGCATAGTTTGGTGTCATCTGCAAAGACAGAAATTGTACTTTTAATCCCAGACCATATATCATTTATAAAGGTATTAAAAAGTAAGGGTCCCAACAGTGTACCTTGGGGTACACCACTGATAATCTTAGACCATTCAGAGTATGAATCATTAACCACTACTCTGAATTCTGTCTTTTAGCAAATTTTCTATCCATTTACAAACTACTCTTTCCAAGCCTGTAAACGTTACCTTACAGATTAGCTTTGTGTAGGGAACTGTGTCAAACGCTACGTCTCCACCCCTCTGTCCAAGGTTTTACTTACCTCCTCAAAAAAAAAAAATTGCCTGACAACTTCTGTCTTTCATGAATCCATGCTTGTTGCTTAAAATATGTTTTCCAGCAAGAACTCATCTATGTGATCTTTTATTAAACTCTCCTTTATCTTCCAGACTATAGAAGTTAAACTAACAGGTCTTAAGTTACTTGGTGAAGACTCTGATCCCTTTTTAAATATAGGCACCACATTGGCCCTACACCAATCCAGTGGTATTATTCCAGTCATTAAAGAATCCATAATAATTTGAAAAAATGGCTTTGAAATGACAGAGCTCAATTCTGTGCTGTTGCATTCTATATTGCATTCATCGCATAAAAACAAATGCAACCAGAAAAGCAGGGCCCCTTTATAATTGCAGCTCCAGGTATGTAAATGTGTGAAGTTTAAAAATGGCAGCACCAGAGATACAAAGAGATATGCAACCTATTAGGTGATTTGACTCTCCAGCATCTACGAAAATTCTAAAGTATCACTTTTGAGTCGCATACAGTTATCAAAAACCTATATAGATCTCAGAGGTTTTTTAATTACCATCTTTTTTTAATGTTATATTGTATCCCTTGTCTACTTTGTGCCTTAATGTAGCTCTCGTAAATTTACAGATCTTTACCTTACACTACTATAAATATAGGGGGGACAGCAATGCCATTAATGTTGGATTTCTGGGTGCTTTGGTGGGGAATTTAACCATGAGCTACAATATTCATTATTATGTTATTATAATATTCAGCATAATTACCATCTTTATTTAAATGTTATATTGTATCCCTTGTTTACTCTGTGCCTTAATGTAGCTCTCGTAAATTTACAGATCTTTACCTTACACTACTATAAATACAGTGGGAACAGCAATGCCATGTATGTTGGATTTCTGGGTCCTTTGGTGGGGAATTTGACCATGAGCTACAATATTCAGAATTATTTTTGTAGTGAATTTAAGCCTATATTTAAAATGTTTAGTCCAGGCATTGTTCATACACTAATTACATTTAGAGAAATGTATCAGAAATAGGTTTCTGTTTGTCATATTTGGCTAAGAGTTTGACATTTAGTGTCTGAAAAAGATGCCAGTGGTTATGAAAGCACAATCAAGCTTTTTTTTCATATTACAGACAGTCTTGTGGGTGCGTGACTTCTGAGTGTCTCATGATGATCACATTATCACTGGTTCCACTTGTTGCTTATTAAGTGTGGCAAACATTATTTCCAGGTAGCCAAAAAACACAGAATAAATAATATGAAGTAGGCTCTCATTTGGACATACTGTGTCACTTTCAACAGGCTTATATTTGTCAAAGGAATATACCACCCCATGGAAAAGGAGATTATATGATTTTCTTTAACTTATATAATGCCCTCCTTTCATCTACTAAAAAGCACAGAAAAGTACTGAATATGCTTATAATTTCCATAATGTTTGCACATTTTCAAAGGACATTAGCAAAAATCGAGATATACTACAAAATAGAACAAACTTTTTCCCAGCCAAAGACACTCTTGCAGACAAGAAAATTGGGCTGGAGACCAAGCAACTCAGGGTTGATTTACTAAAATTGGAGAGTGCAAAATCTGGTGCAGCTGTGCATGGTAGCCAATCAACTTGTTCAATTGAGCTTTGACAAAAAAAAAGCCTGGAGGGGGATTGGTTTTAGTGCAGAGCTGCACCAAATTTTGCACGTTCCAGTTTTAGTAAACCTTTGCAATAAGGTTTGGCATTTCCTGTCTGGGGCTCCCAGGTTGTGACCTTCATATTGGGCCTACTACAAACAAATTAACTTTTAGATAGGTGACCAAATGAAGGTATCAGGTTGATACCTAAGAACCAGTTTCAGGTTGTGTTTAGGGCCCGATTTGTTCTGACAGAATTATAACATAGGAACAGATCAGGCAGATGACAGGTAAACAACATAAGTGACAACACAGGACAGGGTTATACCTAACTTACAGTGCACCCGGAAAGTATTCACAGTGCTTCACTTTTTCCATATTTTGTTATGTTACAGCCTTATTCCAAAATTGATTAAATTCATTATTTTTCTCAAAATTCTACAAACAATACCCCATAATGTCAATGTGAAAGAAGTTTTTTTGAAATCTTTGGAAATTTATTCAAAATAAAAAAGCGAAAAAAATCACATGTACATAAGTATTCACAGCCTTTGCCATGACACTCATAAATGAGCTCAGGTGCATCCTGCTTCTACTAATTATCCTTGAGATGTTTCTACAACTTGATTGGAGTCCACCTGTGGTAAATTCAGGTGATTGGACATGATTTGGAAAGGCACACACCTGTCTATATAAGGTCCCACAGTTAACAGCGCATGTCAGCACACAAACCAAGCCATGAAGTCCAAGGAATTGTCTGTAGACCTCTGAGACAGAATTGTATCAAGGCACAGATCTGGAGAAGGGTACAGAAAAATTTCTGCAGCATTGAAGGTCCCAATGAGCATAATGTATGTAGTGATAAACCTCGCGCTGTTGTGAGTATCAGAAGTGTGATGACAACAAAACAACAATTAAAAATAACAATGAAAATATATATAAATAGTGCCAACGTGAGTAAAGTGTGATGATGTCTAAATAGACTGCAGCAAAATCAAAAAAGTGTGATAGGTACCTAATATTGAGAAGAAAATTCAGCCATCACAGATGCTAAACCTGGACAACTAACACGCTACCACATACAGTAACCATTCAAGAAACCTTTTTGATGCCTGAATTTGCTTCCCTTAAGGTGAGAGTTCTGAGAGCCCGGTTAGATTGGCACTCCCCACAGGAAGATTATCATCATTATCTCTCCCCCCACATTTGATCCCAGTTGATGAGACACATCTATCTTGAACTATACCACTACACGATGGGAATCCAATAATTAGTTCACTTGGACTATTGAGTGTAGATTGTTTTCATTCATTCACAGATTGTTTTGCATAGCTAAGTTATAGCTTTTCATATATGTCATTTTGATTTTTTATTGATTAGGTGATAGATTTAAAGCGCAAATTTTTTTTATTGTCATAATGAGCATAATGGCCTCCATCATCCGTAAATTGAAGTTTGGAACCACCAGGACTCTTCCTAGAATGGGCTGCCCGGCCACACTGAGCGATCGGGTCGAAGGGCCTTAGTCAAAGATCTGACCAAGATGGTTACTCTGACAGAGCTCCAGCATTTCTCTGTGGAGTGAGGAGAACCTTCCAGAAGAACCAACATCTCTGCAGCACTCCACCAATCAGGCCTATATGGTAGAGTGGCAAGACAGAAGCCACTCCTCAGTAAAAGGCACATGACAGCCCGCCTGGAGTTTGCCAAAATGCACCTGAAGGACTCTCAGACCATGGGAAACAAAATTCTCTGGTCTGATAAAATGAAGATTGAACTCTTTGGCCTGAATGGCAAGCGTCATGTCTGAAGGAAACCAGGCAACGCTCATCACCTGGCCAATACCATCAATGCAGTGAAGCATGGTGGTGGCAGCATCATGCTGTGGGGATGAATCAAGGGAAAGATGAATGCAGCAGAGTACAGAGACATCCCTGATGTAAACCTGTTCCAGAGCACAGACTGGGGCGAAGGTTCATCTTCCAACAGGACAATGACCCTAGGCACAAAGCCAAGATAACAAAGGAGTGGCTATGGAACAACTCTGTGAATGTCCTTGAGTGGCCCAGCCAGAGCTTAGACTTGAACCAGATTGAACATCTCTGGAGAGATATGAAAATGGCTGTGCACCGACGCTCCCCATCCAACCTGATAGAGCTTGAGAGGTCCTGCAAAGAAACATGGGATAAACTGCCCAAAAATAGATGTGCTAAGCTTGTAACATCATACTTGAAAAGATTTGAGGCTGTAATTGATGCCAAAGATGCTTCCATAAAGTATTGAGCAAAGAATGTGAATAGTTACGTACATGGGATTTTTTAAATTTTTTATCTTTAATAAATTTGCAACGATTTCAAACAAACTTCTTACATGTTGACACTATAGGATATTGTTTGTAGAATTTTGAGGATAATAATAAATGTAATCCATTTTGGAATAAGGCTGTAACATAACAAAATTTGGAAAACGTGAAGTGTTGTGAATACTTTCTGGATGCACTGTAGATCTCAAAGAAACGGCACTGAAAACATGTTAAAGAACACCCCCCCCCAGCCCATTACAAGGCTCTTTGGGTCTGGTATGGATATTAAGGGGAACCCCGCATCCAAATTAAAAAGAAATGGCATTGGGGGGCCCCCAGGCACTATATACTCTGAACAGAAGTATATATACTATACGGCCTCCCCCATACACTCTGCAGAAAATTGGGCCTTAGGTGTTGGTGGTGCCAGAACACTGTAACCCCTCACAGTTACTCTTGTTGTGCGCAGGAACAGGCCCTGCTGTTAAATATTACTTCAAAAATTGTAATTACATACCCATGTTAAACAGGGACAGAAAAACTGGGCCTTAGGCAGTGGTGGTGCCACAACACTGTAAACCCTCACAGATACTCTTGTCGGGTGCAGGAACGGGTCCTGCTCTTAAATATTATATCAAAAACTGTAATTACATGCCCCTGTTAAACAGGGGCAGAAAGATTGGGCCTTTGGTGGTGGTGGTGGTGCCACAACACTGTAAGCTCTCACAGTTACTCTTGGTGGGCACAGGAAAGGGCCCTGCTGTGAAATATTAGATCAAGAATTGTAATTACATGCCCCTGTTCAACAAAGGCAGAAAAATTGGGCCTTTGGTGGTGGTGGTGCTGGTGGTGCCACAACACTGTAAGCCCTCACAGTTACTCTTTGTGGGCACAGGAAAGGGCCCTGCTGTGAAATATTAAATCAAAAATTGTAATTACATGCCCCTGTTAAACAGGAGCAGAAAAATTGGGTCTTTGGTGGGGGTGGTGCCACAACACTGTAAGCCCTCACAGTTACTCTTGGTGGGCGCAGGAATGGGCTCTTCTGTGAAATATTAGATCAAGAATTGTAATTACATGCCCCTGTTAAACAGAGGCCGAAAAATTGGGCATTTGGTGGTGGTGCCACAACACTGTAAGCCCTCACAGTTACTCTTGGTGGGCGCAGGAACAGGCCCTGCTATGAAATATTATATCAAGAACTGTAATTACATGCCCCTGTTCAATAGGGGCAGAAAAATCGGGCCTTTGGTAGTGGTGGTGCCACAGCACTGTAAGCCCTCACAGTTACTCTTGGTAGGCGCAGGAATGGGCCCTGCTGTGAAATATTAGATCAAAAATTGTAATTACATGCCCCTATTAAACAGGGGCAGAAAAAGTGGGCATTAGGCAATGGTGGTGGTGGTGCCACAACACTGTAACCCCTCACAGATACTCTTGTTGGGCGCAGGAACGGGCCTTGCTGTGAAATATTTGATCAAAAATTGTAATTACATGCCCCTGTTAAACAGGAGCAGAAAAATTGGGCCTTAGGCAGTGGTGGTGGTGCCCTAAACTAAATATATTGTTGGAAGCTAGCATCATCAAGATTGAGGAGGAATAGGATAGTCACTCAGCATAGGCATAGGCATCCCTTGAAGACTGCTGCTGAGTGTTATCCTCTACATCCATGCTAACACAATCCTCCTCCTCCTCTTCTTCCTGTGTGTTTGGCAGGCCGACAGGAATGCTATCGGGATAAAGGGGGCCTTGAGAGGTAAGGAAGTCCTCCTTTTCCTCCCGCTGTTCTGCCTCAAGTGCCTTGTCCATTATTCCGCGAAGCGTGTGCTCCAACAGGAAGACAAGAGGGACAGTATCACTGATGCATGCATTGTCACTGCTCACCATCCTCATGACCTCCTCAAATGGTGACAGGACAGTGCATGCATCCTTGATCAGTAGCCACTGGCGTGGTGAAAAAAAGCCAAGCTTCCCTGACCGTGTCCTGGTGCCATACTCCCACAGGTACTCATTGATGGCCCTCTGCTGTGAGTCCAGCCGCTGCAGCATTGCTAACATTGAGCCCACTTGGTGGGCATGCCACAAATGAGGCGGTTGGTGGGCAGGTTGCATTCCCTTTGAATGTCAGCCAGCCAAGCACTGGCATTGTATGACCAGCGGAAATGACCACAGACTTTTCTGGCCTGCCTCAGAAGATCCTGTAAGTCTGGGTACCTGGTCAAAAACCACTGCACCACCAAATTCAGGACGTGTTCCAAACATGGGACATGGGCCAAGTGTCCCTGTCGCAAGACAGAGAGAAGGTTGGTGCCATTGTCGCATACAACTATTCCTGGCTGAAGCTGACATGGCGTCAACCACCTCTGAGTCTGCCCCTGCAGAGCTGACAGAATCTCTGCCCCAGTGTGGCTCCTGTCCCCTAAGCAGACCAACTCAAGCTCCGCATGGCATCTTTTTGTCTGAGTGCTTGCTTAAGCCCTTGAACGCTTACGGAGCACCGCTGGTTCAGAGGAGAGATCTGCAGAAGAGGCCATAGAGGAAGAAGAGGAGGAGGGGATGGAGCAGAGAGCTGTGGCAGAATCACCACTAGCATTTTGGAGGCATGGTGGCAGAACAAGCTCCAACAATACTGAACCCTGTCCTGTATCCTTCCCTAGCTGCCATCAGAGTTACCCAGTGCGCCATGAAGGAAAGGTAACGTCCCTGCCTATGCCTGCTAGACCATGAGTCGGTGGTAATATGCACCTTATTGCTGACTGTCCTGTCCAACGAGGCCAAAACATTGCCTTCCACATGCCAGTAGAGAGTGGAATAGCATTCCATGAAAAGAAATGGCGTTTTGGAACCTGCCACTGAGGTACAGCACATTCCACAAATTCACGAAAGGGGGCAGAGTCTACCAGCTGAAAAGGCAGCAGTTGTAGTGCTAGCAATTTGGCCAAGCTAGCATTGGATGGCTGGGACTGAATTTCTTTTTACGGTTTAGCAACTGGGGTAGGGAAATTTGTCTGCTAAAATCAGATGGAGGTGTACTGATAGCAGATTGGCTGCAAGTACTTGGGACACCTATTGCTATACCTTCATTTCTCTCAGTGTAGGTTTTTGAGAGGACTGGAGGTATAGTGGGGTTGGAGATCCCAGATGAGGGGCAAGGAGAAGTCCACCTTTTTCTTTGATGTGGGTCTTTCAAGTGCTGTTGCCAACGGACTGCATGGGAGGTCATCATATGTCTGGTCAAACATGTGGTGTCCAAGCGGTTGCTGTTCTGGCCACGCTTGATCCGCTTCAGACATAGGTTGCAAACAGCAATGGTGCAATCTGCTGCACACATGTCAAAAAAGGCCCACACCAAGGAACTTTTCAAAATCAGAGGGGAGTCAGCAGCGCCCTGCACCTGCAGAGCTCTGCGGTGTGATGCAGTAGGGTGGCTGCCCTTAAGCTGCCCCCTAGAGGACATCCTGCCTCGTTGAAGTTGTGCCTCGTCCTCCTCCTCCTATCTTCTATCAGGCACCCAAGTAGAGTCAGTGACCTCACCATCCCCTCCATCCTCCTCACAAGAACAAACTTGGCAGTATACTGCAGCTGGGGGAACATGACTGCCAGTTTCTTGGCCTTCTTGGGCACCCCCTCTCTCTAGGCTCACGTTACTCGCTTCCTCAACCTGGAAACCAACATCAGAGCATTCTAATCGCTGTGCATCCTCCATCAGCATGTACCCGACACTGTGGTCCAATAGTTCAGGGGACTCCTCCGTGCATGATGATGGGGCTACGGAAGGAGTGACTGTGGACAAGGAGCCGGTGGAATAGCCCGATTTGGCAGCTGCATTGGAAGGCAAACTACTCTGAACCTGGGTGACAGAGGATGAGGAGGATGAGGACGGCTTCATTATCCACTCCACCAACTGTTCTGCATGTTCTGGCTCAATAACACGGCCAGCAGCAGAAAAAAAGGACAAGCGAGCCCCACAGCCACCTGCAGAGGATGCACTATGTCCACGACCAGCACTGTTGACTGTAGACACAGAGTCTGCTTGCCCTCTTTTAGTGGCCTGTGAGCGTCTGCCTCTCCTTGGTGGCCTTCCGGACATAATGTATATTTTGTTTTGCAACACCACACTGCACTGTATTGTGTGCTGTGTACACCACCAGAAAAGTAGTAGCAACTGCACTACAACTGCACTGTATTGTGTACTGTGTACACCACCAGAAGTGTAGTAGCAACTGCACTACGGTTTATAATCAAAAGTTCAGCTATTTATTAAGTACTGACTCTGAAAAGTCCTCGTAATGACCACAAATATCAGTGTATGGCACGTTACCATTAAGTATGGCACGTATTCGCTATTTAAACTCTCCTCTCTTTCAAATAAAAGTAGTTAAAAATGTACATATTTCCCTGTTATATATGCATTGGATATGGAAGTCTTGCCTAAAAAATATGAAACAGAATAAAGATATCTCTGGATATAGTTATTCAGATAAATGCTTTAAACATGCCAATAACAAAGGAGCACATTTATTATTCTCAATATCTTGAGTTGTAGAGATAAGGGTTCTAAAGGTGTGTAAAATCCCAATGGACAGGCAGAGAGGTTGGCTATAAAAGCCTCTTATGCTCACATCTTCTGCTAAACATCATTGGGTTGATTTACCAAAACTGGAAAGTGCAAAATCTGGTGCTGCTGTACATGGTAGCCAATCAGCTTCTAGCTTCAGCTTGTTCAATTAAGCTTAGACAAAAATAAAACGGAAGTTGATTGGTTTTTATGCACAGCAGCACCAGATTTTGCACTCTCCAGTTTAAGTAAATCAACCCCCAGGTGTACCAAAAAACTGTCAGTATTGGGGACCACCCCCAGCTATAGCCTGCGGAGATTAATATTAGTATTCTTACTGGTCTCTTTCCATGGTGATACCAGCCCACATGTTTGGTGTGTCGGTTTCGTGTTGGATGTTTTACCTTAAAATTTTCTAATGCAAAAAAGTGGTAAAAAATGCACAGAGAGTGCATTGGCCACGTTACAAATGCAATGAATGTTGCCATGAAAAGTGCAGCAAATTCTGGCAATGCCAGGCTTGAATACACTTGGCTTTGCCACCTTTTTATGAATAGGGTCTTGATATCAGAAATTTTGGCTCTGTAAAATTACACCAATCAAAATAGTTATTTTACCACAAATTTATGTTCTCTTCCAGAGACCATAAAATATTTCAGTTTGACGTTTTTTACATTTATTTGGAAAGAGAAGAGCTGTTTTGATTGGCCTATTAATTGGAGAGGTTTGGACTTTGTGGTTCTGAATACAACCTACAAATCAAATGAAATTAATAAGTCTAATTAAAATCATTTTTCCAGAATTTGGGATTGTTATTTTCCTTTCCCCATTGCATGGATGTGAAAGCTTAAATAGATTTTCACGTTAAGTGGATTTTAATGCAGGGCTGTACTCACCTTGAATGCACCATCCCCAGTATTCCCCGCCAGCCGCTGACATCTTTGGGCAGCTGGCTTTCGGGCCTTGAGTACCGGCTGCTGTCATTGGCCAGGCAGAGATGAAGTCATTCTGTGCATGTGTGGGAGTTCCATCAGATTCCGCCTTGCTGAATTTTGCTGTAAGCTTACTGTACAGTTGCCGTCAGGCAGGTAAGACGCTTTACAAAGTATGTCTCTCCTGTAATAAAATCCCCAATTTTCAATTCCCAGCCTAAAGTTTCACTTGCCGATCTAAATTCCTGTCTTCTCCCCTAGGAATTTTAGTAATATATAAAATAAATAATTATATAATAACAAACTACGTATGAGTTACTGTGAATTTCAATAAAGTTTGGACCATGCATACATCAGGCACAAGGGGAAGAACCTGAAAGATCTCAAAGAGCTTATGTGCTGCAGGTGAATTAAATTAAAGGATTGCTATTGCATACAATATCGTTATTTATTTTTAATTACATAGTTTTTGTTGATTTTAGAAAAAATAAAAAGTTACAAAAATAAAAAAAAAACAGACAACCTTGAACAGTGTGTCCTCTCACACATGTTCTGGTACAGTACAGATTATTCGTTTGTCACACTTAAGACAGGATAAGTATTACATAATTTCAGTGAGTCTCAGAAGGAGTTTACCAAGGACATACCGTAAAGGGGAAAAAAATATGTAGAACCAAACCAAGTTACCCTGTGTGCAACATGTATCTTGGTAGTGATTGCTCAGCGACCTTGGCGGGTTATAATTTACTTTGCAAATTAAAGAGAGTTCCATCAAGGCACTTATCGTTGGGGTCCATTCTATTGGTGCAGTTGTTGTAAGATCAATGACATACAGTGGGTATAGAAAAGAATCACACCTCCTTTAAAATAAGTATATGTTCTTGCTTTGTAGCCTGAAATGTTTAATCCAGCTGTATTTACTCCAAGTGAATGATATAACACCAACATGTCAGAGATATATATATATAAAAAAAAATCGAAAACAGAATCACTGAGTTGGAAAAGGATTACCCCCTTATGTCAGTATTTTGTTGGACCACCTTTTGCTTTAATTACAGCCTTTAGTCTGTTGGGATATGTCTCTACTAACTTTGCACATCTATACTTTGCAACATTTACCCATTCTTCTTTGCAGAACTGCTCAAGTTCAGTTAAATTTGACGGTGACCATTTGTGGCCTGCAGTCTTCAAGTCATTCCACATATTTTCTGTTTCAATCCTTTTTATTGGTATTTTAAGAAAATGCAGATTAATTGAACACTGTGCAGAGCAGCAAACAATCCTTGCATGCTCTGAATCATACAAAAAGAACTGGTACAAAACAAATGAGGGGAGGAGAGTATAGAATCGTCAGGGGAAGAGCTTGGTAAAACGGTTAGGTCTCAGGAAGATCCTGAGATTGAGACCTTGCTGAAACATAGTCACTGTGAGTAGACCCGCAAAAAACGATATAGAGGGTTCTAGTCCAGTGACTATGTTTCTCCAAATATCTTCCTCTTGTCTCCCTTGATGGTGGCTCCAAACCCTCAATTATACAAGTAAAATTTGTTTGAGTAGGAAAAGAGGAAAGGAGGAGATTAAAAAGGGGGGTGGGGTGGAGGGAGGGGGAAAAGCAGATAGAACATGATTCCTAGATCGGTTAGGATCAGAGGAACAATAGAAATGGTAAAGAAAGTAAGAAGGAAGAAATGGGTCTGTCTGGGGATGCTCCAGTCATTATCGACCTCAGTCTCCTGGGACCTGCAAATAGTTGAGCCAAAGAGACCAAACTTTTTCAAAGGTTGGTTGCTTATCTTAAGATGCTCACTACCTTTTCATTTAGCATGATCCACATAAGTTTCCGTTTCATCAGGGCCATATCTATGACAGGGCTTTCCATGCTGTGGCTATAGCGATTTTAGCCATGAAATAAATCAGGGTCTGGGTATGTCGAGGGATATTTTCAACAGGCTTATTTATTAAGGCTAAACCCGCTTCTTTAGAGATATGACCATCGTGACCGAGAAAATACGCGAGTGTACCCTTATCATTCCACAGATTTTCAATTGGGGTTTAAGTCTGGGCTCTGACTAGGCCATGCAAGGACATTATCCTTTTTCTCCTTCAACCACAGCATTGTCATTTTTTTCTGTGTGCTTTGAGTCATTGTCATGTTGGAAGGTAAAACTTCTTTCCATTGGCAACTTTCTGGCAGAGGGCAGCAGATTTTCGGCAAGAATTTGTTGGTATTTTACCCCATCCATTTTCCTTCTATCCTGACAATTGCTCCAGTCCCTGCTGTAGAAAAACACCCCCATAACAGGATATCACCACCTCCATACTTTACTGTAAGAATGGTATTATTTGGATGGTGAGCTGTATTGGATTTCCACCAGACATATCATTTGGTTATACGACCATACCATTAAATTTTAGTCTCATCTGACCATAACACAATTTTCTATGTGGCCTCAGAATCTTCAAGGTGCATTTAAGGTGGTCAGACTAAAACTGAAATATTTGGCCTCAACGCCAAACAATATGTCTGGTGGAAATCCAATACAGCTCACCATCCAAATAACACCATTCCTACAGTAAAGCATGGAAGTGGTAATATCCTGGCATGGGGTGTTTCTCTGCAGCAGGGACTGGAGCATTTGTCAGGATGGAAGAAAAAAGAATGGGACAAAATGCCTTCTTGAGGAAAATCTGCTGCCCTCTGCCAGAAAGTTGTCATTGGGAAGACGGTTTACCTTCCAACATGACAAAGACCCAAAGCACACAGCAAAAATGAGCACACGTTGAGCAGTGGTTGAAGGAGAAAAAAGGATGTCCTTGCATGGCTTAGTCAGAGCCCAGACTTAAATCCCACTGAAAATCTGTGGAATGACTTGAAGACTGCAGTCCACAAATGGTCACCATCAAATTTAACTGAACTTAAGCAGCTCTGCAAAGAAGAGTGGACAAATATTGCAAAGTCTAGATGTGTAAAGTTAGTAGAGACATATCCCAATGGACTAAAGGCTGTAATTAAAGCAAAAGATGGTTCTACAAAATACACACAAGGGGGTGATCATTTTTCCAACTCAGTGATTCTGCTTTTGAATTTTTGTAAAAAAAAAAAATTCCGACATGTTGGTGGTATATCTTTCACTTGGATGTTATAAGTTGCACTGAGTAAATGGAGCTGAATAAAACAAAAACGGTGTCTGTCTTAATTTCAGGCCAAAAAGAAGCAAAATTAGATTATTTTAAAGGGGGTGATTTTTTTCTAGACCCACTTTAGGTGCTAAGCCTGCATCAATAGACATGGGCCCCAGAGCTTTTTAAATTTTTTAGAATGTTTATAAGTGGAGTAAATGGAACATCAGTTTGGAATATTCTAGTAGCAATGTGGACAACTGCTACCCAGTAAATAAATAGTTTTGGGTAGCACCACATAAGCAATGTTATATTCTAATAACTGTATGCTGTTAATAGATGTAAAGATGGGGGTACTTACACTGATTACACCTTTTGCTCATATGGTTCACAGTTAAAAAAAAAAACTGTTACAACTGCTCCAGTTGTATTTAACCCCTTTTACTGTAACTTTTGCATGTAAATGCGAGAAAATATCATTTAAAAAATGTAGAATAAAATAAAACGTTTATATTCTAAATAATATCATTGCTTGTAGTAACCCCATAGAGTGATTAAAATACAATGTTTTGTTGTGATTGTTGTCCTTTAACATAACTATATCCTCAAAAGATTCAAAGTGTTGAATATTTAATTAATCATTTAATATTATTTATTTATTTATAATGAAGATTCAAAGAGCATGAAGAGGAATGATATAAAAGAAAACCGCTATTGCAGCAATATTTAAATCTGTGGGCCGTCCCCCGCATTCCTTCTTTTTGACCACTAGATGTATTCTGTCTTTTTGAGTCGAATGATGGCCAGCATCATTAAATCTTTCTCTAAGGTTGTCATGGACTGCATAATCAACGTGGAGTACATTGAAATCTAAAATGTCATAACAGAACCAGGTCTAGCCTGTCTGATCTGGGGGTGCAGTAAACAATTCAGGAGGCATACTGTTGACTAGTTAGTTTTATTGGGTCTAGCATAAGAGTTCACTCCTTCACATTAGAATCCCCCATTATATCAGAACTTCCCCTTCACATTAAGGTCGACCTTAAACTTAGAGTCCCCCATCCACACTGGAGTCCCCCCCAACTACATCAGACTTTCCCCCTTGGAATATGAGCATCACCTCTCAGATTAGAGTCCCCCCTTAAAATTAGACCACTCCCCCTTCAATTTAGAGTTCCCCACCACACCAACATCCTCCACATACATTAAAATCCCTTCTTCAAATTAGAGTACCCCAACATCCTCCCCATACATTAAAATCCCTTCTTCACATTAGAGCCCCCCCCCTTCACATTAGAGTCCCTCCATTACATCAGAATTCCCCCTTCGCATTAAAATCTCCCCTTCAAATTGGAGTCCCCCCTTTACATTGGAGTCCCCCATCACACAATGGAACCCTCATCACATTAGTGCCCCTCAAACCAGGGCCAGATCTAGCCAGTCTGAATTGGGGGTGCAGTAAAAAAAAGGCAGGGGTTATACTGTCAACAGACTTTAGTTTTATTCTCTCCAGCTAGTTTTATTCTCTCCAGCATCAGAGTTCTCTCCTTCATATTAGAATCCCACATCACACCAGAGTCTCCCATTACATCAGCGTTCCTTTCATCTTAGAGTCCCTCTTTCACATTAGAGTTCCCTCTTCACACCAGATTCCCCCCACTTAATCTGAATCCCCCTTCACATCAGAGTTCCCCCTTTCAAATGAAAGCCCCCTCTTCAATTTAGAGCCCCTCCTTTACATTAGAGTCAGTCATCATACCAGAGTCCTCCAAGTATATCAGAATCTCTCCTCCACATTAAAGTCCCCCTTCAGAGTCCCTCCACTACATCAAAGCTCCATCCCTTTACATTAGACTCTGCCCATCACACTAGACTCCCTCTATTATATCAGAGTTTCCTCCTTCAGATTAAAGTCCACCCAATCTTCTAGAGTCCCCCATTACATCAGAGTCCCCCATCACACCGGATTCTCTAATTACATCAGAGTACCCCCCCTTCACATTGGAGTAATTCATTACATCAGAGTCCATCCCTTCACATTAGAGTCCCCACATCACATCAGAGTTCCCAATTCACATCAGAGAACCCCTTTACATCAGAGCCCCCCTTTTATATTAGACCCCTTTCACACTGAGGCAGTTTTCAGGCGTTATAGTGCTAGAAATAGCACCTGTAAAGGGCCTGAAAACTGCCTCCTATTCATTGCAATGGGTGCTTTCACACCCGGGCAGTGCACTTGCGGGACGTTAGGAAAAGTCCTGGAAGCAGAATTTTTAGAGCGGTTTGGGAGTGCTGTATACAGTGCTCCCAAAACACCCCTGCCCATTGCAATGAATGGGCAGCGCTTCCGAAACGCCTGAAAAGTGCTTCGGAAGCGCCGCAACATGGGGTTTTTTAACCCCTTCTTTGGGGTTAAAAGCGCCCTGCTAGTGGCCCAAAAGTGGCGCTGCTAAAACGAGTGACGCTTTACCACAAATAGCCGGCGCTTTCAGTGTGAGTCCCTTCATCTCACCAGAGTAATCCCCATTGCGTCAGAGTCCCCCTTAACATCACCATCAGCTCCCATCACATTAGAGTCCCCTTTTACAACAGAGTCCTTAGTCCCCCTTCACAAATAGAGTCCTACCTTTAAACCTTCTTTGTGCAAAAAACGACAAAGAGTGTAGCGCTAAAACCTTATCACACATAGGTGAGTAGGTACACAGTAAAAGGGATCACCAATGGAGAGACCCATTTATGGCTGAGGAGACCCGTAATGAATGTTCATGGTCAAACAATAAATAGCAGTCTTCCAGTCCTTTAGATAAACAACTTATATAAATCCAGTATCCCAGAACGACAGACCAGCTTACTACCACCGAAAAAAATGAAGGCTTACCAGATGTGATGGACCCGGTAGGGCATACGCCAAACTGGGTCAGATAAGGCTTGGGTGGTAGAAAGCTGTGGATATCTGTGGTGTTGCAGACTGCTTGATTCCTCCAACGAGTGTCCAGGTCCTGGAAGATGTGTGGAACTCAAAGGATATGGATGGTTCTGTAAGTCCCAGGGGGGGGGGGGGAGGTATTCCGTGAGTGGTTCCCTCAAACCAATCGTTCATTGGGTGTAGATATTGAATGAAGAAGAAAAAAAAAGGGCCACATAGTGTAAATCCGTATAAAAAGTTTAATAAAAGCTGTAAGGAAATACACTCACGTATAAGTCCACAGGATAATGCAGCGCTGAGAAAAAGTAGCGACAATGGGGTCCTGCCCGACGCGTTTCGTCCTAAAAAGGCGTCATCTGGGGGGTACCCCCACTGTAGCCACACACACATATATATAGGGGGTGCTTCAATTATCATGAAAAATGGCTCCACATTGAGAAAACAGCACTTCCGGTATTGGCCAAGATGGCTGACCGGCGTGCGTTCCAAGCTTGCGTTCCACACGTCACTTCCGGGTCGGAGGATGAACCGGAAGTGGGGAAACGATCAAGAATGGAAAAATGAAAAAAAGGCTGGCAAGGCTAAATATGACAGAATGCCTTGAACTGGCCGATATTTTAAACATGCAGTGAGAGTGGTAAAAACAACCAGGTGCTGCGCTTTGCGCAATTGCGCATTGTGTGTGCGCAGAAGGGGAAGTGTCTCAATGTATGTAAACAGGAAGTGACGTAAGTGGAGGCGGTGAGCGCTACAGCAGGCGCTGTGATAGGTCTTACTCAGTGGGGAAGGGAAAATAGAGTGGGAGGGGCAAGTGAGCGCCATAAGGCTGTGATTGGCCATACACTCTAAAGGAAAAAAGATATGTGAAAACGGGATGCCGCGATCAGCGTACCTAATACATGTGCAATAAAAGAACAAAAGTATGAATGTACATACAGTGTCTAGTAATATGCTATAATGTGAGGACCTGAACACAGGTACGATAGTGAGTTACACGGGTGAACGTGAATATGGGTCTCGTAACCGAATAGACATATTGGACATATTGGAAACGGTGTATGTAAAATACTTAATGGGGAAAATAGTGGAGCGGGTTTCCCATATAAAGCAATATATAAAAACACAAGACAAATGTACAGATCATATATGTAAATATATGTGTACATATAACAAACTGACAAAATTTATTAAAATGCACTATGTAGTGTCACATGGGTATATATGAAATATAAAAACAAATGAAATAAAATGGCAAAGGACATAAGGGAAGGAAACAATTCCCAAAGTCCAAAAAAGGGGGGGGAGGAACAGGAGCAGTGGAACCCCAACAAAGGAAAAATGAAGGGAGAGAGAGTCTGTTAATTGGAGGTGGATGTCAAGCTCTATTAATGAAAGCGTTGACGTCCAACTCCACATTAATACCTGACGGAAAAAGGGTGCGGAGCTCATGGATCCAAAAAGTCTCCAATCTAGATACACCTCTGGTCATGGCTCCACCCCTCCACGGGGGAACATATCGGTCTATCACTGTAAATTGTGTGCCCGCAAGCACCCGATTATGGTGTAACTTATAATGTCGGGGAACTGTGTGCTTGGTATCACCACTTTTGATCAAAGCTATATGCTCAGCTACTCTTATAGAGAAGGACCGAATGGTACGGCCTACATATTGCTTGCCACAATGGCATGTAATTAAGTAGACGATGTGACTGGTGGTACAAGTACAGAAACGTTTGATGGAGTATCGTCTCTGTGTAACTGTTGAAATAAAGGATGTAGTCTTCCTTCCTATACCAGAATTATGCCGACATACTATGCATTTTCTGCAAGAGTAGAACCCTTCCATTTCATTAAAAAGGGGTTGGTGTACAGGGGGGTCAATGATATTCGGGGCAATTTTGCTTTGCAAAGTGGGCGCACCCCTGAAGATGACTTTCGCCCTGTCGGGTAAGACAGTGTTCAAAACCCGGTCATTCTTAAGAATGTCCCAATGTCTGGACATAATAGCTTTAACCTGTTTATATTGATTGGAAAAGGCAGTAAAAAGGGACCACCTAAAAGTCTCGTCCCGTTCTTTCTCAGGCTTCTCGACAAGGAGAGACTCCCTATTGGTTTCTAGGGCACGCTGAAACTCTCGATCAACGAGTTGGGAGTCGTAGTTCTTATCTACCAATTTCGCCTTCAAAAGGGCAGGTTTTGTTTTAAAGGCTTCAGTGCTGGAACAATTCCTTCGGAGTCTAAGAAATTGGCTTTTCGGTATTGAATCTAACCAGGACCGGTGATGACAACTATCTGGGGGGATAAAACTGTTCCGGTCCGTGGTTTTGAAATGGGTCTGGAAGTGAAAGAGACCATCGCGAATCTCAATCTCCAGATCCAAGAAGTTAATTCTTTGTTTACTGGTTATGTATGTCAGGGAGATGCCGCGATCATTGGTGTTCAAACGTTGGAAAAATAGATCTAAAGATTCGGCACTACCTTTCCATAGGAGGAGGATGTCGTCGATGTAACGCGCCCACAAAATTAGGGAAGGATCCCTATTGGCATAGACGACATCCTCCTCCCACTTGGCCATGAATAGATTGGCGAGGCTGGGGGCAAATTTAGCCCCCATAGCCACGCCACGCAGCTAATGGTAGTACTGCTGGTCAAACCAGAAATAACTTCGCTTAGTAGCGAATTCCAGAAGTTCCATAATAAAAGAGCACTGGAAAGATGCAATGGTAGGCTCCCTCTCAAGGAAGTAACGGACAGCCTCTAAGCCCTTATCCTGGGGTATGCAGGTATACAGGGAGGCCACATCAGCCGTGGCAATGATATGGTCACCCTGCAAACCCAAACCTTCAAGCGTGCGTATGGTGGCCCCTGTGTCCTTCAGATAGGAGGGCATGCGCCTGACAAGAGGCTGTAAATAAAAATCAATGTACCGGCCTATACGTGAAGTGACAGAGTCAATGCCACTCACGATAGGCCGGCCCGGGGGTTGAACTGGGTTTTTATGTACCTTTGGTAGGTAATATATGGTTGGAACTCTGGGTGCCAAAGGCACCAAAAACTCTCTCTCTTTTCTATTTAAAATTCCCTGGTCATAGCCCTTCTTAACAATGGCAGACAGTTCTCTTTTAAACCGATTAGTGGGATTGCTGGGTAGTATTTTGTATGTATCAGGTTCGTTAAGAATTCTGTACATTTCAGTTATGTAGTCTTTCTTGTCTAAGATCACAATACCACCATCCTTGTCCGCTGGGCGAATCACGAGATCTTTCTGGGAACATAGGGACTTCAAGCCAGTATTGGACAAGGAATGGTGGAATGTGCGTTTATCCGGAAGTTTGGATAAATCTTTAAGAACTAAGTCCCTGAACAAACTGATGGCCGGTGCCATGGGGACTGGTGGGGTGAATAATGAGGGGTTTGACAGGCCAGAATGAACTGTACCCGCTGTTGCACACCTCTCATTTCTAACGGGGTTGGAAGTAAGATAACGTTGGATATGTAATTTCCGAATGTATTTATGAACATCTATAAAAGTGCCGAACCTGTCAAGCTTCTTGGGGGGGGCAAATTTGAGTCCCTTGTCGAGTACGGACAGCTCCTCTTTGGTCAATGGTTTAGCACTTAAATTAAAAACACCCTGGCCCTTCAAGTTCTCCTTCGTTTTCCTCTTTTGGATTCTCCAACCTCCCCTTGTACCTCTCTTGGGTCGGGACCCCTTTTTCTGGGCCTCTGGACCTCGTGAAAAACCTGCGCATGGCGAGAGTTGGTGTTAGAGGGAGGGTAATCTTGAAACGACTGTTCGTGTCTCGATCCGGGATTATAGCCGTACTCGTCTCTAAAATCGTCATCCCAGGTGTTTCTAAGGGGTAAAAACCTGTTTTGGGTAGTCAGGGGTGGTTGATCATAGTAGTAGGGATTCTGATGGTAAGTATCCATGTATGACCCTTGTCGAGTTTGGGAGGCCTCACGTGGTCCTAAATAAGATTCAGGGGGATGCCTTCCCCGGCCCCGTTGACCTCTACCACTTTGTTTCCCTCTACTTTGACCCCTACCTCTCTGGTTATTATAGGGAGTGTGGGGGTCATGAAAGTGTCTATTGGTGCGGGATGGCGATTCGTATCTTAGATTACCATTCCTCACCGTGTGAGTGGGGGTACCTAGGGGTTGTGCCCCTATGCCAGCTGTTCTAGCTGTGGACGTGTCAGGAGGGCAAGGAACGGGGGGTGCCGATGAGGCATCATTGGGGTTCACGGAGTACAACTTCTGCCACCCGAAAACGTTCCCCGTTCTGTAGTCCCCTACATCTCTGGAATACTTTTTTTGTTTTTTGTTCCTCTGTTCCTTATCCTCCTTTTCAAGGTGTTTTTGAAGGTTGGAGGAAAGAACAGAGTACTCTGAGGAATTCTTATGGGTTAGAAGTTTATCCTTAATCTCCTTGATCTCGCCATCCAACAAGGTTAATTTATGACGTTTCTTGGATATGAGGACACCAAGAAGATTGATCCCTGCCTCATTAAAGTATTTGTACCAGGATTCTACATCTGGTTCTCCTTGGGGGGGATGTACATCCCACCTAAGGCTTCTGGGTACCATATGTTCTGAGACATATTGTTCCAAAAATACCATGTCCCATTGCAGGTGCAATTCAGAGGTCATGATGTTTTTAAGCCTCATGAATAAACCGCCTATTTCGGTGTCATTACTAGTGACGACAAAGACTCCGTCCGTATTAATGGTACGAGAGGCCCTGTAGTCAAAAACATCCATTGTGTTGTCAAATGGACTGGGCTGCAGCAGAATGTGTTATCAAAACAAACGTGACCAATATATACAAAAATAATCAAAAATAATCCTGCGCTGCTCATAAGAAAAGAAAAGAAAAAGCAGCTAACACAACCAACAAAGTATATGTGCAAAAAACGACAAAGAGTGTAGCGCTAAAACCTTATCACACATAGGTGAGTAGGTACACAGTAAAAGGGATCACCAATGGAGAGACCCATTTATGGCTGAGGAGACCCGTAATGAATGTTCATGGTCAAACAATAAATAGCAGTCTTCTAGTCCTTTAGATAAACAACTTATATAAATCCAGTATCCCAGAACGACAGACCAGCTTACTACCACCGAAAAAAATGAAGGCTTACCAGATGTGATGGACCCGGTAGGGCATACGCCAAACTGGGTCAGATAAGGCTTGGGTGGTAGAAAGCTGTGGATATCTGTGGTGTTGCAGACTGCTTGATTCCTCCAACGAGTGTCCAGGTCCTGGAAGATGTGTGGAACTCAAAGGATATGGATGGTTCTGTAAGTCCCAGGGGGGAGGGGATGAGGTATTCCGTGAGTGGTTCCCTCAAACCAATCGTTCATTGGGTGTAGATATTGAATGAAGAAGAAAGAAAAAAGGGCCACATAGTGTAAATCCGCATAAAAAGTTTAATAAAAGCTGTAAGGAAATACACTCACGTATAAGTCCACAGGATAATGCAGCGCTGAGAAAAAGTGGCGACAATGGGGTCCTGCCCGACACGTTTCGTCCTAAAAAGGCGTCATCTGGGCGGTACCCCCACTGTAGCCACACACATATATATAGGGGGTGCTTCAATTATCATGAAAAACGGCTCCACATTGAGAAAACAGCACTTCCGGTATTGGCCAAGATGGCCGACCGGCGTGCGTTCCAAGCTTGCGTTCCACACGTCACTTCCGGGTCGGAGGATGAACCGGAAGTGGGGAAACGATCAAGAATGGAAAAATGAAAAAAAGGCTGGCAAGGCTAAATATGACAGAATGCCTTGAACTGGCCGATATTTTAAACATGCAGTGAGAGTGGTAAAAACAACCAGGTGCTGCGCTTTGCGCAATTGCGCATTGTGTGTGCGCAGAAGGGGAAGTGTCTCAATGTATGTAAACAGGAAGTGACGTAAGTGGAGGCGGTGAGCGCTACAGCAGGCGCTGTGATAGGTCTTACTCAGTGGGGAAGGGAAAATAGAGTGGGAGGGGCAAGTGAGCGCCATAAGGCTGTGATTGGCCATACACTCTAAAGGAAAAAAGATATGTGAAAACGGGATGCCGCGATCAGCGTACCTAATACATGTGCAATAAAAGAACAAAAGTATGAATGTACATACAGTGTCTAGTAATATGCTATAATGTGAGGACCTGAACACAGGTACGATAGTGAGTTACACGGGTGAACGTGAATATGGGTCTCGTAACCGAATAGACATATTGGACATATTGGAAACGGTGTATGTAAAATACTTAATGGGGAAAATAGTGGAGCGGGTTTCCCATATAAAGCAATATATATAAAAACACAAGACAAATGTACAAATGTACAGATCATAAAGATCATATATGTAAATATATGTGTACATATAACAAACTGACAAAATTTATTAAAATGCACTATGTAGTGTCACATGGGTATATATGAAATATAAAAACAAATGAAATAAAATGGCAAAGGACATAAGGGAAGGAAACAATTCCCAAAGTCCAAAAAAGGGGGGGGGGAGGAACAGGAGCAGTGGAACCCCAACAAAGGAAAAATGAAGGGAGAGAGAGTCTGTTAATTGGAGGTGGATGTCAAGCTCTATTAATGAAAGCGTTGACGTCCAACTCCACATTAATACCTGACGGAAAAAGGGTGCGGAGCTCATGGATCCAAAAAGTCTCCAATCTAGATACACCTCTGGTCATGGCTCCACCCCTCCACGGGGGAACATATCGGTCTATCACTGTAAATTGTGTGCCCGCAAGCACCCGATTATGGTGTAACTTATAATGTCGGGGAACTGTGTGCTTGGTATCACCACTTTTAATCAAAGCTATATGCTCAGCTACTCTAGAGAAGGACCGAATGGTACGGCCTACATATTGCTTGCCACAATGGCATGTAATTAAGTAGACGATGTGACTGGTGGTACAAGTACAGAAACGTTTGATGGAGTATCGTCTCTGTGTAACTGTTGAAATAAAGGATGTAGTCTTCCTTCCTATACCAGAATTATGCCGACATACTATGCATTTTCTGCAAGAGTAGAACCCTTCCATTTCATTAAAAAGGGGTTGGTGTACAGGGGGGTCAATGATATTCGGGGCAATTTTGCTTTGCAAAGTGGGTGCACCCCTGAAGATGACTTTCGCCCTGTCGGGTAAGACAGTGTTCAAAACCCGGTCATTCTTAAGAATGTCCCAATGTCTGGACATAATAGCTTTAACCTGTTTATATTGATTGGAAAAGGCAGTAAAAAGGGACCACCTAAAAGTCTCGTCCCGTTCTTTCTTAGGCTTCTCGACAAGGAGAGACTCCCTATTGGTTTCTAGGGCACGCTGAAACTCTCGATCAACGAGTTGGGAGTCGTAGTTCCTTCCCTTATGTCCTTTGCCATTTTATTTCATTTGTTTTTATATTTCATATATACCCATGTGACACTACATAGTGCATTTTAATAAATTTTGTCAGTTTGTTATATGTACACATATATTTACATATATGATCTTTATGATCTGTACATTTGTACATTTGTCTTGTGTTTTTATATATATTGCTTTATATGGGAAACCCGCTCCACTATTTTCCCCATTAAGTATTTTACATACACCGTTTCCAATATGTCCAATATGTCTATTCGGTTACGAGACCCATATTCACGTTCACCCGTGTAACTCACTATCGTACCTGTGTTCAGGTCCTCACATTATAGCATATTACTAGACACTGTATGTACATTCATACTTTTGTTCTTTTATTGCACATGTATTAGGTACGCTGATCGCGGCATCCCGTTTTCACATATCTTTTTTCCTTTAGAGTGTATGGCCAATCACAGCCTTATGGCGCTCACTTGCCCCTCCCACTCTATTTTCCCTTCCCCACTGAGTAAGACCTATCACAGCGCCTGCTGTAGTGCTCACCGCCTCCACTTACGTCACTTCCTGTTTACATACATTGAGACACCTCCCCTTCTGCGCACACACAATGCGCAATTGCGCAAAGCGCAGCACCTGGTTGTTTTTACCACTCTCACTGCATGTTTAAAATATCAGCCAGTTCAAGGCATTCTGTCATATTTAGCCTTGCCAGCCTTTTTTTCATTTTTCCATTCTTGATCGTTTCCCCACTTCCGGTTCATCCTCCGACCCGAAAGTGACGTGTGGAACGCAAGCTTGGAACGCACGCCGGTCGGCCATCTTGGCCAATACCGGAAGTGCTGTTTTCTCAATGTGGAGCCTTTTTCATGATAATTGAAGCACCCCCTATATATATGTGTGTGGCTACAGTGGGGGTACCCCCCAGATGACGCCTTTTTAGGACGAAACGCGTCGGGCAGGACCCCATTGTCGCCACTTTTTCTCAGCGCTGCATTATCCTGTGGACTTATACGTGAGTGTATTTCCTTACAGCTTTTATTAAACTTTTTATGCGGATTTACACTATGTGGCCCTTTTTTCTTTCTTCTTCATTCAATATCTACACCCAATGAACGAATGGTTTGAGGGAACCACTCACGGAATACCTCACCCCCTCCCCCCTGGGACTTACAGAACCATCCATATCCTTTGAGTTCCACACATCTTCCAGGACCTGGACACTCGTTGGAGGAATCAAGCAGTCTGCAACACCACAGATATCCACAGCTTTCTACCACCCAAGCCTTATCTGACCCAGTTTGGCGTATGCCCTACCGGGTCCATCACATCTGGTAAGCCTTCATTTTTTTCGGTGGTAGTAAGCTGGTCTGTCGTTCTGGGATACTGGATTTATATAAGTTGTTTATCTAAAGGACTAGAAGACTGCTATTTATTGTTTGACCATGAACATTCATTACGGGTCTCCTCAGCCATAAATGGGTCTCTCCATTGGTGATCCCTTTTACTGTGTACCTACTCACCTATGTGTGATAAGGTTTTAGCGCTACACTCTTTGTCGTTTTTTGCACATATACTTTGTTGGTTGTGTTAGCTGCTTTTTCTTTTCTTTTCTTATGAGCAGCGCAGGATTATTTTTGATTATTTTTGTATATATTGGTCACGTTTGTTTTGATAACACATTCTGCTGCAGCCCAGTCCATTTGACAACACAATGGATGTTTTTGACTACAGGGCCTCTCGTACCATTAATACGGACGGAGTCTTTGTCGTCACTAGTAATGACACCGAAATAGGCGGTTTATTCATGAGGCTTAAAAACATCATGACCTCTGAATTGCACCTGCAATGGGACATGGTATTTTTGGAACAATATGTCTCAGAACATATGGTACCCAGAAGCCTTAGGTGGGATGTACATCCCCCCCAAGGAGAACCAGATGTAGAATCCTGGTACAAATACTTTAATGAGGCAGGGATCAATCTTCTTGGTGTCCTCATATCCAAGAAACGTCATAAATTAACCTTGTTGGATGGCGAGATCAAGGAGATTAAGGATAAACTTCTAACCCATAAGAATTCCTCAGAGTACTCTGTTCTTTCCTCCAACCTTCAAAAACACCTTGAAAAGGAGGATAAGGAACAGAGGAACAAAAAACAAAAAAAGTATTCCAGAGATGTAGGGGACTACAGAACGGGGAACGTTTTCGGGTGGCAGAAGTTGTACTCCGTGAACCCCAATGATGCCTCATCGGCACCCCCCGTTCCTTGCCCTCCTGACACGTCCACAGCTAGAACAGCTGGCATAGGGGCACAACCCCTAGGTACCCCCACTCACACGGTGAGGAATGGTAATCTAAGATACGAATCGCCATCCCGCACCAATAGACACTTTCATGACCCCCACACTCCCTATAATAACCAGAGAGGTAGGGGTCAAAGTAGAGGGAAACAAAGTGGTAGAGGTCAACGGGGCCGGGGAAGGCATCCCCCTGAATCTTATTTAGGACCACGTGAGGCCTCCCAAACCCGACAAGGGTCATACATGGATACTTACCATCAGAATCCCTACTACTATGATCAACCACCCCTGACTACCCAAAACAGGTTTTTACCCCTTAGAAACACCTGGGATGACGATTTTAGAGATGAGTACGGCTATAATCCCGGATCGAGACACGAACAGTCGTTTCAAGATTACCCTCCCTCTAACACCAACTCTCGCCATGCGCAGGTTTTTCACGAGGTCCAGAGGCCCAGAAAAAGGGGTCCCGACCCAAGAGAGGTACAAGGGGAGGTTGGAGAATCCAAAAGAGGAAAACGAAGGAGAACTTGAAGGGCCAGGGTGTTTTTAATTTAAGTGCTAAACCATTGACCAAAGAGGAGCTGTCCGTACTCGACAAGGGACTCAAATTTGCCCCCCCAAGAAGCTTGACAGGTTCGGCACTTTTATAGATGTTCATAAATACATTCGGAAATTACATATCCAACGTTATCTTACTTCCAACCCCGTTAGAAATGAGAGGTGTGCAACAGCGGGTACAGTTCATTCTGGCCTGTCAAACCCCTCATTATTCACCCCACCAGTCCCCATGGCACCGGCCATCAGTTTGTTCAGGGACTTAGTTCTTAAAGATTTATCCAAACTTCCGGATAAACGCACATTCCACCATTCCTTGTCCAATACTGGCTTGAAGTCCCTATGTTCCCAGAAAGATCTCGTGATTCGCCCAGCGGACAAGGATGGTGGTATTGTGGTCTTAGACAAGAAAGACTACATAACTGAAATGTACAGAATTCTTAACGAACCTGATATATACAAAATACTACCCAGCAATCCCACTAATCGGTTTAAAAGAGAACTGTCTGCCATTGTTAAGAAGGGCTATGACCAGGGGATTTTAAATAGAAAAGAGAGAGAGTTTTTGGTGCCTTTGGCACCCAGAGTTCCAACCATATATTACCTACCAAAGGTACATAAAAACCCAGTTCAACCCCCGGGCCGGCCTATCGTGAGTGGCATTGACTCTGTCACTTCACGTATAGGCCGGTACATTGATTTTTATTTACAGCCTCTTGTCAGGCGCATGCCCTCCTATCTGAAGGACACAGGGGCCATGTCAGGAAAGGGTCCATCCGCTGGTAAGATATATCATTTGGCATGCAGTACTGGGGTCCACCAGCAGGTGTCTCCTGGCAGTGTTGAACTGTCAGGAGAATATTTCCCTGCTGGTATCATGTCATCTTTTGGCCGCAGTACTGATGTCCACCAGCGGATGGATCCCGGCAGTATGGAGCAGACAACACACACTGCGCTCAGCTGTGACATGAGGTCAATTACCAGCCTTATAAATACCCGGCAAGCCCTCATAGGCTTGCCTTGGTATCTCTCTCCCTGCACTCTAACCTTGCTGCCCGTTGCTTTGACCTTGAGCCTGCATCTGCCTTGTCCTGACCTGATCTGATCCCATCCCTATCCTGAGCCTATCCCCTCTGTTCCTGGGTACCTTGGATCCCTGCCCTGTATCCCATCCATCCACCCTCTTCCTGTCCTGCTGGTTTGATCTCCCTGTGTATGACCTTGGCCTGGCTTGTTTACGATTACGGTATCTCCATTTCCTTGTATATATTGTTGTTTGTAGTGGGTTTGTTGTGTTGGTTTTGCACTGTTTATATTTCTTTATTTGTCACTTATTTATTAAACACCATTATTTCACTTATATGTGTTTTGGGTTTCCTCTGTGCAGTCCACACAGTCTGGTCAATTAGATTCTCTGACAGTATACCAAGGCCATCCCTGACCAGACTGTGGCTGCATTGAGGAAACCATCCTGGGTTATCGGGTCTGCTAATATGGATTTCGATGAAATTCTTTATTATTCTCTGCTAGCAGAAGAGGATGGTGAATATTGTCGCCAGATTTTAAAAGGGTGGACTAGTGACAGGCTGATGGAAACTATCCAATCAGCTCATTCCCTAGTGGATCAGGGGTATATGTCTTTTGAAGATGTTCAGCCTCTGATCCAGTTATGTGCAAAACCAGCCCTGTCATGCATTCCCGAGGGAAGTGATGATTTTTCGCCCCCCTTCAATTATGGCCAAGTTGAATCCCTGGTTTGGTTGTTAGAGGATGATCCAGCCTATTTTATGGAACATTATTCCTCCTGTTCACAGCAAGTGTTGTTTAATTGCATCCAGTCGGTGCAATCCTTGATTAGTCAGGCTGTGTGTGAATCAGCGTTTGTTCAACCTGTGCTGCAGGTATGGTCAGATCTCCTGTCTTTTGCTAAGCCACAATACTCCAGCCCTGCCATTAATCCTCTGTCTCCCCAAAAATGTATCTCCCCGTCGCCTATGGCAACCTCAGCTACAGCCCAGTTTATCAAACCCCCTACCAAATACTACTACCCAGTCTCCAAATGTAGCACCTATCCCGCCTTCAATCCACCTGTCTCTTCTCCTCCACCTGTAACAGTCCCACAAAACCCCTCTCTAGCTACAGTTCCTTGGTCTTCCTTCGATCCAGCTACTTTCTTTTCTTTCAGCCCTGCACCTACATACAAGACTGCACGGGCTAAACCAAAAAAGAAACAAAAATTCTTTCCTACCCACACGATCCTGCCAGTAACCCAACTTGCTTCCACACCAACTAACCCACCTGATTCTGTCAAACCAGTGCCTGCTACCGAGCCTGATGCGCCAGTGTCTTCTACGCAACCTGTTGTGCCAATGCCTGTGCCCGCTGTCCAGTTTGATGTCCCTGCCTTCCAGTCTGGTGTACCCACCTTCCAGTCTGATGCACCCGCTCTCCAGTCTAACGCACCTGCAATCCAGTCCGATATGCCTGCCTTCCAGCCGGATGTCTTGAAGCTTGCCTTCCAGCCTGAAGTCCCGGTGCCCGCTTTTCAGTCTGTGCCCGCTCCCCAGTCTGATGTCTTCATGCCTGCCTCCCAGCCTGATGTCCCGAAGCTTGCTTTTCAGCCTGATGTCTTGGTTTCTGCCTTCCAGCTTGATGTCCCTGCCTTCCAACTTGATGTCCCTGCCTTCCAACTTGATGTCCCCACCTTCCAGTCTGGTGCGCCCACCTTCCAGTCTGGTGCGCCCACCTTCCAGTCTGGTGCGCCCACCTTCCAGTCCAATGCACCTGCTATCCAGTCTGATATGCCTGCCTTCCAGCCGGATGTCTTGAAGCTTGCCTTCCAGCCCGAAATCCCAGTGTCCATGTTCCAGTCTGACGCCCCAGCGACTACTGACCAGTCCGATGTACCTGCTGTTCTGCCCGATGTGCCAGCGCCTGTGTCTGCTGCCCAGTCTAAAGTTCCAGCACCCGCTGCCTGGTCTGATGTCTCGGTGCCGGCTTTCCAGTCCGCTTTCCAGCCTGATGTGCCAGTGTCTACTACTCAGCCAGTTGTGCCAATGCCTGTGTCCGCTGCCCAGTTTGAGGTCCCAGTGCCTGCTGCTCAGCCCGAAATTCCAGTGTCCATGTTCCAGTCTGACGCTTCAGCAACTACTGACCAGTCCGATGTACCTGTTCAGCCTGTTGTGCCAGTACCTGCTGTTCTGCCTGATGTGCCCACTGTTCAGCCTGATGAGCCTGCTTTCCTGTTTGATGTGACCATCCTCCAGCCTGATATCCTGGTACCTGTCTTCCAGCCTGATGTCGTGATGTTGGTATCCCAGCCTGAGGTTTCGGTGCCCGTGTCTCCGCCTGAAGTTTCGGTGCCCGTGTTTCAGCCTGGAGTTTCGGTGCCCGTGTCCCAGCTTGCTGAATCGGTGCCCGTTACCCAGTCTGTTGAATCGGTGCCCGTTACCCGGTCCGCTGAACTGGTGCCCGTTACCCAGTCTGCTAAACCGAAGTCCGTCACTTGGCCTGTCAAGCCAGTATCCGTTATCCGGCTTGCCGAACCAGTGCCCGGTGTCCAACTCGCTGGGTCGGGGCCTGTTACCCAGCCCACTGGGCCGAGGTCCGTTACCCAGCTTGCTGAGCCGGTGCCTGTAATCCGGCCTGCCCTTACGGTGCTCGCTGTTCGGCCCAATGTTCCAGAGCCCGCTGCCCAGCTCGATGACCCGGAGCCCGCTGCCCAGCTCGATGACCCGGAGCCCGCTGCCCAGCTCGATGACCCGGAGCCCGCTGCCCAGCTCGATGACCCGGAGCCCGCTGCCCAGCTCGATGACCCGGAGCCCGCTGCCCAGCTCAAGTTGTTCCTGTGTGCTGCCCAGCTCAAGTTGTTCCTGTGTGCTGCCCAGCTCAAGTTGTTCCTGTCCGCTGCCCAGCTCAAAGACTCTGACATGCCAGCCGTCTGCCCGGATGTGCCTGATGACCAGCCTGAAATGCCTTCTTCCACCATTCTGCCTGATGTCATAGACCATGGACAATTAAGACCAGTTGGAGCGTCCGGAGGCCGCTCCTTTAGGGAGGGGTACTGTCAGGAAAGGGTCCATCCGCTGGTAAGATATATCATTTGGCATGCAGTACTGGGGTCCACCAGCAGGTGTCTCCTGGCAGTGTTGAACTGTCAGGAGAATATTTCCCTGCTGGTATCATGTCATCTTTTGGCCGCAGTACTGATGTCCACCAGCGGATGGATCCCGGCAGTATGGAGCAGACAACACACACTGCGCTCAGCTGTGACATGAGGTCAATTACCAGCCTTATAAATACCCGGCAAGCCCTCATAGGCTTGCCTTGGTATCTCTCTCCCTGCACTCTAACCTTGCTGCCCGTTGCTTTGACCTTGAGCCTGCATCTGCCTTGTCCTGACCTGATCTGATCCCATCCCTATCCTGAGCCTATCCCCTCTGTTCCTGGTTACCTTGGATCCCTGCCCTGTATCCCATCCATCCACCCTCTTCCTGTCCTGCTGGTTTGATCTCCCTGTGTATGACCTTGGCCTGGCTTGTTTACGATTACGGTATCTCCATTTCCTTGTATATATTGTTGTTTGTAGTGGGTTTGTTGTGTTGGTTTTGCACTGTTTATATTTCTTTATTTGTCACTTATTTATTAAACACCATTATTTCACTTATATGTGTTTTGGGTTTCCTCTGTGCAGTCCACACAGTCTGGTCAATTAGATTCTCTGACAGGCCACCATACGCACGCTTGAAGGTTTGGGTTTGCAGGGTGACCATATCATTGCCACGGCTGATGTGGCCTCCCTGTATACCTGCATACCCCAGGATAAGGTCTTAGAGGCTGTCCGTTACTTCCTTGAGAGGGAGCCTACCATTGCATCTTTCCAGTGCTCTTTTATTATGGAACTTCTGGAATTCGCTACTAAGCGAAGTTATTTCTGGTTTGACCAGCAGTACTACCATCAGCTGCGTGGCGTGGCTATGGGGGCTAAATTTGCCCCCAGCCTCGCCAATCTATTCATGGCCAAGTGGGAGGAGGATGTCGTCTATGCCAATAGGGATCCTTCCCTAATTTTGTGGGCGCGTTACATCGACGACATCCTCCTCCTATGGAAAGGTAGTGCCGAATCTTTAGATCTATTTTTCCAACGTTTGAACACCAATGATCGCGGCATCTCCCTGACATACATAACCAGTAAACAAAGAATTAACTTCTTGGATCTGGAGATTGAGATTCGCGATGGTCTCTTTCACTTCCAGACCCATTTCAAAACCACGGACCGGAACAGTTTTATCCCCCCAGATAGTTGTCATCACCGGTCCTGGTTAGATTCAATACCGAAAAGCCAATTTCTTAGACTCCGAAGGAATTGTTCCAGCACTGAAGCCTTTAAAACACAATCTGCCCTTTTGAAGGCGAAATTGGTAGATAAGAACTACGACTCCCAACTCGTTGATCGAGAGTTTCAGCGTGCCCTAGAAACCAATAGGGAGTCTCTCCTTGTCGAGAAGCCTAAGAAAGAACGGGACGAGACTTTTAGGTGGTCCCTTTTTACTGCCTTTTCCAATCAATATAAACAGGTTAAAGCTATTATGTCCAGACATTGGGACATTCTTAAGAATGACCGGGTTTTGAACACTGTCTTACCCGACAGGGCGATAGTCATCTTCAGGGGAGCGCCCACTTTGCAAAGCAAAATTGCCCCGAATATCATTGACCCCCCTGTACACCAACCCCTTTTTAATGAAATGGAAGGGTTCTACTCTTGCAGAAAATGCATAGTATGTCGGCATAATTCTGGTATAGGAAGGAAGACTACATCCTTTAATAAATTTTGTCAGTTTGTTATATGTACACATATATTTACATATATGATCTTTATGATCTGTACATTTGTCTTGTGTATTTATATATATTGCTTTATATGGGAAACCCGCTCCACTATTTTCCCCATTAAGTATTTTACATACACCGTTTCCAATATGTCCAATATGTCTATTCGGTTACGAGACCCATATTCACGTTCACCCGTGTAACTCACTATCGTACCTGTGTTCAGGTCCTCACATTATAGCATATTACTAGACACTGTATGTACATTCATACTTTTGTTCTTTTATTGCACATGTATTAGGTACGCTGATCGCGGCATCCCGTTTTCACATATCTTTTTTCCTTTAGAGTGTATGGCCAATCACAGCCTTATGGCGCTCACTTGCCCCTCCCACTCTATTTTCCCTTCCCCACTGAGTAAGACCTATCACAGCGCCTGCTGTAGCGCTCACCGCCTCCACTTACGTCACTTCCTGTTTACATACATTGAGACACTTCCCCTTCTGCGCACACACAATGCGCAATTGCGCAATTGCGCAAAGCGCAGCACCTGGTTGTTTTTACCACTCTCACTGCATGTTTAAAATATCGGCCAGTTCAAGGCATTCTGTCATATTTAGCCTTGCCAGCCTTTTTTTCATTTTTCCATTCTTGATCGTTTCCCCACTTCCGGTTCATCCTCCGACCCGGAAGTGACGTGTGGAACGCAAGCTTGGAACGCACGCCGGTCGGCCATCTTGGCCAATACCAGAAGTGCTGTTTTCTCAATGTGGAGCCGTTTTTCATGATAATTGAAGCACCCCCTATATATATGTGTGTGGCTACAGTGGGGGTACCCCCCAGATGACGCCTTTTTAGGACGAAACGCGTCGGACAGGACCCCATTGTCGCCCCTTTTTCTCAGCGCTGCATTATCCTGTGGACTTATACGTGAGTGTATTTCCTTACAGCTTTTATTAAACTTTTTATGCGGATTTACACTATGTGGCCCTTTTTTCTTTCTTCTTCATTCAATATCTACACCCAATGAACGATTGGTTTGAGAGAACCACTCACGGAATACCTCACCCCCTCCCCCCTGGGACTTACAGAACCATCCATATCCTTTGAGTTCCACACATCTTCCAGGACCTGGACACTCGTTGGAGGAATCAAGCAGTCTGCACCACCCCCAGATATCCACAGCTTTCTACCACCCAAGCCTTATCTGACCCAGTTTGGCGTATGCCCTACCGGGTCCATCACATCTGGTAAGCCTTCATTTTTTTCGGTGGTAGTAAGCTGGTCTGTCGTTCTGGGATACTGGATTTATATAAGTTGTTTATCTAAAGGACTAGAAGACTGCTATTTATTGTTTGACCATGAACATTCATTACGGGTCTCCTCAGCCATAAATGGGTCTCTCCATTGGTGATCCCTTTTACTGTGTACCTACTCACCTATGTGTGATAAGGTTTTAGCGCTACACTCTTTGTCGTTTTTTGCACATATACTTTGTTGGTTGTGTTAGCTGCTTTTTCTTTTCTTTTCTTATGAGCAGCGCAGGATTATTTTTGTATATATTAAACCTTCTTTGTGGCTGCAGCATCTTTGCAGAGGGCTGGAGCAGGTCTAGACTGAAGCAGAACATTCATCACAGACGTCCCCCTGTAAAACATCGGCCCTCTTCACAAATAGAGCCCTAACTTTTAATTTTCACTGTGGCTGTGGTGACATGGCAGAGGGCAGTGGAGGTGGAGCAGGTCTGGATTGAGGCAGGACTTTCATCCTCTTCTGAATGCCTACCCTGGATCATCTGTTTCCGTGGTGCAGGCAGGCCAGCTGCCAGCACCATAGCAACCAATGGTTTTGTGCATCCTGGTCAGCCCCATGTAAATGAATGATGTGGTGCAGTGGATAGGGGTAGCAGTTAGAAACTAATTAAAGAGTAACTTTACTTTTGTTGAGAAAAAAATACATTTCCCTCTGGGTAATCAATATACATTACAAGGATTTTAAAAAACATTGCTGCAGATTCCTACCTTTTCTTATTCTGAAGAAATCACTGTGTGTTGTTTATGTCCATGTGGAAAGCAAATCTATTAGGAGTGATTTCATAATTATCATTAAGCTGCTGCACCTGCAGGGCTCTAATGAGGAAAATTGCTGGACCTGCATCCCTTTATACATGATTTCCTATTGGGAGTATCTGACCAAAAATGACATTTTTGTTGCAGGGGATGCCTGAAATCTGACTTGTATCTTAGTGCTGACTTCAGGGAAAATCAGTGAGCCAAACACACAAGCAAGAAATTAGGTTTCTAGGGGGCATTCTGTACACACCAGGTAGCCATATTGCATTGCATTTTACAGAAAATTACAGAGCTGCCGATTGAAAAGGAAAGGTCATTTTTAATAACATTCAGTTACAATATAACTTGAGTCGCAATTGTATATGCTGCAGTATATTATTTGTTTGTCTTTGCTATTTTTTCCCCATTAAAGTGGAATTACCCTTTAATTAGGATTTAGGTAAAATTAATTGGTACTGATGCATTGTAACAAGTTTGAAACACATTGAGAGAAAAAAGATGGCAAGTCTTAGAAATCTTGGAAACACCAAACACATTAATATGTAAAAAAATAATGATATGTTACAATAAAGAACAATTCATTGTTGTGTGTTGTTAAATTGTCTTGAACAAATATGAATGAAAACCTCAGCTGAGATATGTAAATTTATTATGTGATTTTAATTTTATGTAAAATTATAGTTTTGAAATTTTAGATTTCGTTGTACTCCACATTAAGTGGTACCACATGTAGCAATGTATCGCAAAGAAATATTAAATAAGAGATTTTGGTATTTATAGATTTGTTAGCTTTAAGAGTCTAAGTTATTGATTTCTAAGAATATCACTGCACTGCAATGACGTGTTAGAATGGTTTATTGTAGCAGTAAGAACTGGCCACTGCCAGTGCTGCAGGAGAAGAGGAAGGGCATTTGATGTCATTAAACTGCCAAGAAGACCTTTGAAAAAAATGTACATATGTATGCAGGAGGGGTTTCATAGAGAGAGGGAAGAACATGGGAGTTTTAAAATAGACACCTGCTTTAAAAATGGGCCAAATGAAAGAAGTAAATATTGGAACATTGTACATTTCTCCTGATGGCAATTCAGAAACTCTGATTAATACGAAAAAATCTAAGCAATTGAAATTGGCTCCCCTCTTCATAAATATAGAGAATGTTTTTGCTGCGTACGCATTTTTGAAGCCAAATCTATTGCTGCCAAATGCTACAGCTTGTAATGAAGACCGATTGTACTAATTCTTTAGCATGAACCCTTAGAACGCAACGTGGAAAAATTTGCACTTCTATAATTGGGTTGTCTATAGGCCAAACAGACATATTTCAGCTGCTATGATGAGCTCCTTTAGATATTTCTACTCATCATTATATGCTCTAAAATATGTCCATTCTACCCCTCAATAGGCATTAGCAGGCTTTTAAGTTCACATCTTTTGCCGCGTACACACGGTCGGAATTTCCAACAACAAATGTTCAATGTGAGTTTGTTGTCGGAAATCCTGACCGTGTGTAGGCTCCATCGGACATTTGTCGTCGGAATTTCCGACAACAAAAATTTGAGAACTAGTTATCTAGTAATCCGTTGTTGGACATTCCGATCGTGTGTACACAATTCCAACGCACAAAGTTCCACGCATGCTCGGAATCAAGCAGAAGAGCCGCACTGGCTATTGATCTGCATTTTTCTCAGCTCGTCTTACATGTTGTTTGTCACCGCGTTCTTGACGTTCGGAATTTCCGACAACATTTGTGCGACCATGTGTATGCAAGACAAGTTTGAGCCAACATCCATCGGAAATAAATCCAGGATTTTGTTGTCGGAATGTCCGATCGCATGTATGCGGCATTAGTCTAAAGATGAACAAATCTATGTATATATATATATATATATATATATATATATATATATATATATGCATAGATCCATCACATTGAGTATATATATATACATAGATCCATCACATAGAGCCAGTCCATCATCTTTAACCTCAGCTTCTTTAGCAAGGCAGTGGTCATCTTGGAGGTGTTTTTGGGGTCGTTATCATGTTGGAATACTGCCCTTCGGCCCAGTCTGTGAAGGGAGGGGCTCATACTCTGCTTCAGTATGTCACAGTACATGTTGGCATTCATGGTTCCCTCAATGAACTGTAGCTCCCCAGTGCCAGCAGCACTCATGCAGCCCCAGACCATGACACTCCCACGACCATGCTTGACTGTAAGCAAGACACACTTGTCTTTGTACTCCTCACCTGGTTGCAGCCACACACGCTTGATACCATCTGATTCAAATAAGTTTATCTTGGTCTCATCAGACCACAGGACATGGTTCCAGTAATCCATGTCCTTAGTCTGCTTGTCTTCAGCAAACTGTTTGTGGGCTTTCTTGTGCATTATGTTTAGAAGAGGCTTCCTTCTGGTTTGACAGCCATGCAGACTAATTTGATGCAGTGTGCGGTGTATGGTCTGAGCACTGACAGGCTGACCCCCCCCACCCCTTCAACCTCTGCAGCAATGCTGGCAGCACTCATAGGTCTATTTTCCAAAGATAACCTCTGTATATGACGCTGAGCACTTGCACCCAACTTCTTTGGTCGACCATGGCGAGGCCTGTTCTGAGTGGAACCTATCCTTTTAAATTGCTGTTTTGTCTTGGCCACCGTCCTGCAGCTCAGTTTCAGGGTCTTGGCAATCTTCTTATAGCCTAGACCATCTTTATGTAGAGCAACAATTCTTTTTTTCAGATCCTCAGAGTTCTTTGCCATGAGGTGGCATGTTGAACTTCCAGTGACCAGTATGAGAGAGTGAGTGTGATAACATTAAATTTAACACACCTGCTCCCCATTCACACCCGAGACCTTGTAACACTAACGAGTCACATGACACTAGGGAGGGAAAATGGCTAATTAGGCCCAATTTGGACATTCTCACTTAGGGGTGTACTCACTTTTGTTGCCAGGGGTTTAGACATTAATGGCTGTGTGTTGAGTTATTTTGAGGGGACAGCAAATTTACACTATAATACATATAATAAAATATTTACAAAAATGTGAGGGGTGTACTCACTTTTGAGAGATACTGTATTTTTTTACTGGGTAAGCTCCTGTAACAGATGGCTAAATATTTACTGACTCTGATATTTCAACAGGTTCTTAGCGCCGTCGGTGCAGTTCTGAACCTCTCAACCCCTTGACTCTTTTATATCCAAATTTCATCCATTCTAAACGTGGAAAAGGTTTTGACCTCTTCTGGAAGCTATTGTCCTGCTTTCCTACTCAATACAAGTAAAAAATAAAATAGTTCACTATTTAGACATTGATCAGAGTAGCCAGGGGCCACCCCCCTATATGTAAAATGTATATCCATGGCTGCCTGGCCCACCACCTATTCAGGAGTCTGGCCCTTTTTTCAGATGCAGGGCGCCTGAATTACTGCAGCAGGAGTGTTTTTCTGAAGCACATGATTAGAGTCATAGGCTCTAATAGGTTTCAAAAAAGGTGGACTTGTGGCACAGAGCATTGCACTACGAGCCCACCCAGGTGTGTTAGAGAAGCTAATGAATATTGGCTTTTCTAACACTGAACCGCCCCTCCACCAATCAGGAAGCGTGGGTTTAATACCCGTCACCTGATTGGCTGAAGGCACAGGCGATCCTATAGGATGCCTAGCAGAAGGGAAGAAGAGACGCACGAGAAGCATGGAAGACTCACTCAGGAACCATCGCCTGACCCGCTGCCTGTCCCACAGCTCATCGCTGTCACCCACTGCCTGACCCACCACCAAGATGGGGTAAGTGCCGATCAGACAGTAAGTGGGCGGGCGGGGTCACAGTGAGGCTGCATTTGATGGGGCACAGTGGCTGCATATGATGGGCACAGTGGCTGCATATGATGGGTACAGTGGCTGAATTTGATGAGCACAGTGGCTGCATTTGATGAGCACAGTGGCTGCATTTGATGGGCACAGTGGCTGCATTTGATGGGGCACAGTGGCTGCATTTGATGGGGCACAGTGGCTGCATATGATGGGGCACAGTGGCTGCATATGATGGGCACAGTGGCTGCATTTGATGGGCACAGTGGCTGCATTTGATGGCACAGTGGCTGCAATTGATGTCACAGTGGCTACATTTGATGGGCACAGTGGCTGCAATTCATGGCACAGTGGTTGCATTTAATGGCACGGTGGCTGCATTTGATGGCAACAGTGAGGCTGCAATTGATGGGGTTTTTTTCAGTATTTTTCAGTGTGTTTGCGCCCCCCCAAAAATGTTGAGCACCCGCTGCCATTGGTAAGGTTCAAAGTCAGCAACACGCTTGGACATTATATAGCTGTCTGCATCCCATTCAGATCTGCAGATCACAGCACCTGCAGAGCATAATCTTCTAGCACCAGGTTCCTTTGCAGGTCTAATGCCGCGTACACACGAGCGGACTTTTCGACCGGACTGGTCCGACGGTCTATCTGACGGACTTTCGATGGACTTTCCTAAAGAACGGACTTGCCTACACACGATCACACCAACGTCCGACGGATTCGTACGTGATGGCGTACGACCGGACTAAAATAAGGAAGTTGATAGCCAGTAGCCAATAGCTGCCCTAGCGTCGGTTTTAGTCCATCGGACTAGCATACAGATGAGCAGATTTTTAGACCGGACTCGAGTCTGTCGGAAAGATTTAAAACATGTTTTATTTCTAGGTCCGTCGGACTTTTGGGGAAAAAATGTCCGCTGAAGCCCACACACAATTGAATTGTGCGACGGAGTCCGGTCCGCCGGACCAAGTCTGCCGGAAAGTCCGCTCGTGTGTACGTGGCATAATATGTTATGTGACATTATGCCAATAGCTGCAAAGGAATCTGATGCAGAAAATGTATGTCACAATAAACCATGTCCCTTAGGAACACCCACCTTTCACCATGTCTATAAATTACTACAGCACTGTGGCACACTTATCCACAAGTATTGTGCTTATCAAACCCTTAGGGTCTGGTTTGGATTTTAGGGGGAATGCCACAGAAAAAATCCATACCTGACCATTCTCTGAGCACGCAGCCTGGCTTGCCAGGAAAGGGGGAACAAGCATGTGGTCCTTCCTCCTAAACCACACCAGGCTATGTCAAGAGCTTCTTCCCCTAACCCTGGCCCAATGGGTGGGCTAGAGGGTGGGGGGCTTATGGGTATCTGAAAGTCCCTTTTAAAGAACCCTTATTCATTCACAAAAAAATGTAAACACCAAAAAAAATAAAGTCTTTGCCAAGTCGTTTAATTAAAAAAAAAGTCCCATTATGTACATCCCCCATCAATCACATCATTCAGCAATGTAGATCCACGCCAATTACAATGTCGACACCTGTCGAACTGCCAAAAGGAAAAAACCTACTGCCTGCTGACACAATGTTACCCTGAGGACTGCTTACCCTCTTCTGACAGCTTTAGTGGATGACAGCTGATATAAGTGTCTGGTTCTTCCAGGCTATATCATTGACCATATTTGATCAATGACATCACTGTGGGGGACCTAATGCTTAAGAAAGCCTTACCTTAAAAAGAGGCCCTCCAGCGGCGCACTGTCACTGCTGACAGGGCTTCTGTCTTCACCCGCAATTCCTTCCAGGTTTGCGGGCTCGGCTGTTTGAATGGCCAAGCCGCGACAATGTCATTCCCTCGCATGTGAGTGGGAGCCACGACTGCAGGAGAGCGCTCTAAATGGACCAGCTGCAGAAGATATGAATATCTCCTAAACGGTGCACATTTAGGAGATATTGATTTTACCTACAAGTAAGCTTTATTATAAGCTTACCTGTAGGTAAAAATATCTGGGTTTCCTACCACTTTAACGGAGTTTTGCATTTTTAAATTGTTACTAAACCCAGGACTCTGCATTCACTGTATCTGGTCTCCCACAGTACATGCAATTATTTTAAGAAATATAAACGTCTAAGTACCTTTTCTCATCAGCAGTATATAGCAGTCTTGTGACTTCTATTGATGTTTGGTTAAAGCTTGTAGGAGTTTTCATGCTCCTCTGATTGTCCTATGAGGTTGCATGACCCCTGACTTTCTGTCACTGCTGATTGGCCCTGTGCTGATCACATGCACCCTCCCAAGAAAAAAACAACAACTTCCTCAGGGCCCGATCCTAGGCGGGTGCGCGGGGTGCTTCGCACCCAGGCGCCACAGAGGTGGGGGCGCTGAAGCTCCAGAGTGCTCCCCTCCCTCCTCCTCGTCTGTGTCCACAGGCGGAGCGCACGTAGCGGGTGCTGCGGTTACCCATCTCGCTTGCTCTCTCCGCCGGCAACTGAGAAGAGTGCATACCGCTCCCACTGTCCCCGGGGTCCGTGCTGGGTACCGCAGTGAAGCCTAGTACAGGAACACGTTCGGGTACTAGACTCCACTAATCTTTCTGTAAGGGCACGCGTGCAGCAGTCTCCTGTCTGCCCCGCCTCTTCTGTGTGTGTCGGCTCTGCGTGTGTCGGTGTGATGAGAGGCTTCTGGGTTGGTCAGAGCTGCCAATCATCCAGTGCACTCCATGCTCTCCAAGTGCCGCCCTCCTAGTAACCTAAGATGCCACGTATGCCCCGCCTCCCTGCAACGTGCTTCTGCTCACAGCGTGCCCGAGCTACAGGGATCTATTGGACAGGTACTGATCCATGGGGACATCTGCTGTGGGGGGCTCTCATGGGGACACCTGCTGTGGGGGGCTCTGATGGGGGACAGATGCTGTGGGGGGCTCTCATGGGGACAACTGCTGTGGGGGGCTCTGATGGGGGACAGATGCTGTGGGGGGCTCTGATGGGGACACATGCAGTGGGGGGCTTTAAAGGGGGACACATACTGTGGGGGACTCTGATGGGGGACACATACTGTGGGGGGACTCTGATGGGGGACACATACTGTGGGGGGACTCTGATGGGGGACACATACTGTGGGGGGACTCTGATGGGGACACCTGCTGTGGGGGGACTCTGATGGGGGACACATACTGTGGGGGGACTCTGATGGGGACACCTGCTGTTGAGGGAATCTGATGGGGACACCTGCTGTGGGGGGCTTTGATGGGGACACCTGCTGTGGGGGGACTCTGATGGGGGACATCTGCTGTTGGGGGCTCTGATGGGGGACACCTGCTGTGGGGGGCTCTGATAGGGAAAGATGCTGTGGGGGGCTCTGATGAGGGACACATGCAGTGGGGGGCTCTGATGGGGGACACATACTGTGGGGGGCTCTGATGGGGGACACCTGCTGTGGGGGGACTCTGATGGGGGACACCTGCTGTGGGGGGACTCTGATGGGGACACCTAATGTGGGGGGACTCTGATGGGGGACACCTGCTGTGGGGGGACTCATATGGGGACACTTGCTGTGGGGGGACTCTGATGGGGACACCTGCTGTGGGGGGACTCTGATGGGGACACCTGCTGTGCGGGGCTCTGATGGGGGACACCTGCTGTGGGGGGACTCTGATGGGGGACACATACTGTGGGGGGCTCTGTTGGGGGGCACCTGCTGTGGGGGGACTCTGATGGGGGACACCTGCTGTGGGGGGACTCTGATGGAGACACCTGCTGTGGGGGGATTCTGATGGGGGACACCTGCTGTGGGGGGACTCTGATGGGGGACACCTGCTGTGGGGGGACTCTGATGGGGGACACCTGCTGTGGGGGGACTCTGATGGGGACACCTGCTGTGGGGGGACTCTGATGGGGACACCTGCTGTATGTCTGCACTCTCTGACCATCTCCTGTATCATGTCTGCATTCTCTGACCATCTGTAATATGTCTGCAATCTCTGACCATCTCCTGTAGTATGTCTGCAGTCTCTGATCATCTCCTGTAGTATGTCTGCAGTCTCTGATTATCTCCTGTAGTATGTCTGCAGTCTCTGACCATCTCCTGTAGTATGTCTGCAGTCTCTGATCATCTCCTGTAGTATGTCTGCAGTCTCTGACCATCTCCTGTAGTATGTCTGCAGTCTCTGACCATCTCCTGTAGTATGTCTGCAGTCTCTGATCATTTCCTGTAGTATGTCTGCAGTCTCTGATCATCTCCTGTAGTATGTCTGCAGTATGTCTGGGGGCTCTTTCTAAATGGCTTCTGTACCGGCAAAAAACACAGGAAAAAAGTTTCCGACCTCTTTTTCAAAATGCACCCGCAGGGCGGCTGCATGGAAGTGCATGGTGCTGCGGCACCATGCGGTTTTGCACTCCCAAAGATTCGCTGTGTTTTCAGATCTGTGGGAGTACCATTAAGATTTAATAGCACCCCATGCATTTGCTAAAGAGCAATCTATTTTGGCTGCAGGTGCAAGGACATGTGCAATTTACACAGGTTCCCAGAGTCGCATAGGTATGACCCTAGCCTAGGACATATTTACCATCTAAGCTTTCTTCCCATTCTGTAGACTTTACCAAGGAATATATACTCCTCTGTAAATTTTAATGTCTCCATTTCTAACCAAATAAGACAATTACCTTCCCCTGAGGCAGCAAGATTAGCTTTTGTCCTTCTTTAAAGTATACAGTATGTGAGTCCTCACCTTGTAAAACAGTCCCTTCAGTTTATAATAGAAATGAAAGGCAAAACATTTGTGTATGCATAAAAAAAAACCATTATAAATACCTTTGTTTCCCCTTTCTAAGAAGTGATGACATACCCTCTGCTCTCAGCTGCATAAGGAGCTCAGAGAGGTAGGGGAGGAGAAAATGCAGCACACTGGTATCCCCAGTAAATGGCTGTTCAGGGGGAAGGCATGTCAGCATACGTCTAATCATTGGAAGGGAGCAGCACAGCCAGAAAACTGACCACGCTGTGCTATTATACCTAGTGCAGTCAGTTTTTAACAGGAAAGCAAAAGGACTGGCAGGATCACCAGGTATTTCACACAAAGGAAGCAATACAAAGAGAACAGGATTCTTTTTCATACAAGTACATGTACAGCAGGCACATATCAGGAATATCAAATGTTGGGGTAACATTTTTTAAGTTTCACATTTCTGACAAATACCATTTCTTCATGTTTTTGTCATGTTTTAAATTCAGAATATTCTAGTTAAAGAAAAAAGACTCCTCCAACTCCAGTCTTGGAGATAATCCAGCCCTCTCTCTTCTACATTATGACTTTGTAAGGGAAACATACACTGTAAATATCCTTACTCATACACATGTAAAGCATAGCAGCAAACTCATGCTTTGCCCTAAATTGTATATCAACTTTTGCAGAAAAATTGTGAGAGCATCTACTTCATATTTGTTACATGTTCCTATTCACATAGTATAGCTTAAAAAATACATTTATTTTTACCTACTTTGTTCTGAAAACTCCAAGAGGGGGCTAAGGAGTTAATGTTTACAAAAATTAACCCTGTTCTGGCAGATCTTATAATCAGTTGAAAACTAAATGTGAATACTGTCTGTCCTAACAAAGGGCAAAAGAACTCAAGGCTTGGATTCTGCATTGTATGATAATAAGGGAGAACACTCCACTTTATCACTCCATCTTAACTTGACATTGCCCAAAGTCTGCTCAAAAGCCTGCACCAAGGAAACAACTAGAAAGGTAATAAATATTTTCTGAAAAAATATTTTTTAGGTGTGCTGTATGGACACATATAACACAGCATTTAGTGGGGGTTTCCTAAATTTGACTGCAAAATGGAAAACTACCGGTACTTTAAGTCACTGCAATAGACATGCCAATAATCTGCATGCCATTGCATAGACATTTGATTTTGGTTTGATTTTTCCTCAGCATCAGTTTTTATACTTTTTATCTGTGTTCCAGTGGCACAGTCATTTGACCTATTACTTTTAACTGATATACTGTAATCTTTAAATAAATTATTAAAAAAATAATACAAATAATCCTGCTCGAGGTTTTTGTGCTATCATAATTAGTAGGTTCATATATTCTATCTTAAGTAAGTGTACAGCAATATAATATTTAATAATAATAATAATAAAGTAAATGCACTCTGTTCCGAAAACAAAAGCTTCTCAAAAATCTTTCAGTGAAAACTTTTCCTTTCTCAGACAGATGGCATTCTTATAATGCTTGTTTATGCCAATCATCTTAAATGAGATCATGTAAATTAATAAAAATACCATCATCTTTCAAGCAAGAGTCTCATGTTTTCTTAACAGGTGATGTAGAATATGGTAAAACAAGCTGTAGAATATGACTAATACAATCTTGAGAAAAACATTTTTGTAACACTACCATGCGGGTCTTATCAGTAAATAAAGAAAGCACTTGTTTGAGGTTATTGCCAATATAGAAGGTCACATCAATGACCGTGAGTGTTTAAAGCATTGTTTCTCAAACTTTGAGGTGCACATCTACTGTAAAGATATAATGTTTGTTGCCTGACTGCCATGCTGACCTTCTTGCTTCAATACCTGGAATAAATTACCCAGAACATGCATGAACATACATGTAGATCAAGACGTCTGACTTTTCTTTGACATTCCTGGTTTGCGTGCTTATTCCAGGTTAGTGACTCAGAAACCACTGAAGCCAGTCTATATATAACAGCCAGGCAACTTTAGGAGGAGATTGTCATAGACAGGTCTCCATATTGGCTAAGAACAAGGCTGACCAAGAATTAGGTGGTTGTAGCTGGGTCTGCATGGAGGCACGAAACGCAGAGGAGACAATGAGAGGTGTTGGTTCCCAGAGGGACACCGTAAGTTTAAACTATAGTGTGGCAGATGACAGTCTTGTAAGCAGATGAGACACAACATACTCCTGGAGACAAGGAGTGACAGCAGAGACTGTAGTGACATCGGGTAACACTGAATACTGGGGAGGCAGGTTAGTCCAGAAACGGGACTAGCAGTGCCTGCATGTTGAGTACACATAAGATCCCTAAAAAGCCACTGGCATTTGCAAGAGCACCCTGCAAGGGATGATGGGTTTTGCTACAGGATGGCTCTCAGGTTGAGGCCCTCTAACTCACCCAAACAGGTAGCAAATGAGCCAGAAGCATGGGTGCTCAGTAGTTAAGGGTCTGAGAGTGGTGCCTTGGTCCCTGGAAGTATGGGAGTGCAAGTAACACACTCAAGGTGGATGGGGAAATTCTCCCTGCTGTACCTATAGCCTACAGTGCTGATTTAGAAGAAATGTTGCAACAGGCTGGTTAAACAGAAGTTTATCGGTAGTTCAACTTCCATTCAACGACAGTCCTCATACATTATTCAAAATTCTGCTAGTCTTTGCTGAACCACTTTACACTGCAAAAGAAGAATGTGGAACCGCTTTACAGTGCAAAAGAATAACTTACATACACCTAGAGGTGTCTGTAACATGGAACATGTTACAGACACCTCCAGGGATATTAACCCTATTACACACCTTTTGTTTCAATAGTTTTTTACTGTTTATAGAAAACAAGTAAAGAAGATCATTTAATAGAGCAGCAAACAATCCTCGTCTGCTCCAAGCATGTAATAGGGAAACATACAAATCCAAGGCTTGGTAGGCACTGGTGAGGACCATAGCACATAGGTAAGGTCTGCTGTAGGTTCCTCTAACATACATTATCTCACAAAAGTGAGTACACACCTCACATTTTTGTAAATACTTTATTATATCCTTTCATGTGACAACACTGAAAAAATACAATGTACAATGTAAAGTAGTGAGTGTACAGCTTGTAGAACAGTGTAAATTTGCTGTCCCTTCAAAATAACTCAACACACCGCTGGCAACAAATGTGAGTACACCCCTAAGTGAAAATGTCCGAATTGGGCACAAAGTGTCAATATTTTGTCTGGCCACCGCTATTTTCCAGCACTGCCTTAACCCTCTTGGGCATGGAGTTCACCAGAGCGTCACAGTTTGCCGCCGGAGTCCTCTTCCACTCCTCCATGACGACATCACGGAGCTGGTGGATCTTAGAGATCTTGCACTCCTCCACCTTCCGTTTGAGGATGCCCCACAGATGCTCAATAGGGTTTAGGTCTGGAGACATGCTTGGCCAGATCATCATCTTTACCCTCAGCTTCTTTAGCAAGGCAGTGGTCGTCTTGGAGGTGTGTTTGGGGTCGTTATCATGTTGGAATACTGCCCTATACTGCCCTGCGGCCCAGTCTCCAAAGGGAGGGGATCATGCTCTGCTTTAGTATGTCAGAGTACATGTTGGCGTTCATGGTTCCCTCAATAAACTGTAGCTCCCCAGTGACAGCAGCACTCATGCAGCCCCAGACCATGACACTCCCATGACCATGCTTGACTGTAGGCAAGGCACACTTGTCTTTGTACTCCTCACCTGGTTGCCGCCACACACACTTGACACCATCTGAACCAAATAAGTTTATCTTGGTCTCATCAGACCACAGGACATGGTTCCATTAATACATGTCCTTAGTATGCTTGTCTTTAGCAAACTGCAGGCTTTCTTGTGTATCATCTTTAGAAGAGGCTTCCTTCTGGGATGACAGCCATGCAGACCAATTTGATACAGTGTGCGGCATATGGTCTGAGCACCGACAGGCTGACCCCCCACCCCTTCAACCTCTGCAGCAATGCTGGCAGAACTCATACTTCTATTTCCCAAAGACAACCTCTGGATATGACACTGAGCCCATGCACTCAACTTCTTTGGTTGACTATGGCAAGGCCTGTTGTGAGTGGAACCTGTCACGTTAAACTGCTGTATGGTCTTGGCCACCGTGCTGCAGCTCAGTTTCAGGGTATTAGCAATCTACTTATAGCCTAGGCCATCTTTATGTAGAGCAACGATTCTTTTTTTCAGATCCTCAGAGAGTTCTTTGCCATGAGGTACCATGTTGAACTTCCAGTGACCACTATATGAGAGTGAGAGCAAAAACACCAAATTTAACACACCATTCACCATCCCCATTCACACCTGAGACCTTGTAACACTAATGAGTCACATGACACCGGGGAGGGAAAATGGCTAATTGGGTCCAATTTGGGCATTTTCACTTAAGGGTGTACTCACTTTTGTTGCCAGAGGTTTAGACATTAATGGCTGTGTGTTGAGTTATTTTGAGGGGACAGCAAATTTACACTGTTATACAAGCTGTACACTCACTACTTTACATTGTAGCAAAGTGTCATTTCTACAGTGTTGTCACATGAAAAGATACAATAAAATATTTACACAAATGTGAGGGGGGTACTCACTTTTGTGAGATACTGTACATAAACTTATATCTAAGGAAAGACATCATCTTATTATAGACTACTAATAAAGCGTTCAAATAACATAAACACAAAAGGGTTACCATCTAGTTAACCACCCGATGAAGCATATATATATGAAAGATCATGGACTTGGATGCATAACATTAATTTAACTTAATCACAATGAAATAGTGTTGATGGCAATAATGCCTCTTACTCATATTGTCAGATAGTTAAGGCGCTTGCAACTATCAGACATAGCAACTGTCCCATATGATGGATCATATTCCCCACAATGCCCAGGAAAGTCTGGGTTACGAAGAAGGCTACAAAAACACGATGCCAAGGTTGGCACGAAACAATGAGGGGAAAAGGAAAGAAGAAAACAGAATAAAAGAGAGGAAAATCCATCCGGGATCCTCCTGTCAGTCGACTAGAAAAATAACTCTATGTATGAGGGACCCGCAAGTAGGAAAGCCAGGGGGACCATATTTTATCAAAAAGGGATTGTTTGTTGCGTAGAATACTCACTATCTTTTCATTCAACATGATCCACGTAAGTGCTAATGCTATGTCTATAACAGGGCTTTTCCATGCTGTGGCAATGGCAATTTTTGGCACTAGTTACCTAAAATGTATCAGTGTCTGGGTATATTGAGGTACGTTTTCCACTGGTTTGTTCAGTAGGCCGACACTAGTGTCCTTGTGACACCATTGTGACCGAAAATATGAATGAATGAACCTTCATTCAAAAGTGGCGAATCCTGGGGCATGTCCACCATATGTGCAGTTGGGTACCTGCCTGGCCACAGCGCTAAGTACCATCTAGCATTGACTTTGTATCCTGCCTCAATCAGGGCAACATTAAGGATACCTTTGTGGATTTGTGAACTCCATTTGCACCAGTCCTCCACCTCAGGGGCTATGTCCAGATCCCTCTCCCATGCCACCTGGTAAGACAATCTAGTCGGGGGGCTGGGGAACAATTTGTAGAGCATAGAGACACCCCCTCGGAGAGCTGCATCCTGCATGCACCTGTTTTCAAACATTGTGCGTACTGTTAGTTCAGAGACACCTTTTTGTAATGAAGTAAGAAAGTTCAAAATGAGTTGTAAGTGGAAGTTCTCCGTTGGGAGCATCTCCAAGCTGCTCACAAAGTGTGAAGAGGGACGTATTCCCCTGTGGTCAAGATAATCACCTATACAGTATAATCCCTTGTTCACCCACCAACAAAATCTATCAGGATGTATACCAGGGGGGAACAGGGGATTGCTAAACAGAGGAGCCACTGGGGTGTGTGCAGAGCATAGGGGCCATCTCCTGCAACTTGTGTCCCATATGTGTATTAAGGGTTAGCTTCGCAGCAATGTAGTATTTCCAGGATTTCGGGCACCCCCAAACCACCCTGGTCCTTAGGGGCGTACATTGTAGCCCCAGCTATCCTGGATCCTTTAGAACCCCAAATAAAGTGGAAGATTTGAGATTTGAGATTGGAATCGTCGAATATCGTTGGCAGTGTTCGAAAGTAGTATAACAATATGGGTAAGACTGTCATTTTTACAGACATAATTCTGCCCATCCATGACAGATTTGCATCAGACTATGACTCCACTTCCTCCAGTAATTTAGCAAACCAAGGTAGGTAGTTGGCTTTATATAGTGAGGCTACGTTGGAGGTCAGTTGGATTTCTAAATAGGAGAGGGACATCGGTTTCCAATAGAAAGGATATTGGGACTGAATGCTTTGAAGCGTTGAAGTCGGTAGATTGACTCTTAGCACCTCCAATTTGTCGTGGTTAACTAATAGGCTGGAAAGTTTCCCAAATTGATTTAATAGAGACATTCAATTTGGTAGAGTAATGTGGGGGGAAGCGATAAACAGCAATAGGTCGTCACTTTTGTGGCTCTTCCCCCCACTTTCTAGCCCCACAATGTCTGGATTATGACATATCACTATCGCTAGAGTTTCTACGGCTACTAAAAAACAACAGTGGGGATAGTGGGGATCCTTGTCGTAGTGCCTGACGAGGTGGGAATCGACTCCGACCTATGGCCGAAAGTGAGCTATAGTGAGTGCATTGAGGTCAAAAACTTAGGACCCAAATTCCATCTAGCCAGCACCCGAAAAAGGAAGGGCCACGAGAGCCAGTCAAGTGCTTTACAAATATTGATAGACAGTAGCATCTCAGTCCAGTGTACGCCACCATCCCATGAAGAGTATAATAAAGCTGCTCAGTAAGTATTACACACCTTTGTATCATCAGCAAAAAGACATACCTTGCTCAACAAGCCTTTAGTTATATCTTTTTAATCTATATGTAAGTGATATAACTAAAAGTTTGTTGGGCAAGGAATGTCATTTGATGAGACAAATGTGTGTAATAGGGTTGATATCCCTGGAGGTGTCTATAACATGGAACATGATTTGGCATTGCTGGAAGTTTGGTCAAAAAAGTGGAAACTGCAGTTCAGTGTTTCTAAATCAAAAACAATGCACCTAGGAAAAAATAATCTCCCGAGAGAGTACAACATTTGGGATAAAGTGTTGGCCAGCACTACACAAGAAAATGGTTTGGGGTACTTATTTCAGATGATTTCAAAATTAGCAAACAGTGTGACCAGGCAGTGGTAAAAGCAAATAGAATTCTAGGATGCATCACTAGAGGGATCACCAGCAGGAGGAAGTAGGTTCTGATTACCCTATATATAGTAGATCTTTAGTGAGACCTAATTTAGAATACTGTGTCCAGTTCTGGAGACCTCACTTACAAAAAGATATTAATAAAATAGAACGAGTCCAGGGATGGGTAACAAAAATAGTGAAAGGTTTGGGTGGATAAAACATATTGAAAGCAACTTCAGGAACTTAATACGTACAGTCTGCATAGCTCCCTGATTTTGAGGGACTGTTCCTGATTTGGAACAAAGTCTCTCTGTCCCTCTGTCCTCATTTGTCCCTTGTTTTGGTCTGATCTATATTTTTGTATATAAAATTGTCAGGGCTGGGCTCAGCCCTTCTTTCTTAGAGTAGGCCACTCAGCTGTCAGTTAAATGCCAGCTCCAATCTTTCCACAGTGACTCACCTGGTGATAATATTCTGCTCGTCAAGTACTGCTGGTTACTTAAGCAGTTCAGTCCAGATCCTCTCTGCCTTTGCCTTGTCAACACATCCAGAGACTTTCGCCTGTGTACCTGTTAAAGACTTGCTTGGCTGACGTCCCTTCTGGTTACTGATCCTACTTGCTGTTCTACTACGCTGAATCTCTGGTTACCTGATTTCCTGGCTTGTCCTGAAGTACGCTGATCCCTGGCTCCCTGACGTCCTGACTGTCTGTTCAGGTTACCGAACTCTGGATATGTTTTGACTATGTTTACTATGTTTACCTTTTACAATTATCATTTTTAAACAAGTGTGATTTTTTACTGCACTTCTGCCTAGGCCTGATTCGTGGTTTCTGACAAAAATGCACTATTTATCTTTCAAAAGCTGTTTCACATTGCTAAACTTGTCATCCAAATTCTAAATTGCTACATTTGTAAATTTCAAATGCCAGTATAAAGGAATAGTAGTGGTAAAAAAAGCACTTGTGGGTTCAACTAATCATTTTTCTGTATAATTCTCCTTTAAGGGGGCGTGGCAGGGGGTGTGCCCTATGCTACATACTTTTGCTAATAGATGTCTCTCGTTCCCATCTCAAAAATTTGGTAGGTATGAGTCTGGAGGAAAGAATGGAAAGGGGAGACATGATTGAAACCTTTAAATACATCAAGGGGGTGAATAAGGTTCAGGAGGGCAGTTTTTCCAATATGAAACCAAAATCAAGGACATGGGGACATGACCTCAAACTAACTGGAGGAAAGTTCAAAACTAATTTTATAAAGTATTATTTTACTGAAAGGGTAGTTGATGCTTGGAATAAACTACCAGCAGAGGTAGTGAGACAGTCAACAGTAAATGGCTTCAAACATGCTTGGGTCAAACATAGTATATATACAGACAATAAAGTTAACGAAAAACAAAAAAAAAAAAAAAAAAAATTGGGCAGACTCAAAGGACTACTCAGTGTTTTCTGCCGTCACTTTTCTATGTATCTATGTTTGATCACCCTGAGGTAGCATAGTAATCCCATAGAATCCCACATTTAATTGCTTTGTCTCTTGGCGCTATGGTAGAAATCTGAAATGAAAACCTCTGATTCTGGACACTGAGTATAAAAGACTGGGATTCTAGATTTCAATATCCACTTTTACTAAAAGGATAAAATATAGGTAAACATTTAATATAGTACAGCCTACTGGTCCTTAGATGTGGTGGCTGCATTGGTTTTAATTTTCTTGGCTAAAATTCCAACAAGTACAGAAAATACCTGTTGATCTTGCCGGAAATGCATTGTCCTTTTACTGTAAGCTGAACAGAAAACAAAAACAATGGTATTTTTTTCTGTAAACTTATAATAACCCACCCCCCATATAAAAGAGCAGATCAATCAAAGTCAGTCAGACAATCAGGAGAGCGAGGGGGTGGGGCCGGACCACAGCTCTGTGTCAGAATGGACAGAGCGAGCTGTGACTCCGCTTGGATGCCCCCATAGCAAGCTGCTTGCTGTGGGGGAACTCAACAGGGAAGGAGTGGCCAGGAGCATAGAAGACGGACCTGAGAAGAGGAGGATCTGGCTGCTCTGTGCAAAAACACTGCACAGGGCAGGTTAGTATAACATGTTTGTTATTTTTATAGGAAAAAAAAAAACAAGACTTTACAATGACTTTAAAATGAAATGAGCTATGGTCAATTTATTCTTGACATACTGGAGTGGGTTTCCCCTGGGTGATTCCTCCCCCTGTCATCATCAATTATATAACTACATATATCGCATATACGCGTTATTTCTCTGGGCGTAGACAACTTCAGTAGTAGTTTTGTATTATAGATTAACACATCACTAAATGCCACAGAATTGTGGCACTATATAACATATTGGTTGTTTGTATATTGTAATGCACTGTATGTAGATATATAATCAACCAATATATTATACAGTGCCACAATTCTGTGGCATTTAATGATGTGCTAATCTATAATCCAAAACCACTACTGAGTACTGAGTAATTCTACGCCCAGAGACGTAACGTGTATAAGGGATATATGGAGATATATAATTTTTTAGTGCACAGATATATACTGCAGGGATTTAAGTAGTGCAGCACCGGTTGTGTGGTTTAATAATTACATAATTACATATATTATAGCATGATGCTACAGGAGATCATATGATAGTACGGGTCCAGGAAAACAAATGACAATATAATGCTCCAGAAGAACATATGAGAATATAATGTTCCTGGATGGTATATAATAGTATGATGCTCCAGGAGAACATAAAATAGTATGATGCTTTAGCAGAAAATGAGATACTTAAAAAAACATATAGTACGATTCTCAAGGAGAAGATGATACTTCAGTAAGGCATATGATAGTATGATGCTTCATGAGAAAACACAGTAAAAGACTTTGATAATCTATCATTGTGAAAACTCAACAAATACAGTATGTCTTAAAAAAAAAATGACTATGATGATCAAGGAAAGCATGACAGTAATCTACTTTGAGACATAACTACTGCTTTTAGAAAATATATGTGATTGTTCTGAAGGCCACACCATTGTATGAAGCTGTGGAAGAACCTATAAACACTTTGGTACAGGTATACTATAGATAAGTGGTCTCCAAACTGTGACCCTGGGGCCGGATTTGGCCCTTTGCTTGTCTTTATCTGGCTCTTGAGGCATTTTTCCTGCCTCTGACACCAACATTGGGGCACTATTTCTTCCACTAACACCAAAGATGGGGCATCATTTCTCCCACTGATACCAACAATGGGACACTATTCCTTCCACTGAGCCTAACGATGGGGCATAATTCCTTCCACTGACAACAAGAATGGGCCCCTATGCCTCCACTGACACCAACTATTTCTTCCGCTAATACCAAAGATTGGGCATTGTTTACTTCCACTGGGCACAGTCCGGCCCCCCTAAAGTCTGAAGGACAGTAAACTGGCCCTTTCTTTATAAAGTTTGGTGACCCTTGCTATAGCTTGTTCACTGTTCTCTGCTAAGAAAATCAGAATGAATATGTTGACAATATGTTTGAATATGATATTGTATTACTTGGTAACACTCCTTAAATAGTTGCCAGTTCTGTGTGTAATCCTTTGACGAATGTTTCTGCTAATAGCCAGTGTTAATGTATCTTTTTAGACACTTACTGTAAATGAAGCAATTGTTGCTAAAAATAACTAGCTTGCAGACAACAGGATAAAACCTGTAGTGCGGATCTTCACTATTATGTAACACTGTAAATGAACTGATTAACGACAACAGACAATACAAGACAGTACCAGTCTATTGTTGGCCATAGCCAACAAGTACATAGATCCAGTAACATGCACATAATACTGATCTTATCTATTGCAGAATGTTTATATAGTAAATCTGGTTGTATTTAGACAAAACCTACTTATAATCTTGTAGCGGTTAAGAAAACAACCCACCAATACATCTGGTGAATACCAATTAGCACTTTTGACACACTTATCTGGATTCTTCCAGCATGTGTTATCAATTTAAATTTAGGATGCAATGCCTTTGTATATTTCTAAGTTTCTCTCTCCACAGGTTACATGCTGATATTTTTGTCTCCCATTTTACTGAAAAATGTAACATGTTACTTTAGAATGGTTCTAAACCCTTACATATACCCAGGGAAGTGACAACACATGGACAAACTCACACCGGTGAATGAATCGCACAGGTGCCTGCTTCTCCCTTGATCGCACTCACTGCTCTGCCATTATTAAAGGGTGCCAGACTGGCACCCTACCTATGACTTAGCACTAAGTAAGCGTAAAACATCTCAATTGGCCTTCTTCCCCCACTGCTGTTTATTGCTTTTTATGTTTGTATAGTGACAATAACGTTTACGAGGAGTGCAGCCATCTGGAACACCTTTATTATCTCTACAGTGAAGTGATTCGTCTCAGGTGATACCCAGAGATGAAACAAATCCTTCTACATAACTTGTACCTGTTTATCTGCAGGCCTCTCTTCTCTACAGCTGTTCAATGTGCAAAACTTTGTAGACATGATTTTCTGTTTGCTTCCATAATGGTAGATAAATTTGCTTTTGCAAACATTGTGATAATAGAGTTATACATTCTGTTGCATGGTTTTTCCTAAAATACAGTATGAAAATAAACTTTTTCAACCTAAGCATGAATTGCAAACTGCAATCATACAAGTAACTTGAAGATATAGAATCAGTTCTGAAATACTACAGGTTAGACTGACCTTGCCAACTCATCCATTTCATCTAAACTCTTGATGTAAATATCTTAAGACAATAAAAACAGTTTAAGTGACTATAATTCCTACACACTTTCCTACAACATTTACTAAAGTTCTGCTCCTTTAATTATTTTTTGTATCGTAACTGTTTCTTAAACAACATACCTTGTTCATATCAAAGGTGGAAAATACTTGTTCAATGTATTTGTTTGCTTCAGGGTTCATTCCATGCAGACCAAGTAATCCTTTAAACTCATGCAAGCTCAGCTGTCCAGATGGACACTCTTTCATGAATTTTCTGTACCAATGATGTATCTCCAGAGCATTAATATCATCTGCAGTTGATGGAGCTGAACCCATATTGTTTATGCTATGAGCATTTGCTTTTTGAATTCCATCCCATGCTGTAGATACATCCACTTGTCTCAGGATTTCCCAAAACACTGCACATATTACAGTAAAGATCTTTTTTAAACCTCTTAAAGCTCGTTACAGGGAAAGACTACAAGTGTAAAAATAGAAACCTGGAGAGATTAGGTGTTTTATCAAATGGCTGGTTACTAAGAAGTGTTAACATTTCTAACAGTCTTTGTCTTTGTAAATTTAAGATGCCAAAAAAGTTGCATCTGAATACCTTCAATGTCCTGAGGGTGGATCATTTTTAAATTTCCCATTTTATCAAATGGTCAGGTTTGCTTTGTTAAACCAAATTCACTCAAAAGAAATTCAGAGCTTTACTGGATTTGCGGTTAAAAATATAGATAGTCCACCAGTTCATGGTTATAATTATTTCCATAATAGATTTTTTCATATACATTCTTTTTTTAGGTCATTTGTGTTTATGTGGTCAATGAGGACTGCTTAAAACACTTTTTTTTTATTTGTGATTTTTCATGGCATTAGTAGTAGTTCTGAGCTATGCTAAATAACCCTATAACTTTACCCCACAAATGCCAAATGGTGCATCTAGAACAAAAAAGAAAAGGTGTGGTAGTAAAATATTTATTTTTTGAAATTATCTTTTGAATTCAAACTTTCTTTTAAGCTCACTTTTTTTATTCATTTAGATATACTGTACAGTAGATCACAGGATTTTTATAACCAATAAACAATGTTTATGTATGTTCAACATTCAATCATGATTAGATGAATCCTCTCAAGATGCACCAAGGGTGGCTGTTTACATGAAGGTTCTGTAACTTTTGGACCCATGCTGCATTGCAGTTCTTCCAGCCTTCCCTGTTTTTTTGTACTAGCATGAGTTTTGGCATAAGATACAATCTCCTTATAAGGGATTTCAGCATCTAAATAGAACCCCAAGATAAACAAATGCTTCTTATTTGGACAAACTGCTTGTTTGTACCCATATGCTGAAGGCTACCATAAAAACACTGCTGTTAAAACATTTCCACAAAACTTTAACTCCATTTTTTTGTGTTTCCTAATCACCCATCTCAGCCAGCCTACTAGAGTAGCTCTGGCTAAAGCCTTAAGATTATAAGAGAGAAGTCTATTGCTTCTCTTGTATCATCTAAAGCTGGACATAGATAGATAGTCTTAGGAAAATTCATATGAAAATTCTCAGAACGTTTACAAAACTTTCAAATGTCGTTCGAAAGATTTGGTTTGCTTCTAACATTTTATTTTGGAAAGAAATTGACTTTACCAAATGAAAACCACATACACTGTTAGAAATTTGTTAATTTGAGAAAAACTTTTCTTGTCACTCTGGTCGAAAAATGAACTTCAATTTGACCCACTAATGATTAAAAAAAATGAACTTTCTTAGAACATTCTTTTCCTAAGAATCTTTGTTTGAAATTCGACCCATCTAGAGTCAGCTTAATTCAGAATATGTGTAATGTTTTTAATTTTTTTGGTGTCACTGGGGTAAATTTACAGAAGGCAAATATACTGTGCACTCTGCAAGTGCAATTGCACTCATTTTCCCTAGACCCTAGTGAATGAAGCTTCATTTTGTTAAGAATACCCAATCAGGTGCAAGGAAGAAAAAAAAAAACAGGATTTTTGTTTGTACATGACTGGATGATGAAACTCAGGAGAGCTTTGCCACTGTCACTAAGCTGGGGACAATGAGTGCAACTGCACTTCTAAAGTGCACAGTCTATTTGACTTTAAAGCGGGGGTCCACCTATCTATCATTTTTTTTTTTTTGGAGTTCGTTCACAAACTTTTCTTCTCATGATTATCTACTCACATGTTCTGCGTAATAAGTCCGCCTGTGTCCGATTTCGATGTAAAGAATAACTTATAAAATTCACTGAAGGCGGTTTCCATCTTCATTGTGGGCATTTGAAGCCCACAAGCATGTATTTTTTTACACAGCATGTCAGCATCTAGGCAAGGAAGAGAATGCATAGAGATCATGTTCAAAATTTGGGTGGAACCCCGCTTTAATATTCCCTACTACGTTAGTACCTGTACGTCACTTCAATTTTCTTATTGTGACTCAAGGTCACTGTCACACACATGCAGCATGTTTTTAACTATGAAGGTTTTTTTGCATGAGAGGGAAAGTAGGAAGCATGTGGTAGGTTAAATGTTCAAAATAATTTCTACTTGCCTTGTTTTACTTTTTTAATATAATCTTTATTTATAGAAACATTTTCCATACAAAACTATATGTAAAATGAAGCACAAAGGTATAAAAATAAAGTGCTGCAGAAATTACACAGCTGTCATTAGTTAAAGGCATACAAAGCACCAGCAAGAAATTAGAAGGGGCATAAGGCCAATATTAAGCCAAGCCCCAGTAGTGATAAACATGTACAACGAGAGCACTTCAGATAATTGTGGAAAAGAAAATGTATATGTCATATAAAGGCAAACTAGGTACCACGAATATAAACAATGCTACAGAACAAATGAGAGTCTCCCATAGGGCCGCAAAACATACAAGAGGGGAACACCCACCACACAATCTCAGGGCTACAATAGGGGAGGGCTCGCTGGGGAACCTGGAGTACCATCCAGTCTCAGCGCAGACTAAATACCGCAAGCAGTGGGCTACATAGCAAGGTTCATCTCTTCCAAAAATGAGAATCTCTGGCAGTAAGGCCTACAAAAAAAAGAAATTGGTCAGATGTTATGTGGTCAGCTCCTGGTGGAGGAAGTGAGGTCATGTGAAAATGGGGGTCTGAGATCCCGAAGCTCCTGTGCTAAAGTGGATCCATGTAGCCCAGATAGAGTATAACCTGTCATTTCTATCCTTGCAGGTGGCAATCCATTCCTCCACTTCTATTATATCTGTCACCGGCCGTAGCAACTAGGAACCTATGCTTTCTTCCAGTAAATCTGAATCAAACTAAATCAAATCAAATCAAGAGATCCAAAGAGAGCAGGAACCCTGGAATTTTCTGTTTATGTAGAAGATATAATGAAGCCAACTTGGTCTATATGAACCAGAGGGGGCAAATATTTGAAGACTTAAGATCTTCTCCAAAATCTTCAGGTCCTCATTTAGGAGGGAGATAGGGTAAAAGAATTGCGGTTCCAGTGTATCTTCTGATGTTTTAGGGATCATTGAAATGTGCACTGTGCAACTTCTTGTAATAAAGGCTGGAGAATCTGTCCGGGTCGGTGGCTGAGGAAGGCTTCAAGGACTTGATAGCACAAAGGACCTCAGCTTCAGTGATATTGGCATTAAGGGTGTCACACGCATCATGGGCTAGTGCGGAAAGGTTCAGATCAAGCTTCTGCGTGGTCAAGGTGGAATGGGTCAGGCTTAGCATTAAGCTTTGAAAAAAGTCACCAAAGATGGATATAATGTTTTGGGGGTTGGAGGTGTGGTCCCCTGCAGGCAATCTCACCCAAACTGGCTATAAGGTTTTCCCACCGAATTGAGCTTCCTAGCCGACATTGGACCCGGTTTGTCTGCGCAAGTATAGTATTTGTATTTAGTCCAGCGGAGGGCTTTTTCGGCAACCAAGGTTGAAAGTAAATCCAGCTCCATGGCCAGGGCATCACGGGCCTTCCTGTGGGCTATAGTGGGGTGTGCCTTCCAGCACGCCTCCGCTTCGGCTAAGAGGGATTGGAGCTCTGACAGGAGCTGTTCTCGCCGCTGCGAAGAGGCCAGCTGGATGATCTGACTGCGTACTGTGGCTTTATGGGCCTCCCACAAGGATACAGCTGAAGACATAGAGCTGACATTGTCTGCAAAATAAGTTTGGATAGAGGATTGAATGCGTCAGCGTGTGGCCTGGGTAGTTAACAAGGATTCATTAATGCGCAGCTAAGGCTGGCGCCTAACCATGCCTGAAAGGGCGAACTAGAAGAACCAAGGGGTCGTGATCAGACCAGGGGGAGGCAGGGATGGTTATTTTGTTCACCAGGGGGAGAGATTGTAGGTGCATAAAAACATGATCAATTCTGCAAAAGCTGTCATAGGGGTTAGAGTAGTAAGTGAAGTCACGGGTGATCGGGTGAAATTCCCTCCAAACATCAACTAAGCCAAACGTCTGCATAAGAGAGCACATAAGGCTTTCTTGCGAGGAGTAATGAGAGGGAGTTATACCTTGCGCGTATCGCCTGTCCAAAGCTGAGTTAAGGGTAACATTGGAGTCTTCCATAAGAAGGAGGAGGCCTTTTTGATGTTGTGAGATCGCTGTGGAGAGGTCATTAAAAAAATCTGTGTTGAAACCTGTTAGGTGCATAGTAGGTGACAAGGATAACCTCTTGATCCCAAATGGTGCCCTGAAGAAAAACGGTATCTTACAAAAGTGAGTACACCTCTCACATTTTTGTAAATACTTTTTTTATATCTTTTCATGTAACAACACTGAAGAAATTACACTTTGCTACAATGTAAAGCAGTGAGTGTACAGCTTGTATAACAGTGTATATTTGCTGTCCCCTCAAAATAACTCAACACACAGCCATTAATGTCTAAACTGCTGGCAACAAGATTGGGCTTAATTAACCATTTTCCCTCCCTGGTGTCATGTGACTCGTTAGTGTTACAATGTCTCAGGTGTGAATAGGGAGCAGAAATGTTAAAATTGGTGTTATCACTCTCACTCTCTCATACTGATCACTGGAAGTTCAACATGGCACCTCATTGCAAAGTACTCTCTGAGGAACCAAAATAAAGAATTGCTGCTCTAAAAGAAAGATGGTTTAGGCTATAAGAAGATTGCCAGGACCCTAAAACTGAGCTGCAGCACCGTAGCCAAGACAATACAGTGGTTTAATAGGACAGGTTCTACTCCGAACAGGCCTCGCCATTGTCAACCAAAGAAGTTGAGTGCACGTGCTCAGCGTCATATCCAGAGGTTTTCTTTGGGCAATAGACGTATGAGTGCTGCCAGCATTGCTGCAGAGGTTGAATTGGGGGGGTTAGCCTGTCAGTTCTCAGATCATATGCTTCATACCGCATCAAATTGGTCTGCATGGCTGTCACCCCAGAAGGAAGCCACTTTTAAAGATGGTACACAAGAAAGCCCGCAAACAGTTTGCTAAAGACAAGCAGACTAAGGGCATGGATTACTGGAACCATGTCTTGTGGTCTGATGAGACCATGATAAACTATTTGGTTCAGATGGTGTCAAGCATGTGTGGAGCAACCAGGTGAGGAGTACAAAGACAAGTGTGTCTTGCCTACAGTCAAGCATGTTGATGGGAGTGTCATGGTCTGGGGCTGCATGAGTGCTGCCAGCACTGGGGAGCTACAGTTCATTGAGGAAACCATGAATGCCAACATGTACTGTGACATACTGAAGCAGAGTATAATACCCTCCCTTCGGAGAATGGGCCGCAGGGCAGTAACGACCCCAAACACACCTCCAAGATGACCACTGCCTTGCTAAGGAAGATGGACTGGCCAAGATTGTGTCCAGACCTAAACCCTATTGAGCACCTGTGGGGCATCCTCAAAAGGAAGGTGGAGGAGCGCAGGGTCTCTAACATCCGCCAGCTCTGTGATACTATTGTAGTATCAACAGAAGCTCCCGAGAGAGCCAGGGGAGGAAGAGGGACTGTAGGTGCACGGGCCGTAGCTTTGACCACTGTGCAACCATAGCTATACCAGTAGGTAAGGGAAGGGAAAGGGAAAGAGAAGGGAAAAGGGAAGGGAAAGGGAGGGGAAAGGAGACAGAGGGAGGGGGGAAGGAGAGGAGGGAGGGAAATAAGGGATGAAGGGAGGCACGGGGCAGTAACAGACAAACATCACAATGTATAATAACTTCAATGTCAATAAACAATAAAAAGTAGAACCGGAAGTGAGGTGCAAAAGCCTGGGGGGGGGCAGGCCAAGGGTTGGGCCATAGTCCCACCAAGCATCTGGCAAAAGGGAGCCTGTGCAGTGCCCAATGATGGCAACATGGAAATATGGCCCGGGGTGGATGCAAGAGCCAGGCGGGTGTCCACACTCTAGACAGCAGTCCCATGGGCTTGGGGTGGGAACAGGGAGCCAGAGGAAGGGAAACAAAGGGAAGGAAGGGGTGGGAGAGAGGGAAGGGAAGATTGGGAAGATTGGAGGGGAAGGGACAAGGGCAGGAGGGAAATGCTGTATCAGAGTGTGGAGACCGCCTCCGCCTCAGGGCTGGGAGAAAGGTAAAACAACAAATATAGTTAAAAGATTATCCCACAACTGAGGTAATAACGACATCACTGAGGAAGCAGGGTGACCAGACCCCTTTTGTAATGGTTCCAGGTCCACATGGGTCCCCCAAACGGGTAAGGGGAAGCCTGGTCAGCCTGGAGGCAGGGAAGATTGACTGGGCACTACAGGGCCAGGGAGGCCCCAATCCATAGCATAATGGAGGTCCTTCAGAAGAAGCTTGAGCTCCACTAGGTGCTGCTGAAGTCCTTGGGGTCACTGTGGCATCTGGGGCCCAGAGCTGGGTGTGCGCTTGCCAGCTGTCAACCCAAGGTCCACATTGGTCTGGAAGTGGCAAACCCCCCCAGTGTGTTTGTCCAAATTGAAGTGTCAGCCCCAAAAAGGTGTCAGTGCACCATGGGGTGCAAACAACTTCCTCCCAGATGGGTCCTGGGGATAGCAGGTAGGGGAGGTGGATCAATTGCAGGGGGGTAAAAGAACCAAACAATAATTAAATAAATAACAGTCACAAAAACAGTAGGCTGAAAACCAGGCGGCCTGATGGCCAGGACTCACTGTTGAATTATCAGTCATGGAGAAAGAGGGAGACCAGGTGCTCAATCAGGCCAATAGGGATTCAACATCTTAGTCAGCCTGGAGAAGAGCAAGAAGGACTTGCATGTAGAGGGGTCTGAGGAAGAGACCTGTTGCGGCCAGGCGTCTTCTCCCAGAGGTGGCTGAGTTGATTGGAGGTCAGTTGGGATCCTGAGGGTCGAGTCGGACTGGGGGGTAGCGCCCCCTTGTGGCAAAAGATGCAGGGATTCCAGCACTGATTGTGCCTCCTCAGGGGTAGCAATGGAGTGGTTGTAGCCCCGGTAGTGAAAAGAGAGCCGAAAGGGGAAACCCCAGGTGTACTTGACGTGCCGGTTCACTAGAACTGAGGTGGAAGGCTTCATTTTGCGGCGCTTCTGGAGGGTGATCTGGGAGAGATCCACGAAGAGCTGATAATGATGCCCCTGGAAGTCTAAATCAGATCTATTTCTGGTGGCCATGAGTTTCTTTGGAGCAATAGTATGTAAATTTGATGACAATGTCTCTCGGGGGGGTTGTCAGGCCATTTCGGTCCTAGGGTCTATGGATGTGATCGACCTCGAGTTGGTCAATAGGGATAGCAGGGACAAACTCCTGGAACAGAGCTGTAGAATGAGGTCTTTAATGGTTTCAGGGATACCTCTCAGGTGTAAGTTGCCACGGCGAGAGCGATTTTCAAAATCCTCCAGCCGAAGTAAAGCAGCATCAAGTTTCTTCTTGAGGTTGGTCAGGTGGTCCTGTTCATGATTTTCAATGACCATGGCCATAGCATCCCTTTTATCTTCAAGGTCATTTGTGCAGGTCCCCAGCTCCTGAACCTCTCTGGTAAGATGGTCTGCGAGTTTAGATGTAGCATCCTACAGCTCGCTCTGCAGCATGTTTTTGAAACGGCAGAGGAGCTCTGCATCTTACAGGGCTGGAGGAGGTAATGCTGGTGGAGCCTCAGCGATGCTCAGCATCCGAGGGCAGGTCTGTGTCTCCCAAGAACAGGGGCGGCAGGAGCTGCAAACTGGAGGCCAAGGGAGAGGCTGGAGACTCCATGTCAGCTGGCTTTGTGCTAGAGGCATGGTGTTAGAAGGCAACATGGTTTAATACCATATTTCTGGAGTTTCTCTTTATAGTTGATACCAGGTCTGGAATGTAACAAGTTGCACATCAAAGCTTTGTAGCATATCTGAAAGAAGAGATCAGGCCTCCATCAAGGCTGAACAAAAGCTTTGCTCCGGACCGTCTGGTGTTATAATGCTATGCAAGCGAGCTTCAAAAAGGGCCTTGGCTGCTGGGGTAACTGATGAAGGTGGGTTACATAGATCAAAGGACCAACAGGCTTTAAAGATTGATCCAGGATACAGAGACATGATACATGGACAATGCTGCCCCTAGAGGCCAATACAGCAGGATGGACAGTAATATATTATATCGAGGAGGACTGCCCCATAATTACTGTGATTCATCAAAAGTCACAAGTCAGAGAGCTCTCCCTCTCCCATTTTTGAGCCTTATGGCTCTTTCTCTATCATCTTGAGCCTAGCTGAGGAGACCATGCGATAAGTATCTTTGATGTTCTTGTGTTATATGTTCTATTGGTATATGCTTTGCAATATCTTCCTTTAGTATATTCATGTTAGCATTTTCCTATTTTCTTGGGAAATAAATAAGACGTTGTTTTACTAAGCAGTGTGTTTGTTTTCATAGCTAACCTTATATTATTGCGACAGTAACATGTGATCAGAGTTTTAATAGACTAGACTAGACTAGCTAACTATAGGAATAGACAAGTTAATACATATATGGAATAAATAGAGGGAATCCATAATCACCCTCAAATAATAATATTTAGTTTAGAAGTTATTACAATCTCAGATTTATTTCACATGGCTAGAGTCCGTTTGCCTTCCCATCCGTGCCGCGGAGGTAGGGGAGGCAGAGGGTGACAGAAGTGACTGGTGGGACAGAAGGGACTTCCTGGCTCCGCTGGAAGCTAATTTCATTGATGAAGTGCCTGTTGAGCGAGGAGCGGGATCACCGAGCGGTAATCTTAAGCACGAGCGCCCCCATACTGTATATTTTCCATGACTTCACTGGGGCAGAGACATCATGGCAAGGTACTCCCACATATTGAGGGCATGTGGCCCAGTATGGATCAGAATGGGGGGTGCATGCTTGTCTAGCCCTTTCCTGATAAGCCAGACTGCATTAAAGGTCTGGTATGGATTTTTAGGTGACCTCACACATTTCTTGGTTTCTTTTTTTGCATGGGGTACCCCATTAAAATGCCCCAAAAAAGGCAATGTAATTGAATGGGGCCATTTATGTCACTGGTTTTTAAGGACTTGGCGGTGCCTGCAACTGCCAGCATCCTAAATAACCATTGACAGGGGAAGCTTACTGTATAATAGTAAAAGTAATACCACTCTTATACATGATGTCAGTTCCTGGCACTCAGGTAAATGTTCATACATTTGTCCTAACACCTGAGCAGCAAAGTTCAGTCCAAACCAAATAAGATAACAAGTAGGGGAAAATGCCTGGTCCTCAGGGTAGGCAATTAGCTTGGCTAATGGAGAAAACTGTGACTCTGATCCATCACACTGCAGGGTGGCTTAGGAAAAGGCTTTTGGAATCAAGACTGAGCAGTGAGATTTTCCCTTATCTTTTGCTTGGAGTTGGGCTTTAAAGGTACTTCATCATTCAAACAATGTAATGGTCAGTTTTTGCCAAAGACACATTATTTCAGATTTTGGACAAAAGAGAGGGGAATCTGGCTTAAAATATTAAGCTAGAATCAGATGTGAACAATGGCCATCAAAATTGGAAGTTTCTTTGTAGTGCAGATAGTCTATCCAGGGGAATGGATATGCTGAAGAGGGGAATGTTCACATTTGCTGCTAGTGTGTGCTGTGTATTGGAAAAAGGCAGCCTGGTGATATTTTAGTTTGTTCTCATGGTGCATAAAAGATTTTGCAATGCAATTACAAAGATGAGAAGATGAGAGAAAACAGTCAGAACAATTCTTTTTGATTCAAATCTCTGCCTGCGTGTAGGAGAAGAGGGCAGATATCCAGGAGATCACATGGGATCCTGGGCCGATATATGACAAGGTATTATATAGGAATTGCCCATCTACCCTGTCAAAGGCCTTCTCTGCATCCATGGACAAAAGCAGCAGGGGTTTGACCTTTGACAATGCAGAGTGAATCAGAAGGAACCTGGTGGTTTTGTCTTGGGCCTCTTATTGGGAGATAAAGCCCACTTCATTGGAAGATTCCTTAACCACTTCAGATCCGGGCCATTGCCAAATGACGGCAACAGCGCGGATCTAAATTGCCGGGACTACGTCTATTGACGTTGTCTTGTGCACGAGCGGCCTGCGTGCCCCCGGCAGGGCATGCGCAGCGTGCTCATGATCAGCGAGTCTATGAGACTCGCCTGATCACAGATCAGAGTAAGGGGTCGGTCCCAACCCCTTGCCACATGATCAGCTGTCAGCCAATGACAGCTGATAATGTGATGTAAACCGAGCCGGTAATCGGCTATTTTTCCTCCTCACGCTGACAGTGTGAGGAGGGAAAAAAAACCCGATCACCGGCGGCCGTGATCGGGACATCAGTCCCGATCACAGCGATCTTCTGACACACAGCAATAGGCACCTACCAGTGCCCACCAGCGTCACCCATCAGTGCCTTCAGTGCCACCCATCAGTGCCCTCAGTGCCACCCATCAGTGCCACCCATCAGTGCCACCCATCAGTGCCCACAGTGCCACCCATCAGTGCCCACAGTGCCACCCATCAGTGCCCACAGTGCCACCCATCAGTGCCACCCATCAGTGCCACCCATCAGCACCCACATCAGTGCCACCCATCAGCACCCACATCAGTGCAACCTATCAGTGCCCATCAGTGTCACCTACCAGTGCCCATAAGTGCCCATCAGTGCCGCCCATCACTGCCCATCAGTGCCACCCATCAGTACCCCCCATCAGTGCCGCCCATCAGTGCCCCCCATCAGTGCCCCCCATCTGTGCCGCCCATCAGTGCCCCCCATCAGTGGTACCTATCAGTGCCCATCCGTGCCCCCCATCAGTGGTACCTATCAGTGCCCATCCGTGCCACCCATCAGCGCCCATCAGTGGCCATCAGTGCCGCCTTATCTGTGCCCATCAGTACCGCCTTATCTGTCCCCATCAATGCGGCCTTAACTGTGCCTATCAGTGCCGCCTTAACTGTGCCTATCAGTGCCGCCTTAACTGTGCTTATCCGTGCCCATCAGTGCAGCCTATCAGTGCCCACCAGTGTCGCCTCATCAGCGCATATCAATAAAGGAGAAAATTTACCTGTTTGCAAAATTATATAACAAACTATTAAACATGATTTTTTTTTTTTTCAAAAATTTCCATCTTTTTTTGTTTGTTTAGCAAAAAATAAAAACCCCGGCTGTGATTAAATACCACCAAAAGAAAGCTCTATTTGTGGGGAAAAAAATGATAAAAATTTCATTTGGTTACAGTGTTGTATGACATGCAATGCAATTGTCATTCAAAGTGCGACAGCGCTGAAAGCTCAAAATTGGTCTGGGCAGGAGGGGGGGTTTAAGTGCCCAGTAAGCAAGTGGTTAAATAAGAGGAAGTAATTTAGTGGCTAGAACTTTGGAAAAAAAGCTTTAAGTCTACATTTAGAACTGCAATTATTCTGTAACTACAACATTCGGTGGGGTCTTTGTCCTCTTAGGGGATCACAGTAATGTGTGCTCGCCGTGTGTCTGGTGGGGTTTGATGACCCGTAATAATGGCAATATAGACCTGTAGAATGTATGATGTGCAGGTGTCTCAGGCCTGGCATTTTCCTGGTTTAAGAGGAGGAAATGGCATATCTAAATTCTTCTGGAGTGAGGGGAGCAAACAAAGAGTCGAATGCTTCTTGGAAAATAACTAAGAGCCCAGAGGAATGGAGGTATGCCTTGATTTGCTGTTGGTGTAGATCAGGGGGTCGAAGCAGTGGATCTGGATGTTGTATAGACCAGTGGTTCTCAACCTCTGTCCTCAAGTACCCCCAATGAGCTATGTTTTGGGAACTTCCCTTAAATAAAATAGCTCTTATCAATACCATGTCATTGATATTGATTTAAAGCAGCTGTGCAAAGTAAAGGAAAACCTAAAAACATGGCCTAGAGAATGTACTTGGGGACTGAGGTTGAGAACCACTGTTACAGACTATAATAAAGGATATGAAGTTCACACAAAAATATCTATGGAAGTAGTCAATTTATTTCCTGAATGAGAAGTGATTTGACAGATAAAGGTTTTGGTTCAGAGGCCTTGCAAGGCTTTCGCTAGTAGTCTCCCTGGTTTATTATTAGGTTTGTGAAATGTTCTCCTCCCATTAAGAGGTTTGTGTTTGACAAAGGTTGTGCATAGTATATGAGGAAAACTTGATATATTACACAATTATGGGCGTCTCAAAGAATGAAGACATTTATGTGCAACTTGGAATAAATCTGGAGGTAGGAGTTTTTGGAGACATCCACCATGACTACAAGGTACTGGAAAGGAGCTTCATTAATTTTTCATGAGCTTGGTTTATAGTAGGGTTACACTAGTTCTAGTGATAGTTAAATTGGGGCATAGTCCAACAAAAGGAGCAAATCTCTGGATATTGCCACCAGTTTGTTTAGGGCTTTGTGTGGTATAAGGAGATAATCTAGATGTGGGCAGATTAAATGAGATTTAAAAAAGGTGTAGTCGTATTTGTTGGGTTAGTGAGGCACCAGATACCTAGCAGGTGGGCTAGATTGAGTTAAGCTTTTAACCCATGTTTTGTAACACTCATTATATCATTGTTTTCTCAAATACTAAAACTTCCTGCTCTCCCACTTTGTTTACCACATTTCTGGTACTTATGCATGCAGTATAAAGCATCAGGTGCACTACAATGGTGATCACACCAACAATGCAGCACCTTCTCACCTTTCCTTCTCCCCATGTGACATGGCTGGTGTATAGTCATGAGCCATTCAGGCACCCAACACCATCACATTGGGGACATGGAGAAAGTCCTCAGCCCTGTTTAAGGTCCAAGTCAAAATTTGCAGCTTAGACAGGGCTTTTTATTTTGATGCCAGTGACTAAAGTGGTGGCAGGAGAGCAAAGCAAAGTATCAGCTGTTTTGTCCTATGTGGAAATCTCTAGTCAGTTTGGAAATTAATTTACATCATTATCCATTTCCTCAATCATAATGTACCTTCATCAATTACTATTTTCCCAATTACAAATATTTAACGGTCTCTGTTCTGTTTGCTTCCTTATTTTTGGCTTGCCTTGTATCACAAACATATGAATTTATGAACCCACACAATAAACAGTTGCAGCACCAGAGAATGACATACAGTATGACCATACTTTAGACAAGCTGCTGGGAAGTTGATTTTCTGTTCTGCTGAGTGAACTGCTGACAAGCTGTTGAGAATTTGTTATATTTTTTTTGTTCAGAAGTTGTTTTTAACCTCTTGTTAACTTTTAATTCATAGCAAGAAATAGTGTCTCTTAGCCTATAGTTTGCTGTGTACATTCTCTACATTTATCCTGTGTTGTTAACTGGATCACAACAGTAAAAAACATGTCCGATTTCCCCTCATATGTGGCAGCAGGGCTTTTTTTCTCAAAGAATAGGTGCAGGAACTCCCTCCGTCTGAGTCACCCCTTGTCTCTGCCCCCTACCCACCTCTGACCACCATCCCTTGATTCCACCCCCTACCCACCTACCAGTACTGCCCCTTTTAGAGAATACAGAACCAAGTATCATTTTGTGGTGCTAAATCATTTGTATGTAACATGTTGATGATAAAAAGAAAAGCAGTAAAATAGATCCCCTGCAGCCAGAAACAATAGAATCCCAGCAATAGATCCCCACACAATAGACTCCCCCAGCAACAATGGACTCCACCCCAACAATAAATTCCTTGCAGCAACAGTGAACTACCCACAACAAAATATCACACCCAGTAACAAAATATCCACCCAATCAACATTAGAACCCCCCAGCAGCAACAGCAGATCTCCCAACAGCCAGCATCAATAGATCCTCCAGCAGCCAGTAAAAATAGACCTCTCCCTCAACAGTAGATCCCTTCCAGCAACATAAGACCCCCCCCAGCAACAATAGATTTCCCATCAGCAACAATAGACCCTCACACAAAATCAGATCCCCACCAGTGACAATAGATCCCCCAGCAGCCAACATCAATAGACCTTCCAGCACACCCCACACCCCATGCTATTACATACATTCAGTGCTGGAGGTGCTGGAACTGCGTTCCCCCGCGTTCCCGCTGAAAAAAAGCCCTGTGTGCCAGCCAGTACACCCCAGCTGGAGGGCCATTAACTTTCTACTACCTTTCATTATGACACCCACCTTGTGTCATTCAGCTTAAAAAATAGCAAGGGGTGCCTCTCACAAGACACTGCTGCCTGTAGCTTACACGTCAAATGCACTTCAGCAACTCTTCCTCCCAGGAGGAATTTCTACCACTCATTAACCTCTTGCCAACCGGGCCATAGCCGAAAGAAGGCTGCAGCGCGGTCGGCTAGTTCTGGGTGGATGTCCATGGACGTCATCCCAGAATCCTGCTCTCGCATGCCCCCTGGGGCGCTCACCCGAGAACTTCTGCTGATCGCGGCCGTTTACCATGTGATCGCTCTGTCAAATGACGGAGCGATCACATGTAAACAAACCGGCGTCATGTTATGACGCCGGTTCCTCCCTCCCCTCTGTGTACCGCTCGGTACAGTGCGAGGGGAGAGGGGGATGGATGGATGGCAGCACTGCTGTGGGCTGGATGTCTAGTGCCCACAGCGCTGCTCAGTGACAATTGCAGTCACATTCATCCATCCCTCCATGCTCAGCCATCCCTGCAATATACTCTGCAATATACTCTGCAATATACTCTGCAATATACCCAGCAATACTTTGCAATATACTCTGCAATATACCCTGCAATATACCCTGCAATATACCCTGCAATACACCCAGCAATATACCCAGCAATATACTCTGCAATATACCCTGCAATATACCCTGCAATATACCCTGCAATACTCTGCAATATACCCAGCAATATACCCTGCAATACTTTGCAATATACCCTGCAATATACCCAGCAATACTCTGCAATATACTCTGCAATATACCCTGCAATATACCCTGCAATATACCCAGCAATATACCCAGCAATATACCCTGCATTACTCTGCAATATACCCAGCAATATACCCTGCAATACTTTGCAATATACCCTGCAATATACCCAGCAATACTCTGCAATATACTCTGCAATATACCCTGCAATATACCCTGCAATATACCCTGCAATATACCCAGCAATATACCCTGCAATACTGTGCAATATACCCTGCAATACTCTGCAATATAAGTACTTGTCTTTGGTGCAGTGGAGTAAGAGAGATTCAGGGGCGTTTTTTTTTATATCTCTCGCTACAAACCAATACTCTGCAATATACCCTTCAATACTCTGCAATATCGCGCAATAACCTGCAATACCCCGCAATACCCTGCAATACCCTGCAATACCCTGCACTACCCTGCAATACCCTGCAATACCCCGCAATACTCTGCAATACCCCGCAATACTCTGCAATACTCTGCAATACTCCGCAATACCCCGCAATACTCTGCAATACTCCGCAATACCGTGCAACACTCTGCAATTTTTAACCAGTTCCCGCCCGTCGTCATATGATGTCCTTGACTTTGTGCGGGGATATCTGAATGATGCCTGCAGCTACAGGCATCATTCAGATATCAGCTTTTTCAGCCGGCTATTCCCTACACCATAAGAATGATCATAGCGGCTGTTCCACTGCTTGATCGTTCTTATGGGAGGCGAGAGGGGACGCCCACCCCTTCTCGCCACCCTTCGGTGCTTCTACCGACTCACCGCTACGATCGAAGCCAGGATTGTTTTTTGTTATTTTTTTTTATTTCAGGCTTCCCAGCCTAGAGGTGAGATGTGGGGTCTTATTGACCCCATATCTCACTGTAAAGAGGACCTGTCATGCCATATTCCTATTACAAGGAATGTTTATATTCCTTGTAATAGGAATAAAAGTGATCAAAAACTTTTTTTTTTTTGGAAAAAAGTGTCAAACTAAAATAAATAAAGTAAAATGTAATATGAATTTCTGTATGTGGACGTGGGGAAGAATGGCTGGATGTCGGATGGAGGAGTCTTCGCCCAGACACAATTCTACCAGCGTCTCCAGAGTGGTGGCCTGGGATTGCCACCTGATGCGGATAACATGGAAGTACTCCCCTTTGTCTTCATTGCAGATGAAGCCTTTGGTCTGGACGAGCACATGATGAGGCCATTTCCCCAAAGGACCCTCACTCCGGAGAGGAGGGTATTTAACTTCCGGCTGGCCAGAGCGAGAAGAGTTGTGGAGAATGCCTTCGGGATCATGGCCAACCGGTTCTGCCTGTTTCAGACAGCTATCCACATGGCGGAATACAAACTAAATCACCATGTCCTAGCGTGCTGCATCCTGCACAATTATTTAAATAAACCTTCCAGCAATTATATTGCATCACTTGGGCCTGAGGCCGGACTTATAGAAAATCCTCTGACGGGCCTGGGTACTGGCAGTACTGGCTTGGCCCCCCAAAGCGCCCGTCAAGTTCGGGATCAATATGTTGATTATATTATGGGTAGGGGGCCATTGCAATGCCAGACAATCTCTAATTTTTTTGAATAAAAAATAATGATAAGATAAAATCTAGAATTGTATTTATTGCTTGCCTTTCTTTTTGGCTGTCTCCTAGGTTATCCTAGTGCACTTGTAGTGCCAAGTGTATTTTCCTTTAGTAAATAAGCCCCATTGTCACTGTAAACACTTCCAAAACTGATATTGAACATTGAAAGAAGAAGCCACACACCTTGTTGTTTAATAACAGATGTTTTAATCTGTGCACATTCACATGTGCGTTTGTGAAAATGTTATGATTTAAAATAGATCTAATTTTTTTATTCTAAAAATTCATTTTTATTTAGAAATTTTTTATAACAACCAGGCCTCTATTTTTTTTTTTAACAAACAGGCCTCTTTTTTTTTTTTTTTTAACAAACAGACCTCTATTTTCTTTTTTAACAAACAGGCCTCTATTTTTTTTTTTTAACAAACAGGCCTCTATTTTTTTGTATTTTTTAAAAATTTTTACAACAACCAGGCCTCTATATATTTTGGTTTTTGAAACATTTTTTTATAAACAGGCATAAAATCTTTAAAAGTCAAAGCCCAGAATGGGGTCAGCAAAACAGAAAAAGAAGAACATGATCAATGTTTTTTTGCGAAAAAGTTATTTAAATTCTCCCCAAAATATCGATCATGTTCTTCATTTCCTGCTGCATATTGTCCAGCCAATTACGCATTAGGTCAAGGCTAGTGCGCATGGCATCTATATTCCAGGCCATGATCTGCCCAATTAGTCGTTGGGCACTGTCGGTGGTAAATGGTTCCCCTTCCACATCACCTAAAATTAATGAAAAAAGATGTATTTTACCATACATAGATTACTATAAGCTGGGGTGTCAGACAATCACCTGGTGGGGTGCACATGTCGCCCACTTCCTCCACCCTTCCTTCGTCCACATCCTCGGGGGGGCGCGGGCACTTGGACCTGCTTCCACCGCTTCTTCCCCTCCCACAAAAACATCACCTAAAATTGATGCAAAAAAGATGTATTTAGAAATATGCAGGCATACATAGATTAACATAGGCTGGGGTGTCAGACACTCACCTGGTGGGATGCACATGTCACCCACCTCTCCTTCCTCAACATCCTCTGTGGGGCTTGGGCTGATTTCCCAAACGGGCTGGTGAGGTTGGGGGTCCCTGGGTTCAGGTTGTCTGAGTCTTTTTTCCCCTATGAGAATGAAAATGGTATACTTAGCACACACATATTTTAGTCCAGGAATAGGAATATTAAACATTGCATTGAAGTGGTGTACAATTGTCTGTTTGGGCAGAGATCCAAGTTGAAGACATAATAAAATTTCCTTGCAACAAGCTGGAATACTTACCTTTTTTGGCCATGTTTCACAGATAGAGACACCCCAACAAGTATCCACTGGATCACCTATGTTGGTTAACAAAAAAAAATGTATTCTGGTGTCCCACACTAGTGCTCCTGTGTCCAGATGTGTAAACAGCTGCTGAGTGTCCTCTCCTTACATTCCACTGAATTAAGTTTGCTATTCATTCTAGTTTCAAAAGACATCTAGACAACAATGTCATAAACTTCTTTTAATAAGACAAATTACCAAGACCAAAATGTTGTTTCAACCCTGTATCAACTAAATACATTGTATATAATTTTTTATAACGATGTTTACTGTTTCCTACGAACGTTTAACGTGTAAAACTTGTGCAGTACAGTTAACCACATGGAGCAGCATGCAAGGTAATAATCACAATATGAACACACAACAAGTACTTCCTTTTTTTCAGCACTTTCTGGATTCATCTGTACTGATCCGGCTCCCTGAGTTTGAGGTCGGACCATCATTTCCTCAGCTGATCTTTAGAGCGTCGTACCCCAAATTTATGATGCAGGCTCTTCACCACTTTCGCCTTTCTTAAATTAGACTGGGCGTACGGTCCATGCTTCCCATCGTAATCTTTTTTTTTCAAAATTGATACCATCTCCACCATCTCTTCAAAGGCCGTATTGGAGGCCTTAAATCTCCTCTTCCCGGATCGGGACATTTCGGGCTTTCCTCGTTACTGGAGTTAGTACACACCTGCTGTGTCTCCGCCATTGTTACTCCTACTGCACACCGTAGAGAGAAGGGGCGGAGAAAATTTGTTAAAAAAGAACGTCAGGGGCGGGCGACGCAGGCGGAGTTTACGCATGCGCAGTGTGTATTCAAAGCTATCACACATGTGCCGTACGTACATTCTGTGCGTAAAAAGAAGGGCAGAGGATATTCGTTAAAAAAGAAAGTCAGGGGCGGGTGACGCAGGCAGAGTTTCACGCATGCGCAGTGTGTATAAAGCTATCACGCATGTGTCGTACGTAAGTTCTGTGCGCGGAGGATAGAGGAACTGAATTTGCGAGCTTCCGAAACTAAGGTAAATTTTATTAACTTTGTATCAGCCTATACTGCTTAAAGATTGAGGCCTATGTTGGGATAAGTAAGATTATGAAAGTTTAGCCTAACATTAGTGATTTTGTCTTGTATATTATCTTTGACAGAAAACATGAACGCTAAGTTTAAGGACCCTGAATTTCTGACTCAATTTATTGAGAAGTACAGGGAGATGAGGAATCTATGGGACGTCAAACACCCTGCATATTATATTAAAACAATAAGGAAGTCAACGCTGGAGAAACTTGTCGCATTTGTGCAGACTTTCATCCCAGAAGCAACCTTTAAGTTTGTGGAAAATAAAATTGGGATCTTGTGAAATATGTGTAGGAGGGAGCATAACAAGATTTCCCTGAGATCAGGAGTATCAGCACTGCAGATGATGTCTATGTACCCAGGCTGTGGTACTACGATAAACTATGTTTTCTTGATGACCAGACTGAAGCCAGGGCATCACTTTCAACCCTTCCCTCCACCCTTCCCTCCACCCCAGCAGAGGCTGATGAGGAGCAAGCTGGGCCTTCCATCCTGGAAGAACCGGATGTGACCATCTGGAGCCAGGTATATTATTTTTAGACATATTTAGTGTCCTAATATTAAGGATGTTTACTACATGTTAGAATTGATTACCTATTAAAGGATTTTTTGTTAAAAAATGATGTATACATATCAATTGACAGTAGTGGCTTTAAAAAATGCTGGTGTCAGATTGATACTTTTTTATATGTATTAACATTGAATTGGCAAGTCATGAACTGAAAATTATGTGTCATTGATGAACCAAAAACTCAATCTATGTCCCTTTTTTATACACAGGATGAGATCAGCCAGGAGGAAGGTGTGGAAAGTGTCATCCAGGAGGAAGTTGGGCCCAGTGTCATCCAGGAGGAGGCAGGGGTTAGTGTCACCAAGGAGGTAGCCGGGACCAGTAGGAGCCTCACACAATTGCAGGTTCCTCCCCTCCGCCTTCATACAAAAAGGCCCAGAAAGGGGACGGTGACAGAGGAGGCATCACTGCGTCTCATGAGAGAATCAACAAATTTCCTCAAGAGCCCCCCCAAAGCTGAAGAGGCCTATGGCTCCTATATAGCCAGCAGGTTGCGCGAAATGGAGAAGGGACAATGCCTCCTGTGTGAAAAACTATTTTCTGATTTTCATTCACATGGGGCTGAAGGGCGAGTTAACTTTCAACACCCAAATAAATGAGCAAGCCCCTCCTACTCCTCCTGCCACAAGTCAACCACCAGAGCCACAGCCTCCAAAGAAGGCTGCAGGGAAGGCTGCAGGTAAGGGTGCAGGCCAGCGTGGAGGGAAGGCTGGAATGAAAAGAAGAAAGTGATGACCTGGCTTCAGTCTGGTCTGAGAGAAGACGCAGGCTGGTTTAGTACCACAGCCTGGGGACATATATGTCATCTGCTGCTGCTCTTGATCTCTGGGATTCCTGGACCAGATTGTGCTCCCTATTATGTGGACTCCTCAAGATCCCAATTTTCTTTTCCACAGACTTGATGTGTGCCCTGGGGCCAAAAGTCTTCACAAATTCTAAAAATTTCTCCAGCGTTGACTTCATCTTTTTTTTGTTAACCATAATAAATGGATATTTTATTTTATGAAAATACTTGCCTATGTGTTTTTATTAACATCAATTTTTTAGAGACAGTGTCAAATTAACAAGGGAAAACAACCTCCTTGAGGTTCCAAAAAAAAAAAAAATTTATAATGTTCTTGTGGTAACTTTAAAAAAAAAAATATATATATATATATATGTGTGTGTATATATATATATATATATATATATATATATATATATATATATATATATATATATATATATACACAAAATAAGGTTCTTTGTGGTAACTTTACACCAAAAATAAAAAGATATATGGAGATAAATATAAAATAATTTTGTAACAATCCTAAAAAATTATCTTGATGAAATAAAAAATAATAAAAGATGACTCCAAAAAACAATTGTGTAAACATTAGTATGATGATATGGCTTTTAAAAAATACAATATCATTCATGAGATCAAGAGAAATAATCCAGAAATAAGCTTGTAAGAACTCTGTGTGAATATGAACAGCAAAACAACTTCGTTCTTATAGCATAATAAAGAAGACATTAATGCTCTGCATTCAACAATCACAGAATTTGCAGCGTGAGGAATGTGCTACCTACAATACGAACACTAGTTTTACCAGACTGAGCGCTTCCGTTTCGTACTTACTTCAGAGCATGCGTCGTTTTTTTGTCCGTCGGACTAGCATACAGACGAGCGGATTTCTCGATAGGAACTAGGTCCGGCGGAGTTACGACGTAAAGATTTGAAGCATGTTTCAAATCTAAAGTCCATCAGATTTTCGACTGGAAAAGTCCGCTGAAGGTCCGATGAAGCCCACACACGATGGGATTGTCCACCGGACTCGGTCCCACGGACCAGTACCACAGAAAACTCCGCTCGTGTGTACGCTGCATGACTATTTCTCAAAAAAATGGCTCTGTCAGTTGTCCCTATTTCATCCAACTACAAAACACACTGACAAAAGGCTGATGAGAGAGATGACTTATGTAGGGAGAGGGCTGACATGTTTTCAGAGCCCCATTATTGGCCATATTCTGCCATCTGACCACAGTTCACAATTCTTTGCTTTTCGAGCTGAGGCAAAACAACAACAAAAAACACATAATTTTGACTTTAGGATAAACTGAGAATATTCAAACCAAAAACATGTTAATTAATGCATATGGAAAGTGTCATACTCTTAACCTGCAATATAAAACATGTTAATAAATATAGTAAACAGATTAAAATAAATAAATCAATAATAATAAAAAAAATAAAAATACACACAGTATGTACACTATATTGTCAAAAGTATTGGGATGCCTGCTTTTACACGCACATGAACTTTAATGGCATCCCAGTCTTAGTCCATAGGGTTCAATATTGAGTTGGCCCACCCTTTGCAACTATAACAGCTTCACCTCTTCTGGGAAGGCTGTCCACAAGGTTTAGGAGTGTGTCTATGGGAATGTTTGACCATTCTTCCAAAAGCACATTTGTGAGGTCTGGCACTCATGTGGGTGATAATGCCTGGCTCGCAGTCTCCGCTCTAATTCATCCCAAAGTGTTCTGTCAGGTTGAGATCAGGACTCTGTGCAGGCCAATCATTATCCTCCACCCCAAACATTCTCATCCACACTATATTTTTTTTTAACAGAAAGTTTTTATTAAACAAATCAGCATTACATTACAGAATGATTTAAAACAATCAAAGTACAGAAGAAAATGACAGTAGAATCAACCTTCAACCTGTAGTCATTGCCTATCAGATATACCAATTGTGCAAATATCAGAAGTATCATTTAACAGTACACCCTAATACTTTATAGTATTATAGCATTGTAGATAAACTTACATAAGTAACCGTTTTCAATCCAACCTGACAAGGAGGGGGGAAGGGGGGTGGAGGGGAGGGGGAAGGGGAAGAGGGAAGGGAGGGGGGGGGAAGAGGGGAAGGGGGAGCAAAGGAAAGGCAAGGAGGGGGCAGGAGGGAACAGGCAGCAGGAGAGTAGTCCAAGAGACACAGGATTTTCTCCAACCAGTTTCATAGCCTAATAATTATGGGGGAGGGGGATCCGGGGCCCCAGAGGCATCGACCCAAGAGGACCAAATCTTATCAAACTTTCCTGGACATTGCCTACTTTCATATGTCAATCTATACAGGGGAAGTACCATATTCACTGACCTTTTCCATGATGCCAAAGTAGGAGGCTCTACCTTTTTCCATAGCATTAGTATTTCACGCCTAGCATAATATAATGCAAAGGTAAGACACAGTTTACTATATCTGTCTCCCTCAATATCCTCCAAGTGGCTAAGCAATAGTATCTGAGGTTCGACCGGTACATTCAAACTTGTGACATCGCTCAGAGTGGAGGCCACTGCTGACCAAAAGGGTTTAAGTTTGGGACAGGACCAGACCATGTGCCAAAAGGTGCCCACTTCCTGTCTACATCTCTGACAATTGGGGTCCCTTTGATCATAAATGCGCGCCAGTCTCTGTGGGGTGAAGTACGCTCTGTGTAGGAACTTAAATTGTATGAACCTATCTTTCGCCGCTATCATGGAAGGAATGTAGGAAATTAAACACTCCTTCCATTCCTCTTCATCCAGGGAAGGGATATCAACCCTCCACTTTTCCCATGTCTTGGTTAGTTTGGTGTCATACTCTACTGTGAGGTATAGATATAACGTCGAAAGTGGCTTCCCCATCACGCTAGAAATCAGAAGCCGTTCAATGGAGTCTGGTTCCAAAATAAGGGGGGCAGGGAACTGAGCTTCAAAAGCGTGCTTTAGCTGCCAGTATCTAAATTGGAAGGAGGATGGGATAGCAAATGATTGCCTCAGGGCCTGGAAAGTCTTAAGCTTACCATCCTGAACTATATGCTTTAGTGTGAGAATGCCCTTTTTTGCCCAGATAGAGGGGTCTGGTATACTATGAAGGTGAGGAAGCATGGGATTGCCCCATAAGGGCATATGAGGTGAGATATGATTGGGTTTCCCATATATCCTCCTGGCCTCCTGCCAGACCCTTACAGTGGTTCGCATCAGAGTTGTCATGGACTGAGTAGCCCGAAGTCCACGAAACGGAAGGTTGCTCAGGGCTGCAAAGGAACCCAAAATGGCTGCTTCGAGAGTAACAGCAGGGTTCTGTGCGGGCTGGGAGAACCACCACCGAATCGTAACAAGAACAGCTGCCCAGTAATAAATTTGAAAGTTCGGTAGTGCCAGTCCCCCTCCGGATAATGGGAGGTATAGGATCTGCTTGGCCACTCTGGGTGGCCTCCCAGCCCACACAAAGTGTATCAGCAAACTCTCCAATCTTTGGAAAAAGGCCCTAGGGATATGTATGGGTGTGTTGCGGAAAAAGTATAAGTATTTGGGAAGGTAAATCATTTTTAGCAGATTTACTCTGCCAACCGGGGTCAGTGGGAGGGAACGCCAAGAAGCACACCTAGTCGTTAGCTGTGTCATAAGTGGTCGCAGATTATCGTCCATATAGTTCTGGACTTTACCACTGATCCTAATCCCTAAGTACTTGAAGTCCTCTACCCATTTAAGCTGCACGTGTGGGATCCTAGGGGTCGACTGATGGAGCGGGAACAGTATGGACTTATCCCAATTAATACGGATCCCCGAGTACCCGCCGAATTGGTTGATCAGACCTAGTGCAGTCTGCAGGGAGGACGACGCGTCCGCCAAATAGAGCAAAGCGTCATCCGCATACAGCGAAATCTTCTCCTCGATTGGGCCCACCTGAAGCCCCCTCACCCCGGGGTCAGCCCGCAGCAGTATAGCCAGGGGCTCCATCGCCAAGGCAAATAAGCCCGGGGAGAGGGGACACCCCTGTCTCGTACCCCGAAACAATTTAAACTTCTCTGATAAACAACCATTGGTGCGTATTCTGGCTGAAGGACTATGATATAGCATGCGGAGCCATTTTGTGAAACCCGGGCCAAACCCAAAACGCGAGAGCACCTCCCATAAGTAGCCCCACTCGACGGAGTCGAAAGCCTTCTCCGCGTCGAGTGAGGCCACCACTCCTCCGGACTCCCCATCCACCCTGTCTATATGAGTATAAAGACGCCTAATGTTGATGTCAGTACCTCTCCCGGGCATGAAGCCTGTCTGATCTCTGTGGATCAGGGCAGTGATGACAAGGTTAAGCCTATTGGCCAGTACTTTTGCCAGGACCTTTGCGTCCACATTCAGGAGGGATATGGGGCGATACGAGGAGCATAAAGTAGGGTCCTTCCCGGGCTTGGGGATCACCACTATGATCGCTTCACTCATTGTATCCGGGAGTTTCTCGAGGCGCGTCGACGCAGAGAAGAGGTCCTGAAGCTTGTCTACTAGTTCCGCAGCGTATTGTTTGTAAAATTCTACAGGGATACCATCGGGTCCCGGTGTTTTCCCCATCTGCATTGATTTGAGTGCCCGGAGTATTTCCAAGGATGTAATTGGGGCATCAAGCTTATCACGATATGTTACCGTAAGGGATGGGACATCAATACTGTCCAGGTATGCCACCAGGTCCTCCTCCCTATAGTCTGCCCCGGACATGTAGAGGGATTTGTAGAATTCCGCGAAACAGCTATTGATCTCTTCCGGTGTGTGGACTGTCTGTCCCGAAGGGTCTCTGATGTGGGAAATGCTCATCCCCCCCGCTTGTTCCCTGGAGAGCCAGGCCAACAAACGGCCCGCTCGCTCCCCCTGCTCAAAAATCCGTTGGGATTGAGCCAACATTTTTTTCTGGGTAAGAGAGGTACGAAGACGAACCACCTCCGACGTCATAAATTGTAGATGTGAGTAGTGTATAGGGTCCCGGGTACGAACAAAGAGGACCTCTGCAGTACTCGCTTCTCTCTCAGCCCTTACCAACTCCGCCCTGCGCTCCCCGCGAACTCTGGCTATAATGGTCTGGTAATGTCCCCTCGTCGTGGCCTTGAATGCGTCCCAGACAACTGTGGGGTCAGCCGAGCCCACATTTACCACCCAGAAGTCAAGCAGCTCCGTTTTGAATTGAGAGTCTACGGCCGTGTCTGAAATCCAAAACCTCGAGAGCCTCCATATCCTGTCTACCGGGCCTAGTGAAAGGTCCAATGACAACAACAGGGGCGCGTGGTCAGAGATTCCCCTAGGGAGTATTCGTATATCTGTAACTCGTGGGAGGACCGGACTTCCCGCAAAGACTAAGTCTATACGGGAGAACGTCCTGTGAGAGGCCGAATGGCATGTGTATGCCCTGGTCTGGGGGTGTCTCCACCTCCACACATCAGTCAGGCCATACGTGTCCGCCCACTCAGTCAATCCAGGATGGTGATATCCCGCAGACGCCAGTCTATCAAGATCCGGATCAGGGACTAGATTGAAATCACCCAATATTATATTGTTATCAGATGCAAATTCAGCTATCTTGCCGGTGATCTGGTTGAGCACCAGCAGTGAAGCCGGAGGAGGCAAATATAAACCCACAATGGTCCACGTTAGAGAGTATATTTTAGCATGTATGATGACATAACGACCATCAGGGTCCAGGGCCAAATCCAGGAGCCGGAAAGGAAGGGATTTCAATATCAGAATAGTGACACCCCTGGAGAAACTGGAGTGCGTGGAGTGGTAGTGATAACCGGACTCCCCATCCACCCTGTCTATATGAGTATAAAGACGCCTAATGTTGATGTCAGTACCTCTCCCGGGCATGAAGCCTGTCTGATCTCTGTGGATCAGGGCAGTGATGACAAGGTTAAGCCTATTGGCCAGTACTTTTGCCAGGACCTTTGCGTCCACATTCAGGAGGGATATGGGGCGATACGAGGAGCATAAAGTAGGGTCCTTCCCGGGCTTGGGGATCACCACTATGATCGCTTCACTCATTGTATCCGGGAGTTTCTCGAGGCGCGTCGACGCAGAGAAGAGGTCCTGAAGCTTGTCTACTAGTTCCGCAGCGTATTGTTTGTAAAATTCTACAGGGATACCATCGGGTCCCGGTGTTTTCCCCATCTGCATTGATTTGAGTGCCCGGAGTATTTCCAAGGATGTAATTGGGGCATCAAGCTTATCACGATATGTTACCGTAAGGGATGGGACATCAATACTGTCCAGGTATGCCACCAGGTCCTCCTCCCTATAGTCTGCCCCGGACATGTAGAGGGATTTGTAGAATTCCGCGAAACAGCTATTGATCTCTTCCGGTGTGTGGACTGTCTGTCCCGAAGGGTCTCTGATGTGGGAAATGCTCATCCCCCCCGCTTGTTCCCTGGAGAGCCAGGCCAACAAACGGCCCGCTCGCTCCCCCTGCTCAAAAATCCGTTGGGATTGAGCCAACATTTTTTTCTGGGTAAGAGAGGTACGAAGACGAACCACCTCCGACGTCATAAATTGTAGATGTGAGTAGTGTATAGGGTCCCGGGTACGAACAAAGAGGACCTCTGCAGTACTCGCTTCTCTCTCAGCCCTTACCAACTCCGCCCTGCGCTCCCCGCGAACTCTGGCTATAATGGTCTGGTAATGTCCCCTCGTCGTGGCCTTGAATGCGTCCCAGACAACTGTGGGGTCAGCCGAGCCCACATTTACCACCCAGAAGTCAAGCAGCTCCGTTTTGAATTGAGAGTCTACGGCCGTGTCTGAAATCCAAAACCTCGAGAGCCTCCATATCCTGTCTACCGGGCCTAGTGAAAGGTCCAATGACAACAACAGGGGCGCGTGGTCAGAGATTCCCCTAGGGAGTATTCGTATATCTGTAACTCGTGGGAGGACCGGACTTCCCGCAAAGACTAAGTCTATACGGGAGAACGTCCTGTGAGAGGCCGAATGGCATGTGTATGCCCTGGTCTGGGGGTGTCTCCACCTCCACACATCAGTCAGGCCATACGTGTCCGCCCACTCAGTCAATCCAGGATGGTGATATCCCGCAGACGCCAGTCTATCAAGATCCGGATCAGGGACTAGATTGAAATCACCCAATATTATATTGTTATCAGATGCAAATTCAGCTATCTTGCCGGTGATCTGGTTGAGCACCAGCAGTGAAGCCGGAGGAGGCAAATATAAACCCACAATGGTCCACGTTAGAGAGTATATTTTAGCATGTATGATGACATAACGACCATCAGGGTCCAGGGCCAAATCCAGGAGCCGGAAAGGAAGGGATTTCAATATCAGAATAGTGACACCCCTGGAGAAACTGGAGTGCGTGGAGTGGTAGTGATAACGCACCCACGGTTTTTTGAGGGCCAGAACTCTACTTCCTATTAAATGCGTTTCCTGGAGCACACATATATGTGGGTTGTAAGCTTTAAGGAATTGGAACACCAGGGAGCGCTTAACCGGGGAGTTCAGTCCCCTGGTGTTCCAGGAAACAATATTAAGGGAGGACATGGTTACTCAGAATGATAATAATGTTAGGGTCAATGTAGGTCATGGCTCCTGGACTGGACCCCCGGACCCATAACGGACATACCTGAAAACATTGCAATGCTGATGAGTCAATTTTTTTTAAAAAAGGAAAACAATTGTAAAACAAAAACAAAACCAAACTGAAAACAGTCCAACTTCTAATGTAAATTAAAACAGCCCCATTAGGGGAACTATCCCCACCCCCCACCCCACCCGACCCCCCCAAACTGAGGCGGGTTTCCATCCCAAACCAATTCAGCTCGCCGGCTGCAGCAAGGGGTCCGTGGAAGAGGCGAGCCCAACCCCCCCTAGATTGCAGACGGGGGGGCAAGCAGCAGTTCAAGCGGCCCTTCAAGTGTGAGAACTCCGCAAGTAGAGTGTAACAGGCTGTGGGGTATTGAAAATCAAACAGAGGAGAAGTAAATCGTATTGTGACCCCACAGTGAAGTCGATCCATCACTAAGAGAATACAGGTATGCAGGTAACATGAAGCCTCATAACTCAACAGTCTCCTAACCAAATGCTTTGGCAGGGGCATTAACTTAGAGTTTTCCTGATAGGGGATAGTCAGTTACCCCCCTCAAATCTGAACACATCATGGGGATGAACTGGGCACAACCTGTGCAACAAAACTAAGTCATCCGTGGGGCAGTTTGTATGTGAATTCAGACTTCAGGCCCAGGTTGTTACAAGTAAACAATAAAGAGGAGATTCGGTGGGTACCGATTGGTCGGTCAACGGATCTGTGGTAGGGAATCCAGCCACGCAGAGGCCTCCCTTGGTGTGGTGAAAAATCGAGTCGTCTCGCCATCCTGGACCCTCAATCGAGCAGGGAAGAGTACACTATAGCGAATGTTTCGTGCTCTTAGTGCCGCCTTAACCTGGTCAAACGATTTCCTGAGTTTTTGGGTCTCTACCGAATAGTCAGGGAAGATCATCAATTTAGTGTTTTGAAATCTTAGGTCTCCAACATTTCTGGAGGCACGAAGAACTTCATCCCTGTCTCTGAAATTAAGGAGACGGAATATGAAGGTGCGAGGAGGGGATCCAGGAGGCCCCGGCTTAGGTGGTATACGGTGTGCCCTCTCGACTGTATAGTAGGGTGACCATCGGGCTTCCGGTAGGAGGTCACGCAGCAGACCCTCCACGAAGGAGGTAGGGTTGTTCCCCTCCGCCCCCTCCGGTAAACCGACAATACGAAGATTATTGCGTCGGTTCCTGTTCTCCGCATCTTCAGCTCTGTATTCTAAGGCCTTTACTTTGGTCTGGAGCGTACGGAGTGTTGCTCCATGTTCCGCCACAGTGTCTTCAGTGTTGCTCAATCTTTGTTCCGTCTCGGTAACTCGCGACCTAATTTTGTCTATATCTTGACGGATTAGACCCATATCCAGCTGAACAGCCTCTATTTTTGTTGTTAGTGTAGATTGGCATGTTGCGATGGCCGCCATGACGTCCGCCAGCCAGGGGGGACGAGAGTCATCTGGCTCCATGATGTTTATCTGTGAGGCTCTATGTGCGCTGCGTGTGATATGGGGCTCCGGAGTGGGACAGGTGGGCGTCTGAGGGAAGTCCGACTGTGGCGGAAAGGCCAACCTTTTGCCCCCTTTGCTGTATTTTGTATTAGAAGACCTGCGCCTCATTCAGATTGTCAAGGCCCCGATCTGGGCAATAATTATTGGCTGGCTGTGGGAGTCTATCGGGGGGGGGGTTCAGGGGTGTGCAGTCAGTATATTGAGATCTGTACGTGCTTCCCAGAGAGTCTACCCCCTCACCTGCAGGTTAGGTAAGATCAGGGCTGTCCTCAGGTCTCCACAGGATCAGGGCTGTCCCTAGACCTCCAGAGGCCTACAGGGATCTTTAGTGTGGCTCTCCAAGGGTGTCAGGGGAAGAGATGATCCAAGGCCTGCTCCTCAATCCGGATAGAGACCTCCAGCAGTCCCAGGCTCCCCTCCTCCAGTTCCCCGGGGTCAGTCTCACCCTCAGCTGCCTCGGCGGCCTTAGGTCTTCAGGAGAGGCCGCGGATGCGGCCTAGCCGTTCGTGGGGCCTGTGGATGCAGTCCGAGCCGACTCCCACCCGGGGCCGACTCCCACCCGGGGTCCGTGATGGGTTGTAATGCGTCCGGAGGTGCCTACCGCGCCAGGGGTCATCAGGATCGCGGCGCGGCCCGCCAGGCGAGGCCGCGGCTTCGGCCTAGCGTCCCGAGGTAGGCCGGAACGTCCGGCGGTCGCGATCGCGGTCCCGGATCTAAACTGTCCTCCCCCCTCAAGAGGCAGAGGGTCTGTGAGCCCCCCAGAGACAGCGGGGATGTATCTGGTGATTTTTATGAGGCAGATGGATCCGGATTAAAGCAGCGATTTGCGGAGCTCTCTGAAAAGCAGCCGCTCACTTCGCCATCTTGGCCACGCCCCTCATCCACACTATATTGGCAAAAATATTGGGCCACCCCTCCAAATCCTTTGGTGGAGGGGGGATTATGGTGTGGGGTTGTTTTTCAGGGGTTGGGCTTGGCCCCTTAGTTCCAGTGAATGGAACTCTTAAGGTGTCAGCATACCAAGACATTTTGGACAATTTCATACTCCCAACTTTGTGGGAACAGTTTGGGGATGGCCCCTTCCTGTTCCAACATGACTGTGCACCAGTGCACAAAGCAAGGTTCATAAAGACATGGATGAGCGAATTTGGGGTGGAGGAACTTGACTAGCCTGCACAGAGTCCTGACCTCAACCTGATAGAACACCTTTGGGATGAATTAGAGCGGAGATTGTGAGCCAGGCCTTCTCATGGAACATCAGTGCCTGGCCTCACAAATGTGCTTCTGGAGGAATTATCAAACATTCCCATAGACACACTCCCATTAAAGTTCATGTGCGTGTAAAGGCAGGCATCCCAATACTTTTGTCAATATAGTGTTTTAATTTGCTATAAATTGTCCTATAAACTGTTTTTTTTTTTTTTAAAGATAGTAACCATTCTCATCTTTATAAAAAACGTTGACAAAGACAATCAGAACAGATTGGTTAGGAGTCTATGAGTTAACAAGCAGTGATTTTTGTGCAGGCAAATACAGAGATCAAGATTCATCAATTTGTCAGCGCTGTATCACATGGAGTTTACATGGCATAAGAAGATACTTTGGCCAGTGTTTCATTAGTCATGCCAGCTTCACGCTGCTACAGCAGTCTGTTGCATTTTATCTTTCTTCTTCCAGAAATGCACAGGGAAGATTAGTCTGCATCTTTTCTTGATTCCCACTAGATGGAGTAATGTCTTGGAATATGTGTAAGGTGCGGCTGTTAAAACAACAGACTTGGATGGCAATAGTTCATAGAACTGTTTTAGCATGGGACATTAAACTATAATATGCAACATAACGTTTAAAAACTATACGATTCAGATTTAGACTACCAAATTAAATGTAGGTTTAAATTACAATAATTCCCCGATAGAGACAGAAATGTAAAGTCTAAACAAAAAATTGCTAGGAAGATGTTTTTGGTTGGTTTACTCTCAGCATCTATAAATGAGGAGAGTAAATTTGGGTGCTGTGATAATGTAAACCTTGCTTATATAAGTGAGAGTTACATCATCACTGGCTCCCCACCGACCAAAAAAAAGATATCAGATAAGATGGTAGTGGTGTTGTTGAAACATCAATGGAGAGCATGGAACTGTCAACTCTGGAGGAGGCCAACCTAAGAGGTAAGTGTGCCAAAATGTTTTTACTTTCACATTTTGGCATGATCTCATGCTCCCCACCAGCAAAATTTAAGTATAACATAATGTGCTATAAAAGACTGTTTACACTTAAAGAAAAACCTTAATGGTTTGGGGTCAATTCTGTTTTTATCTTAATATAATTTTATATTGCTATACTTGTTTGAAAACAAATTATACATTTTTATGAACTGCTAGGTAAACATGTTCAAATAAACTTCTACATGTAAGCTAAAAAACTCAAAATATTAATTTGGAATATATTTTTCATTATTTACTTTATTTATTAATAATGTTACCTGGTAAAACATGTCCAAAATGTTATAATGTCTGTAATGTAATGGATAATGAAGGACAAGTACAAAACTGTTACACCGTTCCTTTAAAGCGAGCCTGTATAAAACACACAGGCTGCTATTGCTTATCTCATATGTTGGGTTTGGCAACTGGGCAAGTGCCTGGAACATTCTCCAGATGGCAAAGAGAAGTCTATGTGAGTTATATCTCTGAGCAACCTCTATGGCAGGGATCTGCAATTAGCAGACCTCCAGCTGTTGCAAAACTGCAAGTCCCATCATGCCTCTGCCTCTGATTGTCATGCTTGTGGCTGTCAGAGTCTTGCTTTGCCTCATGGGAATTGTAGTTCTGCAACAGCTGGATGTCCGCTAATTGCATATCCCTGCTCTATGGGCAACCCTTTGTGTACAAGGGATCTAGTGTAAAGTAGTGGCAGTGCTTTACTACAATGTCCTTTCAACAGAGATAAGATCCCCCACATGTGTTCCCGAAGTACACAGCAGAGGCTTAATTTCTCCTTTAACTCCCTTACCCTGGCAGCCTTCTACTTTACTGACAGTACCCCAGCACTGCCTCCCACCTCCTTTCTATCAGATAGCCACCCAAGGATGTTTCAAAGATCTATGCTCTGACTTAAGGGCCTCGGCAGAAACAAGCAGGGAGGCTACAGCATATTTCCAGGTACTGAGGTACAGAACCACCAACCCACTGCTTTAACATAGCATCACTTAGGTACATGGTAGCTTTCTGTTAGCTGGAGCATGGCATCAGTCTGGTTTTAATAATAAGATACAGCTTTTTGTAATATGTAGGTAGGTAGCTATTAATCTGTAGCTAGTTATAGCACAGGATGTTTTTCTTTTGTGGTATGTTAGGGAACTCAAGGCTAAACTATTGAAGCCATGCCTTAAAGTTGAACTTCAGGTATGATCTTAATTGCAAACTTACAGGGCCCAGCTTGGAGAACGCCTTGTATTCATTGAAAAAAAGCAACTGTTGGAAAAAAAAGTTATTAAATTATATGAGCCAAATTTTCTTTTTTTTTAGTTTTGGAAGTGTTAAAACATTTTTTGCTCTCCCAGTGGGAAGATTTCCCTTCACTTCTTGTTCTGAAGATGAAACAGAAATGAGGGAAAATTTCCATAGAGCACAGGAAAATTTCTTCTCCACTTTTTGTTTCAGTGACTATGATTACTAGGATAGGTAGGCACAGGGGTAAAGAGTCTAACCCTTACACACTCTATCCACAATAAAAAAAGTTTTTGTCTTTACACAGCATTATTTAATTGCCCACTAGACTTAAACCACTTCACGCAAAACGACGTACCCGTACGTCGGTACTTTGACGCTAAAAACCATCGTTATGGCAGCAGCTAGCTAGCAGCGGGAATGCCGTGCGTATCTCTTTAACCCCTTCCCCTCCACGCTATAGCCGAATGATGGCTACAGCGCGAACCTACTTTGCTGGGAGGGCGTCAATAGACGTCCTCCCGTTCTCGCCTGTAGAGCCCGGGCGGCGCGCTCTGTGATCAGCGAGTCTATGAGACACGGCTGATCACAGATCGAAGAAAGGGGTCAATCCCGACCCCTTACCACATGATCAGCCGGTCAGCCAACAGCTGATCATGTGATGTAAACAGAGCCGGTAACCGGCTATTTTTTCTCCTCACGCTGATAGCGTGAGGAGAAAAAAAAAAGCCGATCACCGGCGGCTGTCAGAGGGACATCGGTCCCGATCAAGGAGAGCAGCTGCGGAGTCATCTGTGCCCACCAGTGCCACCTACCAGTGCACAACAGTGCCACCCACCCGTGCCCACCAGTGCCACTTACTAGTGCCCACAGTGCCACTTATCAGTGCCCACAGTACCACCTATCAGTGCCCACAGTGCTACCTATTAATGTCACCAATCAGTGCCTCATCACCAGTGCTGCCTGTAAGTGCCACCTACCAGTGTCCATCAGTGCGACATATAAGTGTCCATCAGTGCCCATCAGTGCCACCTATCAGTGCATTCTATTAGTGCCCATCAGTGCCTATCAGTGCCATCTATCAGTGACACCTATCAGTGCCCATCAGTGCCACCCATCACTGCCACACATCACTGCCACCTATCAGGGCCCATCAGTGCTGCCTCATCAGTGCTGTCTTATCAGTGCCCATCAGTGCCGCCTTATCTGTGCTTATCAGTGCAGCCTCATCAGCACATATCAATGAAGAAGAAAAATGACCCGTTTGCAAAGTTTCATAACAAACTATGAAACATGTTTTTGTTTTTTTTTCAAATGTTTCCGTCTTTTTTTGTTTGTTTAGCAAAAAATAAAAACCCCCAGTGGTGATTGGTGATCAAATACCACCAAAAGAAAGTTTTATTTGTATGAAAAAAATGATAAAAATTTCATCTGGTTACAGTGTCGCATGACCGTGCAATTGTCATTCAAGGTGTGACTGCGCTGAAAGCTGTAAATTGGCCTGGGCAGGAGGGGGGTTTAAATGCCCAGTAAGCAAGTGGTTAACATAAAAGTGGTCTCCACAGCAGATTGGGAGCAAGATCAATTTTATCGGTGGTGGGAGAGGTGCCCACCCCCCTCCCGCCACGCTCTGGTGATCTCCGCCGTTTACCTGACCCGCGTCCTTTCCCCTGGATGCCTGGCTGCCCAGTGAGGGAAAGATGGCCCCCTCTCGGCTCCATAACATGGGAAGGCAGAAGCGACGTCAAATATCACTTCCTCCCATAGCTCTTAACCGCTTGCTGACCACATGCCGTCAAATGGCGGCAGTATGTTTCCCCTGCACGAATCGTTGTAGCTGTACAGAGGCCGCTTTAAGGAGTAAAGGGATCGCGAGCTGCCACGGTATTGAAGAGCCAATGCGCATATGTGGCGATGTCCACAGGGCACCAGCGTTCACTCCTGACTAGGGATGAGCTTCGTGTTCGAGTCGAACCCATGTTCGACTCGAACATCGGCTTTTCGACCGTCCGTCGAATTGCGAACGATATGGGCCGTTCGCGCCAAATTCGTGTGGCGCGTCACGGCCCATAATTCACTGCGGCATCGCAGTGCATTGCTGGCTGATGATTGGCCAAGCATGCACTATGACCCGCATGCTTGGCCAATCACAGCGCCGTCAGTAGAGAGAGCTGTAATTGGCCAAAGCCAGGGTGGCTTTGGCCAATTATGGCTCAGGGGATTTAGTACACACCCCACACTATATAAGGCCGCCTGCACGGCGGCCCTGTGTAGTGTGTGTTCCGGTGTGCTGAGAGATAGAGAGAGAGAGAGACAGTGTCATTTGATTTGAGTTAGATAGATTAGGCAGAACAGTCAGTCAGTTAGCTGCACTTACAGTGTATTGTGTATATATATGCATCCCAGGTGTTGCATATATATATATACACTGTATTCAGTTTAGCTAGATCCGTTCCTGTTATCTTCTATCTAGACTATTTACATTTAGTGCAGTGTGTCCTGCTCACAGTGTTCAGCTAGATCCGTTCCTGCTATTTACATTCAGTGCAGTGCGTCCTGCTCACAGTGTTCAGCTAGATCCGTTCCTGCTATTTACATTCAGTGCAGTGCGTCCTGCTCACAGTGTTCAGCTAGATCCGTTCCTGCTATTTACATTCAGTGCAGTGCGTCCTGCTCACAGTGTTCAGCTAGATCCGTTCCTGCTATTTACATTCAGTGCAGTGCGTCCTGCTCACAGTGTTCAGCTAGATCCGTTCCTGCTATTTACATTCAGTGCAGTGCGTCCTGCTCACAGTGTTCAGCTAGATCCGTTCCTGGTATTTACATTTAGTGCAGTGCGTCCTGCTCACAGTGTTCAGCTAGATCCGTTCCTGCTATTTACATTCAGTGCAGTGCGTCCTGCTCACAGTGTTCAGCTAGATCCGTTCCTGGTATTTACATTTAGTGCAGTGCGTCCTGCTCACAGTGTTCAGCTACATCCGTTCCTGCTATTTACATTCAGTGCAGTGCGTCCTGCTCACAGTGTTCAGCTAGATCCGTTCCTGCTATTTACATTCAGTGCAGTGCGTCCTGCTCACAGTGTTCAGCTACATCCGTTCCTGCTGTTTACATTCAGTGCAGTGCGTCCTGCTCACAGTGTTCAGCTAGATCCGTTCCTGCTATTTACATTCAGTGCAGTGCGTCCTGCTCACAGTGTTCAGCTAGATCCGTTCCTGCTATTTACATTCAGTGCAGTGCGTCCTGCTCACAGTGTTCAGCTAGATCCGTTCCTGCTATTTACATTCAGTGCAGTGCGTCCTGCTCACAGTGTTCAGCTAGATCCGTTCCTGCTATTTACATTCAGTGCAGTGCGTCCTGCTCACAGTGTTCAGCTAGATCCGTTCCTGCTATATACATTTAGTGCAGTACGTCCTGCTCACAGTGTTCAGCTAGATCCGTTCCTGTTATCTTCCTACTGACAGGCAGGCTTGTCTGGTTACAGTATATAAAGCTACCTGAAGAAAATTACAGGTGTTCTTTTTGATCCTATTAGTACCACGGTCAGGCAGCTAGACTATTTACATTTAGTACAGTGTGTCCTGCTCACAGTGTTCAGCTAGATCCGTTCCTGTTATCTTCCTACTGACAGGCAGGCTTGTCTGGTTACAGTATATAAAGCTACCTTAAGAAAATTACAGGTGTTCTTTTTGATCCTATTAGTACCACGGTCAGGCAGCTAGACTATTTACATTTAGTACAGTGTGTCCTGCTCACAGTGTTCAGCTAGATCCGTTCCTGTTATCTTCCTACTGACAGGCAGGCTTGTCTGGTTACAGTATATAAAGCTACCTTAAGAAAATTACAGGTGTTCTTTTTGATCCTATTAGTACCACGGTCAGGCAGCTAGACTATTTACATTTAGTACAGTGTGTCCTGCTCACAGTGTTCAGCTAGATCCGTTCCTGTTATCTTCCTACTGACAGGCAGGCTTGTCTGGTTACAGTATATAAAGCTACCTTAAGAAAATTACAGGTGTTCTTTTTGATCCTATTAGTACCACGGTCAGGCAGCTAGACTATTTACATTTAGTACAGTGTGTCCTGCTCACAGTGTTCAGCTAGATCCGTTCCTGTTATCTTCCTACTGACAGGCAGGCTTGTCTGGTTACAGTATATAAAGCTACCTTAAGAAAATTACAGGTGTTCTTTTTGATCCTATTAGTACCACGGTCAGGCAGCTAGACTATTTACATTTAGTACAGTGTGTCCTGCTCACAGTGTTCAGCTAGATCCGTTCCTGTTATCTTCCTACTGACAGGCAGGCTTGTCTGGTTACAGTATATAAAGCTACCTTAAGAAAATTACAGGTGTTCTTTTTGATCCTATTAGTACCACGGTCAGGCAGCTAGACTATTTACATTCAGTGCAGTGCGTCCTGCTCACAGTGTTCAGCTAGATCCGTTCCTGGTATTTACATTCAGTGCAGTGCGTCCTGCTCACAGTGTTCAGCTAGATCCGTTCCTGGTATTTACATTTAGTGCAGTGCGTCCTGCTCACAGTGTTCAGCTAGATCCGTTCCTGCTATTTACATTCAGTGCAGTGCGTCCTGCTCACAGTGTTCAGCTAGATCCGTTCCTGGTATTTACATTTAGTGCAGTGCGTCCTGCTCACAGTGTTCAGCTAGATCCGTTCCTGCTATTTACATTCAGTGCAGTGCGTCCTGCTCACAGTGTTCAGCTAGATCCGTTCCTGGTATTTACATTTAGTGCAGTGCGTCCTGCTCACAGTGTTCAGCTAGATCCGTTCCTGCTATTTACATTCAGTGCAGTGCGTCCTGCTCACAGTGTTCAGCTAGATCCGTTCCTGCTATTTACATTCAGTGCAGTGCGTCCTGCTCACAGTGTTCAGCTACATCCGTTCCTGCTGTTTACATTCAGTGCAGTGCGTCCTGCTCACAGTGTTCAGCTAGATCCGTTCCTGCTATTTACATTCAGTGCAGTGCGTCCTGCTCACAGTGTTCAGCTAGATCCGTTCCTGTTATCTTCCTACTGACAGGCAGGCTTGTCTGGTTACAGTATATAAAGCTACCTGAAGAAAATTACAGGTGTTCTATCCCAGCTTAGTGCAGCTACAGGCCATTAGTATGTCTGGAAGGCCAAGAAGGAGAGGCAGACAGTCACAAGCCAATAAGAGAGGGCAAGCAGGCTCTGTGTCTAGTGCTGGTCGTGGAGACGGTGCATCCTCATCAGCACGTGGCCATGGGACATGCTTGGCCTTTTTTTCGGCAGCTGGCCGTGTTGAGCCGCAACATGCGGAAGACTTGGTCGAGTGGATGACCAAGCCGTCCTCATCCTCCTCATCCTCTCTCACCCATGCCCAGGGTGCTTTGTCTGGCAAAGCAGCGGCCTCTTCCCTCAGCTCAATGTCATCAGTGACTCCTTCCCTAGCTCCACCATGTCCTCATGAGGATTCCCTCGAACTGTTTGACCACAGTGTTGGGTACATGCTCCAGGAGGATGCCCAGCGTTTGGAAGGCTCTGATGATGATACTGAGCTCAATGAAGGCAGTAACATGAGCACGGACAGAGGGGGTGCCCAAGAAGGACAGCAATCTGGCAGTCATGCTCCCCCTGCTGCAGCATACTGCCAGGTTTGCTCCAGTGATGAGGAGGGAGGGGATGATGAGGTCACTGACTCAACGTGGGTGCCTGATAGGAGAGAGGAGGAGGAGGAGGAGGAGGAGGAGGAGGTGGCACATCACCAACTAGGCAGGATGCCCTCCAGGGGCCAGCCTAAGGGCAGCACATTGACTGCATCACACCCCAAAGCTCCACATGTGCAGGGCGCTGCAGTCTCTGCGCGTTATTCAAAAAGTTCTTTGGTGTGGGCCTTTTTTGAGACGAGTGCATCAGATCGCACCGCTGCTATTTGCAACATATGTCTCAAGCGTATCTCGCGTGGCCAAAACATCTCCCGCTTGGGTACCACATGCTTGACCAGACATATGTTGACCTGCCATGCAGTTCGTTGGCAAGCGTATCTAAAAGACCCACACCAAAGAACAAAGACGATCTCTCCTTGCTCCTCATCAGCTGAGATTTCCAACCCCACTAGACCTTCAGTCCTCTCTGCGACCTGCAGTGAGAGGAATGAAGGTGTAGAATTAGGTGTGTCACAGCCAAGTACTTGTGGGCAATCTGCTTTTGGTACACCGACGTCAGATTGTACCAGGCAAATTTCCCTGCCCCAGCTGCTGCACCGCCGAAAGAAGTTTGCTCCCAGCCATCCACATGCCCAGCGGTTGAATGCTAGCTTGGCAAAATTGCTAGCACTTCAACTGCTGCCTTTTCAGTTGGTAGACTCTGCCCCCTTCCGTGAGTTTGTGGAATGTGCGGTTCCTCAGTGGCAGGTACCCAAACGCCACTTTTTCTCACGGAAGGCGATTCCGGCTCTCTACCGGCATGTGGAAGGCAATGTCCATGCCTCGCTGGACAGGGCGGTCAGCGGTAAGGTGCATATTACCGCTGACTCATGGTCCAGCAGGCATGGACAGGGACGTTACTTAAGTTTCACGGCGCATTGGGTGACTCTGCTGGCAGCTGGGAAGGATGCAGGACAAGGTGCAGTAGTGTTGGAGGTTGTTCCGCCACCACGCCTCCAAAATGCTGATTGTGACACACCTCTCTCCTCCACCCCCTCCTCTTCTTCTTCCTCCATGGCCTCTTCCTCGGAACCAGCGGTGCTCCGTAGGCGTTCAAGGGGCTACGCAAGTACGCAGGCCAAAAGATGCCATGCGGTGCTTGAGCTGGTGTGCTTGGGGGACAGGAGCCACACTGGGGCAGAGGTTCTGTCAGCTCTGCAGGGGCAGGTTCAGAGGTGGTTGACGCCACGCCAACTTAAGGCAGGAATGGTGGTTTGCGACAATGGCACCAACCTCCTCTCTGCCCTCCGACAGGGACAACTGACCCATGTGCCCTGTTTGGCTCACGTCCTTAACTTGGTGGTGCAGCGGTTCTTGGGCAGGTACCCGGGCTTACAGGATGTCCTGAGGCAGGCCAGGAAAGTCTCTGTGCATTTCCGCCGGTCATATAATGCCAGTGCTCGGCTGACGGACCTCCAAAAGGAGTTTAACCTGCCCAAGAACCGCCTAATCTGTGACATGCCCACCAGGTGGAACTCGACGTTGGCCATGCTGCAGCGGCTGCACACGCAGCAGAGGGCCATCAATGAGTACCTGTGCGACTATGGCACCAGGACAGGGTCAGGGGACCTTGGTTTTTTTTCCCCACGCCAGTGGGCCATGATCAGGGATGCATGCACTGTCCTGTCACCATTCGAGGAGGCCACGAGGATGGTGAGCACTGACAGTGCATGCATCAGTGACACTGTCCCCCTTGTCCACCTGTTGGAGCACACGCTGCGTGGAATAATGGACAGGGCACTTGAGGCAGAACAGAGGCAGGAAGAGGAGGACTTCCTTAGCTCTCAAGGCCCCCTTTATCCAGACAGTGTTCCTGCGTGCCCGCCGATCACACAGGAAGAGGACGAGGAGGAGGAGGAGGAGGAGGAGGAAGATTGTGTCAGTATGGAGGTGGAGCCTGGCACTCAGCATCAGCAGTCTTTAAGGGATCAGTCCCAAGGAACACATGGACTTGTACGTGGCTGGGAGGAGGTGGCTGCGGACGTTGTTGTCCTTAGTGACCCAGAGGACTCCGGACCGAATGCCTCAGCAAACCTACGCTGCATGGCCTCCCTGATCCTGCAAAGCCTGCGTAAGGATCCTCGTATTCGTGGTATCAAGGAGAAGGACCAATACTGGCTGGCAACCCTCCTTGATCCACGTTACAAGGGTAAGGTTGCGGACCTTATCTTGCCATCGCAGAGGGAGCAGAGGATGAAACATCTTCGGGAGGCCTTGCAGAAAGGTCTGTGCAACGCGTTCCCAGAGACTGGGAGGTTACAAACTCCTGTTTCTGGACAACGTGTTGCTGAGGCTTCGGTCAGTCAAAGAAGGAGCGGTGGAGAAGGTGGCCGTCTGACCGATGCGTTCAGACAATTTTTTGGTCCGCAGCCCCAAGGTATGATCGGTTCCAGCAACCATCGCCAGCGTCTGTTTTACATGGTGCAGGAATACCTAGGGGCAAGATCAGACTTGGACACCTTTCCCACCGAAAATCCTCTGGGTTACTGGGTCTTGAGGATGGATCACTGGCCAGAGCTTGCACAGTATGCAATTGAGCTACTGGCCTGTCCTGCATCCAGCGTTCTTTCGGAACGCACATTCAGTGCTGCTGGAGGCGTGGTAACCGATCACAGGGTGCGTCTGTCCACCGACTCGGTCGATCGGCTGACCTTCATAAAAATGAATCAGTCTTGGATCACCACCAGCTACCAAGCACCTGATGCAGATGTAACCGAATAATTTTTTTTGAAATCTCAGATCCCTTCAAAGACTGCCTATGCTGATGCTGAGTGACTATCCCTGAGTAATTATCCTCTTCCTCCTCAATCATCACGCTGATAGCTTGTAAGAACATTTTTGGTTCTGGGCGCCACCACCAGTGCCTAAGGCACAATTTTTCAGCCCCTGTTTAACAGGGGCGTGTAATTACAATTTTTGATGTAATACTTTGCAGCAGGGCTCGTTCCTGCATTCCAACTAGAGTGTCTGTGAGGGGTTGCAGTGTTGTGGCACCAGCACCAGTGCCTAAGACCCAATTTTTCAGCCCCTATCTAACAGGGGCGTGTAATTACAATTTTTGATGCAATACTTTGCAGCAGGGCTTGTTCCTGCGTTTCAACTAGAGTGTCTGTGAGGGGTTGCAGTGTTGTGGCACCAGCACCAGTGCCTAAGACCCAATTTTTCTGCCCCTGTCTAACAGGGGCGTGTAATTACAATTTTTGATGCAATACTTTGCAGCAGGGCTCGTTCCTGCGTTCCAACTAGAGTGTCTGTGAGGGGTTGCAGTGTTGTGGCACCAGCACCAGTGCCTAAGGCCTAATTTTTCAGCTCCTGTTCAACAGGGGCATGTAATTACAATTCTTGATCTAATATTTCACAGCAGGGCCCTGTGAGGGCTTACAGTGTTTTGGCCACAGCAACACCTAAGGCCCAAATTTCTGCTGAGTATATAGGGCAGGACCCTACTTTCAAACATCTAACTTACAAACGACTCCTACTTGCAAACGGAAGGAGACAACAGGAAGTGAGATGAAATCTACCCCTAAGGAAGGGAAATTCTCTCCTGTAAGAGTTAATATGGGAAAACAATTTCTCCTTTCCACTGATGCTTTCCAATCCTTGTTCCACAAAAAAACCCAAATTTTCCAAAAACATTTTTCATTGGGACAAAAAAGTGAGGTGAAATCTTCTGAAGAGGAGGAAAGACGCAAAACAAATGTCACAGGGGTGATAACCCTTCCCTATGTTTTCCAAAAAGCTTAGAAAAGATTTTTTGGCTGGAGCTAAACACATTAAAAATGTTCAAAATTACAAACAGATTCTACTTAACAACAAACCTACAGTCCCTGTCTTGTTTGCACCGCCTGAATACTGCTGTTCAGAGTATATAGGGACCTTTCCTTATTTTAATTTGGGTGCGGGGTTCCCCTTAATATCCATACAAGACCCAAAGGGCCTGGTAATGGACTGGGGGGTACCCATGCCGTTTGTCTCACTGATTTTCATCCATATTGCCATGACCCGACATGACATTAAACCCGCAAGCAGTTTTAAATGAGATTTTTTCCTTTAAAAATGACATTTGGTGCAGGGACTGTTCTAAACATGGGAAACACGCGTCACTTTACAGGCATACTATAGACACCCCCAAGGTACGATATTTAAAGGAATATTTCACTTTTTTTTTTTTACTTTAAGCATCATTAAAATCACTGCTCCCGAAAAAACGGCCGTTTTTAAAAGTTTTTTTTGCATTGATACATGTCCCCTGGGGTAGGACCCGGGTCCCCAAACCCTTTTTAGGACAATACCATGCAAATTAGCCTTTAAAATGAGCACTTTTGATTTCGAACGTTCGAGTCCCATAGACGTCAATGGGGTTCTAACGTTCGTGCGAACTTGCGGTCCGTTCGCGGGTTCTGGTGCGAACCGAACCGGGGGGTGTTCGGCTCATCCCTACTCCTGACAGACCCAGAACGAGGATCTGTGTGTGTAAACACACAAATCCACATTCTGGCAGGGGAGAGGAGACAGATTGTGTGTTCTTAGTATATAGGAACACCGATCGGTTTCCTCCCCCAGGCAGTCCCATCACCCCTACAGTTAGAACACACTGAGGGAACACAGTTAACCTCTTGATTGCCCCCTAGTGTTAACTCCTTCCCTGCCAGTGACATCTATACAGTAATCAGTGGCTATTTTTAGCTCTGATCGCTGTATATGTCAGTGGTCTCAAAAAAGTGTCAAAAGTGTCTGATCTGTCCGCCGCAATGTCCAACTCCCGATAAAAATTGCAGATCACCGCCATTACTAGTAAAAAATAATAAATAATAAAAATTCCATAAATCTATCCCCTATTTTGTAGACGCTATAACTTTTGCGCAAACCAATCAATATACGCTTATTGCTATTTTTTTACCAAAAATATGTAGAAGAATATATATCGGCCTAAACTGAGGAAGAAATTTGTATTTTTTTTAATTTGGGGATATAGCAAAAAGTAAAAAATATTATGTTTATTTCAAAATTGTCGCTATTTTTTTGTTTATAGCGCAAAAAATAAAAACTACAGAGGTGATCAAATACCACCAAAAGAAAGTTCTATTTGTGGAGAAAAAAGGACGTCAATTTTGTTTGGTTACAGCATCGCATGACCGCGCAATTGTCAGTTAAAGCGACGCAGTGCTGTATCACAAAAAATGGCCCGGTCAGGTCCTCATAGGAATTTACCAGTAAAGGTGAGCTAGGAACTATGGAGTAGTCAAGGTGAGTGGCTAAGCCATTTGGTAAAGAAGATCAAAGCATCTAAAGAAAAAGACAACGTGGGTAAGGTCAAGCAAGTGATCAAATTTAAAGTGACACTAAAGGTTCATTTTTTTTTTTTTTTAAATAACACACATGTCATACTTACCTTCACTGTGCAGCTCGTTTTGTGGCCCTGATTCTGCTCCTTCGGGGTCCCTCGGTGGCTCTTGCGGCTCCTCCCCAAATGAGATAACCCCCTAGGAGAAGCGAGGGGTTACCTTTCAGGCGCGCTCCCGAGTCCAGCATTCGCTGTCCATAGACGCCAAATGCATTAAGGTGAAAAAACATGAACCTTTACAACCCCTTTAAGTCCACACTTTCACTAGGATACAGAAAAGCGGGAGGAAGGGAGAAAACAGCAAAGCAAAAACAGGTCGACAGCAGGACCCAGGAAATTTTTTTAAAATTTTTTTCAAGTGACCTTTTTATATTCTTTTTTTGCATTTTAGCGTAAATATGAGATCTGAGGTCTTTTTGACCCAAGATCTCATATTTAAGAGGACCTGTCATGCTTTTTTTCTATTACAAGGGATGTTTACATCCCTTGTAATAGGAATAAAAGTGACCCAAATTTTTTTTTTTTAAAAGACAGTGTCAAAATAAAGAATAAAAAGTAAAAGAAATAAGATTTTTTTTTTTTTTAAAGCGCCCCGTCCTAACGAGCTCACGCGCAGAAGCAAACTCATACGTGAGTAGCGACTGCATATGAAAACAGTGTTCAAAACACATGTGAGGTATTGCAGCGATCGTTAGAGCGAGAGCAATAATTCTAGCCATCAACCTCCTCTATAACTCAAAACTGGTAACCTGTAGAACTTTTTAAACATTATGGAGGTTTTTAAGGGTAAAAGTTTGACGCCATTCCGTGAGTGGGTGCAATTTTGAAGCATGACATGTTGGGTATCAATTTACTCGGTGTAACATTATCTTTCACATTATAAAAAAAAATTGGGCTAACTTTACTGTTGTCTTATTTTTTATTTAAAAAGGTGTATTTTTTCCCAAAAAAGTGCGCTAGTAAGACCGCTGCGCAAATACGGTGTGACAGAAAGTATTGCAACGACCGCCATTTTATTCTATGTCATTTTCTAGGGTTCTAAGTAATTTTCTATAAAAAAAAAATATTTTAACTTGTAAGCAACAAGTGTCAAAAAAAAGGTTAAATAATGCACATCACAAATATACATATTAATTAAACATAAAATAATACTTTTAATGATCTATAAAAAAAAAATCTTAATACATGTGTAGGAGATTGGTTAAAATTATAAGTTGATTTATAAAATTCCAGTATGTACAGTATCTATGTAAGGTTTATGCTATATTTGTATATCCATTACATCAGACATTGATAATTAGAACGCATCCCATATTTCACAGCATTTTGTGATCATAAATTCACCTCCTCAAGAGTGGATGCTACTGACAAGATATAAAATCAGCTTGGGAATAAAACTATCGGGGAGACCTGGAACCCAAAGAGGAAGAGGGCATGAGGGTGGCGCGGAATAGCAGTGTTGCCAACCATCAGTATTTCTAATGCCGCGTACACACGAGCAGACTTTACGGCAGACTTTGTCCTGCGGACTTTTCAACGGACTTTATGACAGACTTTCCGAATGAACGGACTTGCCTACACACGATCAACCAAAGTCTGACGGATTCATACGTGATGACGTACGACTGGACTAAAACAAGGAAGTTCATAGCCAGTAGCCAATAGCTGCCCTAGCGTCGGTTTTTGTCCATCAGGACTAGCATACAGACAACTGGACTTTGCGACCGGACTCAAGTCCGTCAAAAAGATTTGAAACATGTTTCATTTCTAGGTCCGTCAAACTTTTGGGGAAAAAAGTGAGCTGGAGCCCACACACGATCGAATTGTCCGACGGACTCCGGTCCGCCGAACCAAGTATGCCGTAAAGTCCGGTCGTGTGTACGCAGCATAAGAAACAGGCACTTTTCTCCCACTAGTAAATGCCAGTGACAGGAAAACTTTGGCAGTTAAAAATATGGCCGTTCGAGTCCGGAGCCGGCTGAGCAATCTGAGTGCCTGCTGCAGTGTGTTCGCATGGTGTCGGCGAAGGGGAAGGTCTGGCGGAGGCGGTGCCTGAGTGTGTCATGTGATGTCATGGTGCAGGAAAGCCTTGCGTTCGGGTCTGTGGGACGGGAGCAAACCAAGCTGGGAGCAGGACTGTCAGTGCTGTTTGAACTGGAGTGGACTATAGGGACTACCTGTCATGGAGAGAGACTATAACTGAGATTCAGGAGGGGATGTGCTGTGTCAGTGAGAAGTCATCATTATCTGTGCTGCTGCACACTGCTATAAGTGTCACTGTGAGAGTAAATTTCATGTGTGTGTGCGCCTGTCCATTCTAATTTCTTTCCCTCCTGAGTCCTGTCCCTGAGCTATTTACTTACTATATAGAAAATAAAATAAGAAATATGTTTTTTGCCTTTTGGAAATGCCAGTAAATTTTGGGTATTGTGTCAGAATATTTCATTCTGGTAGGTTGGCAACACTGCTGAGTAGTAGAAAACGGATGATCCACCACAGACAGTGTAAGAAGTCCAGGTAACGTGCCACTGGTGTGTTCCAGCCAAAAGAAGGGGCAGAAGCAGGGAAATGCATGGAGTACAGGTATATATTGCTCTTTAACAATCAGCAAAGTTGTGACATCAACAAATCTAACTCAAAATCTCATTGGACTAGCAGTTAGAGGCAGCAGTATGTTTCACACTTTTATTAGGCTGTAAGCACAGAAGTGCCTAGGCACACTCACATACCATGACGTGCTATTTTTAAAAGATAGGTGCGGGATTTAAAAAAAATTCATACTCGCCTATAAATATGCAGCATTGGTCCGATGCTGCAGCTGTCCCCCGCCTCCTCTACATCACGATCAAAGACCACTGATTGCTCAGTTCTTGGGTCCGCTCTGTGCTCACAGTAGTGCAGGGGTGTGGAGGGGGCAGGAGCAGCTGGCTCAGGCTCTCAGTGTCATCAGGACTAGGTGCACAGCTGTGACCCACAGGAAAAGTATGACTAAAAGAGCTTTGGCCATACTTCTCCTTTAATGAGAAATTTGAGAAAAGGGTATTTTTTAGCGTACTGCTTATGAACAATTAAAGTGTATCTAGAGTAAAAACATAAAGTTACATCATTTCAATTATTTCTAACCTACTCCTAATGATCTGAAAACATACTTTTTGAAGAATCCCGCAGATTTATTTAATTTTTGCTTTGCACAGAGCAGCCCCCATCCTCCTCTTCTCGAGTTTCTTGCCGGCGCTCCTAGCCCACCCTCCTGCTGAGTGCCCCCACAGCAAGCAACTTGCTATGAGGGCACCTGAGTCGAGCCGCTGCTCTGTGTGTCCATTTAGACACAGACTTGGGGGCACACCCTAAAACTGCATTACATTAAAGATGGTGCAGCTATAAGACCGTACAAACAGAACAAAAGATTACAGCGCACACAAACAAAAATGACATTTGAATCCTGCAAGGCTATTTAAAACACCTGAACATATTCAGCAAATAAGCAAAAATTTGGCGATTTGGTCACATATGGTGCTTAAGCCCACTACTGTGTCAAAGTACCCCATTATCAGTGGGTCCTACACTATTCACGGAATGAAAGATCCTGCTTCTCAACCATGGGAGAAATACACTCCTCTTTATGGGAGAACTAATACTGATAATGGGGTACTTTAATGCAGTAGTGGGTTTAAGGAAAGCAGGTCATGAGACCTGTTTCCCAATTGGCCAAAGCACCAGGTGATCCTTTTGGATGTCTTGCCTAGCGCTTTGGAGGAAGAGGATGCACAGAGGGGGAAGCATGAGGAGCGGACACCAGAGCCGCCACCGCTGTCCGCACTGTGGAGAGTGGAGACACAAGAGGATCCTCTCCACAGCCCAGTAAGTAAGGGGGGTTGGTGCTGTCAGTGCTGTGAGCCCCACACTGATGGGGGGATGCTGTCAGTGCTGCGAGCCCTGCGCCGGGGGGTGGTGAGGATGCTGTCTGTGCCGCGAGCCCCGCGCTTCGGGATGAGGGGGATGCTGTCAGTGCCGCGACACCCGCTGAGGGGGGTGCTCTATATACCTTATCTGTAATGCTGAGTTATATACCCTATCTGTAATGCTGAGTTACATACCATATCTGTAATGCTGACCTATATACCCTATCTGTAGTGCTCACCTATATACACTATCTGTAATGCTGAGTTATATACCCTATCTGTAATGCTGGCCTATATACCCTATCTGTAATGCTGATCTATATACTCTATCTGTAATGCTGACCTATATACCCTATCGGTAATGCTCACCTATATACCCTATCTGTAATGCTGACCTATATACCCTATCTGTAATGCTGACCTATATACCTTATCTGGGTGGATTATATAAGGGGTGGGGCTTGTAAGAAGTGGGAGGGGTCAAAAAGGAAGGGCGGGGTCTGGCGCCCCCCCATTCTAAAACTTCACCAGCCACCACTGTGTAGGACTCACTGATAATGGGGTACTTTGTCGCAGTAGTGGGATTAAGTACCATATGGCCATATGGTGTGACCAATTCCCCATATTTTTTCTTATTTGCTGAATATGTTCAGGTGTTTTAAATAGTCTTCCAGGATTTAAATGTAATTTTTGTATGTGTGCACTGTAATCGTTTGTTCCATTTAGACACAGAGCCGCGGGTCGGCCGCCCCCTCTATTTCCTCATTGACTCACTGACTTTGACAGCAGTGAGAGCCAATGACACCCCGCTGTTGTCTCAGCCATCAAGGAGGGACAGTCCCAGACAGCTGAGACTCTCGTGCAAAATCGCTGGATAGAGATGAGGCTCAGGTAAGTATTGGGGGGCTGAGGGGTGCTGCTGTACACAGAAGGTTTTTTATCTTAATGTATAGAATGCATTAAGATAAAAAAAACCTTCTGACTTTAAAACCACTTTAAGTAACTTTGTGAGTGCAGTGGTTAATCCTAGAATGAATAGGACATCTATAAGATAGCAAATACTAGGTCATCCACGTCTTCCATGGAAATGATTAAATACCCTTCAGCCTGCATTCTGGGAGGGCTCAATGAAGGCTTCCTTTATTACTAGGAATGTAGCACATTAAGCAGTTGAAACTAGCACAATAGGGCGACATAGCCAATCTGTTGATGCTATAATTCTGTTATCCAAAAGTGTAAATACTCCAAACATGGAGAATCGATCGAGGTGGCTTTAATCCGTGGCCCGCCAGAGAGAAGAATGTCTACATATGCACTTAGCCATTTGACCTCCAGAAGGTTTTTACCCCTTCATGACTTAATTGCTATTTAGCACTGGCTACTTTACCTGGAAATTGCTGTCATGCAACACTGTACCCAAATGAAATTTATATTATTTTTTTCACACAAATAAAGCTTTCTTTTGGTGGTATTTAATCACCACTGGGTTTTTTATTTTGTTGCTATATAAACAAAAAAATATCAAAAATTTTGGTTTCTGTTACAACATTTTACAAACGAATAAACTTTCTTTATAAATTAAGGCCAAGATGTAGTCTGCTACATTTCTTTGTTTAAAAAAATAACCCAAAACAGATACCCACATGCAGATTTCTACAGGGACCTGAGACCTTACTGTATATGCATGGCTTGGATGTCACCCCAGATACTTAAGAGCCCATTGAGTAGGTGACTAAGGTAGAGGCAGATACATGCTAATCCACTCACTCAAACGGAAATTCAAAAACGTAAGGCTTCGTACAAGATGTAAAGATAAACCTCTAAATTTCTTCCACCAATTCTAAAGCTTTGTGAATCAAATCAGCTTTGATAACCTCCACATGTCCTCCTACCATAATGCAACCAAATATTTTAAGGCTCTATATTCCTTTCCCGAGAGCTGGGGACAATCTTTAATTAGTCCATCAAAAGGATTGTCTTGTCTATTGTTCCTGGATTGTAGTGACCTAAAAACCAATTTAAGGGTAAATAAATAAGTGTTTTAAAAACATGAACCCTTTATAGTCAGGCAAAAGCTCGTTCACACGATTGGATTTCCGTCCAGAAATTGTGTGATGACCGACTGTTTGCCTAAAATCCAACCCTTAGTATGCTCCATCAGACAATTGTTGTCCAACTTTCCACCAACAAATGTTGGATGGCAGGCTAGTAAATTTTCGGTGGACAACGGTCTATTGTCAGATTTTCCTATCGTCTGTACGCAAGTCTGTCACACAAAAGTCCAAAGTACAAACACGCATGCTCGGAAGCAAGGACGAGCCGGAATCGGTCAGTCTTGTAAACTAGAGTTCGTAATGGAGAATTAACATTCGTGACGCGGCAAATTATAAAATCTCGAAATGCAGCGCACATTCTCTTCTTCTTTAATTGGATAATAATGAAGCTGCTTTGCTGGTGATACTGATGGAGTTCTGCTAAACATATTTTCAAAGGCTTTTTTTTCTAGTGATATCAAGAATAATAATATTATTATGCTTGTTTTTTTTTTTTGGACAAGTTACCACAACACCATTATCCCGTAGTTTTTAAGATCAACAATACAACTATGTTGGTGTCCCTTGTTAATTTTACCTTGTATTTCTTTAAATGTAACTGCCTACTTCCAAACTGTCATTTGAAGTAAAACACAGAGCCAAGTATTATTCTACACATTTTTTTAAATTGTGCATTAAAAAATAAATAAATAAATAAATTAGAGATGCTATCTGCCATCCAAATATAAAGAACTTAACCAAAAAGTGCATTCTATGCATACAAAAATATCGAAAATATAACAAATAAAATCATTATTCCAAATAAAAAAAAGGAAATTAGTAATTAGTGAAGGGCTGAAAATCCCCAGTCCAGTGGCCTTGTTGGGGGTCTTGTGGCTGGTATTGTCACTGTCTGCCATGCTGCTGTGGTGGGTGGGGTGGCTGTGGAGGTGGTGGAGATGGGGATGGGGCCTCAAAATCAGAAATGTGTGTTTTTTCAGAAATTTTGCCCCTCCCCCCCTTGTTAAGGAGCTGCAGGATGAGTTCCTCACACCTTCTCCTTTGCTCAACATCCATCTCCCTTAATTTGTTTGCCGTCAGACACTCAAATGCCTCAGCTGCATCTGGGTCTGTCCGTATGGCAGTAGTGGCCTGGCTGAGGAAGGCAGCTGTGTCCTCATCCAGATTCCTGCTATTCCTGGCCCTTTTAGTAAGACGGCGTAGGGGAGGGACCTGGGACTCCCTCTGGCTGATGGCCAGGGGCTCCTCCTGACTGACACTTTCCTGTGTATGATAATGGGACATAATTAGAATCTTTTTTAGGGTTTGGTCATCAATCACACACAGTTTTGATTTCCTCACTGTTGCAAATTAAATGTGGGCAAATAGAAAAGACTATTATACTGACCCCAGCATTTTTTATTCTTGTACAAATCATTTTTGGTCACTACTGTCTATTGATATAGAAACCACTTTGTTAAGGCATGTCTGAAGGGCAAGCAGGTTGTTAAGGCAGAAATATTTTAACAATATCATCTAGTTATTATTGTATTTTTGGATACAAATATGCTCCTCCACATCTTCATCCTGTACAGCAGGACCTGGGTGGACCTCAGGAGCTGTGGCCTCAGCAGATGTCAAAGGGAGTGTAGACAGCGATGGCCTGGGTTCTGTCTGATCGGACATAAACTGCAGGCTGTGGTAATACCACAGCCTGGGGACATATATGTCATCTGCTGATGCCCCAGATATTTGTGAGTCCATTACCTTGTTGGGCTCCCTTTTAAAAGTACTCCTTAGGTTTCATATTTTTGTCTTGACATAGTTGATGTCTGCCCTGGGGTACACTGGCTTCACCAACTCAAGCAGTTTCTCCAATGCCTGCAAGACAAAACATAATGTCGGGGCTTAACTCATAAGCTGCTCCCATTCTACACCTCAATCTAAGCAGTATACGCCACTAACCACCTATGCCCCATTTTCCAATTGTCCCTTCATTTTCTGGCACCTTTTGTGTGTTGGTGATGGCGATCATTCGTCCTCCACTCCAAGATCGTTCCTACACTGCACATGCGTGAAACTCCGCTCTCAGTGCGCCATGACACTGGGGCGTGACCATCTCTCTTCTGCATGCAACACACAGCGGAACATTCGGGAGGGACAACATGGCGGATTCCAGGCAGCTCCGCGGTGGTGTAGCTCATAGGAGGCACAAAGCAACCCCCATGAGCAAGGATGATATGATGGAGATTGTGCGCATCCTAGAGAAGCACAACTACGACTGCAAGCTGCGCAATTACGAAAGGCCCAACGGCCAAAACAGCATTTTGAAGAAGGTCATCGCCGTTTTGCAGAGCGATTTTCCGGTGCAACAAAGAAAGGACCAAATCAGAAAAACGATGGTCTGATCTCAAACACCGTGAGCAACACCAGATAAAGTCCATACATGAGATCACCAAAAAAAGTAAGCAATATTTGTATCTAACCAAAATGGATATGTGTAAATTAGCTGCCTGTATATGTGCTTTCTCCAAGTAGCTTGAGAGAATTTTATATAATGTTTTCTATAATCTTTGTCTGAATTGTTATTTTTAAGATGAAGTAAAATAGAAAGCAGATATGAACATTCTTATTTGTTTCTGTTTTTGGACATTTCTTTATTTTTGGACCTAATTTTTTTCTCTTCTTTCAACAGGGAGGCACCAAAAAAATGAGGGAACAGCCAAGCCACCAGAGGGGGCGAAGGGGAGGCAACAAGGCCATCTTCCCACCAAACACATAAGTGACAACTTCAGACACACTCATTTAGGGGTGATTCTAGGTGGGCCAAAGGCCATGGACTTAGGGCAGAACTTAGGGGTAAAGAACACTTTGTGGTTGCTGCCTGCCTCATCAGTGCCCATTAATGCAGCCTTGCCAGTGTAGACATGGCTAGAGGAGAGGCCCCAGGGATCACAGTCACACAGAGTCACGCCTGCTAGAATGATCATCATATATCCCTATCCCATAGGAGACAAGAGGGATGGGGGGCAACTGCAGGACTTTTTAAATGTTGGCACTTGTCCAGTGTTTGCCCTCTGTAAAATGACATCACCTTCTCTTTTCAATGCATTTTTCACTGTAAACAAACCACAGTGCAGCATGGTGGAGTCCACTCGTCAGGAGCAAACATTGTCATCAGACCAAGTGCAAGGTTGGTCAACTAATGTAGCAAAATGGATGCTAGAAACAGATGGGACTAGAGGTGGCTTATTGAATGGTGTATGGTTTCTTTCTAGAGGAAAGTGAGTGTGGTCATCTCATCCAAGATGTTGGTTTGGAAGCATGGGATCTGACTCCTGGACCCAGCACAGACCTGTCCGTTGTGGATGTTGAATCCCCTGACGCAAGTCACAGTGAGGGCCAAAGCGACCCCAAAGAGGAAGAAAGTATTCAGGAGCGTCCTGTTTGCGCAAGTAAATATTCTTGGAATCTGGCTTCAGATGTGTCTACATGTTGCGTGTTTAGCTGAACAAATAAAACACCCACTCCACACATTAGCAAAGTATGTAGTGCCTTAACATTAGCATGGAGAAGGAAGAGGTAGAAGGAGCTGTCATTTTTGCTAGGTACCCCGAGTTTTGCAGACCCAGGCACCAAGGCCAAGATTACTGAGTAGTTACAGTGTGTACTTTCCTAGTAGTGCAGGTGTCTGAAGGGCAAGCAGGTTGCAAGCAACAATAGACTGGGTAGGTAAGTATTTCCTGAATTTGACTAGTAACTTGAGCATAGCTCACTATGTAGGGCCTCAGCCACTTGAGCATCATTCCCGTAATCCTTTTTTGTCTTCTTACTAGGTCATGATCTTTCAGGAAGCACAACTGGCCGAATGAGTGCAGATATCTTGCATTGTTTGAAGGATCTGGAGCAAATAAAGGAGGCTGCCACTGCTTTACAGTGAAGAATCAGAGATTTCCTAGACATGCTTGCCAAATTCTAATTTTCTCTTGCCTGTTTGGACTTTCCACTTGTTCCACTTGTGGGCTCCTGTTTGCACTTTTAATATTTACCATGTTTTTCTGACTTTTAAATGACAAAGTGTAGTTTCCAAACTCAGTGTTTCTCTACTCCACTCCTCTAGCTGCACCACCAGGTCCTGTTTTCTGTATTTTTCTCAGTCTAAAAATTAATATGACCAGGGCTTTTTTCTCAAACAATAGGTGCTGGAACTCAACCACGACCCCCCAAAACACCTCCACCCACACACACCCTCCAAATCACAACAAATAGTGGGTGTGGTCAGTCAAATTTCATGAACAGTAGGAGGGTCCTAAAGGGGCATTAAATACCAAGATTGCATTACATACAGAGTGCAGAGTTCAGGGGGGTTACACACAGAGTGCAGAGCTGTCACTTTTAACCACTTCAATACCAGGCACTTAGACACCTTCCCGCCCAGCCCAATTTTCAGCTTTCAGCGCTGTCGCAATTTGAATGACAATTGCGCGGTCATGCTACACTGTACCCAAACAAATTTTTTATCATTTTGTTCCCACAAATAGAGCTTTCTTTTGGCGGTATTTGATCACCTTTGCGGTTTTTATTTTTTGCGCAACAAATAAAAAAAGACCGAAAATTTTGAAAAAAAACAAGTTTTTCTTTGTTTCTGTTAAAACTTTTTGTAAATAAGTACGTTTTCTTCTTCAATGACGGGCACTGATATGGCTGCACTGACGGGCACTGATACGGCGGCACTGATGGGCACAGATGAGGTGGCACAGATGAGGTGGCACTGATGAGGTGGCACTGACGGGCACTGATGATGGGCACTGATAGGCGGCACTGATGGGCACTGATAGGTGGCACTGATGGGCACTGATAGGTGGCACTGGTATGCGGCACTGATGGGCACTCATAGGTGGCACGGATGGGCACTTATAGGCGGCACTGATGGGCACTCATAGGTGGCATTGATGGGCACTCGTAGGTGGCATTGATGGTTACTTATGGGTGGCACTGATAGTTGGCACAGATGGTCACGGATGGGCACTGATAGATGGGCACTGATGGGCATGGATGGGCACTGACAGGTGGCATGAATGGACACTGATGGGTGGGCACTGATGGCATTAATTGTTTGCAGTGATGCCCCTAAGGGTGGCATTGCTGGGCATCACTGCAACATAATTGTGCCAATCAGTGCCCATTTGTGGGCACTGATTGGCACAGATTTGGCACACTGGGCACATGTGGATGGCCATGAGGTACATACCTGGCCATCCACATGTTGCCCCTTCCCTGGTGGTCCTAGTGGCGATCCCTGGTGGTCCAGTGTGGTGATCTGCGGGGGGGCTGCACTGATAAACAATCAGCGCAGACCCCCCCTGCCAGGAGAGCCACCGATCGGCTCTCCTCTACTTGCGTCTGTCAGACGCGAGTGAGGAAGAGCCGATCAACGGCTCTTCCTATTGACAGCGTGATCAGCCGTGATTGGACACGGCTGATCACGTGGTAAAGAGCCTCCGCCGGACTCTTTTTACCAAGATCAGTGTAGCGGTGTGTCAGACTGACACACCGCTCCACCGATCGCCGCGATGCGCGCCCCCGGGGGCGCGCTGTGGCATGTTATCCTGCTGGACGTCATATGACGCCCAGTCAGGATAACAGAACCACTTCCCGGATGTCAATCCGCTATAGGGCGGGCGGGAAGTGGTTAAACAGAGAAACTGGACGTCTGTGTTTACAAGTGATTGTGGTCAGCAGCCCCCCCCAAGGATCTCAGCCAGAGGTGGTTGAACTGAGTTCCACCAAGTTCCCCATGAAAAAAAGCCCTGAATATGAGAATTACTAACATTGAAAATGACAACATCACCTGTGCCAAATTCAACAAATATAGAAAACATGACCCTAACTAATGTGAATTGTAATCTTTCTGTGTTTTGAAGAATAGCAAAGCCAAAATTTGAAGATGCACACAAATGGTGCCTTAACATTTTTATTTCCCTCATGATCACATGCCTAAAATGTGTGTATTTCCATACATATAGTTTGCCAAAAGCCCCAAAACACACAGTGTGTCAACATGTGCTATCTACCATCACTGGGTATCAATGAACGCGTTTTGGGGGTGCACCCCTTCCTCATAACTATAGAAGCTCAGAGGAAGGGGTTGCACCCCTGAAACACGTCCATTGATACCCCATGATGGGAGCTAGCACATGTTGACACACTGTGTGTTTTGTGGGTTTAGTAAAACTTTTTTTGTAACTACACACATTTGTGGCATGGGATCATAAGGGTAATTTAATCGTTATGCCTCTACGTGTACTTGGCTTCAAATTTTGGCTTTTAAAGGGGTGAGATCACCCCATATAAGGAAGGCAACATCCACAGTCTTGGGATACTAATGTCTCATTTGGCCTTCACTTTACCAAAATCTAACTTTATCAGTTCCTGAGTTTGGGATGTGTATCTAATGTTTTTGAACATGCCTGTTGTAACGACACCCTGAGTATGAAAGGGGTTAAAGCCGTTTAAGACATTCCATTTCCGAACACAAAGGTAGCTACCGAACACTTCAATCAGCCGAACAAGAAACCTATATGAATAATTCTCCCCCAAGTACGAGATGAGGCTCTGTGTTTAGGGTCAAGCAGGAATCAGACTCTTATTAGAACCAAAATTACAAGTCTTTATAAACATTTAAAGAGGAGGTACATACCTCCTGCTCATATTACTCTGAAAATACACCTGTGATCCGAAACCTAATTAACATGAGCTATTTACTAATCCCTTTTAGAAGCCTGGTCATTGTTATGATAAATCAGGATTTCACTACAGGTCAGACTTGTTGTCACTGAGCTTCACACAGAAGATGATACATTATCATAAGTTTAAACACAGGACATTCTCACAATAGCAGGAGCTCCATTAGGAGTCGGCCCGTCCGTCTCCTACATTGTACAGAGGCCATTGTGATCAGCTCTGTCAATAAACATGTTGAGTTCAGAATCAAACAAACCAAGAATAGTCTTTACATATATCCTGGGAGATATTGTGGATAAATATTACTGTCCCATTTTAAGTAATCCAAGCTATATTTTCTCAGTCATCCTGTGCCAGGATAGCACAGGGTGACTTAGACAGTAGAGGTGCATGGGGAGCTGAAACAAGGGTATCCCATACTTTCCAAGGGATTCTGGGTTCCACGGGCCCTCCTATCACATCTCTCCTCTTTCGGCAGGAGACTAACACAGCAGGAGACCCCAGACGGGTTGACTCCGAAGTTAGTCCACAGTTCCATTCCTCTAATGCTGGTATCCACACAGTACCCCAAACAAATTGTTCCAAACAGAACATTACTAACCCAGTCAACCTCTGCCTCTCTCAGAGAACATACCCGCTGCTGGGGGTAAGTGCAGACTTGTCCTGCCCCCTGGAGTCCCCTTAGCCGCAGGAGAGAAGACAGGGTGGCTGGGCTCAGTCCGTCATGCTGTTGGGCATCTGGGCCAACTGCCCAGCATCCTTGGGGTATACAGGTGGGGACTGAAGCCCCATCCACCTTTACAGGAAATTCGCCCTCTGTTTGTTGAGGGTAGAGGCCAGCAGCACTCTGCCCTGTTGCCAGCCCTTCTGCTGGAAACCCCACACCATCTGCTCCAGCTAACTGTTAGGGAGGGAGGCCGACTGCCCCAGCACCATGGAACTCTGTAGTTGTTGCCAGTGCTGGGCAGAGGTTGGTAGTGCTTCAGTTGGGTTGGTGTCATCATTCTGGGGTGCCGTCTGCTGTTGGAACTCCCTTTCACTGGCATTGTCTCCCAGGTGCATGAACCCTTGTTGGGGAGGGAAAATGGCTGCTTCTAGTCCCTGCATCTCTGAAATCCACTGGGAGAGAGGAACCATCACCTTCTCACCTCGGGCCTCCGAAACTGCCACGGGTGTAGAGCAGGGGTCTGCAATACTCTGTCCTGCTGCCAGTACTTGAGCAGGTGATGCATAATCTATAACATCCTCTGAACAGTCCATTAAGTCCATACATTCTGTAATCTGTGGCTGGAGAGATGAGCCGCTGCCCCAGCTCCCTGGAACTTCACAGTTGTTGCCATTGCTGGGCAGAGTTTGGTAGCACTCTACCCTGTTGCACTTCTGCTAATCGTTGGGGCAGGAGGCTGAATTCCTCCCCTCCCAAACTGTGCAGCTGCCATTGGGGAGGTGAGCTGGCTGCTTCCTTTTCCGTTCCCTCATCTGGCTGCTGGGAAGTGATTGCCCCCTTCTCACCATGAGCCTCCGGAACTACCACAGGTATGAGGCAGAGGTCTTGGACCCTCTGTCTGGTGACCAGTGCCTCAGCTGGGGAAGTTCCTTGCAACTCCACAGATACTGCTGTTGGTGCTGGGCAGAGCACACTGAACTTTGACCCTGATACCAGCTCTTTTGCTGGAGGCTCATCAGGTTGTTCTTCCTCAGCAGAAAAGTCTATCAAATCACCTGTCTCTACAACTAGTGTCTGGGGATAGAGGTTCACCATCTCCTGTCCGTGGAACCCAGAAGATGCTATCAGTGCTGGGCAGAGGTTAGCAGAACTCTGCCCTGTTGTCAGCACTTCAGCTTTGGGGATGACAATCTCCAGATTTTCCACTGCCGATTCTTCAGCCAGGATTTCGGAGTTGTCAACTGGTATTTCCTCATAGGATAGTCCCAGGCAAAGGGAGCCCCACCCTGCTGCTGAGCAGAGTCTAGCAGCTGTCTGTAGGTGATATCCAGCTCCCATTCCTGATTGGCCAGAAACTGCAAATCTTCCTGTGCCCAGTACCCTTCCGAGACATTCAGTCTTTGCTCTCTGTGCTCCATTATTTCCTCCAAACGCCACTCCCGATCACTCCCAAAGTCAGGGTCCCTGGACAGCCTCCAATGCAACAATCCCAGGCCATCATAGTCAAAGCCTTCCATGGGGCTGTCCTCCGCTGACCACGGGCACTCTTGGGTTACATACCACCGGAGGGCTCTGTAGCTCTCGTCCAACTGCATCTCTGCCCGGATCAGCCTGCTTAACTCAGCTGTCCACTCCTACTTCGGTTCTTCCCCCAATAACAGCTTTCGTACTTCATACTGCAACCAGTACCTTACATGGATGGAGGGGAGAACTTCTCCCTGGTGTTGCTGCTCGAGAGCTAGCGCTTTCTTCCAGAGTTCACAGCGGATAGAATCAGACCTTCCCAGTGGACCTGCTCTGATACTGGTCCTCTATGCTGTATCTACATCTCCCGCAACCTCCTTCTGAATTCCTCTTCCATGGCGGCTGGTATCTGTACCTCTCCTCTCCTTTCAGTTGGTGCTGCTGTGACTTCTGCTGCTGTAGCACCTCTTTGCTGTAGCCAATTTGCCTCCACAGACACTATAACTAGGTCTATGATCTCCATTGTAGGGTTAGGACCATAATATGCCAGTCTTATGTTAACAGCCCGATCAAAATTTGCCTGTTCGGGTGTCCTGTCTGTTACGCTCGTCCTTTCGGTTATGTTGGGTCTTTCGGCTCTATCCATTTCGACTAGTTCTGCGATAATGTCCCTCTTCTTACGGTTGTTGGCTGGTCGGCCCCTGTTCTCCAGTAAGTTCTTGAGGGTAGAGTGCTTTAGCCGTTCATACTGTGCTTCCATTGGCCTGTTTCTTCTTTTAGCTGACCTTCTGGGCTGTGGGAATGATCCCTCTGGGAATGAAGCCGTTTAAGACATTTCATTTCCGAACACAAAGGCAGCTGCCGAACACTTCAAAGAGCGGAATAAGAAACCCATACGAATAATTCTCCCCCAAGTACGAGACAAGGCTCTGTGTTGAGGGTCAAGCAGGAATCAGACTCTTATTAGAACCAAAATTACAAGTCTTTATATACATTTAAAGAGGAGCTGCATACCTCCTGCTCATATTACTCTGAAAATACACCTGTGACCAGAAACCTAATTAACATGAGCTAATTTACTAATCCCTTTAAGCAGCCTGGTCATTGTTATGATAAATCAGGATTTCACTACAGGTCAGACTTGTTGTCACCGAGCTTCACACAGAAGATGATACATTATCATAAGTTTAAACACAGGACATTCTCACAATAGCAGAAGCTCCACTAGGAGTCGGCCCGTCTGTCTCCTACATTGTACAGAGGCCAATGTGATCAGCTCTTTCAATTAACATGTTGAGTTCAGAATCAAACAAACCAAGAATAGTCTTTACATATATCCTGGGAGATATTGTGGATAAATATTACTGTCCCATTTTAAGTAATCCAAGATATATTTTCTCAGTCACCTTGTGCCAGGATAGCACAGGGTGACTTAGACATAAGAGGTGCATGGGGAGCTGAAACAAGGGTATCCCATACTTTCTGAGGGATTCTGGGTTCCACGGGCTCTCCTGTCACACCTGTTTAGCCACAAAAAAGGGGAAATAATGCAAAACATACATTTTATACACCAAGATGTTGGTTTGTTTTAAAACCTTAAAACGCACATGTGAATGTGCTTGGAGTAATTTTTTTTTTTTTACTAAACAATGTGTGGCTTATTATTTCAAAGCTCAATACCAGTGTATTTGTTAAGTTGTAGTTTCAGTGACAATGTGCTCTAAAATGTGGCCAACTCCTGCTATTTTTAGTCCTCCCAAGCTCCCAAGAGTTGAAAAGCCATAATGTTTTTGAACTTTGTGCATTAGATCCATTAAGAACAAAAACATTGTGTGTGTGTGTAGCAGACCCACAGCACACCATAATAGTTAGCTGAAGAAGTTATTGTCACCTCATGTAGCAAATAAGGTACATTTGCACTATTGGAGCAAGTGGCCAAAATAAAGCCCATTTGTGAACATATTAGACAGATAAGAAACACAGACAACAGTAATTCAAAGGAAATATGAGTTTATGATCTCAAAATTATATTAAGCATAATCAGCTACAATTTGCTGCCAAGCCACTGCTCCTTTACCCACAAAGTAACCTAGGTATTTCTGCTGTAATCTCTGGCAATTTGTGAGGACAATCCAGCACAGGCATTTTCAAGAGCCGTCAGCATGCCCACAGATGGTTGAGCTGCAGCCTCTTCAGCTGGGCCTGCCACTGCAGGGTCCACATCTCTTGGCAGTGAGGCAAGGTAGCTAGTCACATTCCTCCTTAAAAAATTATGTAAAATACAACAGCACTGGACCACATGGATGATCTTGTAGAGTGCCAGGTTGATTGGAGTCAAAAACAGCCTGAAACGACTTAATAGGATGCCAAAGGCGTTTTTGACCACCCTTCTGGCATGAGAGAGCCTGTAATTGAAGATTCTCTGCTCTTGGGTAAGATTCCTCATAGGAAACTGCTTCATCAGATGTTCCCCCAGAGCAAAAGCTTCATCTGCAACAAAAACAAAATCGAGGCCATCAACATTCTTCTCAGCAGGTGGCAAGTTTAAGGTACGATTCTGGAGCCGCTTGTAGAACTCTGTCTGCATAAGCACTCCTCCATCCTGCCATCAATAGCACCACCACAGTTGGGAAAACCCCACTGATGGTTGAACTGGGCTGCAACGCCCTGCCATTGCTGTGGGTTGGAAAGAAGTGTGGTTTAAAAAAAGTAAAAAAATACTACTTCTGCACATAACATTGCATCAGATTTGACACAAACATGCTTAGCCAACATAAGGAGAAAATTTAAATGAGTATTTAAAGACAAAAGGGTAAGGTCAACTTATCTGATTCATCTCCCCCTCTGGTGGCCCATTAGCAAAATTTTAGGAGAGCTGTTTGCACAAATAATCGGGGATATTTTAGCCAGCCCCTCCTTACACTATTGTCAGCCCAGTGGACAGGTAAGAAGTGTCATAATCTAAAAATATGACATTTTGACATTCTGAAAATACCTATTAATATAATAGGAGCCAAAGACTGTGTACGTTACAATTTGTAGGTAATCAGGCAGGCCCTTGCACTACATGGTTAGGTGCATTTAGACAGAAATTTAAACACAAAAAAGGGATAGTGTGTATGGGTTTGGCAAAGTCAGCAGATAGAGTATTTGTATCTGTTGACTTTGCATCTTTGGGGGGGTGGGTTCCAAATGAGTTTGTACCACAAAAAATGGTCTTTTGCACTCTGCCTGAATTTGAGGACAACAATAATTTGTAAACATTTTAGGGCTTGTTTAGCGTAAGTCCCAAAATTTAGCTGACAAAAAGACACAGTGAAGTTACTAGGCTAGGTTTGTATGGGCCCAGGATAGCACGCTGGAGAGGTTAGTTGGGGCACAGAGGGATTCGGAGGGATACCCCACCTTAGATTGGCCATTGTCAGGGACCTGTTGTGGCAAGTCCAACAAACCGGATAACGGCGTGTGTGTGCGCGCGTGCGTGAGGGCGCACATTAGACGCTGCTTGGTGCCAATGGGCCTTTAAAAGGACAGCAGCTGCACAAGTGCAGTGCTGTTTGATCTGCAGCTTGTGTGTCCTAAAAACCTATACCTGCTTTCTGATCACCTGTATTGACCCGGCTCCTTTGACTTACCTGATATCTCCAACTCTGACCTACCCAGGGATCCACATATGTCAATTCTCACCCCTCCAGACGGGTGCCAACACCAAGAGGCTTGCAAGGAGTCACACTTATTGGAACAACAGAGGGGGAAGGGATGGAAGGCACCTGGAATATATTCCAATGAATAGTTGGGTATTAATATTTGGTTGATAATAATCATAACCCCCAATGAGCTCATCCCCACCTGTATATACAAGTATATTGATTCTTAGTCGAATATATATTAAAGGAATATAGTCTTTTGAGATATATTGTATTGTTTAGTATTAATGTGATGATGTCATGCCAAAAAAGAGTATAATGAGTAAGATAAATGGCATAGTATTATCAAATAGCATATTGGGATGTGATGATTCATAAATGATGAATCAACAAAATGTGAGTGAGGTAAGTGAGTGCGTACATCATAGAGTAAGCGGTGAGTGTGTGTATAAAAATTCTGAAAGCCTGTGTATGAAAGAGTGATATGTGAATATGTGAGACTACATGTGTGAGGAACAAGTGGCAAAAACAAACAAAAAACAAAATAAAAACAAAAAAAGCAAAAAACAACAAACAATGAACTGTGAAGTAATAAAACCGTGTGACCAAATGATGGTGAATCGTGAGAGCGAATTAATGATGATAAATGATTGTTGAATCAGTGCCATGTTATCTATGGTGTATGGCCCTAATGACATAGTCTCTTATTAGGTATGCAATATAGTGAAAAGTGATAAACAAGACACTTAAATGCTCAATTAACAGTGCACTGGAATTGTGTACACGAATTCAAAGGTTAATCTAGTATACTGAGTATTGTACTTACATTTGGCCTCAATCCTTCCAATATATGTGTGTGGGGAGCTCGCCTGGGATCACATCGAGATCCCCAAGAAATAGGGTGCATAAATAGTATCTAAACTAATTGAGGACAAGTGTCGTTCCAAACACTCCACCCCGTCCTTGTTCTCACCGTCGCAATCACGTGACATCACGGCGCCGCACGCACATGGGGCCGCAGCCTCCAGTGAGCGCCGTGTCATTAAACGTCCAGTGGCAATCAAAGAACGCCGCCGGCGTGGTGACGCTCCCTCTGGTGGACAAGATGTCAATAGTCCTACCATGTACGAGAGCATATAAAAGGGGAGAACCGTGAAGAACGTTCCTCACGTCTCCCCACCGTGTTGGGAAGCCTAAATTGATGCTGACACTCCCCGAGGGGGGGGAGAAATAGGCAAAGAGGAGACCAAATTTATCAGTGCCCTAATACAGCCCTAGAGCATAATAGTTTTATACAATCATAAATATATCTATAGTTTGATAGTTCAAAATATCTTACTTACGGGAGCTGTGGACACTAAAGAGAGCTCTGTTCCTATGTTAAAGCTATAATAAATATATTAGTAAGTATTTTGGGCCAGAATTTGTCTTTCTGGGTCCTTGGCTTAGACAAACCTTTCAGAATGGGAACATACAGAATAAGTCCCTTAGGCCACACCAAATAAAGTGGCCTGTAGTCTAAATCTACGTATTGGCTCGTACCGGAACAATATGGTTCCAAAGGAAACCGTCACGATCCAAACCATTGTTTGATCGAAAACGGTAGGTATAGCTCTAAGCGAAAAGTATATAAATAAACGTGCCTGCGCTAAAAAAACATATATATCCCAATAGTTGGGAGGTGCATATATAGTGTAAAACTATACTACAAAATTTCAATATAAAAATTGCTAGTAATAGATAAATTATAGAATAAATACAATCCTTATATAAAAATATCCCATAAAGTGCAACATGCAAGAAAACAAAATATATATGTGGTTATAAATATAAGATCAAAGTGCAAAATCAAGTGTCCACATTTAAAAAGTTCAATTCAATGATATCAACACATAAAGTGCAAGTTATGCCGCGTACACACGAGCGGACTTTACGGCGGACTTTGCCCGGCGGACTGGATTTGGTCGGACAATTCGATGTGTGTGGGCTCCAGCGGACTTTGTTTTCTCAAAAGTTGGACGGACTTAGATTTGAAACTTGTTTAAAATTTATCCGTTGAAATCGAGTCCGGTCGAAAAGTCCGCCGTCTGTATGCTAGTTCGACGGACAAAAAGCCACGCTAGGGCAGCTATTGGCTACTGGCTATGAACTTCCTTGTTTTAGTCCGGTCGTACGTCATCACGTACGAATTCGACGGACTTTGGTGGATTGTGTGTAGGCAAGTCCGTTCATTCACAAAGTCCGTCGGAAAGTACGTCGAAAAGTCCGCCGGGCAAAGTCCGCCGTAAAGTCCGACCGTGTGTACGCGGCATAAGTATTGTCCACAGAAAACAGTGTTCCTCATGCTCCTCCTTAATGGTGTTCACAATCCAGCATGCTTCAGTGCTCTCCTGTGACCCCCGGAGTCTAAACACGCATTGGAGCCACCCCTTGGGCTCATACAGAGTATGCTGGTATAAACTCCACCACTCTCAGATGTCATCAGATAGTTTCACATACAAGAAAGAAAAAGCTCCATAGTGTGATACAGTAGGGATTTATTTAAAATATATTAAAACTTCCCTCCAGAAGGGTACTCACAATATGTAGGTGCGTGAGTGCACCAATCTTTCCAGAGAATGTTTGTATAAAACAAGCGTTTGTATGGCGTGCGGTGTGTCGTTCCTCATCTACCTCTGTTGCTGACAGCTTTGTCCTACCCCTCCCCGACGCGTATTCGGCACAGGGATCACGTGCCTTCCTCTGGGATCACGTGCCTTCCTCCCCCAGAGGAAGGCACATGATCCCTGTGCTGATTAAGCATCGGGGAGGGATAGGACGGAGCTGTCAGCAACAGAGGTAGATGAGGAACGACACACCGCACGCCATACAAACGCTTGATTTATACAAACACTCTCTGGAAAGATTGGTGCACTCACGCACCTACATATTGTGAGTACCCTTCTGGAGGGAAGTTGTAATATATTTTAAATAAATCCCTACTGTATCACACTATGTAACTTTTTCTTTCTTGTATGTGAAACTATATGATGACATCTGAGAGTGGTGGAGTTTATACCAGCATACACTGTATGAGCCCAAGGGGTGGCTCCAATGCGTGTTTAAACACCGTTTAATTACAGTGTCACACGCTCAGAGGTGAGCGCAAGCACAAGTGGGGGGTCACAGGAGAGCACTGAAGCATGCTGGATTGTGAACACCATTAAGGAGGAGCATGAGGAACACTGTTTTCTGTGGACACTACTTACTTGCACTTTATGTGTTGATATCAATGAATTGAACTTTTTAAATGTGGACACTTGATTTTGCACTTTGATCTTATATTTATAACCACATATATATTTTGTTTTCTTGCATGTTGCACTTTATGGGATATTTTTATATAAGGATTGTATTTATTCTATAATTTATATATTACTAGCATTTTTTATATTGAAATTTTGTAGTATAGTTTAACACTATATATGCACCTCCCAACTATTGGGATATATATGTTTTTTCAGCGCAGGCACGTTTATTTATATACTTTTTGGTTTATGCATGCAATGAAACGTGGTTAGTGTTTGCAGCTTATCTATATTTGTTTCACCTCACAGAGGTATCAGTCCATCTTTGGCTCACAAGACCCCCACATAAATAGCTCTAAACGGGAAGGAACAATACAATACTCAATAGTGTACTATATGACGGCTCCTATTTGACTCCCATGTGTGAAAGTGGGGGAGAGGGGTGTTTAACCACCCAAAAGATACAACACAACAAAGAAAACTCACATGAATTGGAGTCAGCTGCACACCCCAATGACTTGTAGAAAGAACATTGGAAAATTCCCCCAGAGGGTTTTTTAGCGGCATAATAATGTATGGATCATATGGTGAAAATATATTAAAATCATTTATTGATACAAACGGGGTTGGGGTATTCATGTGGATATCAATTAATAATGTTTTAATATTTAATATCTTAAATGTATTGTATTTTATTTCCAGATATTGATATAATATTCTTTGAGACATGCCTGTAAGCAGAGTACACACTTTTTTGTATAATTGATGAATAATCTGTATGTTGCCATTTGTATCAATAAATGATTTTAATATATTTTCACCATATTATCCATACATTATTATGCCACTAAAAAACCCTCTGGGGGAATTTTCCAATCTTCTTTCTACAAGTCATTGGGGTGTGCGGCTGACTCCAATTCATGTGTGTTTTCTTTGTTGTGAAGTCTCTATGAGCTTGCCACATTTTACCACTGGGATTTTTGCCCATTCCTCCTTGCAAAACTGCTCCAGCTCCTTGAAGTTGGATGGTTTGTGCTTGTGAACAGCAATCTTTAAGTCTGACCACAGATTTTCTATTGGATTGAGGTCTGGGCTTTGACTAGGCCACTCCAACACATTTACATGTTTCCCCTTAAACCACTCAAGTGTTGTTTTAGCAGTGTGTTTGGGGTCATTGTCCTGTTGGAAGGTGAACCTCCGTCCTAGCCTCAAATCACACACAGAGTGGTACAGGTTTTGCTCAAGAATATCCCTGTATTTAGCAGCATCCATCTTTCCCTCAACTCTGACCAGTTTCCCAGTCCCGACTGCTGAAAAACATCCCCACAGCATGATGCTGCCACTACCATGTTTCACTGTGAGGATGGTGTTCTTTGGGTGATGTGATGTGTTGGGTTTGCGCCAGACATAGCGCTTTCTTTGATGGTCAAAAAGTTAAATTTTAGTCTCATCAAACCAGAGCACCTTCCTCCACACCTTTTCGCAAACTCAAAACGTGCCATATTGTTTTGTTGCTGACAGTAATGGCTTTCTTCTGGCTACTCTGCCATAAAGCCCAACTCTATGGAGCGTACGACTTATTGTTGTCCTATGTACAGATACTCCAGTCTCTGCTGTGGAACTCTGCCGCTCTTCCAGGGTTACCTTAGGTCTCTGTGCAGCCTCTCTGATTAATGCCCTCCTTGCCCGGTCCGTGAGTTTTGGTGTGTGGCCGTCTCTTGGCAGGTTTGCTGTTGTGCCTTGTTACTTCCATGTGGTTATGATACATTTGATGGTGCTCCTAGGGATCATCAAAGATTTTGATATCTTTTTTTAACTTAACCCTGACTTGTACTTCTCAACAACATTGTCCCTTACTTGTTTGGAGAGTTCCTTGGTCTTCATGGCAGTGTATGGTTAGTGGTGCCTCTTGCGTAGGTGTTGCAGCCTCTGGGGCCTTTCAAAAATGTGTGTATATGTAATGACAGATCATGTGACACTTAGATTGCACACAGGTGGACATCATTTCACTAATTATGTGACTTCTGAAGGTAATTGGTTGCACCAGAGCTTTTAATGGGCTTCATAACAAAGGGGGTGAATACATGCGCACATGCCAATTATCATTTTTTTATTTCTGAAAAATAGTTTTATGTATATATTTTTCTAATTTTACTTCACCAACGTAGACTATTGTGTTCTGATCCATCACATATAATTCAGATTAAAAAAAACATTGAACTAAAGGCTGCAATGTAACAAAATAGGTAAAGAGCCAAGGGGGTGAATACTTTTGCAAGGCACTGTAGTTCTGTGTGTGTTACTGCCAGTTTAACTCCATATAGTTTTGTGTGCATTACTGCCAGTTTAAAGCCATATAGTTCTGTTCGTCACTGTACGTTTGGCGCATTATATTGCAGTATATTATAGTGTATCCGTGTAGTGTGAGTACTCAAATTAAAGTGCACCAAACACCACTTTACATTGATTAAAGTGCATCTATGTACAGATTTCTTCTTTACATTTGCTTATAAGCACCACCCCCTCCCTCCCAATAATGTCTGGGAGGACAACAAGGAGAGGCAGAGCTTCCCTTGGCACTGTAATGCCCCGTACACACGGTCGGATTTTCAAACGGAAAATGTGTGATAGGACCTTGTTGTCAGAAATTCCGACCGTGTGTAGGCTCCATCACACATTTTCCATCTGATTTTCCGACACACAAAGTTTGAGAGCAGGATATAAAATTTTCCGACAACAAAATCCATTGTCGGAAATTCCAATCGTGTGTACACAAATCCGACGGACAAAGTGCCACGCATGCTCAGAATAAATAAAGAGATGAAAGCTATTGGCCACTGCCCTGTTTATAATCCCGAGGTACGTGTTTTACGTCACTGCGTTCAGAACGATCAGACTTTCCGACAACTTTGTGTGACCGTGTGTATGCAAGACAAGTTTGAGCCAACATCCGTCGGAAAAAATCCTAGGATTTTGTTGTCGGAATGTCCGAACAAAGTCCGACCGTGTGTACAGGGCATAAGGGGGCCAGCAACAAATATGTCCACAGGCAAAGGTGGACATGGTGGTCAGACAAGTGTGCAGTCCCCTGCAGTTGCCAGAGTGGATAAACCTGCCTCCTTGTCCACATCTATTCCTGCCATACCCCAACAGCAGCCATGTAGGAGTTAGCTGAGTTATTTGACCACAGCATCAGCCACTTGCTCCTTGATGATGCTCATCCATTACTGGATTCAGATGTTGGTTCTGAGGTTGAGGATGACAGGAACATGAGCCTAGAGAGAGGGGAAAACACTGGTAGACAAATTGGCATTCATGTTCCCCCAGCCGCAGCAAATTGCCAAGTTGTCTCCAGTGGTAATGATAATGATAGAGGAGATGGAGATAATGATGATGATGAGGTCACTGATGCAACTTGGGTGCCAGATAGAGCAGAGGAGGAAACTAAAGGTGAGGGGTCACAACCCCAAGGAGGCCAACATCAAGAAAGAGTAGAGAACAGCCACCCTATTCCATCACATTCTGCAGGTGTTATCTCCCAGCCCACTTCCCAAAGCACAACTGTCTGGGCCTTTTTCAGCACATCTACAGCAGATCGCACTGTTGCTATCTGCAAACTGTGTCTCAGGCACATTAAAACATGGCAAAAACACCAGCCATTTGGGTACCACATGCTTAACAAGGCATTTAACGTCCAACCACTCAACCCATTGGAAAGAGCACCTAAAAGCCACACAAAAGGGGCACAAACCTGTCCCTCCTCCTCCTGCTTACCCACTTCAGTCTGCCCCTGCTATACCAAGTCATTACCTCTCAGCAGCCTCCACTGACAGGGATGATGGTATAGCACAGGGTGTCCCAGGTCCTAGCAGCACATCTGCCAACAGCACACCACCAGCTGTAGACTGTAGCCGGCAAATTTTTCTGCCCTATCTGCTGCAGCGGAAAAAAAAATACAGTCCCTGCCACCCACATGCCCAGCGTCTAAATGCAAGCTTGTTATAGCTGTTGGCTCTCCAACTTCTGCCTTTCAGCCTGGTGGACTCTACCCCCTTCCATGAATTCACACAATATGCTGTACCACAATGGCAGGTTCCCAGTGACTGCTACTTTTCATGTAAGGCTGTTCCATCTCTCTACCATCACGTGGAAGGAAATGTTCTGGCATCGTAGGGCAAGGCAGTCAGCTGTAAAATTCACATTACTTCTGACACGTGGTCCAGCAAGCATGGGCAGGGACAACATATTTCATTCACAGCACACTGGGTAACGCTGCTTGCAACTCGAAAGGATGCAGGACAAGGGCTGGGTGCTGCAGCTTGTTGTGCCCCCATGTCTCCATACAGCTGGTGGTGATGATGTCAGACCTGTGAGCTCTACCCCCGCCACCTCAATGCCCTCCGCTGCAGAATTGTACTATGAACATCAGGCACCCCCTAAGCGTTCAAAGGGCTATTCCCAGAGTCAGGCTAAAAGGTGCCAACCAGTGCTTCAGCTGGTGTGTTTAGGGGACAGGAACCACACTGGAGCAGATATTTTTGCAGCTCTGCAGGGACAGAACAAGAGGCGGTTCACACCACGCCAGCTGGAGCCAGGAATGGTGGTGTGCGATAATGGCTCAAACCTCCTGTCCACCCTTAGACAGGGAAAGTTGACACATGTGCCATGCCTGGCACATGTCCTCAATTTGGAGGTGCAGCATTTCCTAAATACGTACCCAGGGTTGCAAGATATGCAAAAGCTGGCCAGAGGCGGTCATACACAGCCAGTGCTCGGTTGGCTGAAATTCAGCGGGAAATCCACCTGCCCGTAAACCACCTGATTTGTGACATGCCCACCAAGTGGAACTTGACTTTGTCAATGCTGCAGTGTCTATACATGCAGCAGAGGGCCTTCAATGAGTACCTGTGTGAATAAAGCATGATGACAGGCTCAGGCCGCCTCTGCTTTTTTTCCCCACACCAATGGCTGATCATTAGGGATGCATGCCCTGTGTTGTCACCATTTGAGGACGCCACTAGGATGGTGAGCCATGACAGTGCATGCATCAGTGACACAATCCCTGTTGTGTTCCTGCTGGAGCAGACTCTGCGTGGCATTATGGACAGGGCACTGGAGGCAGAGCAGCAGGTGGAAGAGGAGGACTTCCTTTCCTCTCAAGGTCCACTTTATCCAGACACCATCATTCCTATGTAACAGAACACACAAGAGGAGAGAGAAGAGGAGGATGAGGAGAAGGATTCTGGCAATTCCATAGGCGTCGAAGAAAAGGAAGACATGCTTCAATCTGTACTGATCCCAGGACCCTTGGGAGTAGTACGTGCCCGGGAGGAGGAAGTTCCAGATGCTGTCATCCTGAGTGACCCCGAAGAGTCTGCTTCTCAAGCCTTGGCAAATTTGAGGCTCATGGGCAACCTCATGCTTCAAACCCTGCGAAAGGACCCAAGAATATATGGCATAAAGGAGAAGGATGATTACTGGTTGGCAACCCTCCTTGACCACCGTTATAAGGGGAAGGTCTCAGAACTCACCCCGTCCCCACAAAGACACGTTAAAGAGGATTTTATTGAACGTTTTTCCTGTTTCCAGTAGCTTACAGTATTGTGGAAAACGTAGTTTTGAGTCTTCTGTTGCTCAAGAGAGGAGTGTTGGAGAAGGTGTCCACTTAAGTGAGGCATTTTGGGGACTTTTTTAGTCCTCGCCGCCGAGGGCTGTCAGCTTCCACATCCCATCGGCAGCGTCTGCATCACAAGATGGACGATTACCTTGGGGCCAAAACAGAGATGGAGAACTTTCCCGCTGATGACCCACTGACTTACTGGGTCATGAGAATAGACCACTGCCCAGAACTGGTGCCACCGATACCCAAAGACCAATTTTTCTGCACCTGTTTGACAGGTGCATATCATTGCAATTTTTTACAGCAAGGCCAATTCTTGCTTTCATCAAGATTACTTCTATAGGGTTACAGTGGGAAGGTGCCACCAACACCCAAAGACCAATTTTTACGCACCCGTTACTTCTATCCAAAGTCAAAGTGACACCAGAATGTATCCCAAAAATTTCTAATCTTGTTCCCAGTGCACTACATTGTGGCCTCATCATACACACTGGCTCCCCAGCTGTTGCTGAGCAAAATAAAGGCAGCTTGCAGGTAAAATGTCATTTTTTGGGCTTTATAAATGCAATTATTGCTGCAGCAGATTCTGGACATGGTACAGATCTGCCACTTTACAGGTAGACTAAGGGGACCCCCCAGGCACCATATTGGAAGGAATTTTTCATTGTTATGCTTTCACTTTAAAAATCAAAAAATTACTGCTCATTTAAAAATGAAGTTTTTCACAATTTTTTTTTTTATTGATACATGTCTCCCAGGGCAGGACCCGAACCCCTATAACCATTGTATGCCCAATTACTTGCATATAAACCTTCAAAATGGGCACTTTTGATTTTTGACGTTTGTTTGGGTCCCATTGACTTTAATGGTGTTCGTTATTCAGGTCTTTAATGGTGTTCGAACGTTCTGGTGCAAACCGAACAGGGGTCCATTCGGCCCATCCCTAGTCATGATCCCCTTTTTGCATTAAGGGAGCTATATCATTTGGTTGCGCACTTTGTTCTTTACACAACTTTATAGTGTTCACAGATGGGCTAGGTCACCCTATTGTGCTGGTTTGAACGGCTTAATGTGTTACATTCCCAGCAATATAATTGAGCCCTCCCGGAATGCAATCTGCAAGATATGTAATGATAATTACCATGGAAGAAGTGGATGATCTAGCACTTGCTATCTTATGTCCTATTTATTATAGGATTAACCATTTCATTCGCAGAGCTATTTAATGAATTGCTGCTATTTTGAGAAAGTACCACCACTACTGTTATATGATAACTACATCCCTATTATTCATATAAATTATGTTTGATATAACCTTTATGATATTTTGACCTTATTCTAGGATGCATTTATATATTTTTGATGGTCATCTTGGGAGTTGCTTGGGTTTTATTGGTATACCATTACCGTCTTGTGTCTTTGTACAATACCAATACTGCCTAAATTGAAGCAACCGCCTATTGATGTCCCCGCCCTATTAGTCAGTGTCAGGTAACCTGTATCCAGGTGACAGATGCACCCCGTTGGGGTCAGGAGTGCACCGCTATGATAGTGGACCCTAAGGCTGACTGCTGCAGATGGAACTCGGGGTGGTTCAGGAAGGCAGGTCCCCTGGAGCACCAACACGGATCCCACAGTGAGTTAGAGCATAGATTCCCCAGGGCACGGAGTCCAAGAGCCAGTTGGTGTTCACCAGAGCCTCTAGTGGTGAGGATGGACTGGGCTGCAACTGGCTCCAGGTCGCGGCCCCCAGGGTCTCCCAGCTCACACTCACGGTAGGCTACAGAAGGATGGAGAGGAAACAGCAGCCCAGGACAGCAAGGAATAGTAAGGAGGTAGCCAAATGTCGGGGCGACTAGCAGACAAGGATCACAGAGAACACGCCAAAAGTCAGGGTCACAGGCAAACAGGGATAGTTGAGAACGCGCCAAAGGTCAGGGTCACAAGCAGACAGGAATAGTCGGGAACACGCCAAGATCGGTAACAGAGACAGAGACAAACTTAGAGCACACGGCAAACAGGAAGCCAAACACACAATATTGCACGGCAAGGCAGGCTTGGAGAATACGGTGTTAAATAGTGGTTCCTGTTGAGACTAAGGTGGAGCCACACAGAGGGAAGATTACTTAAGCATGCAGGTGTGAGAGTTCAAGCCAAGGCTGATACACAGACCAGGTAAGAGACAGACAGGTCATAAATGTATTACTGCAAGGTCATGACAGTCAGCATGTGTTCTAAGCATAAAAATGAATGTAGTTGTAAGCATAACAATGTTATGAACACACGTGCTGACTAGTAGGTGGTCGTATATGTGTTTTCCAAAGGGACGCTTCTTTTTGCCCAAATAGAATTCATGGCATTGGCAAACCATCAAATAGACCACTTCCACCATTTGGCAGTCAATCCAATGGAGGGGGAACTATTTTTGCTTGTTAGGTAGTACAATATTTCTGCCCTTATGAATGCAAGAGCAAGAGCCACAAACAAATGTACCCCTTCCATTATTCTGATTTATTTTCATGTCATCTTTTCCCCTAAAATAACAAAATGACTTGGGGGCAGTATGCACCCTATTATATAGGTGCTTTTCCATATTTTGCATATGTATTTGAATCAGATTTACATCTTTAAAGGCCATTGAGGGTATATTTATTGTATATTATTATACCTTATTAGGACAACCTATACAAAGAAAATTTAGCAACCTTCGATATACCATTTACTGTATGCATGTTTTGATTGATGGGTGCTCTATATAGACATTCGATCATAAGGTTGCCATATATCCATCCAGTCTTCCCCCTGCCCTCATTGGGGCACCTAGAGTGCATTCATCATCTTGGGCTTCACACAATTTTGACATGCCAAAGTTTTGTTCGGATGCAATATTTTCGTGATAATTTTATTTATCATAAAGCAAAAGTAGTAGCCGGCAACTTCAACATCCGTATGAATATCTTTATTTCTATGTTTCGACGAGTAGCCTTGTTGCTGTGTTGTATTGTGTTGGAGTTGCCTGCTACTTCTTTTGCTATTTGTTGAATTCTGGTGTATTGAGAACACTATAACGAGCCAGAGCACCTGTTTTTGGATTCCATGTGCAATTTACGAATCTGTTCCCCGTTGTGAGCGCTGCACTTGTTCCCTAATTTTATTTATATTAGAATATCAAGTTAATTTATGGACTTTCATAATCATTGTTATTAATATGATTATGATTATGATTATTTATTGGTTGTCCCATACAGTCAATACATAACATACTCAATGTTTAACAACTGGTCCAGTTGGCTTGATTAGATATTTTCTTTTGTTTCTATTTTTCTGTTATAGAACACCCCTGTCTTCTGAAGAAGCAATTAAGCAAAACGTGTTAAGAGAAGGAACCTGTTAAGACAAGGTTTGAATTGGTTTTAAAAAAATATATGTATAATGACATTTGTTTGAGAGATCATCCAGCTTAAAAGTACCACGATCAGTTCTTTCATCCTCGTTTTTGACGCAGTATTGTAGCAGTATGGTAAGGATATAGTGTTATAGTATTCATTATACAGTACCCTTGACACTGCAATATTTTTGTGTCTTTGCAATTTTCTTTTTTTTTTGCAATAAAACTTGTTTGTTAAACAAAGACACTCCAAAGACATGCTGGTAGGTTAATTGGATCCTGTCTAAAATTGTCCCTAGTATGTATGAATGTGAGTTAGGGACCTTAGATTGTAAGCTCCTTGAGGGTAGGGACTCATGTGAATGTACAATGTATATGTAAAGCGCTGCGTAAATTGACGGCGCTATATAAGTACCTGGAATAAATAAATAAAATAAATAAATAAACAGATAGCTGCATGAGAGTTAGATACATTTTTTCTTAGTTTTAAAAATACAGTACTTCGATATGCTTTTAGGGGAGTAAGGAATATTTTTCCTGTCTCTAAACTCCCCTGCATGCAAGCCAAGTGTTTCTGCACACATGGGGGGTTATTTATAAAAAGCAAATCCACTTTGCACTACAAGTGCACTGTGAGTGTAAATGGAAGTGCCGTCGCTGTAAATCTGAGGGGCAGATCTGAAATGAGTTGGAGCTCTTTATCATCCAATCGTGTGCAAGCTAGAATGCTGTTTTTTATTTTCCTTGCATGTCCCCCTTGGATTTACAGTGACTGCACTTCAAAGTACACTTGCAGTGCACTTGTAGTGCAAAGTGGATTTGCCTTTTGTAAATAACCCCCATAGGCTGTTAGCAGCATTTAGTGGCAGGGGCTTTTAGAGGCAGAAAAAAAACCACTGCCAGTGCATCCGAAAGCAGCAGTCTTTTGGCAGAAAAGTGCATGTTAATGCATCTAAACGCATGTTACCCTTATGCGAGTTTAGTGCTTGAGCGTTAATTCATTTCAATGGCCAGAATAGATTATTACTCTGGCCAATTAAATTAATTAACGCCCAAGCACTTGATGCCTGTTCATGTGCCTAAATGCTCCTTAACGCATCACACACTTTTACAAGCCTCATGCCGCGTACACACGAGCGGACTTTACTGCAGACTTTGCTCGGCGGACTTTTCGACGGACTTTACGACGGACTTTCTGAATGAACGGACACAATCCACCAAAGTCCGTCAAATTCGTACGTGATGACGTACGACTGGACTAAAACAAGGAAGTTAATAGCCAGTAGCCAATAGCTGCCCTAGCATGGCTTTTTGTCCGTCGGACTAGCATACAGATGAGCTGACTTTTCGACCGGACTTGATTTCGACGGATTAATTTAAAACATGTTTCAAATCTAAGTCTGTCCAACTTTTGAGAAAACAAAGTCCGCTGGAGCCCACACACGATCGAATTGTCCGACCAAATCCCGTCCCCTGGGCAAAGTCTGCCGTAAAGTCCGCTCGTGTGTACGCGGCATAAGGCTTTTTTTTCTGCCAAAGAGCTGCTGCCAGGAGGGAAGGCTTTTAGGAGAGTTGGTAAAACGTTCTGTGTGCATGAGGTCTAATACAGTAGTAGTGTCCTGAAGTTTTCTACTATGAGCTCTGGATTTGTTACCACTTTTTGGTTAGTTTTGGAAAGGGTAGGGCTTTGAAGTCTGTTCACTAATTTGGTTGTTGTTCAAGTTGTGGACATAGATGATCAGTAGACTCAAGTAAGCTAATTTTGGATTGTCAAATATAACTATTGTTTATATTGCTATTACAGTGTGGATGTTACCATCTGAAAGTGTATGCTGTGACTTTAGAACTTTAACATTTCTAGATGTTCCCTATAAAATAGCAGAGCATCACTTGTTTAAGTCCATTTTAATAAAATGTTATGTAGACCTAGCAAGTCTTTTTTATATGCAAGAAACATAGTGTCATTTTCACTTTCTAGCGTTCAAACGCTAAAGCAGTACAAATGATTGCTGACTACGTTGAGCACTGAAATTTCAGAATTACCCTAGATTTTGATATTATAAATGACCGTATTTCATAATGTAATATAAAACTAGGTAGCTAGCTATTATTTGCAATTTTTAGAGAGACACTCCTGAAAGTTTTTCTTCTCCTAGATCAGTATTATAAGAATAAAAGTGAAAAAAATCTACAAATATAGTACACACTGTAAAATAATTAATATATATTTTCATAAAATAATTATCTTATTAAATATTACTTGCTATCTGGCAATCCTTTCCTATAAACCCACATGCCTGAAAGCTCATGCATGAGTTTAAGTCAACCTGACATGTGAAGCCTTTGAAAATGGAGGACCTTTTAATAGACAGCAGTGAACAGGAATGTGAATCGTATTTGAATAAACATTAGCAATAGGCAGCTATTGAAAAGAATGTGCCTAAGCCCTGATAACTGGCCCCATATCCATAAGACATGTTTTACACAACTAAAATGTACTTTTAATACCGCATGAGGAACTTATGAGACCACTTACTGGGCTTGCTTACTTTATTGTAGATTAAAAGTCACAAAACACTCTCTCTAAATTATAAAATATACATATTGTTACACAGTATTAACTTTCTTGAATACTTAATTTTTTTTAAAAATCAAGAAAAACATAGGGGGAAGGTAGGTGGGCTTGTATTGCTTAATAAATATTTACTGATCAGGTTACATATTTTTTTTATGTAATCAAGCAAATCATAAGGGGAAGGAGAGCTTCTATTGCTTAATAAATATTTACTGATCAGGTTCGCTTTTTATTTTTTCAGACATACATTTTATTATATTACAGTGCTAGCACTGTCAGATTTACTGCTTACTAGTGAATGACAGTGAGTGAGTGACTAAGTATCAGTTTTCTGAGAAGTAGCATTCTGTCTTAGTGTACCCAGGCTCATATAACTTTTAACTTCTAGCACTTGGTCCTCTCCACAAACTCAAAATGTAACTTAGCCCCTAAAATGAATACTTACAGCACCTTTTAAACTATTTCTTTTTAATTTAACCCTTAAACATAACCCCTACAAATTAGCCTTAATGTAATAAGGTTTAGCTGGAGTGGGAAAGGATTAGATGCTAGACATGTGCATTCGTTTTCGTCCGAATGCATTTTCGTCCGAATTTCGCATATTTTCATTATCATTTTAACAAACGATAACGAACGTGCAGAATCCAAAAACCGAAAGATCCGACATAAACAAATGCTTTATTTTTGTTTTCGTTGCGACAACAGTTCGATATAGATAGGAGATTCGACATGCCGCTGACAATAGCGATCTGTGTCCATCGAACCTGTGGTCGAATGTGCCTAACCTTAGCTCTATTAGTCCAAGATTATTCTACATAGAGAGAAAAGATTCGACATAGAGAGAAAAGATTCGACATTATAGAGAATATAGCAAAAAAGGTCGAATGTGCCTAACCTAACTCTATTAGTCCAAGATTATTCTACATAGAGAGAAAAGATTCGACATAAAGATTTGACAAAGCAGTCACCGCAAGCGTACATTTATGGTCAAATGCTCCGCTCATAGGCTATAGAAGAATTCTAATGTTGGTTGACTAGTAATAATAATTATTAAATATAATTATTACTAGTGTCATACAACATTAGAACTCTACTATAGCTTGTAGGTAGAAGGTTCGACCGGAAATGTACGGTTGCAGCGTCGTACAGTTTAGCTGCTCCGTCAAATCTTCTTAGAACATTCGACAGACAACATAAGCCTTCAATGACAGATTTGACCTTAATTATATCGGATTTTCGGGCGAATGCAGTTTTTTAACTAAACAAAATTAATAAAAATGAATTTCGGGAGTAACTAAATAAATTTATTTTTCGGACGAAAACGAAATTCCGAAACGAAATATTTCAGTGTGCACATGTCTATTAGATGCTCTGTTAAGCTTTTTTTTTTGTTTTGTTTTTTGCTTTCTGCCACTATTTGTCCTGGTTATCTATAAACAGAGAATCAACATGATGAATTATCACAGTACCATAGAGGAATTCATACACTTAATAATTTTCAATCAATTTATTTTACAAAAGTTAATATGTAAGAAAAAAACCCTAAAAACAATGAGGCTGTTCTCATAAGGTTCAACAATAATAGTTACAAAAGATGTCAAAAAGATGGTTGACGCGTTTCACATTTCTGCTTCATCAGAACCAATTATTTATTGACTTGTAACAAAAGAACCTTAATTGGAGAGATGGGAGAAGATAGATATCATTAAGAATGATTATATGACCTATATCAAAAATAAGGGGAAGACATATAATAATTTCATTTTTTGCAAATAGAATAACCCTCATTCAAAGAGAGTTATAAATTACATATTATGAACCCAGCAAAGCAGTCTATAGACCAGAAGCGGTGTGCCCACGTACTATGGGAGAGGTTGTTGTTACACAGTGGATGCAGGATATTTGACCAAAATAACAGCCCCTATACAAAAAAGATATACCAAAATAATCCCTAATTATAAAGGTGCCATAAACTAGGTACATTTGTGAGCAACGCCACTCAATATATGAAAGGATGGAGCATACTCACTATAGAATCTTCCCAGTCACAAATTATGATGGAAGCATGTAGTTACGTTCCAATTATATAAATTACGTAATTTCCCTATGAGAATTGTTGTTGTCACCAGGCTCCTATGTAATTTATATATAAATTGATATTAGATAGATAAAATATAAAGTGCCATATATCAGGGGTAGGGATGAGCTGAACACCCCCCGGTTCGGTTCGCACCAGAACCTGCGAACGGACCGAAAGTTCGCACGAACGTTAGAACCCCATTGACGTCTATGGGACTTGAACGATCGAAATCAAAAGTGCTCATTTTAAAGGCTAATTTGCATGGTATTGTCCTAAAAAGGGTTTGGGGACCCGGGTCCTACCCCAGGGGACATGTATCAATGCAAAAAAAACTTTTAAAAACATCCGTTTTTTCGGGAGCAGTGATTTTAATGATGCTTAAAGTAAAAAAAAAAAAGTGAAATATTCCTTTAAATATCGAACCTGGGAGGTGTCTATAGTATGCCTGTAAAGTGGCGCGTGTTTCCTGTGTTTAGAACAGTCCCTGCACCAAATGTCATTTTTAAAGGAAAAAATCTCATTTAAAACTGCTTGCGGGTTTAATGTAATGTCGGGTCCTGGCAATATGGATGAAAATCAGTGAGACAAACGGCATGGGTACCCCCCAGTCCATTACCAGGCCCTTTGGGTCTTGTATGGATATTAAGGGGAACCCCGCACCCAAATTAAAATAAGGAAAGGTGTGGGGCCACCAGGCCCTATATACTCTGAACAGCAGTATACAGGCGGTGCAAACAAGACAGGGACTGTAGGTTTGTTGTTAAGTAGAATCTGTTTGTCACTTTGAACGGGTACATTTTTAACGTGTTTAGCTCCAGCCAAAAAATCTTTTTTAAGCTTTTTGGAAAACATAGGGAAGGGTTATCACCCCTGTGACATTTGTTTTGCTGTCTTTCCTCCTCTTTAGAAGATTTCACCTCACTTTTTGTCCCAATGACAAATGTTTTTTGAGAATTTGGGGTTTTTTGTGGAACAAGGATTGGAAAGCATCAGTGGAAAGGAGAAATGTTTTTCCCATATTAACTCTTACAGGAGAGAATTTCCCTTCCTAGGGGTAGATTTCATCTCACTTCCTGTTGTCTCCTTCCGTTTGCAAGTAGGAGTCATTTGTAAGTTAGATGTTTGAAAGTAGGGTCCTGCCCTATATACTCAGCAGAAATTTGGGCCTTAGGTGTTGTTGTGGCCACAACAACGTCAGCCCTCACAGGGCCCTGCTGTGAAATATTAGATCAAGAATTGTAATTACATGCCCCTGTTGAACAGGGGCAGAAAAATTGGGCCTTTGGTGGTGGTGGTGCTGGTGCCACAACACTGCAACCCCTCACAGACACTCTAGTTGGAACGCAGGAACGAGCCCTACTGCAAAGTATTGCATCAAAAATTGTAATTACACGCCCCTGTTAAACAGGGGAAGAAAAATTGGGCCTTAGGCACTGGTGCTGGTGCCACAACACTGCAACCCCTCACAGACACTCTAGTTGGAATGCAGGAATGAGCCCTGCTGCAAATTATTGCATCAAAAATTGTAATTACACGCCCCTGTTAAACAGGGGCTGAAAAATTGTGCCTTAGGCACTGGTGCTGGTGCCACAACACTGCAACCCCTCACAGACACTCTAGTTGGAACGCAGGAATGAGCCCTGCTGCAAAGTATTGCATCAAAAATTGTAATTACATGCCCCTGTTAAACAGGGGCAGAAAAATTGGGCCTTAGGCACTGGTGCTGGTGCCACAACACTGCAACCCCTCACAGACACTCTAGTTGGAATGCAGGAACGAGCCCTGCTGCAAAGTATTGCATCAAAAATTGTAATTACACGCCCCTGTTAAACAGGGGCTGAAAAATTGTGCCTTAGGCACTGGTGGTGGCACCCAGAACCAAAAATGTTCTTACAAGCTATCAGCGTGATGATTGAGGAGGAAGAGGATAATTACTCAGGGATAGTCACTCAGCATCAGCATAGGCAGTCTTTGAAGGGATCTGAGATTTCAAAAAAAATTATTCGGTTACATCAGCATCAGGTGCTTGGTAGCTGGTGGTGATCCAAGACTGATTCATTTTTATGAAGGTGAGTCGATCGACCGAGTCGGTGGACAGACGCACCCTGTGATCGGTTACCACGCCTCCAGCAGCACTGAATGTGCGTTCCGAAAGAACGCTGGATGCAGGACAGGCCAGTAGCTCAATTGCATACTGTGCAAGCTCTGGTCAGTGATCCATCCTCAAGACCCAGTAACCCAGAGCATTTTCGGTGGGAAAGGTGTCCAAGTCTGATCTTGCCCCTAGGTATTCTTGCACCATGTAAAACAGACGCTGGTGATGGTTGCTGGAACCGATCATACCTTGGGGCTGCGGACCAAAAAATTGTCTAAACGCATCGGTCAGACGGCCACCTTCTCCACCGCTCCTTCTTTGACTGACCGAAGCCTCAGCAACACGTTGTCCAGAAACAGGAGTTTGTAACCTCCCAGTCTCTGGGAACGCGTTGCACAGACCTTTCTGCAAGGCCTCTCGAAGATGTTTCATCCTCTGCTCCCTCTGCGATGGCAAGATAAGGTCCGCAACCTTACCCTTGTAACGTGGATCAAGGAGGGTTGCCAGCCAGTATTTGTCTTTCTCCTTGATACCACGAATACGAGGATCCTTACGCAATCTTTGCAGGATCAGGGAGGCCATGCAGCGTAGGTTTGCTGAGGCATTCAGTCCGGAGTCCACTAAGGACGACATGGTCTGCAGCCACCTCTTCCCAGCCACATACAAGTCCATGTGTTTCTTGGGACTGATCCCTTAAAGACTGCTGCTGATGCTGAGTGCCAGGCTCCACCTCCATACTGACACAATCTTCCTCCTCCTCCTCCTCGTTCTCTTCCTGTGTGATCGGCGGGCACGCAGGAACACTGTCTGGATAAAGGGGGCCTTGAGAGCTAAGGAAGTCATCCTCTTCCTGCCTCTGTTCTGCCTCAAGTGCCCTGTCCATTATTCCACGCAGCGTGTGCTCCAACAGGTGGACAAGGGGGACAGTGTCACTGATGCATGCACTGTCACTGCTCACCATCCTCGTGGCCTCCTCAAATGGTGACAGGACAGTGCATGCATCCCTGATCATGGCCCACTAGCGTGGGGAAAAAAAACAAGCTCCCCTGACCCTGTCCTGGTGCCATAGTCGCACAGGTACTCATTGATGGCCCTCTGATGCGTGTGCAGCCGCTGCAGCATGGCCAACGTTGAGTTCCACCTGGTGGGCATGTCACAGATTAGGCGGTTCTTGGGCAGGTTAAACTCCTTTTGGAGGTCCGTCAGCCGAGCACTGGCATTATACGACCGGCGGAAATGCACACAGACTTTCCTGGCCTGCCTCAGGACATCCTGTAAGCTCGGGTACCTGCCCAAGAACCGCTGCACCACCAAGTTAAGGACGTGAGCCAAACAGGGCACATGGGTCATTTGTCCCTGTCGGAGGGCAGAGAGGAGGTTGGTGCCATTGTCGCAAACCACCATTCCTGCCTTAAGTTGGCGTGGCATCAACCACCTCTGAACCTGCCCCTGCAGAGCTGACAGAACCTCTGCCCCAGTGTGGCTTCTGTCCCCCAAGCACACCAGCTCAAACACCGCATGGCATCTTTTGGCCTGCGTACTTGCGTAGCCCCTTGAATGGCTACGGAGCACCGCTGGTTCCAAGGACAAAGCACAGGAAGAGGCCATGGAGGAAGAAGAAGAGGAGGGGGTGGAGGAGAGAGGTGTGTCACAATCATTAGCATTTTGGAGGCGTGGTGGCGGAACAACCTCCAACACTACTGCACCTTGTCCTGCATCCTTCCCAGCTGCCAGCAGAGTCACCCAATGCGCCGTGAAACTTAGGTAACGTCCCTGTCCATGCCTGCTGGACCATGAGTCAGCGGTAATATGCACCTTACCGCTGACCGCCCTGTCCAGCGAGGCATGGACATTGCCTTCCACATGGCGGTAGAGAGCCGGAATCGCCTTCCGTGAGAAAAAGTGGCGTTTGGATACCTGCCACTGAGGAACCGCACATTCCACAAATTTACGGAAGGGGGCAGAGTCTACCAACTGAAAAGGCAGCAAGTGAAGTGCTAGCAATTTGCCAAGCTAGCATTCAACCGCTGGGCATGTGGATGGCTAGGAGCAAACTTCTTTCGGCGGTGCAGCAGCTGGGGCAGGGAAATTTGCCTGGTACAATCTGACATCGGTGTACCAAAAGCAGATTTCCCACAAGTACTTGGCTGTGACACACCTAATTCTACACCTTCATTCCTCTCAGTGCAGGTCTCAGAGAGGACTGAAGGTATAGTGGGGTTGGAAATCTCAGCTGATGAGGAGCAAGGAGAGGTCCTCTTTGTTCTTTGGTGTGGGTCTTTTAGATACGTTTGCCAACGAACTGCATGGCAGGTCAACATATGTCTGGTCAAGCATGTGGTACCCAAGTGGGAGATGTTTTGGCCACGCGAGATACGCTTGAGACATATGTTGCAAATAGCAGCGGTGCGATCTGATGCACTCGTCTCAAAAAAGGCCCACACCAAAGAACTTTTTGAATAACGTGCAGAGACTGCAGCGCCCTGCACATGTGGAGCTTTGGGGTGTGATGCAGTCAATGTGCTGCCCTTAGGCTGGCCCCTGGAGGGCATCCTGCCTCGTTGGTGATGTGCCGCCTCCTCCTCCTCCTCTCTCCTATCAGGCACCCACGTTGAGTCAGTGACCTCATCATCCCCTCCCTCCTCATCACTGGAGCAAACCTGGAAGTATGCTGCAGCAGGGGGAGCATGACTGCCAGATTGCTGTCCTTCTTGGGTACCCCCTCTGTCCGTGCTCATATTACTGCCTTCATCGAGCTCAGTATCATCATCAGAGCCTTCCAAACGCTGGGCATTCTCCTGGAGCATGTACCCAACACTGTGGTCAAACAGTTCGAGGGACTCCTCAGGAGGACATGGTGGGGCTAGGGAAGGAGTTACTGATGACTTTGAGCCGAGGGAAGAGGCCGCTGCTTTGCCAGACAAAGTACCCTGGGCATGGGTAAGAGAGGATGAGGAGGATGAGGACGGCTTGGTCATCCACTCGACCAAGTCTTCCGCATGTTGCGGCTCAACACGGCCAGCTGCCGAAAAAAAGGCCAAGCGTGTCCCACGGCCATGTGCTGATGGGGATGCACCGTCTCCACGACCAGCACTAGACACAGAGCCTGCTTGCCCTCTCTTATTGGCTTGTGACTGTCTGCCTCTCCTTCTTGGCCTTCCAGACACACTAATGGCCTGTAGCTGCACTAAGCTGGGATATATATATATATATATATATATATATATATATATATATATATATATATGTACTGATACTGCAGCTAGCAAAATCAACTGCCTGCCTGTAGTATGAGAACACCACCAACCTTCTACAGGTAGCTTTAGCTGAACACTGTGAGGTGGACGCACCCCACTAACTTGTAGGTTTAGCTGAACATTGTGAGCAGGACGCACCCCACTAACTTGTAGGTTTAGCTGAACACTGTGAGCAGGACACACCCCACTAACTTGTAGGTTTAGCTTAACACTGTGAGCAGGACGCACCCCACTAACTTGTAGGTTTAGCTGAACACTGTGAGCAGGACGCACCCCACTAACTTGTGGGTTTAGCTGAACACTGTGAGCAGGATGCACCCCCCTAACTTGTAGGTTTAGCTGAACACTGTGAGCAGGACGCACCCCACTAACTTGTAGGTTTAGCAGAACACTGTGAGCAGGACACACTGCACTAACTGTAAATAGTCTAGCTGCCTGACTGTGGTACTAATAGGATCAAATATATATATATATATATATATGTACTGATACTGCAGCTAGCAAAATCAACTGCCTGCCTGTAGTATGAGAACACCACCAACCTTCTACAGGTAGCTTTAGCTGAACACTGTGAGGTGGACGCACCCCACTAACTTGTAGGTTTAGCTGATCACTGTGAGCAGGATGCACCCCACTAACTTGTAGGTTTAGCTGAACACTGTGAGCAGGACACACCCCACTAACTTGTAGGTTTAGCTGAACACTGTGAGCAGGACGCACCCCACTAACTTGTAGGTTTAGCTGAACACTGTGAGCAGGACGCACCCCACTAACTTTTAGGTTTAGCTGAACACTGTGAGCAGGACGCACCCCACTAACTTGTAGGTTTAGCTGAACACTGTGAGCAGGACGCACCCCACTAACTTGTAGGTTTAGCTGAACACTGTGAGCAGGACGCACCCCACTAACTTTTAGGTTTAGCTGAACACTGTGAGCAGGACGCACCCCACTAACTTGTAGGTTTAGCTGAACACTGTGAGCAGGAAGCACCCAACTAACTTGTAGGTTTAGCTGAACACTGTGAGCAGGACGCACCCCACTAACTTGTAGGTTTAGCTGAACAGTGTGAGCAGGACGCACCCCACTAACTTGTAGGTTTAGCTGAACACTGTGAGCAGGACGCACCCCACTAACTTGTAGGTTTAGCTGAACACTGTGAGCAGGACGCACCCCACTAACTTGTAGGTTTAGCTGAACACTGTGAGCAGGACGCACCCCACTAACTTGTGGGTTTAGCTGAAAACTGTGAGCAGGACGCACCCCCCTAACTTGTAGGTTTAGCTGAACACTGTGAGCAGGACGCACCCCACTAACTTGTAGGTTTAGCAGAACACTGTGAGCAGGATGCACTGCACTAACTGTAAATAGTCTAGCTGCCTGACTGTGGTACTAATAGGATCAAATATATATATATATGTACTGATACTGCAGCTAGCAAAATCAACTGCCTGCCTGTAGTATGAGAACACCACCAACCTTCTACAGGTAGCTTTAGCTGAACACTGTGAGGTGGACGCACCCCACTAACTTGTAGGTTTAGCTGAACACTGTGAGCAGGATGCACCCCACTAACTTGTAGGTTTAGCTGAACACTGTGAGCAGGACGCACCCCACTAACTTGTAGGTTTAGCTGAACACTGTGAGCAGGACGCACCCCACTAACTTGTAGGTTTAGCTGAACACTGTGAGCAGGACGCACCCCACTAACTTTTAGGTTTAGCTTAACACTGTGAGCAGGACGCATCCCACTAACTTGTAGGTTTAGCTGAACACTGTGAGCAGGACGCACCCCACTAACTTGTAGGTTTAGCTGAACACTGTGAGCAGGACGCACCCCACTAACTTGTAGGTTTAGCTGAACACTGTGAGCAGGACGCACCCCACTAACTTGTAGGTTTAGCTGAACACTGTGAGCAGGACGCACCCCACTAACTTGTAGGTTTAGCTGAACACTGTGAGCAGGACGCACCCCACTAACTTGTAGGTTTAGCTGAACACTGTGAGGTGGACGCACCCCACTAACTTGTAGGTTTAGCTGAACACTGTGAGCAGGACGCACCCCACTAACTTGTGGGTTTAGCTGAACACTGTGAGCAGGACGCACCCCACTAACTTGTAGGTTTAGCTGAACACTGTGAGCAGGACGCACCCCACTAACTTGTAGGTTTAGCAGAACACTGTGAGCAGGACGCACTGCACTAACTGTAAATAGTCTAACTGCCTGACTGTGGTACTAATAGGATCAAAAGAACACCAGTAATTTTCTTCAGGTAGCTGTATATACTGTAACAAGACAAGCCTGCCTGTCAGTAAGAAGATAACAGGAACAGATCTAGCAGAACACTGTGAGCAGGACGCACTCCACTAACTTGTAGGTTTAGCTGAACACTGTGAGGTGGACGCACCCCACTAACTTGTAGGTTTAGCTAAACACTGTGAGCAGGACGCACCCCACTAACTTGTAGGTTTAGCTGAACACTGTGAGCAGGACGCACCCCACTAACTTGTAGGTTTAGCAGAACACTGTGAGCAGGATGCACTGCACTAACTGTAAATAGTCTAGCTGCCTGACTGTGGTACTAATAGGATCAAAAGAACACCAGTAATTTTCTTCAGGTAGCTGTATATACTGTAACAAGACAAGCCTGCCTGTCAGTAAGAAGATAACAGGAACGGATCTAGCTGAACACTGTGAGCAGGACGCACTGCACTAACTGTAAATAGTCTAGCTGCCTGACTGTGGTACTAATAGGATCAAAAGAACACCAGTAATTTTCTTCAGGTAGCTGTATATACTGTAACAAGACAAGCCTGCCTGTCAGTAAGAAGATAACAGGAACGGATCTAGCTGAACACTGTGAGCAGGACGCACTGCACTAACTGTAAATAGTCTAGCTGCCTGACTATGGTACTAATACGATCAAAAGAACACCAGTAATTTTCTTCAGGTAGCTGTAAATACTGTAAAAAGACAAGCCTGCCTGTCAGTAGGAAGATAACAGGAATGGATCTAGCTAAACTGAATACAGTGTATATATATATATATATGCAACACCTGGGATGCATATATATACACAATACACTGTAAGTGCAACTAACTGACTGACTGTTCTGCCTAATCTATCTAACTCAAATCAAATGTCACTGTCTGTCTCTCTCTCTCTCAATGAACGCCGGAACACACGCTACACAGGGCCGCCGTGCAGGCGGCCTTATATAGTGTGGGGCGTGTACTAAATCCCCTGAGCCATTATTGGCCAAAGCCTCCTTGGCTTTGGCCAATTACGGCTCTCTGTTCAGGCGGCGCTGTGATTGGCCAAGCATGCGGGTCATAGTTCATGCTTGGCCAATCATCAGCCAGCAATGCACTGCGATGCCGCAGTGAATTATGGGCCGTGACGCGCCACACGAATTTGGCGTGAACGGCCCATATCGTTCGCAATTCGGCGAACGACCGAACAGCCGATGTTCGAGTCGAACATGGGTTCGACTCGAACACGAAGCTCATCCCTAATCAAGGGTATATAGGAGGTAGAAAAATTAATTGATAGTAGTATACCTGTATGTAGTTTTCATGCAAAGAAAAAGCTCACAACACTCTCAAGGATAATGAGCTATAGTAGAAACACCAGTCAGTTCAAGGAACAAGGAATCACAGCTTCGCTCAAACCAACAAAGAAGGCAGTCAAAGTCTCCAACCTCAAGTACGCCACAGCTAAGGGATAGAAGGATAAGGGCTCAGCACAGTATTACCACAATAAGGGGGAACCATTAACCAAAAAGAATCCAGAGTGTCAGAGAAACATCCATGAAAACACATACCATCCAGGTACCTCAGCAAAGAAATACACACCACTCGTCAGACCTCACAAACAACACTGACTAAATAGTCAGTTTGGTGCCAAAAAACGACGTTCAGATCAATTGCAGGCAGCTGTGTGAGCTGAGGTAATTCTTGATAAAGGATGGCAGTGCAGGAATGTATGATGACACCATCCGTCCAACCTCCATCACGCAGGCGCCAGTTCCGAACTCGACCATGGAACAAAAACAAAACTACGCGCATGCACAGACGGGCCAAAACAATCCTGCAGCGTAAACGGCCGGCCGGAGATAAGAATCAGTCGTCTTATGGATACTTAACAAACTATCGATAGCAATTGGCACTCAACTTACCCATGTATTATACCTCAAATATTATAGAAAACCTCTGAATCTGTCAAATAGAGGGGAAAGGAAGGGATCACCTGGATGCCTACCACCTCAACTCCACCACCACGGTCGGGCTAAAAAGGAGCCATTGTACTGTAGCTCCCTAGCCCTCAGATGTATTACCATGCCAGGGGGACCTCCCATTCCTTACCAAATATTGATCAAGATCCTGCATGCCCAGTCCTCAACACCGATCCAGTCTGTGAAAACAAAGTTGGGTAAAAAATAAATACTTACCTTAAATTGGGTTTATAAAATAAATATCTTGTCCCTTTAGAATCAGTACATATCACTCAAAAACATCCATCTCTCCCGTTTCCTCCTTACAATTTAAAACTATATATTCAATATGTACATTAGAATTCCGGTTATACACACCATCTCAGTTTCTATGCAAGGATATAGGCAGACATATAGAAACATCTTAATAGAACAAGGACAGCATTTATTAATATCCCTGTTCCTGAATGCTTCATGTTAAAGCAATTTCTGGTCGATATTTCCACCACGCGGGTCTCTCCTGATCCTTTCAAGGACCGTAAAACAGACCATTGAGGTGTCATTTTTGTGTTTCAACACAACATCGACTTATGGGTGCATATAACAGATTTTTCCTAATATAATAAATGTGGTCGTATACTCGCCTCCATAAATTTATGAAGGTTTTTCTGACGTAAAATGAACCACATTTACAGAATACAATGTAAACAACCCTTTTGGTTTGGCAGTCGGCGTGAAATTTCATGTTATACAACTCTCCATTTGGTAGAACATATGAAGAGCCCTCTAACATCCAATCACAATATTGGCAATTGTTGCATTTACACATTCCTGTTTTTTCTTCTAGGGTTTCCATAGGCTCCCAAAAGTGGCTATGGACTAGCTTATCCTTTAAAGATCAAAATGTATTGTATATAATTTGTGTCTGATTGCTAACATATTTATTTATAATGCGATCGCCCGTCAGGAGGTGCCAATGCCTCCCAATTTCCTGCCGTATCATCTCGCGATTACTGGAGTAAGTTGTTACTCTCACAGTATCCAATTGTTGTCCTTTTTGCCTTTCTTTACCAAACAATAAGTTCTGTCTATCCTTATCAAGAGCCTTGTTAAAAGCCTTTTTAAAGAAAGTCTTGCTGTAGCCTCTTTTTGTTAGTCTAGATCTCAACAAATTAGATTCCAGCCTAAACGACTTCTCTGTTGAACAGTTTCGCCTTAAACGCAAGTATTGCGAGTAAGGGATACTTCTAATTAATGGTTGGGGGTGGAAGCTGGTTGCATGGAGTATGGTATTTCCAGCAGTTGTTTTTCTAAATAATGAAGTATCTATAGTTTCATCCTCCTGCTTCAGGATAGTTATATCCAAGAACACCAAGGATTGTTGCTCATATTCCATCGTAAATTTGAGGTTGAAACTATTTTCAGCTAACTTGTTCATAAATATCTTCAAGTCATCTTCACCCGAGTTCCACATCATAAAAATGTCGTTGATATATCTGTGCCAACATATTATGTTGGCCAGATATATCGACAACGAACTATCTGAAAACAAAGTACGCTCCCACCCCCCCCCAGGTGCAGGTTGGCGTACGATGGGGCACAACATGTCCCCATCCCCACCCCCTGCACCTGGAGGTAGTGGGAGCCGTCAAATGAAAAGACATTTCTAGTCAAAATGTGTCTCAGAATTTGTATAATAAAGGCATTATACGGTCCAACCATTGCACCGATTTCACTAAGAAAGCTTTCCACTACCGAAAGACCTAAAGAATGAGGTATACTACAATACAATGCCTCTACGTCTATCGAGACTAGGAGGCTATCAACTGGGATCTTTTTGTTGTATAATGTTCTTAGTAGGGCCATGGTATCTTGTAGGTGGGATGGAAGTAGTACGACATGTGGTCGTAGGAAAGCGTCAGCTTTCTTTTTCACTTTTCGCCCCAATGCCTGAAATTATCAGGCGTCCAGGTGGTTTTGATGAATTTTTATGTGTTTTGGGCAAAGAGTAAAATCAGGAGATTGATGGGTATGTTACCCGTAAGGCCTCAAATATATCTCTATCAATGATCCCATTGTTATACGCCTCAGTAATAGTCATGTCATAGTCATTGTTAAATGTCTGAATACTCTCTACAGAGATTAAAGAATACCATTCCCTATTTGATAGGACATCAAGACACATTTGTCTGTATTTATCTGTATCCATCACCACAACATTTCCACCTTTGTCAGCCATCTTGATGGTAATATCCCTATTATTCTGTAATAGGGTGATGGCTTGATGTTGCTGAAATGTGATGTTCTTTTCATTATTGCACTTAAAGTCTAATTTTTTCACATCCATTGTGACCTGCTGTAGAAATCTCCATACATTAGGGTTATTTTTTAAAGGAGGGAAATTGGTAGATTTTTTACGGAATTTCAGAATCTCTCTGGGGGAACTGTTTGAGGAGAGACCCCCGTACAAGTTGGAGGACCCTCCTCAGCAGAACCACCCAAATGATCCTCATTCTCATCCAATAGGTCCATCTGGTCCTTCAGGGCCCTTAAATCTCTGACTGTGAATCCCTTCCACTGTTCACATTCTAAAATCTCTTGTTTCTTCTTTTTCCTTACCTCATCAAATATATGTTTGTAAGTAAGATGTCTGGCAAATAGGTTGAGATCCTTAACCACCTCAAAACTGTCAGTGTGGGCAGCTGGGCAGAAACTAAGACCCAAACCGAGTACTTCTAATTCAATTTGAGACAGAACCTTAGTTGACAAATTGATTACCTGCAGCTGATTCTCTATTTGATTTTGTATGCATACCTGTCTAGGTTGTGGGGGGCCATTTGTCTGTTCGGTGGATCTGGAGTCGGGGGAAATAATTGAAAATCCTTGTCCTCCCCACAAACTCAAAATGTAACTTAGCCCCTAAAATTAATACTTACAGCACCTTTTAAACTATTTCTTTTTAATTCAACCCTTAAACATAACTCCTACAAATTAGCCTTAATGTAATAAGGTTTGGATAGAGTGGGAAAGGATTAGATGCTCTGCTTTTTTTTTGTTTTTTGCCTACTGCCACTATTTGTCCTGGTTATCATTAGCATTCAGACAGAAAGTGAAGAGAAAACCAACATTTCAGAGTTTGCACAAGAGCAAGAGGTAAGAGGAGATCTCCCAATGGGGACAAATATGCAGATGGGATTTCCTTTATTTTAGAGAGATTTACTCTTATTTCCTGTTGCATCTTAGTACGTTATATTACAGGATGTTCCACTTCATGATTGAAATTGGTTTAAGGCGAGCCTATTTGACATCCAAGTTTTTCATTTCTAAGGCCTTGAATCTCACTGACAAATCCATGCGTGAATGGAGTCCTCCTACAGATGCACAGCAAAGGTTTAGAAAATACATAATGTTCAATGGCATCCATGTCTCACACATTTCCAAACTCTGGCATCTTTTATATACAAACTATTAGACAAACATTGAAATTACCTAAACTTTAGGTTTGGTTGCATTAAATAATACTTTTAGTGAAAATAATAATATTGCATTGTAAAAGTATAAAGAATTAAACAATTTGAAGATTTTCACTAAGATTCTGGCGAATAGACAATCTACCGTATTTATCGGCGTATAACACGCGCCGGCGTATAACACGCACCCCAATTTAGGAGGGAATTTTAAGGAAAAAAAACTTTTAGGTGGGAAGTTGAAGGGAAAAAAAACTTACATTTAAATGCCCATCATTGCAGCCTTCTCAGTGCAGCCTTGCCCCAGTGCAGCCATGTCAGTGCAGCCTTGTCAGTGCAGCCTTCCCCAGTGCAGCCTTGTCAGTGCAGCCTTGTCAGTGCTGCCATGTCAGTGCAGCCTTCCCCAGTGCAGCCTTCCCCAGTGCAGCCTTGTCAGTGCAGCCTTCCCCAGTGCAGCCTCCCCCAGTGCAGCCTCCCCCAGTGCAGCCTTGCCCCATTGCAGCCGTCGATCCCCTGTCCCTGCCATATTGGGCTTCAAAATCGCCGACCGTGATTTGAAAATGGCGCCGCCGGCGCCGAAATACACAGAGCCGGTCCTCGGCTCTTTCCGGCGGCTCTCGTTCATTTTCGGCTCCACTCATAGTCCCGAGCGGAGCTATCCGAACCTAGCCGAGGGAAAGAGCCGAGGACCGGCTCTGTGTATTTCGGCACCGGCGGCGCCATTTTCAAATCGCGGTCGGCGATTTTGAAGTTTTGACACCACGGGATCGCAGGGGATCGGCGTATAACACGCACCTGCGACTTTCCCCTGATTTTAAGGGGAAAAAAGTGCATGTTATACGCCGATAAATACGGTATTTCTCCCTTCCATTATCCACAAAGACCAGGTTGGCGTTATCCCCTTCTGTCAGGCTGGGATTAACACCAGAGGGGCGATGAACAATATAGAGGTGGCTAACGCACAGAAACTTGAGGCTCTCCTCCTTAGCATTGATGTTGCGAAAGCTTTTGACAGGCACAGTTGCCCATATTTATTTGCCACGCTAGGATACATTGGAATCAGGGGTCCCTTTCTGTGCGCTATCCTACATCTCTATTTCAATCCTACCGCTACTATTAAAACACTGTATGCCACCTCATCTCACTTTTCCCTAAGAAACTGCACTAGGGAAGGATGTCTTCTTTAAGGAGTTCAAGCTCTCTCTTTTTGCTGTTGATGTCCTCCTCTCACTTAATTATCTATGACACTTCCTAACATGCACATGCAGTCGGATTTATTTGGTTCTCTCTCAGGGTGTTGTCATAAACCATGAAATCAGACCGAGACAGAAGTACAGTTAAATCACACTTGTTAAAGAATAAAAGTAAAAGAAACGTAGTCAAAACATAGCCAAAGTTCAGTAACTGGAAGGGATCGTCAGCCAAGCAGAAGTCAGGGATCAAAGTAGTGGAACAGCAAGCAGGATCTGGAGCCAGAAGGGATATCAGCAAAGCCAGTCTTTAAACAGGAACGCAGGATATAGTTTCTTGTGATGTGACCAAGGCGAAGGCAGAGCTCCTCTGGACTGGACGGCCTAAGTAGGCAGGATTGACAAGCAGGATCATCAACAGCTGGGTTACTGTGGAGAGAGATGGGAGCTGGCAATTAGCAGACAGCTAAGCGGCCAGCTCAGAGAAGGAAGGGCTGAGCCCAGCCCTGACAGGTATAAAATGAATCAATCCAAAACAGAAGCGCTACCTCTAACTGTCCCTCCCATAGATCTACAATGACTGTCTCAAACATTCCGTTACTTTTGTATGATGATTAGGCCTGCTGAAACTCCAGATGTGTCTTTGTTGAGCGGACCCATTGAGTATAACTGGGAATCTGCCCTCTCCCTCTCTGACTGAGATGTATTATCAGACAAATTTATCCCTGATTGTATGTTATTGTGGGTTTTTTCCCTTACTCTTACTCTGTTATTATTTGTATTAAAATACAATAAAAATGACAGAAAATGGAAAATTGTATACTCACCTTTCCGTAATTTTCCTTTCCTGGTGCATCTTCATGGCAGCATACATATGGGTTGTGACTCCGCCCCCACAACCTGATAGGGCTGGTTAACTATAAATCAAAGACAGACCCAGCTCACAGCACTCTCTGTAACTCTCACCATTTGGGTGGGTATCTGTATGCTGCCATGAAGATGCACCAGGAAAGGAAAATTACGGAAAGGTGAGTATACAATTTTCCGTTTTCCTGGTGCATCATGGCAGCATACATATGGGGACTAACTCGCAATATGGGAGGGTGCAAGAAAAATTTTGTAATCATCAGTAGCGCCAGTCTTTAAACAGGAACGCAGGATATAGTTTCTTGTGATGTGACCAAGGCGAAGGCAGAGCTCCTCTGGACTGGACGGCTTAAGTAGACAGGACTGACAAGCAGGATCATCAACAGCTGGGTAACTGTGGAGAGAGATGGGAGCTGGCAATTAACAGACAGCTGAGCGGCCAGCTCAGAGAAGGAAGGGCTGAGCCCAGCCCTGACAGGTATAAAGTGAATCAATCCAAAACAGAAGCGCTACCTCTAACTGTCCCTCCCATAGATCTACAATGACTGTCTCAAACATTCCCTTACTTTTGTATGATGATTAGGCCTGTTGAAACTCCAGATGTGTCTTTGTTGAGCGGACCCATTGAGTATAACTGGGAATCTGCCCTCTCCCTCTCTGACTGAGATGTATTATCAGACAAATTTGTCCCTGATTGTATGTTATTATGGGTTTTTTCCTTTACTCTTACTCTGTTATTATTTGTATTAAAATACAAAAAAAAGACAGAAAATGGAAAATTGTATACTCACCTTTCCGTAATTTTCCTTTCCTGGTGCATCTTCATGGCAGCATACATATGGGTTGTGACTCCGCCCCCACAACCTGATAGGACTGGTTAACTATAAATCAAAGACAGACCCAGCTCACAGCACTCTCTGAAACTCTCACCATTTGAGTGGGTATCTGTATGCTGCCATGAAGATGCACCAGGAAAGGAAAATTACGTAAAGGTGAGTATACAATTTTCCGTTTTCCTGGTGCATCATGGCAGCATACATATGGGGACTAACTCGCCATACAGGAGCAAGAAAAATTTTGTAATCAGTAGCGCAAGTATGCACCATGAATTTTTCCAAATTTTACTGTCGCAAGCCGGGTTCACCTATAAAAGTGTAATGAAGGTGTCCTGGGAGGACCATATTGCTGACTTGCAAATAACCTCAGGAGACACTCAGTGCTGAGCTGAGCTGTCCACAGAGCTGGCACTGCCCTAGTTAAATGTGCTCTTAAGACCTCCAAAACAGGAAGGCCTTGAAGAGTAGGTTCTTTTAATTGTCTTAGCAATCTAGGAGGTGACTGAACGTGTTGATGCTGACTGACCCTGCCTTAAGCCATGTTGGAACCAAGTACATATTCCAACTTTCCTGAATGAAAGGGTAGCTGCCAAGCAGGTCACCAGTGCTAGCTCAATCTACAGGGGATGTGGTTCCCACTCAACCAAGAAAGATGGGAAATTGACTTCCTGGTTAAATTGGAAGGAGAAAGACACCCCATGGATAAAAGCAGTCTGGAGTTTTAGGACTATTCTATTCTTTCCGGGTGTAATGTTAAGTGAGGCTCCTTGAGTGCAAAGCCTGAAGTTCTGACATCCTTCTTCACAGAGGTTGTAGCAACCAGAAATATGGTCTTTAGGGTTTGCAGAGTGTAGTCAATTCTGTAGGATAGAAATGAGTCTTTGATAGAAATGGGGACCATAAGCAAGTTCCACATAACGAACAATGGTTTCCTGGGAGGTCTATAACATCAAGCAAGCCTTTTAAGAATTGCATCACTAAGGGTTAAGGACTCCTTAAACCCCTGCAAGTGCAGACAAAGGTGAACTTCAAGCTTTAAACATATTTAAACCTAGGCCCCTGTTCAGCCCCAGTTGTAAGAACTGTGGAACCTTGGCTGGTTTAGGTGATAAAGGACTCCAGGCTTTTGCTGTGTGAGATCTGCATAATTTTCCCATATTCTTAAGTAAATCTTATTCATGAAGACCTCTCTGGTCTGAGCATACTTGACTTGGTAGCCACTGCCTCAACTTCCATGCCATCAAAAGTAGTCTCTTGGAGCTGGATGGCAAAACTGTCCATGAGAGAGCAAATCCGTCATCACTGGAAGGGGCAGTGGTGATTCAATGCTTAAGAGTAGGAGAGAGAAACACTAGAGCCTCCTAAGCCAAAATGGTACATTTGCAATTATTGATACAGGAAGCTCCACTGACAGACTAAGAATTCTACCCTTCCACTGCTGCCTAGGCACAGTTCAAATCTTGCTCCTCTTGCTAAAAGGAGTGAATGACAGAAGTGCTTTGAACACTACTCAGTTCAAGAAATTCAATACTATTCCTCATAAGCTTAACATCCCATGACCTTAAGCAGCCTGGTCTTTGAAATGAGTCCCCCCAACCTTTCTAGCTGGGGTCTGATGTGATAATGTTCCATCTGAGAATAATTGGTCAGTTACGAAGAGCCAAGGATACTTCGGCACTGTTCTGCTGGAAGAGACTTCACTCCCAAAGTAATTTAGGCTTTCTTTATCAGAGGATGGAAATTCCCTTGTGTACGTTCTACTGAATTTTTCCCGTCGCTATTGCAGATAGTAAGACCTTTGTGAATGCCCTGGGAGAGATGTGCAGACCGAAGGGGAGGAACTCAACTGGTAGAGAAATTGAGGATGAATTGGGACAAGTAGGTGTCTGATAAACCTACAGGAGAATCCAGTCTCCCAGATATATGAATAATATAATTGATTGGAGGTTTTCCAATCAATCCAGGTTTTCTTGCATGACTCTAACTTCCTGTGCTGCTTGTCAATTATTTTTTTTTTAAACTTTAGCACTGGGCACAGATTACCTGGTTTTCATTTTTTATTTTTGCTAGGAACAGAGGTGAACCGAATCCTCATCTCCCATGGGTAACTGGAACCTTTACGATTGTTCGTTTTTTTTTTTCTATCCAGCTACAAACTAGAACAGAATTTTTTACTTTCCCATCAAATCTGGTAGCCTGGTTGACTGGAAGAGATTGAAAGGTGTCAATGTTATATGATCGGTATGCTCATTGAATTATGCCCCTGCATGGGTGAGTTTGTCATGTTATACTTTTTCAATAAAAATTACTGTACCAGAAAGGCAGACCTCCCTTAAACTTCCGCCAATGTCACGCCAATATAGCTGATTTGGCCCACTGATCCTGAAGGTTTTCCCTCCAGGTGTGTGTGTAAAGCTTTGCATAGGCACCCCCTGGATTAGTGCACCCTTAAAAGGGACTTCCGCTTTTCTCCTAAGACAGGAGCTTTAGAGCTTTAAGGCTTCAATAATGAAGATTGGGTACTTCTCCAGTTCGTTTACTAATCTTTTTCCCGGTTCGTAGGATTTTGCCTACTGGTGTCTACTTGGGAGTCGCCACCAGTATGCTGGACCCTTGAATTTTCTGTTTTTTGTCAGATGATATTCGCCCTGACCTGCTAATGGTCACCCTTGAGGTGGCTGTATCCTGTCTACTCCCAAATAGATTGGATCTGTGTTCTGGTGTCTTGCACCTGTTTTTTTTTTTTGGCGGGATCCACCAACCATAGCCTCAGCCATAATGCACTCCTTGCCGTGACCGTGGGGAACACCACTCTTGAAAAACATCAATTAATGTCTGACACATCCACCAAAGAGTATGCCGCCAATTTCAGCTCTTACAAAGCTGTTACCACCTTGTCTCTTCACTTTTTCCAGACGGGCTTATTTAAAGGGTTACACCACTTTTTTTTTTCAGGGCTGCAGTTTTCTGTAAAATGCAATTAAACATGACCATCTGGGGGTGCTCTGCACAGAGAATGTGTACAGAACACCCCAGTAAACATAATTTCCCAGAAGTCTGCACCAAGATAAAAGTCAGATTCTTTGGCATCCACCACAATAAAAATTTCATTTTTGATAAGATACTCCCAAAAGGGAATCATGTCTAAAGGGATGCAGACCCTGCCACTTTCCTCAGAGTCCTGCAGGTACAGCAGCTGGTTGACAATTATGAAACCACTCCCATTAAGACTCATTCAGCACATGGGCTGGTTATTGCTGGTGTGCCAGCACCTGCAGATGCTACAGTATGAAGGAGCACTTCAGATCTAGATCTAATTTTCGGAATAGAGCTTCCTTGAATGTACCATGTCTTGCCAGCTACATTCATGATGCATCCATCATGGGAGAAGACTGCAGCAGGTTGACCTCTAGCTTTTTCAGGGTATAAAGTTTTGACAGCCTGTTTATCAGGGCATTTTTCTCTGACCCCTTCAATTCTTCCTGGATTAACTCTTCCAGTTGTTCAGTGAAGGAAATTAGTACTTTCTAACCTTGTGGAGAGTTTCCTCCACTTCAACCCAGGCAATTGCATCCTTAGCTGTCCTTGCAAAAAAAGTCTCTATTGGGCAATCTTCAAAGCTTGTGCAAGCTTTCCTATTTGGACACCACCTACTGGTTCTGGTTCAAAGTGCTAGGCAATTTATGCACTGTAGCTTGTCAAGCAATGACTTTCCACCACAAATGCAGCAACCATTAGGGCTGGTAATATGTGGTGTTCGTAAACGGGGAGCAAAAAATTGAGAGATGAGAAGATGACATTGATCAATGTTGCCTGTATGTCTGTGCTTTGAACGGTGACTGTTCTGGCTTTTAGCAGGATCTCTTCACCTTGAGGTCTTTGCAGGGCTGTATAGTGCTTGCTCCAGGCAGATTTTACATACTATCTTGCCAGGCAAATGACCTTCCACCACAAATACAGCGACTATTAGGGCTGGTAACTTGTGATGTTTGTAAATGGGGAGCAATGATAATGAGGGGTGAGATGATGAGTTTAATCAACATTGTCTCAATGTCTGTTCTTAGATGGTGACTTTGTTTTGACCGTCAGAAGGCTCCCTTCATCTTGCAGTCCTTACAGGACTATAGATATTGGCTCTCTTTTTCTCAATCTTCACTACTTACCTAATCCCTATATCTTAAAAAGCAATGCGTGGTTTGGCTGGACAGTGTTTCCCATAGAAACAGAGCAAAGCAGCAGAGTGAAATGAAAAACAGCATAAGCTAAGTCTCCACTATTGCGACCTGAAAGTCGTAAGATTTTACTGCAATTCGATGTGACTTGAAGCAATGCCTGTGTATTCTTAAGGTCTATGAACATAAATATGAACAGTACTCATTAGAAATCATGGGGTATGGCTTGACATGTGACTTTGCAGTGACAAGTCACACTAGTGGAAACTGAGCCCAACACAGTGATCCCAGAGCAAGCATAGAAAAGGGGATAGGAAGAGCCCAGGTGAAGGCCATAAAGAGCACAATGATCCTAGAGCAACAATGAGAAGGAGATAAACACAGGTGAATGCCATAAAAAGGGAAACATACCTTCAAACAATGACCACATAAGCATCCAGCATGCATGAGTAGAGAGCTCCACCATTTGTTGCCCAAAAATGCCATAAAACCATTTAGAACTCACATTTGCCATTAGCCATGATATCAGTGCCTGAGCATGATCAGATCACCATCCTGGAAAAGCTCTAACCAGGAAACACAGAGGCCGCATCACTTCCTGCCTCTCGTGCTCAGAGTGTGCTTGCACTGTTGCAGCCATCTTGGAAATGGCAAACGCCCATAACACAGAGAAAAGAAGTAAAAGGCATATGGAAAGCAAAAGGAAATGCTTTCACTTATGTCAAAGCTTGTTTAAAGCTTTCTTTGAGAAGCCTGCCCCACCAGAATGGGGCTCCAACCATATAGCTCATTTAGAGGCTGTACAGGAAGGATTTCCGCCCAGGAAAGCCTGAAATATGCCCCCCCCAGACCACCAGAATGGGGCTCCAACCATAAAGCTTTGTTTAGAAGCTGTACAAGAAGGACTTCCACCCAGGAGAGGCTGAACCTGGCTGGGGCGACAAGCGGTAAGGGATACCTCGCGACTCCAGTCTTGATCAGGTGAGGAAAAAAGGAGAATTCTGTGAGCCAGGTCTGTCTTTGATTTATAGTTAACCAGTCCTATCAGGTTGTGGGGGCGGAGTCACAACCCATATGTATGCTGCCATGATGCACCAGGAAAAAAGAATTGAGTAAGTTATTTTATAACGAAAGAACTTCAATGAGACTTTTATGAACTTTATAAACTGATACAAGATGATAGGGCTTGTAATACCTGGCTTCCTTATGAATCCATCAAAGGTCCAGCTGATTATTTTCTCTGAATTTAATATCACTTTCACTGAGAGAAGTGCATTGCAAATCTGCATTAGTAGCTCATGTTTTATGAGTCTTAAAACCTAGGTTTAAAATTGTATTTTTTTAATTAAACAACTGTACTAAATTAATAGGTTAGTCTTCAAATCAATGTCTTGAAGCCCCATGGATCCTGGCTCCAATTGTATAGGCCATGACATATGCTCAAAGTGAAAATAAGCCTTGCCCTTTCCGGATACTAAGCTCCACCATCATCATCCAAATATCAATTGCTAGAACTTTAGCTTGCAAAAGCTCTGTCACTATACAGGTAAGTAACTATTTACAAACCATAAACAGTATAGCATGTGCCTAGAGTCAAAAGGTTTCCACAAGGACACAGGGATTGATTTGAAGACTAGCACAGGTATTTATAAGTGCCACCTTGTGCTGACACTTCAGCCATGTTGTTACTTTCAAAATGCTTTAATCAGGATCAGATTAATTTTGATCATGTTTTCTATGTTTAGCTATGAAGTACTATTAAAGTAGAATGCCTGTTTTCATTTGACTTAAATAGTTAGTTTGGCCAAACTGGTCCAAATACACAATTTCCATTATATGACTATGCATCCTCTGTGTGCACCGTTTCATACTTTAATAGCATTAGCTACATAGAGTATAAGACACTATGTTCCGGCAGCAGTACTGACAACTTCCCATCTGTTGCTGGAACAAAACAGAGTTGGCCTAAATGCTTCTCCACCATGAAGGGGAAGCCCTGTATTTTTACCAATGTATACAAGTTTTCCTCTAGCTTAGGTAGAAATCATGAAATCATCTACCCACCTCTCCACCTAGGTCAATCAGAGGTCAATCACTAATAAGGATGAGCCGAACACCCCCCCGGGTTTGGTTTGCACCAGAACATCCGAACAGGCAAAAAATTTGGACGAACATATGAACACCTTTTTTGGGTGAAATGGTAGGGGTACAATGTACCCATTACCAATTCACATAGGGGAGGTGGGATCTGGGGGCCCCCTTGTTAAAGGGGGCTTCCAGATTCCGATAAGCCCCCCGCCCGCATACTGCCACAACCACCAGGCAAGGGTTGTGGGCATGAGGCCCTTGTCCCCATCAACTTTGAGGGGCTACTCCAAAGCACCCTCCACATGTTGAGGGCATGTGGCCTGGTATGGTTCAGGAGGCGGGGCACTCTCTCATCCCCCCTCTTTTCCTGATGCCTGCCAGGTTGCGTGCTCGGATAAGGGTCAGGTAAGGATTTTAGTGGGGGCCCTACGCCATTTTTAAAAAAAAATAGCGCAGGGTTCCCCTTAAAATCCATACCAGAACTGAAGGGTCTGGTGTGAATTTTGGAGGGACCCCCATGCAATTTTTTTTTTATTTTTGGTTCGGGGTTCTCCTTAATATTCATACCAAAAAGCCTGGTAATGGACTGGGGGGGAACCCATGCCATTTTTTTTTCAATGAGTTTTAAGTACATTGCAGAGACCCAACAGTTCATTACAGCCGCAGTTTTAAATGACTTTTTTCCTTTGGAAATATAATTTTGCTGTGGTACTGTTCTACACATGGGAAAACTGCGCCACTTTACAGGCATACTAAGGAGACCCCCCCAGGCATGATATTTAAAGGAATATTTCATTTTTATTGTTTCACTTTAAGCATTATTAAAATCACTGCTCCTGAAAAAATGGCTGTTTTTAAAACTTTTTTTTGCATTGGGGCAGGACCCGGGTCCGCAAACAGTTTTTATGACAGTAACTTATAGATAAGCCTTTAAAATGAGCACTTTTGGTTTTTCTTGTTAGTGTTCCATAGACTTTAACAGGGTTCTGTGGCTTTCGAATTAGCCATGAACACCGCATAATGTTCGCTGTTCACTGAACATCCAAACAACCAAAGTTTGGCCCGAACTTATGCTCGGGCTGAACCATTCGTCCATCCCTAATCACTAATAAAAAATAGGTGTCTCCTGAATTGGGGGGAAGCATTTAGCCTAACTCTGTTCTGGCAGGAGACGGGAAGACTCCCATATTGCTGATAGAACACAGTGCTGCAATACTGAATGTTTAAAGGCATTGTAAAGGCAGAAGGTTTTCTATCTTAATGCATTTTATGCATTAATATAAAAAAAACTTTTGTGTGTAGCAGCCACCCCAGCACTCCCTAATTACTTACCTGAGCCCCATCTCTCTCCAGCGATGTCCACGAGTGTCTAAGCTGTCCAGGACACTCCTCCTTCATGGCTGAGGCACAGAAGTGGCGCCATTGGCTCCCGTGGCTGTCAATCAAAGTCAGTCAGCCAATCAGGGGAGAGAGGGGGTGGGTCGGAGCCGGGCCTCCATGTCTGAATGGACACATGGAGCTGTAACTCGACTCTAGTGCCCCCATAGGAAGCTGCTGACTGTGGGGGCACTCGATAGGAGGGAGGGGCCAGGTGCAGCAAAGAGGGGACCCAAGAAGAGGAGGATCCGGGCTGCTCTGTGCAAAACCACTGAACAGAGGATGTACAGTATCTCACAAAAGTGAGTACACCCCTCACATTTTTGTAAATATTTTATTATATCTTTTCATGTGACAACACTGAAGAAATGACACTTTGCTACAATGTAAAGTAGTGAGTGTACAACGTGTATAACAGTGTAAATTTGCTGTCCCCTCAAAATAACTCAACACACAGCCATTAATGTCTAAACCGCTGGCAACAAAAGTGAGTACACCCCTAAGTGAAAATGTCTAAATTGGGCCCAACGTGTCAATATTTTGTGTGGCCACCATTATTTTCCAGCACTGCCTTAACCCTCTTGGGCATGGAGTTCACCAGAGCTTCACAGGTTGCCACTGGAGTCCTCTTCCACTCCTCCATGATGACATCATGGAGCTGGTGGATGTTAGAGACCTTGCGCTCCTATACCTTCCATTTGAGGATGCCCCACAGATGCTCAATAGGGTTTAGGTCTGGAGACATGTTTGGCCAGTCCATCACCTTTAACCGCAGCTTCTTTAGCAAGGCAGTCATCATCTTGGACGTGTGTTTGGGGTCGTTATCATGTTGTAATACTGCCCTGTGGCCCAGTCTCCGAAGGGAGGGGATCATGCTCTGCTTCAGTATATCACAGTACATGTTGGCATTCATAATTCCCTCAATGAACTATAGCTCCCCAGTGTCGGCAACACTCATGCAGCCCCAGACCATGACACTCCCACCACCATGCTTGACTGTAGGCAAGACACACTTGTCTTGGTACTCCTCACCTGGTTGCCGCCACACACGCTTGACACCATCTGAACCGAAAAGTTTATCTCGGTCTCATCAGACCACAGGACATGGTTCCAATAATCCATGTTCTTAGTCTGCTTGTCTTCAGTAAACTGTTTGCGGGCTTTCTTGTGCATCATCTTTAGTAGAGGGTTCCTTCTGGGATGACAGCCATGCAGATCAATTTGATGCAGTGTGTGGCATATGACCTGAGCACTGACAGGCTGACTCCCCACCCCTTCAACCTCTGCAGCAATGCTGGCAGCACTCATACGTCTATTTCCCAAAGACAACTTCTAGATATGATGCTGAGCATGTGCATTCAACTTCTTTGGTTGACAATGGCGAGGCCTGTTCTGAGTGGAACCTGTCCTGTTAAACCGATGTATGGTCTTGGCCACCGTGCTGCAGCTCAGTTCAGGGTCTTGGCAATCTGCTTATAGCCTAGGCCATCTTTATGTAGAGCAACAATTATTTTTTTCAGATCCTCAGAGAGTTCTTTGCCATGAGGTGCCATGTTGAACTTCCAGTGACCTGTATGAGAGATTGAGAGCGATAACACCAAATTTAACACACCTGCTCCCCATTCACACCTGAGACCTTGTAACACTAAGAAGTTACATGACACCAGGAGGGAAAATGGCTAATTGGGTCCAATTTGGACATTTTCACTTAGAGGTGTACTCACTTTTGTTGCTAGCGGTTTAGACATTAATGGCTGTGTGTTGAGTTATTCTGAGGGGACAGCAAAATTTACACTGTTATACAAGCTGTACACTCACTACTTTACAATGTAGCAAAGTGTATATTCTTCAGTGTTGTCACATGAAATTATATGATAAAATATTTACAAAAATGTGAGGCGTGTACTCACTTTTGTGAGATACTGTAAGTATAACATGTTTGTTATTTAAAAAACAAAATGAGACTTTACAATCACTTTAAAGTAAAATGAAAGCTGCAATTCTACTTTAGTAGTTTTTAATTAAAGTATGAAGTGTAACTAAAGGCAAACTTTTTTTAGTTTTGGATTTTGTTTTGGTTTATTATATCTCTCCCTTACTTTATCCAAAATGTAAAAAAAAGTTTTGCCTTTACTTCGACTTTATGAATGCCAGTCAGTAATTGATTTTTTTTTTTCAAAACTAGGTATTTTTTTGCAGCAAGGTGCACATGAAAGGGCAAGGCACATCATAAACAAACAAAACAGCACACTTACCTGCAAGCCTACATTAAAAAAAAAAAAAATCATCCTGTCAATCATTTCACGTTAAAAGTAGAGAGTTTAATTGGACACATTTGCATTGCATATATGTGAAAGCCAGAGTGCCTCGCCTAGGCTCATCTATATACTGTGGTCCTAACTCTATATTTAAAAGTTTCCAAGTTGGAGTACATATAACAGTGGATAAATTAAGGGCATATTTACCTGGAATGTTTTTGTTTGTCATGTGCATTGCCCTTCTTCTTCTTCTTGTGATGTGTGCCTTGCTGCAAAAGCTAGTTAGAAATGCCCTTCCATGTGCATGTTGCTGCAAAGGCTAGTTGTATGCAAACACTGAAGGTAATTTTATGCAATAGGCTTAAGCCTGGTACACATTATCAGGTTTCTTTTTTCATTCAACCCAGCGGGCTGAGCGAAAAAAAACCTGAAGAGCTTGGGAGGAGACGCTGTACTAACTATCCAATGTTAGAGCAGCGATCTCTCCTGCTGAGCTACTGTGTTGTGACAGGGGGATGGATCCCCCGCCAGAACACACTGATAAGCACTTTCAGCCAATGGCTGAGAGCGCTGATCGGCTGCCGATTGGCAGACCTTTTTTGGTCATGCCCCTTCAACAGAAGCTGGCCGCCGTGCACATAGGCCGAATGTTGGCCTTTTTCTATTGAACCGGTGGATACCGCCTGAAATTCAGTTTGTGTGTACGGCCCTTAAGTTATATCTCCTATATCTCCTTATATGTGATAATGCTCAGGCATCAATGCTTCATTGTGGGAAAGTGAAAGGATTGTGTATACTTAATTTGTTGGCACTGGAGTTTTTCAGAGAGTATTAAAAGCAGTAATGAAAGAATTAAGATCACCTAAGAAATAATGAGCATATGAAAACCATACTAAGAAATCTTCCCTTGCATTGGCAGTTATATGTTGGAACTATTAATGAAGCAGATACACAAGCATTCCCTTAGTTTCCCTTTTCACTAAAGAAAAATAATCATTACCTCCACTTAGTTAACAATAAGCATTACCTCCACATAGCTAACAATTAGAGTCTCCAGAACAAAGCATACATTTTCTTAATTGGTTTAAAAACTTTCACTTGAGCTGGTCACCATACTTTACAGGAGGACATTCAGCGAGTCACTACAGTTTACTGCTGGTCTGCTTAACATCCAGACAGGCAAAACAAGGCAATTAAAGTGGACCTGTCAGTCTGAATTAAATGTTATGGAAGTAACATTGCATCAAAAACTTCATATACATCCTTGCTTTCATGAGACTCTTGGAATAGAAAAGAGGATGTGGAATGAGGGTTTGTGTCTTGTTTAATAAGGTTGGAAGCATGGAACGCGCTTTTTTCTCTTAAGGTGTTATACTGCCGATGAGACATAAACACCAGCAGCAAACAATTGAAAACCTCTAACAAACCTAATACTATTTTGAGTATTTTTTTGGGGTGTTTTCTGTATGAATTCTTCAAATTCTTCAACTTGTCACTTTGTTTTTTTTAATTTATTTTTTTATCAATTATAATTTCTGTTTTTAGATGAGTGAAAACCAAGTTGATGAAGGACACACTTTCATCTCAAAAATTCTTTTTTTTCTGTACAAGCGCTATTACTTTTTGCAGCATGAATATATGCATGTTACATTTGTAAAGTGCTTAGAAATACCACTAAAGATTAATAAAAAAGTCATTTTAAAAAAAGTGCAAAATGCTGTAATTTGTTTAAAATATTATTTTAGGTTTACACAAATAAATACAATGTAACCCACAGAAAGGAATTATAGCCCCCAGGGAACCTTCCATTAAGCAGCAAAGATGTATACAAAAAACAACTGTAGCACAACCTTTGAATGGTCTGCTATCTGATGATGATAATGACACCAATAATAATAATGACCAGGGTTCTTTCCCACTGGTGCAGAAGCTGCCAGCACACCAGAGTACCAGCTCAAAGCACACTGACACAAGAAAGCAGTCTATGGGAATGTCTTTTAGAGATTTGTTGCTGATAACCTGAACAGTAGGAGAGGGTGCGGGGTATGGAAAACCCGAGACTGTAAGACTCTGAATCAAGAGGACACACTTCTCTGAACTAAGCTTAAAAAAAAAAACTGTAAAAAAAGTAACAACAGTAAAAAAATAAAAATTGTTATATATTCAAAATGTATATTAAAGCTCTTTGAACGAAAAATTTCTATGAGAAGACACAGTTTTGGTCCTAACACACATTTTATTTTCCTACCTTGAATTTGTTAAAGTGGAATTCCAACTAAAGCCTAACTAGTCTTTAACAACTTAGGAGAGCAGATAACCAGCAAGGCTGTCAGCACATTGTTTACACTGATAATCAGGGTACTTATTATCAGTGCCCTAATTATCAGTGCAGCCCCATCAGTGCCCATTAGTGCAGCTTATCAGTGTCACCTATCAATGCCCATAAGTGCTGCCTATCAATGCCAATCAGTGTAGCCTGATCAGTGCACATCAGTGAAGAATTGGGATGAGCTTCGAGTTCGAGTCGAACCCATGTTCGACTCGAACATCGCATGTTCGACCGTTCGTCGAATTGCGAACGTTATGGGCCATTTGCGCCAAAATGGAGTGGCACATCACGGCCCATAATTCACTGCGGCATCGCAATGCATTGCTGGCTGATGATTGGCCAAGCATGCACTATGACCCGCATGCTTGGCCAATCACAGCGCCGTCTGTACAGAGAGCTGTAATTGGCCAAAGCCAGGGAAAATTGGTGGTGTTCTTTTGATCCTATTAGTACCACAGGCAGGCAGCTGCAGTATTTACAGTTAGTGTAGTGCGTCCTCTGCACAGTGTGCACCTAAAGCTACCTGAAGACCATTGCTGTTGTTCTGATCCTATTAATACCACAGGCAGGCAGCTGCAGTATTTACAGTTAGTGTAGTGCGTCCTCTGCACAGTGTGCGCCTAAAAGCTACCTGAAGACAATTGCTGTTGTTCTGATCCTATTAGTACCACAAGCAAGCAGCTGCAGTATTTACAGTTAGTGTACTGTGTCCTCTGCACAGTGTGCACCTAAAGCTACCTGAAGAAAATTGGTGGTGTTCTTCTGATCCTATTAGTACCACAGGCAGGCAGCTGCAGTATTTACAGTTAGTGTACTGTGTCCTCTGCACAGTGTGCACCTAAAGCTACCTGAAGACAATTGCTGTTGTTCTGATCCTAATAATACCACAGGCAGGCAGCTGCAGTATTTACAGTTAATGTACTGTGTCCTCTGCACACTGTGCACCTAAAGCAAATTGGTGGCATTCTTCTGATCCTATTAGGACCACAGGCAGGCAGCTGCAGTATTTATAGTTAGTGTACTGTGTCCTCTGCACAGTGTGCACCTAAAGCTACCTGAAGAAAATTGCTGTTGTTCTGATCCTATTAATACCACAGGCAGGCAGCTACAGTATTTATAGTTAGTGTACTGTGTCCTCTGCACAGTGTGCACCTAAAGCTACCTGAAGAAAATTGGTGGTGTTCTTCTGATCCTATTAGTACCACAGGCAGACAGCTGCAGTATTTACAGTTAGTGTACTGCGTCCTTTGCACAGTGTGCACCTAAAGCTACCTGAAGACAATTGCTGTTGTTCTGATCCTATTAATACCACAGGCAGACAGCTACAGTATTTACAGTTAGTGTACTGTGTCCTCTGCACAGTGTGCACCTAAAGCTACCTGAAGAAAATTGGTGGTGTTCTTCAGATCCTATTAGTACCACAGGCAAGCAGCTGCAGTATTTACAGTTAGTGTAGTGTGCTTGTGTTTGTGTTTGTGCAGCTACATCTCACTGCAGGCCATTAGTATGTCTGGAAGGCCAAGAAGGAGAGGCAGATAGTCACAAGCCAATAAAAGAGGGCAAGCAGGCTCTGTGCCTAGAGGCACCAGTGCTGGTCGTGGAGACGACGCATCCTCATCAGCACGTGGCGGTGGGACACGCTTGTCCTTTTTTTTGGCAGCTGGCCAAGTTGAGCCACAACATGCGAAAGACTTGGTAGAGTGGATGGCCAAGCCATCCTCATCCACCTCATCCTCTCTCACCCAGGCTCAGGGTACTTTGTCTGGCAAAGCAGCTGCCAATGCTGCCTCTTCCCTCGGCTCAATGGCATCAGTCACTCCTTCCCTAGCCCCACCATGTCCTCCTGAGGAGTCCCCCGAACTGTTTGACCACAGTGTTAGGTACATGCTCCAGGAGGATGCCCAGCATTTTGATGGCTCCGATGATGGTACCCAGCTAGAGGAAGGCAGTAACATGAGCCCAGAGAGAGGGGGTGCCCAAGAAGGACAGCAATCTGGCAGTCATGTTCCCCCAGCTGCAGCATACTGCCAGCTTTGCTCCAGTGATGAGGAGGGAGAGGATGATGAGGTCACTGACTCCACGTGGGTGCCTGATAGGAGAGAGGAGGAGGAGGGGGCACATCACCAACGAGGCAGGATGCCCACCATATGTCTCAAGCGTATCTCGCGTGGCCAAAACATCACCTGCTTGGTCACCACATACTTGACCAGACATATGTCGACCTGCCATGCAGTTTGCATAAAAGACCCACACCAAAGAACAAAGTGGACCTCTCCTTGCTCCTCTTCAGCTGGGATCTCCAACCCCACTATACCTTCAGTCTCTGAAACCTGCACTGAGAGGAATGAAGGTGTAGAATTAGGTGTGTCACAGCCAAGTACTTGTGGGCAATCTGCTATCGGTACACCGACGTCAGATTGTACCAGGCAAATTTCCCTGCCCCAGCTGCTGCACCGCCAAAATAAGTTCACTCCCAGCCATCCACATGCCCAGCAGTTGAATGTTAGCTTGGCTAAATTGCTAGCACTTCAACTGCTGCCTTTTCAGTTGGTAGACTCTGCCCCCTTCCGTGAGTTTGTGGAATGTGCGGTTCCTCAGTGGCAGGTTCCCAAATGCCACTTTTTCTCACGGAAGGTGATTCTGGCTCTCTACCGGCATGTGGAAGGCAATGTCTTGGCCTCGCTGGACAGGCTGGTCAGCGGTAAGGTGCATATTACCGCTGACTCATGGTCCAGTAGGCATGGACAGGGGGCAGCTTCTTAGGTTTCCCTGGAAACCTTCCCGGTCATCAGCTGTGTGCATTTTGTGCGCCAGCTGACCGGGATTAACCACTCTTTAAATATCCTGACCACACCACTCCCAAACCAGGCATCATTTTGCTGGATTTGGGTCGTGTGGATGGTCTTTCCTTACTCTCCTCTAACAAAGGTACTGTTCGTTTATCTATTCACTGCTAATCTTTATATTGAGCATTGGCTCATAATGAGACGAAGCACTGCTTTATTTAGTCTTACTGATAACAGAAACAGAGCCTCATTTATAATATACTCCTTTATCTATGTCTATACATATCTATACACTTTCCTATCCCCTTTCTATTTATATATGTAGATTCAAATTCCCACCTGCTATAAATGCAACATTTTAATTTCATTTATTTAGCTATTTATAATATCCTACCATTTAATTTATTTTGCCTGTACGAATTTAATATTCCATTACCTAATAATAATCTCTATTTACTTATAAGCTTACTCTTTGAATTTCACATTTATTTCTGATATCACTATCAGAATACGTATATAATCAATAGGCATTCGCACATACTTATATATACATATAATTATATCCCCCTCATATGTCTTTTTACATTTAACGTATTTCTATTCCCTTACCTACACCAATTATACTTTATTAAGGAGATTCATATATTTAGTTTACTTTCTTTTTACTCCCAGGGATCCCTTTTTGCCTCAGTATATTTCTTGGGCCGTACTGCTGCTGTGGAGTGCAGGAGGGACCTCCCCCTCTCCTAAGGATACTAACACTCATCCCTTTTTGCATATATCAATCTGATGCTCCATTGTTTACCCCAAGACAGCCATCCCACCAAATCAAATATTTGGTGCTACTCTAATTGCAAGCTTTTATGTGAATCAACGAAACATTTTTAAACCACTCTATCAACCAATCGTATGTAAGTGCCATAATGTTAATGCTTTATACTTACAATATTCTATGATCCCATATACTGTAGGTTTGTCTAACTGATTTTATGTTTCTAATTTCATCTTAGATGAACCCCTCCTAATTCTCTACACACCGGAAGAAGGACTATATATATATATACCGAAACGCATTGGGTGTGAGGAGGTTTTGTTACATACTTTTTTATGGCGTTCTATATGCACTGTATGCACTGTCTCGTTATAAATGTTTTTAATGTATTTCTACAAATAAAATGTATGTATTTTTATACATTTCTGTATACTTTGCTATATACTTTTATTATACAATACGAATTGAGTGCCTTTAAAGTCCATTTAGGGGAACTCTTTGTACTTTTGTCTCGGTTACTGGATGTGGCACTCCCCCCCAAACATAGGTTAGCCTTTCGCCCTTCTTTTATCTATAAATATTTGGTAGAAAATACCACTCCCCGCCATGATTGGCAACCTATGTACTGTACCTCTACCTTATATGTAGAGTTTATTTTTTATTTTTTCCTTGATTTTTCAAATAATATCTTGTTTTTCTTGCACAAGACAATTTCCGTACCTTTAAAGAAAATCCATAAAACTTGTTGGCACCCTCTCTCCTTAATAATTTAATATTTAAGCCCTAAAGCAAGCAGTACGGATATTTAAAAGAATTTCATAGGTGAGGACTGGAATTCCCTTATGCAGGGATACCTACAAAAATTTGGTGACAATGAACAGATCGAATCAGAAATTTCATCTCTTTTTTACAAATTATCCAAAACCTTGGAGAAAAAATCTCTAATGTTCTGGCATATCAAGTCCTTTCAGGACTATATTAACAATGACATAATTTCACTTGGCCTCCGTGTCCAGATCTTCCCTACCCTGGACGACCTGGACAATGAGTTCAAACAATCTTGGGAAAAAATACTTCAGACATGCTCACGCAAACTCTTGGAAACCCTAATAGACGAATACACTAAAAGATCCAAGACTCTCGATCTAGAAATTATTAAATTATGTGGGCAACTACAAAAATTCAAAACACACAAATCCACACCAATTAAAGAGAAAACTAGACTATATATATATATCGAAACGCGTTGGGTGTGAGGAAGTTTTGTTATATACTTTTTTATGGCGTTCTATATGCACTGTATAGATTAATCAATGTCTCATTATAAATGTTTTTAATGTATTTCTACAAATACAATTTATGTATTTTTATACATTTCTGTATACTTTGCTATATACTTTTATTATATAATACGAATTGAGTGCCTTTAAAGTCCATTTAGGGGAACCCTTTGTACTTTTGTCTGGGTTACTGGATGTGGCACTCCCCCCAAACATAGGTTAGCCTTTCGCCCTTCTTTTATCTCTAGCAGGCATGGACAGGGACGTTACCTATCTTTCACCGCGCACTGGGTGACTCTTTTGGCAGCTGTGAAGGATGCAGGACAGGGTGCAGCAGTGTTGGAGGTTGTTCCGCCTCCAAAATTCTACTAGTGGTGATACTGCCACACCTCTCTCCTTCACCCCTCCTCTTCTTCTTCCTCCATGGCCTCTTCCTGTGCTGATTTGTATTCGGAACCAGCGGTGCTCCGTAGGCGTTCAAGGGGCTACGCAAGCACGCAGGCAAAAATATGCCATGTGGCGCTTGAGCTGGTGTGCTTGGGGGGCAGGAGCCACACTGGGGCAGAGATTCTGTCAGCTCTGCAGGGGCAGGTTCAGAGGTGGTTGACGCCACGCCAGCTTAAGGCAGGTATGGTGGTTTGCGACAATGGCACCAACCTCCTCTCCACCCTCCGACAGGGACAACTGACCCATGTGCCCTGTTTGGCTCACGTCCTTAACTTGGTGGTGCAGTGGTTCTTGGGCAGGTACCCGGGCTTACAGGATGTCCTGAGGCAGGCCAGGAAAGTCTGTGTGCATTTCCTCAGGTCATATAATGCCAGTGCTCGGCTGGCTGACCTCCGAAAGGAATTTACCCTGCCCAAGAACCGCCTAATCTGTGACATGCCCACCAAGTGGAACTCAATGTTGGCCATGTTGCAGCGTCTGCACACGCAGCAGGGGGCCAGCAGAGTACCTATGCGACTATGGCACCAGGACAGGGTCAGGGGACCTTGTTTTTTTTCCCACGCCAGTGGGCTATGATCAAGGATGCATGCACTGCCCTGTCACTATTTGAGGAGGCCACGAGGATGGTGAGCAGTGACAGTGCATGCATCAGTGACACTGTCCCTCTTGTCCACCTGTTGAAGCACACGCTGGGTGAAATAATGGACAGGGCACTTGAGGCAGAACAGAGGGAGGAAGAGGAGGACTTCCTTACCTCTCAAGGCCCCCTTTATCCAGACAGTGTTCCTGTGTGCCCGCTGATCACACAGGAAGAGGACGATGAGGAGGAGGATCGTGTCAGCATGAAGGTGGAGCCTGGCACTCAGCATCAGCAGCAGTCTTCAAGGGATCATTTATAGTCCGAATAAACCCATGGACTTGTATGTGGCTAGGAGGAGGTGGCTGCGGATCATGTTGTCCTTAGTGACCCAGAGGACTCTGGACCGAATGCCTCAGCAAACCTACGCTGCACGGCCTCCCTGATCCTGCAAAGCCTGCGGAAGGATCCTCATATTCGTGGTATCAAGGTGAGGGATGATTACTGGCTGGCAACCCTCCTTGATCCACATTACTAGGGTAAGGTTGCGGACCTTATCTTGCCGTCGCAGAGGGAGCAGAGGATAAAAAATCTTCGGGAGGCCTTGCAGAAAGGTTTGTGCAATGCGATTCCAGAGCCTGGGAGGTTACAATTTCCTGGTCCTCCTGGACAACATGTTGCTGAGGCTTCGGTCAGTCACAGAATGAGTGGTGGAGAAGGTGGCCGTCTGACTGATGCGTTCAGACAATTTTTTAGTCCGCAGCCCCAAGGTCTAATCGGTTCCAGCAACCATTGCCAGTGTCTGATTCACATGATGCAGGATTACCTAGGGGCAAGATCAGACTTGGACACCTTTCCCACCGAAAATCCTCTGGGTTACTGGGTCTTGAGGATGGATCACTGGCCAGAGCTTGCACAGTATGCAATTGAGCTACTGGCCTGTCCTGCATCCAGCGTTCTTTCGGAACACACATTCAGTGCTGTTGGAGGCTTTGTAACCGATCACAGGGTGCCCCTGTCCACCGAATTGGTCAATCGGCTGACCCTCATAAAAATGAATCAGTCTTGGATCACCAGCTACCAAGCACCTGACGTTGATGTAACCGATTGATTTTTTTTTTAATGTGAGATCCCTTTAAGACTGCCTATGCAGATGCTGAGTGACTATCCTGTTATGCTGAGTGACAATCCTATCCCTCCTCAATTTTCATGCTGATATCTTGTAAGAACATTTTTGGTTCTGAGCACCGCCACTAGTGGCCAAGGCCCAATTTTTCTGCCCCTGTTTAACAGGGGCGTGTAATTACAATTTTTGATGCAATACTTTGCAGCAGGGCTTATTCCTGCGCTCTACCTATAGTATCTGTGAGGGGTTGCAGTGTTGTGGCACCAGCACCAGTGCCCAAGGCCCAATTTTTCAGCCCCTGTTTAACAGGGGCGTGTAATTACAATTTTTGATGCAATACTTTGCAGCAGGGCTCATTCCTGTACTCCAACTAAAGTATCTGTGAGGGGTTGCAGTGTTGTGGCACCAGCACCAGTGCCCAAGGCCCAAATTTTCAGCCTCTGTTTAACAGGGGCATATATTTACAATTTTTGATACAATACTTTGCAGCAGCGCTCATTCCTGTGCTCCAACTATAGCATCTGTGAGGGGTTGCAGTGTTGTGGCACCAGTGCCTAAGGCCCAATTTTTGTTGTGGCAACACCACCACCACCACCACCAAAGGCCCAATTTTTCTGCCCCGTTCAACAGGTGCATGTAATTACAATTCTTGATATAATATTTCACAGCAGGGCCCGTTCCAGTGCCCACCAAGAGTAACTGTGAGGAGTTACAGTGTTGTGGCACCAGCACCACCACCAAAGGCCCAATTTTTCTACCGCTGTTCAACAATGGCATGTAATTACAATTCTTGATCTAATATTTCATAGCATGGCCCATTCCTGTGCCCACCAAGAGTAACTGTGAGGGCTTACAGTGTTGTGGCAACACCAACACCTAAGGCCCAATTTCTGCAGAGTATATAGGAGAGGCCCCTACTTTCAAACATCCAACTTACAACCGACTCCTACTTGTAAATGGAAGAAGACAACAGGAAGTGAAATGAAATCTACCCCTAGGAAGGGAAATTCTCTCCTATAATGCCGCGTACACACGGTCGGACTTTTCGTCTACAAAAGTCCGACAGCCTGTCCGACAGACTTTCGACGGACTTGCGGCGGACTTTCGACGGACTTGCGGCGGACTTTCTAACGAACAGACTTGCCTACACACGATCACACAAAAGTCCGTCAAATTCTTACGTGATGACGTACACCGGACTAAAATAAGGAAGTTGATAGCCAGTAGCCAATAGCTGCCCTAGCGTGGGTTTTTGTCCGTCGGACTAGCATACAGACGAGCGGATTTTTCGACCGTACTCGAGTCCGTCGGAAAGATTTGAAGCATGTTTCAAATCTAAAGTACGTCGGATTTGAGGCAAAAAAAGTCAGTTGAAAGTCCGGAGAAGCCCACACACGATCGGATTACCAGCCAGCTTTAGTCCGTCAGCGTCCGTTGGACTTTTGTAGACGAAAAGTCCGACCGTGTGTACGCGGCATAAGAGTTAATATGGAAAAACGTGTCTCCTCTTCACTGATGTTTTATCACCAATCCTTGTTTCACTAAAAACCCCAAATTTTCAAAAACATTTGTCATTGGGACAGAAAGTGAGGTGAAATCTTCTGAAGAGGTGCACAGACAGCAAAACAAATGTTACAGGGGTGATAACCCTTCCCTATGTTTTCCAAAAAGCTTAAAAGTAGATTTTTTGGCTGGAGCTACACTTTAAAAATGTACCAGTTCAAAATTACAAACAGATTCTACTTAACAAAAAACCTAAAGTCCCTGTTTTGTTTGCACTGCCTGTATACTGCTGTTCAGAGAATATAGGGCCTGGGGGCCCCACGCCTTTCCTTTTTTTAATTTGGGTGCGGTGTTCCCCTTAATATTCATACAAGACCCAAAGGACCAGGTAATGGACTGGGGGGGTACCCATGCCGTTTGTCTCACTGATTTTCATCCATATTGCTGGGACCCGACATTACATTAAAGCCGCAAGCAGTTTTAAATGACTTTTATTCCTTTAAAAATGTCATTTTGTGCAGGGACTGTTCTGAGCACGGGAAATATGCACCACTTTACAGGCATACTATAGACACCCCCCCAGGTACGATATTTAAAGGAATATTTCACTTTTTTTTCACTTTAAACATCATTAAAGTCACTGCTCCTGGAAAAACGTCAGTTTTTAAAACTTTTTTTACATTTATACATGTCCCCTGGGGCAGGACCCGGGTCCCCAAACCCTTTTTAGGACAATAACTTGCATATTAGCCTTTAAAATGAGCACTTTTGATTTCAAACATTCGAGTCCCATAGACTTTAATGGGGTTCTAAAGTTTGCGCGAACTTTCGGTCCGTTCGCAGGTTCTGGTGTGATCCGAACCGGGGGGTGTTCAGCTCATCCCTAGTGAAGAAGAAATATTACTTATTTGCAAAATTTTATAACAGAAACAAAGAAAAACTTTATTTTTTAAAAGTGTGTGGTCTTTTTTTGTTTGTTTTGCAAAAAAAAAAAAAATTCCAGTGGTGATTACATACTACCAAAAGAAAGCTCTATCTGTTTCAAAATAAATTGATAAAAACTTCAAATATGTACAGTGTTGCATGACTGCCCAATTATCAGTCAAAGTGCAATAGTGCTAAAAGCTGAAAATTGGCCTGAGCAAGAAGAGGGTGAAAATGCCCAGTATTGAAGTGGTTAAAATATCCCCCCCCCATCAACACCTGTACTAACTAATCTGTATAAGCAATATGTACTGTATATGCATACCTATTTTCAGCCCACTCCCATTCAGTCACCTGATGCAACGGCCGTTTTTTCGGGAGCAGTCATTTTAATGATGAAATTATTAAATTAAAATAATAAAAGTGAAATATTCCTTAAATTTCCTGGGGGGTGTCTATAGTAGGCCTGTAAAGTAGCGCACGTTTCCCGTGTTTATAACAGCCCAAGAGCAAAATGACATTTCTAAAGGAAAAAAAAGTAATTTAAAAGTACTAGTGCTAGTGCTGGCTTCTAATGAATTGTCAGCCCCGACAATACACATAAAAGTCATTGAAAGTCATTGAAAGTCATTAAAAAATACAAAAAAAAATGCATGGGGATCCCCCCAAAAATCCATAACAAAGGGGACACGCAGATCCCGCCCCCCCCCCCCCCCATGTGAATTGGTAAGGGGTACATTTCACAAAAAGAAAGTGTCAAAATGTTAAAAAACCACAGGAGACAGCTTAGGACAAGTCCTTGATTAAAAATAAAAAAATAAAAAATAAAAAAGAGATTCCAGCAATGTAATCCAATAAATCCATGCTCCTACTTCAGCGATGTAATACAATTCTCGATCTCCAGCGATGGATGATCTCCAGCGATGGATGATCTCCAGCGAGGAACACGCACAGGATCCTGCCTCCACTGGAGGCACCCAGCCAATGATGCGGCGCTAGAGTGACAGCTCTTATGTAGCTGAGGGTGGGGCCACCCGTCACGTGACCCTGTCCCCCACGCTGGGGTTTCCCAGTGACGTGTACGGGTGACCCCGCCCCCTCTAATGCAACACAGTATTCCCATTGCATCAGAGGGGGCGGGGTCACCCATACACATCACTGGGAAACCCCGGCATTTCCCCTTGTCAGAGGGGGACGGGGTCGCATGACGGGTGGCCCCACCCTCAGCTACATAAGAGCTGTCATGCTAGTGCCATGTCATTGGCTGGGTGCCTCCGGTGAAGGCAGGGTCCTGTGCGTGTTCCTCGCTGGAGTCGCTGGAGATCATCCATCGCTGCAGATCGAGAATTGGATTACATCGCTGGAGTAGGAGCATGGATTTATTGGATTACATCGCTGGAATCTTTTTTTATTTTTTAATTTTTAATAAAACACTTGTCCCAAGCCATCTCCTGTGGTTTTTTAACATTTTGACAATTTCTTTTTGTGAAATGGTAGGGGTACAATGTACCATTTACCAATTCACATAGGGGGGCTGGGATCTGGGTGTCCCCCTTGTTAAAGGGGGCTTCCAGATTCCGATAAGCCCCCCGCCCACAGACCCCCACAACCACCAGGCAAGGGTTATGGGATGAGGCCCTTGTCCCCATCAATATGGGGACATCCTCCCCATGTTGAGGGCATGTGGCCTGGTACGGTTCAGGAGGGGGGGCCGCTCTCTCGTCCCCCCCTCTTTTCCTGCGGCCTGCCAGGTTGCTCGGATAAGGGTCTAGTATGGATTTTTGAGGGGGGTACCCCACGTCATTTTTAAAAAAATTTTGGCTCAGTCTTCCCCTTAATATCCATACCAGACCTGAAGGGCCTGGTAATGGAATTTTGGGGGACCCCCACGCATTTTTTAAAAATTTTTCAATGACTTTCAATGACTTTTATGTGTATTGTTGGGACCAAGAATTCATTAATCGCCGGCACTAGCGCTAGTACTTTTAAATTACTTTTTTTTTTTCCTTTAGAAATGTCATTTTGCTCTCGGACTGTTATAAACACGGGAAACATGCGCTACTTTACAGGCATACTATAGACACCCCCCAGGTACGAAATTTAAAAGAATATTTCACTTTTATTGTTTCACTTTAAACATTATTAAAATCACTGCTCCCGAAAAAACGGCCGTTTTTAAAACTTTATTTTGCATTGATACATGTCCCCTGGGGCAGTACCTGGGTCCCCAAACACTTTTTATGACAATAACTTGCATATTAACCTTTAAAATTAGCACTTTTGATTTTTCGTGTTCGTGTCCCATAGACTTTAACGGTGTTCGCATGTTCGAACAAATTTTTTGCCTGATCGCATGTTCTGGATGCGAACCGAACAGGGGGGTGTTCGGCCCATCCCTAGTCCCGACCATCAGCAGTGGAGGAACCAGAGGGATTTCCTATGAGAACCCAGGGCAGGCACCCTATGACAGGCTCACTTTGACTTTGTTTTTTCACACTGAGAAAACATTTGTTTTCACTTCACACAGTGGACTTTATATGTGTTATTTCTTATTTAAAAAGTTTTTTTACATTGAATTTTTTATTTCACTTACTAGCGTGACTCTTGATGTTGTTTAATCACACGCAACTTGCCTTAATTTTGCCTTTTTAATAATTCTTTATTAAATATTTTAAAAATTTACAACACAGTTATGGACAATTATACAGTCGTAAACAATTCTTAGAAAGTTGGCATTAGAAATCAAAGCTTTCACCCTGTACTATTAACTGCTAGTAGGACATTGATTCACAATCTGAGAGGCTGGGGCCAAAATAACAATGGTAGTTTTTGGGATCACAGCAGTACATTGACCATAACCCAAATACAAAAAACAAATTACAAATGTAAGGTTTTAAAATGAGGGGCAGGGTAGGGGGGAAGAAGCTTACCTTTATTTTAGATGTGAGACTGCACACATATAGTATATACACATAATGCAGTAAAATGTATCTAAAACCTCACCTAGGCAAGAGTAGAATATACATGTTCCCCATGCCAGAGTAATATATAGATAAACATTTTTTAAGGAAGGAGTCTACAGTCATTCCACTAAAGTAGGTTTGATGTAGACCTTAGAATCTTATAGAAAGAAAAAAATGTATAATTTGTGGTAGTTGTAGCTTAATTGTTGAAAAATAGGTCCTCCTCTTTAACAGGAATGTGTCATTTAAACATATATTTTTTACTTTTCTGTTTTTAAAATATTTAATTTATCATAATTTTTAGTTTTGTGAGAGGCAGAAGAGAACAAAAATGAAACAAGCTGCAGCTACTGCTTAAAAAGAAGGATTCATACATTTGGCTACCTCTTATGCCCCGTACACACGGTCGGACATTGATCGGACATTCCGACAACAAAATCCTAGGATTTTTTCCGACGGATGTTGGCTCAAACTTGTCTTGCATACACACGGTCACACAAAGTTGTCGGAAAATCCGATCATTCTGAACGCGGTGACATAAAACACGTACGTCGGGACTATAAACGGGGCAGTAGCCAATAGCTTTCATCTCTCTATTTATTCTGAGCATGCGTGGCACTTTGTGCGACGAATTTGTGTACACACGATCGGAAATTCCGACAACGGATTTTGTTGTCTGAAAATTTAATAGCCTGCTCTCAAACTTTGTGTCTCGGAAAATCCGATGGAAAATGTCCGATGGAGCCCACACACGGTCAAAATGTCCGACAACACGCTCCGATCGGACATTTTCCATCGGAAAATCCAACCGTGTGTACGGGGCATAAGGGGAATCAAACAAAACTTTTCCAACCATTGTGGCAGTCGCTATTGTAGCACTTTCTCAATTATTATTCCAACTCTTTTATGCCCCCTAGAAATTTGTTGCATCTCTTTTCTGCTCCCATGTGCTGATTGTGTGTGACACTCATGGGACACCTTTCTAACAGTCATTGGCAGTCTAATCTACTCCAATCTGTACTCCTACAGAACACACTAGGGCTTACTGCCAACATGGTTGAATTTGTACTTTGCCCAGACTGCTTCTTGGCAGTCATCACACCAACAAGGACTGAGTATTAGTTAAAGAAGGAGAAAGTCCACCTAATCATGGAAGTTGGAAGGGAAAAGTCCCTTCCTTACAATCTCCACTTGCCAGCACTGAATTAACTGATTTGTTTACATTCTTTGTGGGGTGGAGGCAAGGATGATTCTTAAGACCCAAACTTCCCTCTTCTGTTTGCTTTAACATGACTATGGAATTGATGTAACATTATCACTCTAGTAGTTTTGCACCCAACCTGCAACGTTTAACCTATTATATACATTTCCTGAACACCATGTTGCATGTAAAAGATGTGGAAAGAGTTATATTTTTACATGTCCAAACTATATTACTGACAAACCACAAAACTCAGTCATAAATATGTCTGCTTATTATTTTCAGTTATGTTCAGCTTGTAGAAGTTAAGCAAGGTTCTCCTAGCTGTTCATTTTAATTAATGTAATTTTTTCTCAGCTGATGTGAAAATTTTTCAAACTTCATTCAGATTTTGCTGCAACTGAGGATCAGAAAAGGACAGACTAAGGGCTTACATCCTTGCATTACATGATTTTTTCAGGTCACTTTTATCCCATATGCTGAATAATATTCCCCAGGATCATTAGAAGTTGCAAAACTTTATTGTTGTCTAAAATTGTCACAAACACTGTGCGAACTGCAGTAACCGGGAAAGATGGCTTTTCCCCCTTTTAAACGAATGCTATTATTCTCATTATGCTACATAGGGATGAGCTGAACACCCCCGGTTCGGTTCGCAACAGAACTTGTGAACAGACAAACAATTTGTGCGATATTGCCAACACCGTTAAAGTCTATGGGACACGAACGCGAAAAATCAAAAGTGCTAATTTTAAAGGCTTATATGCACGTTATTGCCATAAAAAGTGTTTGGGGAGCCGGGTCCTGCCCTAGGGGACAAGTATCAATGCAAAAAAAAGTTTTTCAAAATGGCCTTTTTTTCAGGAGCAGTGATTTTAAGAATGCTTAAAGTGAAACAATAAAAATTAAATATTTCTTTAAATATCATGCCTGAGGGGTCCCCTTAGTCTGCCTGTAAAGTAGCGCATTTTTCCTATGTTTAGAACAGTACCGCAGCAAAATTACATTTCTAAAGGCAAAAATGTCATTTTAAATTGCTCACGGCTGTAATGTATTGCCAGATCCCGGCAAGATACATAAAAAATCATTGAAAAAAAATGCGTGGGTCCCCCCCAATCCCCCCAATCAATCCCTTCGGGTCTGGTATGGATATTAAGGGGAAGTCCACGCCAACATTTAAAAAAAAAATAGCATGGGGTTCCCCCCAAAATCCATACCAGACCCAAAGGGCCTGGTGTGGAATGGGGGGAACCCTTGCGTTTTTTTCTTAATTCTGTCATAGGGCTCCCCTTAACAACTTCAATGCACTATATTATATGTTATACCCTGCACTGTATTATGTATACTACACTGACTTTACTATATACTCTGAACTGCAGTGTATATACTATATGGACTGCACTATATACTCTGAACTGCAGTATATATACTATATGGACTGCACTATATATCATGCAGAAAAATTGGGCTGTAGGTGTTGGTGGTGCCAGAACATGGTAACCTCTCACAGTTACTCTTGTTGGGTGCAGGAATGGGCCCTGCTGTTAAAAATTATTTCAAAAAATGTAATTAACAGGGGCAGAAAAATTGGGCCTTGGGTGGTGGTGGTGCCGCAACACTGTAACCCCTCACGGTTACTCTTGTTGGGTGCAGGAACGGGCCCTGCTGTAAAATATCATTTCAAAAATTGTAACTACATGCCCCTAACAGGGGCAAAAAATTGGGCCTTGGGTGATGGTGGTGCCCTAAACAAAAAAAATTGTTGGAAGCTAGCACCATCGCGATTGAGGAGGAATAGGATAGGCAGCATAGGCAGTCTTCAAGGGATCCCAGATCAGTTTCAATCAGTTACATCAGCATCAGGTGCTTGATAGCTGCTGATCCAGGACTGATTCATTTATATAAATGCGAGCCCATCAACGGAATCTGTGGACAGGCGCACTCTTTGATCCATTACAAACCCTCCAGCAGCCCTGAATGTGTGTTCAGAAAGCATGCTGGATGCAGGACAGGCCAGTAGCTCAATTGCATATTGAACAAAGTCTGACCAGTGGTCCATCCTCAAGACCCAGTAACCCAGTGGATGCTCTGTTGGAAAGGTCTCCATGTCTGCTCTTGCTCCTAGATATTCCTGCACCATATAATGGCTGGCGATGGTTGCTGGAACCTATCAGACCTTGGCACTGAGGACTGAAAAATTGTTTAAAGGCATGGGTCAGCCAGCCACCTTCTCCAACACTCTTTCTCTGACCGAACGAAGCCTCAGAAACACGTTGTCCAGCACCAAGAAATGGTAACCTTCCAGGGTCTGGAAATGCATTACACAAACTTTTCTTTAAGACCTCCTGAAGATGTTTCATCTTCTGCTCCCTCCGCGAATACCACAAATCCTAGGGTCTTTTTGCAGGCTTTGCAGAATCAGCGTGGCCATGAAGCGTAAGTTTGCAGAGGCATTCGATTCTAAGTCCTCTGGGTCACTAAGGACCACATTATCCATAACTACCTCCTCCCAGCCACGTACAACTCCTTGGGTTTCTGGGGGCTGAAAACAATACCTTGAAGACTGCTGCTGAGTTTTATCCTCTACATCCATGCTGACACAATCCTCCTTCTCCTCCTCCTCCTCTTCTTCCCTTGTGTTTGGCAGGCTCACAGGAATGCTATCTGGATAAAGGGGGCCTTGAGAGGAAAGGAAGTCCTCCTTTTCCTCCCGCTGTTCTGCCACAAGTGCCCTGTCCATGATTCCACGAAGCATGTGCTCCAGCAGGAAGACCAGAGGGACAGTGTCACTGATGCATGTATTGTCACTGCTCAACATCCTTGTGGCCTCCTCAAATGGGGACAGGACAGTGCATGCATTATTGATCAGTAGCCACTGGGGTGGCAAAAAGAAGCCAGACTCCCCTGACCCTGTCCTGGTGCCATACTCGCACAGGTACTCATTAATGGCCCTCTGCTGTGTGTGCAGCCACTGTGGCATTGCCAACGTTAAGTTCCACCTGGTGGGCATGTCACAAATGAGGCGGTTGGTGGGCAGGTTGCATTCCCTTTGAATGTCAGCCAGCCGGGCACTGGCATCGCATGACCAGCAGAAATGACCACAGACTTTTCTGGCCTGCCTCAGTAGTTCTTGTAAGCCTGGGTACCTGGTCAAGAACTGCTGCACCACCAAATTCAGGACATGTGCCAAACATGGACCATGGGTCAAGTGTCCCCATCAGAGGGCGGAGAGAATGTTGGTGCCATTGTCGCATACAACCATTCCTGGCTGAAGCTGGCATAGCATCAACCTGCTCTGAGCCTGCCCCTGCAGAGCTGACAGAATCTCTGCCCCAATGTGGCTCCTGTCCATTAGGCAGACCAACTCAAGCGCCGCATGGCATCTTTTAGCCTGACTGCTTGCCTAGCCCTTTGAACGCTTACGGAGCACTGCTGGTACAGAGGACAAATCTGCAGAAGAGGCCATAGAGGAAGAAGAAGAGGAGGGAGTGGAGGAGAGAGCTGTGGCAGAATCACCACCAGCATTTTGGAGGCGTGGTGGCAGAACAAGCTCCAACAACACTGAACCCTGTCCTACATCCTTCCCAGCTGCCAGCAGAGTTACCCAGTGCGCCGTGAAGGAAAGGTAACGTCCCTGCCCATGCCTGCTGGACTATGAGTCAGCGGTAATATGAACCTTACTGCTGACCGCCCTGTCCAACGAGGCCAAAACATTGCCTTCCACATAGTGAAGAAGGGGGAGATTTGGTCAAGGGCTACTCCAAAAATTGCCCTCAATCGCCAATGGTAGTTAGGATTATCTTGGTACCCAAATATACAATAAGAAATGTATAAAAAAGCCTTTATTACAAAATATACAAAAATATATATACACAAATTACAACAAGACAATAAGATGATTGTTGCAAAAATTCCACATGACAATAACATTTAAAATTGATAATTAGAGAGCCCTCACAGATAAGTAGAGGCACAGTGATGTAGGTGTAGATGTAGTCCTCAACAGTTTCGTGGCCAATGCCGCTTCCTCAGGAGGCATTAACCAAAACATCTATAAAGGATATACAGTGGGGACGGAAAGTATTCAGACCCCCTTAAATGTTTCACTCTTTGTTATATTGCAGCCATTTGCTAAAATCATTTAAGTTCATTTTTTCCTCATTAATGTACACACAGCACCCCATATTGACAGAAAAACACAGAATTGTTGACATTTTTGCAGATTTATTAAAAAAGAAAAACTGAAATATCACATGGTCCTAAGTATTCAGACCCTTTGCTGTGACACTCATATATTTAACTCAGATGCTGTCCATTTCTTCTGATCATCCTTAAGATGGTTCCACGCCTTCATTTGAGTCCAGCTGTATTTGATTATACTGATTGGACTTGATTAGGAAAGCCACACACCTGTCTATATAAGACCTTACAGCTCACAGTGCATGTCAGAGAAAATGAGAATCATGAGGTCAAAGGAACTGCCTGAAGAGCTCAGAGACAGAATTGTGGCAAGGCACAGATCTGGCCAAGGTTACAAAAAAAATTCTGCTGCACTTAAGGTTCCCAAGAGCACAGTGGCCTCTATAATCCTTAAATGGAAGACGTTTGGGATGACCAGAACCCTTCCTAGAGCTGGCTGTCCAGCCAAACTGAGCTATTGGGGAAGAAGAGCCTTGGTGAGAGAGGTAAAGAAGAACCCAAAGACCACTGTGGCTGAGCTCCAGAGATGCAGTCGGGAGATGGGAGAAAGTTGTAGAAAGTCAACCATCACTGCAGCTCTCCACCAGTCGGGACTTTATGGCAGAGTGGCCCGACGGAAGACTCTCTCTAGTGCAAGACACGTGAAAGCCCGCATGGAGTTTGCTAAAAAAACACCTGAAGGACTCCAATATGGTGAGAAATAAGATTCTTTGGTCTGATGAGACCAAGATAGAACTTTTTGGCCTTAATTCTAAGCGGTATGTGTGGAGAAAACCAGGCACTGCTCATCACCTGCCCAATACAGTCCCAACAGTGAAGCATGGTGGTGGCAGCATCATGCTGTGGGGGTGTTTTTCAGCTGCAGGGACAGGACGACTGCTGGCAATCTAGGGAAAGAAGAATGCCACCAAGTACAGGGACAGCCTGGATGAAAACCTTCTCCAGAGTGCTCAGGACCTCAGACTGAGCCGAAGGTTTACCTTCCAACAAGGCAATGACCCTAAGCACACAGCTAAAATAACGAAGGAGTGGCTTCACAACAACTTTGTGACTGTTCTTGAATGGCCCAGCCAGAGCCCTGACTTAAACCCAATTGAGCATCTCTGGAGAGACCTAAAAATGGCTGTCCACCAACGTTTACCATCCAACCTGACAGAACTGGAGAGGATCTGCAAGGAGGAATGGCAGAGGATCCCCAAATCCAGGTGTGAAAAACTTGTTGCATCTTTCCCAAAAAGACTCATGGCTGTATTAGAACAAAAGGGTGCTTCTACTAAATACTGAGCAAAGGGTCTGAATACTTAGGACCATGTGATATTTCATTTTTTCTTTTTTAATAAATCTGCAAAAATGTCAATAATTCTGTGTTTTTCTGTCAAAATGGGGGGCTATGTGTACATTAATGAGGAAAAAAATAAACTTAAATGATTTTAGCAAATGGCTGCAATATAACAAAGAGTGAGAAATTTAGGGGTCTGAATACTTTCCGTCCCCACTGTAATTAGATAATTACAATATCGTGGGAATCTGAAGTGTGGCTGTACTGCCATTAACACAATTGTATTGGAGTATTAAAGGAAATCCAGCATGACTCACCAATGAAGGGCCAATTGGGCAACAGACGGCATAGTTTGAGACACCAACTGGCGGGTGATCCTCCGGGGGCGGACTCGGGGGGCTATTGGCAAGGACTAAAAATATATAGAAAAAATATAATTAATTGATAAAGCAGGGGTTTCGACATAGAGCCAACGCACTAAAACGAAAAAGAGATGAAAATACAAAAGATAGAGTGATAGGGGAGGGGGAGGGGGAGAGGAAAGGGGGGGAAGAGAAAAAAGGGAATGGGAAGGGATGTGAGAGAAGAGGGGAGGGGGGAGGAAATGGTTTATAGGGAAGAATGATGGAAAAGGGAAGAGAAAAGGAGAGGGGGAAGGGGGAAGAAGGGAAGGATGGAAAGGTGTTGTGGAGAGGGGTGGGGGGTTTGGGGGTGATGGGGAGTTAGGGGTGGTTGGATGAGATAGCACAGGACACCAGTGGGAGAAGTGTGGGTAAATGCTAGAAGGGAAGAGGGAGAAAAGAGAGACGGGGTAAAGAAAGAATAATTAATTGCCATTCCAGCTCTCTACCACCATCCACATGGGGGTAGAGAGCTGGAATGGCCTTACATGAAAAGAAATAGCATTTTGGAACCTGTCACTGTGGTACAGCACATTCCACAAATTAACGAAAGGAGGCTGAGTTTACCAGCTGAAAAGGCAGCAGTTGCAGTGCTAGCAGTTTGGCCAAGCTAGCATTTAGACGCTGAGCATGTGGATGGCTGGAACCAAATTTTTTTTTTACGTATCATTATCTGGGTAGGGAAATTTGCCCGCTGAAACCAACTGGTGGTGTACTGCTAGCAGACTGGCTGCAAGTACTTGTGACACCTATTGCTATACCTTCATTTCTCTCAGTGCAAGTTTTTTAGAGGACTGGAGGTATAGTAGAGTTTGAGATCCCAGTTGAGGAGGAAGGAGAAGTCTTTCTTTTTCTATGATGTGGCTCTTTCAGATGCTGCTGATGGACTGCATGGCAGGTCGTCATAAGTCTGGTCAAGCATGTGGCGCACAAGCGGCTACTGTTCTGGCCACGCTTGATCCATTTCAGACATAGGTTGCAAACAGCAATGGTGCGCTCTGCTGCACAAAAAAGGTCCACACCAAGGAACTTTTAAAATTCAGCGGGGATTCAGCAGTGCCCTGCACCTGCGGAGCTCTGCGGTGTGATGCAATAGGAAGGCTGCCCTTAAGCTGACCCCTGGAGGACATCCTGCCTCATTGGAGTTGTGCCTCCTCCTCACTTTCCTCCTCTCTTCTCTCAGGCACCCAAGTATGGTCAGTGACCTCATCATCCCCTCCCTCCTCATCACTGGAAACATGACTGCCAGTATGCTGCAGCTTGGGGAACATGACTGGCAGCTTCTTGCCCTTCTGTGGCACCCCCGCTCTCTAGGCTCATGTTACGCCCTTTCTCAACCTGGGAACCAAGATCGAAGCCTTCAAATTGCTGTGCATCCTCCAGCAGCATGTAACTGACACTGTGGTCAAATAATTCTGGGGACTCCTCCATGCATGATAGTGGGGCTACGGAGGGAGTAACTGTGGACAAGGAGGCAGTAGAATAGACTGCTTTGGCAGCTGCATTAGAAGGCAAACTATTATGAGCCTGGGTGACAGAGGATTAGGAGGATGAGGACGGCTTTGTTATCCACTCCACCAACTCTTCTGCATGTCGTGGCTCAATAACATGGCCAGCAGCAGAAAAAAAGGACACGCGTGCCCCACGTCCACCTGCAGAGGATGCACCATGTCCATGACCACCATTGTTGACTATAGACACAGAGGCTGCTTGCCCTCTTTTAGTGGCTTGTGAGCGTCTGCCTCTACTTGGTGGCCTTCCGGACATGATGGGGATTTTTTCTTTTCACAGCACACTACACTGTATTATATACTGTGTACACTGCCTGAAGTGTATTAGAAACTGTACACACTGTATTTTATACTGTGTACACTGCCTGCACTGTATTAGAAAAGGTACACCAGCTGCACTGTATTACATAGTGTGTACACCACCTGAAGTGTATTGGAAATTGTACACACTGTATCATATACTGTGTACACTGCCTCTGTACAGTGTATTGGAAACACCACCGAATGCACTGAATATATAGGCTACACTGAATGCAAAGTGTATATATATCTATATTATATATAGATATATATCTATATATAATATATAGATATATATCTATATATATCTAGATATATCTATATATATCTAGATATATATAGATCTATATATAGATAAAGATATATATCTATATATATATACATCTATATATATAAATACACCGCCTGAAATGTATTATATAATGTACACCGTCGAATGAACTGTATATATACACTATACCAAATGCAGAATATATATATACATATATGTGTAGACTATATATTCAGTGTATACTCTATATTCAGACTGTATATATAAATATATATATAGCTCTTTGGATCTCACATTGAGAGTTGACAGCAACAGATTCCAAATGCAAATAGCACACTTGAAATTAACTCTGGACCTTTTATCTTCTCCTTGTAAATGGGATAATGAGGGAATAACACACACCTGGCCATGGAACAGCTGAGCAGCCAATTGTCCCATTACTTTTGGTCCCTTAAAAAGTTGGAGGCACATAGACAAAACTGTTGTAATTCCTATACCGTTCACCTGATTTGGATGTAAATACCCTTTAATTAAAGCTGAAAGTCTGCGGTTAAAGCACATCTTGTTTGTTTTATTTCAAATCCATTGTGGTGGTGTATAGAGCCAAAAAGATTAGAATTGTGTCGATGTCCCAATATTTATGGACCTGACTGTATACACATTGCCTGAATATAGAGTATACACTGAATATATAGTCTACGCTAAGTGGCGAGTATATATATATATATATATACTAGACTGACTGTATATATATATATATATATATATATATATATATATATATATATATATATATATCAAATACACTGCAACTATTTAACTAACCTGCCTGCCTAATTTAGCTCAATCTCTCTGTCCATGTCAACAACACTACACGCGGTCGCTCTGTAAGCAGCCTTATATAGTGTGGGGTGTGGATTTAATCCCCCTGAGCCATGATTGGCCAAAGGCACCCTGCAGAGCATGCTGTGATTGGCCAAAGCATGCAGGTCAGGTGCATGCTTTGGCCAATCATCGGATGCTAATGCACTGCGATCTCTCAGTGCATTATGGGGCATTCCGCGGTGCTCAGATTTCCCAAAAACACCCCATATTGTTCTCTGTTCGGCGAATGGGCGAACACCCGATGTTCGAGTCCAACTTATGCTCTACTCGAACATTGACCTCATCCCTATGCTACATCAATCTTTGCAGTATTAGTGTAATTGCTAAATTACACTCGATATCTTCCCTAAAACTTACAGAGATAATGTTTCCACGGTATATTCAGCAATGATTCTAGAAACAATTCTCTTAAAATATCAAAGTACAGATTAGAATTGCAAATTTCCATTACTTCCTAGATGTAAGTGTATTTGTTTGGCTTTTGACTTCCTTTTTATCTGCTTTATTTTTTTCTGTGATCGTCCAGCGTGGCATCCCTATAATCTCTGGTGTAAAGTACAATCGAGGATTGGCAGTTTCAGCCTATATAACACGAACACAGATTCGTGTTAATCAGTAAATAGCCAAAGCATCACAGGCTCAAAGGTTACAGAAACTGAGTTAAGGACAGAAAGTAATCCTAACAAACGCTAGGATTTTAGTTCATTAAATACACATTTTTTGAAATTGCAATTTCGAAAAATAATTTTGGATCATTATGGGACATGCAGTAATTATGCTTCTACAGTTTTATATTTTAATACAAGGTAAGACAATATGTATTATTATTTTTAATTGTGATGGCATTTTAATCACAAAGAAACCTAATACTGTCTGAAAAGAATATGTTACCAGTATAAGTAAAGTCTAAATGTATGAGAGTCTGGCAACATTAATGGAATATTTCAATCTTGAACTAATAATTATGTAAAATGCTACAATTAGCATGCCTAAAAAAACTGTTACATGTAATTTAAATCAAACATATGTGGCTTTTTAAAAATGATTCCCATAAAACAATAGTATTCAACTTAGCATATTTTGTACTGGAATGTATGATGATGAAACTAGTATGTAGGAATATTTGACATATATAATCCTAATGAACATTCTGCCAGAATATTATTAGTCTGTGCAGACTATATAACACATACCATTCCTAAATTTTTATTTTGCTGGTTACGGATACAACATTTATTATTATTCTGTCTTTTTTGGTAATTTTTTATTTACATAGAATAATCTGATTTTAAGCATACGTTTTTTTCTATTTGCTTATTAGGTAGTCTAGGATATTCATTTTTTTCCGAAGAAGCTCAAAATCAGTTTTTGAAACTTAAAAGACAGGCGTTTTCTAAGCACTTTTGGGAACCCAATCACTCAGAGATTTCATGGAGTTCAAAAATGACAGAGAAGGTAACATTGTCAAGCAAAAACTGGAAATGCAAAATTATATGTGTTTTGTTAGCTTTTATTGTCCTTTTTAAACTTTTAAAGATAATTTGACAGAAATGCTAAAGTTTACTATTTATTGTAAGTATCATGCTTTTGCCAAGTCTGTCAAAGTCTAGATTAATGGTAATACAAACTTTGCAATGCCGAATAATTCTAGGCAGCATCCTGGCACAGAGGAGTGTCTAACATTCTTATGCTGCAATTTCTACATCAGCAAAAATGTCAGAGATTTAAATAAAAAAAAAACATTGATGTTCTAGGTTTGGTTACTTAGCAATAATACCAAAAGCAATAATTTAAAAGATAAACAGAATGTCTTCATTGTCCTGTTCTGCCCTGCAATACAGTGATCTAAATAGATATTTCAGAGACTGACTTATTATTTTATTTTGAATTTCTTGAATTTATATCTTTCACTATAAACATGTATGAAGGTCAAGATCCCACATTTGGAATAGTTATATATTTCAAGTATATAAGTGTAATGTTAAAATTCTACAAAATCTAAAAAAAAAAGAAAAATCTCATCCTGTGGTATTTAATTCAGTCTGAAACGTAATACCGTGTGTCTCTTAACATTTATGCAGTATATAGGTTTAATAAAAATGTTTTATCTTGAGTTAAACCTATCTACCTGTCAAATTAGCACACTTGTTAGCTATTAGAATGACATTAAACCAAACTCTTGAATGCTACTGTAGGCAGTTTAAAATGAAATAAAAAAAGATGCTTTGCTTTTACAGTGCCTTAGCTTTATCCATGGTCCTGAAATTTGCCATTGCAATGTGTCTTTCAAGACATTGATTTGTCATGTTAAAAAAAAATAAGAGCACTTTCAAATAAAGGTTTATGAGAGCTCCTCCCTTATGAGGACAGTTATTTTACCTACTACACAGCCTAGATACAGACATACTTGATCAAAACGTGCATATATCTTCAGCAATCAGTATCCCTTGATCTTTTCATCAATTTTACATGCTGTTTTAAATAAAGGTAGTATCTGCTGTGGTCAGCAACTTTTTAAGGAAACAAATGCTGATTGTTGAACAAAGCAACAATTAAGTAAGTTCTAGGCAGGGACATGCAGTCAGGGGAGGCAGGGAAGGCAGAGCCATGAACAAAAAAACCCACAAAATACAATCGAGCCCCGAGGATGAGGATCATAGCTCAGCGACCGGGGGGGGGGGGGGGGGCGGGGATTAGGTGGTCAAAGTCCTACCCCAACTGGTCAAAATTTGGGGCTCTTGGGACCTATGGTTCCAGAGATACAGGGCTCCTTGTGCAGCCTGTCAGAAACCACATACAGAGTGGCCAGTTTAAATACAAGCTGGCACACTCTGTTTGCAGCAAACTGAGAGGATGAGCTCACAGTGCCTCTCACTTCTTGTCAGAGGCAATGAGCTCAATGGACAGCCTGGAGCCTTGGACCAATAGTAAAGCACCATTGGCCCCAGCTGTCCAATAAAAATGCTGCAGTAGAGGCTCTCCTCTTACTGCAGTGTCATAGAATGGGGCATGTGTCTAAAAGACAAATACTCCCTTCCAGCCCAGCCCTCTTAACGAGAAGGAAAAATCATGGGTTTATGGGTATAAGGTTTACCCATAATCCCATGGTTTTCTTACACAGTTAAGAGGAAGAATGATAATCTTCTACTGCTGAAAAGGTGCTAAATCATATATTATAATGCTATATGTTATAACATAATAATGTATTCTTTATCTATTTACTGTGAAATTACTGGTTTGAAGTTATAACTTCAAACTTCAGTAATTTGTCCGTTAAGCCACCTGCTTGAGTACAGATTTTGAAAATATAGTAAATTATCTTAAAAATAATATATAATTATTATTTGTATATTACTTACTTATGGTAATTAACCCCTTGCCACCCATGCCAATTCTGACACTTCTCTCCTACATGTAAGAAATCATCATTTTTTTGCTAGAAAATTACTCAGAAGCCCCAAACATTATATATATTGTTTTAGCAGACACCCTAGGGAATAAAATGGTGGTTGTTGCAACTTTTTATGTTGCACAGTATTTGCACAGCATTTTTTCAAACACTTTTTTTTGGGGAAGAAAGTCTCATGAAAAAAAAACACTAGTTAGCCCGATTTTTTTGTATATTATGAAAGATGATGTTACACCAAATAAATAGATACCTAACTTGTCACACTTTAAAATTGTGCATACTTGTGGAATGGCACCAAACTTCAGTACTTAAAAACCTCCATAGGCAACACTTTCAAATTTTTTACAGGTTACATGTTTAGAGTTACAGAGGAGGTCTAGTGCTAGAATTTTTGCTCTCGCTCTAATGTTTGTGGTGTATGTAACCTGTGTGTATCTGGCACTGACCTCACCACATGTCCCTGGTTCTAGGTCATTTATATTAGAACTAAAGTTGCAAAAAAAAATTTGGGGTATGTACATGTCTTGTTTAGCTATCTCATGATACATTTGCCATAACTTTCTTCTCAAATAATGTGTAATCTGGACATAAAGAGCCACTACCTCTTTTGAAACAACATTTTGATTGAAATGACATCTGAATGTACTAGATTTATTGGGATGATTATGAAATAACACAAACGAAAATGCTTCATGTGCTTCAAATTATATTTTTTCAAGTAAATTGAGCACAATGGTGTATAGAGCATAAAACACATTCAAGTTGATTCACTAAAATTAGAGAGTGCAAAATCTGGCACAGCTCTGCATAGAAACCAATCATCTTTCAGTTTTCTTTGTTAAAGCTGATTGGCTTTTTTTAACAGTTTTAGTAAATCAATCCCATTGAGTTCACCTCTTACATAGATGTAAAGTACCTTATTTTCCCCGTTCTCACATGACAATACTTACCACGTGGGCCAAAACTGTCTCTAAGCTGTGATTCTCCTGTATTATAGAGGCCATGACTGGTTTTTTTTGGGAACCCAGAATTCCCCCCTGCTTTGACACAAACCAAGTTTCTGGCTGAGCAAAGACCCCCTCGTAGGTTGTCCCCAATTTTATGACCACGTTGCTGTGGCACTCCATGTTGCTCCCTGACCACATTGCAGTCACTGCCATACCGGCAAGTTGCCACTTATGTAAACTCTTTTTCTGACAAATGAGAACTGCCCTTCCTGTTAACTCCATTCGAGAGTCCCCTTCTTCAGGAATTTGCCCTCAATACACTGGTCAGTGGTCCATGGAGCATAACATATCTTTTTAATCTGAGAACTCGGATAAAGCTGTTACTCTCGTGCATCGACTATCCTTAGCAAACAAGGCTCAGGAGACTAGCTTTAAAATACTCTCTGGCTGCTACCAATGCCCAAGTATATGCCATTAAATCTATCCATCGTTACCAGATCAAAGTCGGGAATGCCAAAACCACGCAGGAATCATGTCACAGATCTGGGGATTCTGTACCTGCATTAATATGTTTTACTGCTTTCCATGTTACCAGGCCCTATCAAAATTGCCAAAAAGGACATTCTTCAGCATTTCCTTACTGCAGCCCACACTGTGATCCCTTGGCATTTGCACTCACCATAGACAGTTTAATGAATGTCATTGGTATAAGCAACAATTTTTACTGAATAGTATAGATGGGCTGTGATTGGCCCTGTCTGTACCATGTGATCTCTGTGACCAATCACAGCTAGCAACACAATTGTATACAATGCATGGCATGAAAGGAAGCCATCCACGATTTACAATTGTCATGTGACCTGCTGTGATTGGTCACAGCAATCACATGATACTGGCAGCGGGCCGGTATAGTGATCAGTCATAGGCTGTGTCCAGTGACAGATCCCGCTGCTGCGTGGTGCCTTCTGAGAGTACATCATATGAAGTCCACTCAGAAGGACGAAAGGCCCGTCCGCACACCAATCTGTTATAGGCCGGGCAGGAAGTTTTTACTATATCTGTACCCCTCTCCCTCTTTATATTATTAACCACTTCTCCTCTCCCTTTTTTTATTTTATGCACATTCAAAATCAATAAGTTCAGATTGAAAACATAATGAAAATTCTAATGAACATGCCTAATTCCTAATTCAGAGTCATTGTCTCAAATAGATATTTAGACAATCAATGTATTAATGATATGTATGATAATAATTTTTTTAAGGCAAGTGATACATGGAAGTCATTGGTAAACTTGGCACGGTATTACCTGAATATAGAGTCAACATATGCATCCCACTATTCTTCTAATATTGGGTAAGTGTGGTTTTTATTTTTTATTTCTTCAATACTTTCCAACCAACTCTACAAGTGGTATTTGCTGTTTTCCAAAAAAAAAGATACAAGGAAAAAAACCTGAATATGGTTTATTTATTATATAATGTCATCCTCAATAGACAGATATATGTTTTTAAGAAGAAAAACTAGCTAGGTTTGAAATGCTTCAAACACCATATTGTTAGGATACCACAAGCTAGTATCCTGCAGAGAAGGTCTGACCTTCTGTGTGATATGTAGAGATGCACAGAAGAGACAGTGCAAAAAAATAATGAAGATTATTGAGCACACAACATACACTACTGTGCAAAAGTTTTAGGCATGTGTGAAAAATGCTGTAAATTGAGAATGCTTTCAGAAATAAAAGTGTTAATAGTTTATTTTTATCTATTAATAATTGGAAAGTAAATGAACAGAAGGGAAACCCAGATCAAATCAACATTTGGCGTGACCACCCTTTGTCTTCAAAACAGCATCAATTCTTCTAGGTGCTCCTGTAATCCCCAGAAGAAATAGAACAAAAAGAGCTTTGACCCTACTTCTCCTTCAAAGTGGTTGTAAACCCTTACATATACCCCAAATATAAAACAATAATAGTGAGCACACCAGTCAATATAGCAGCTAGCATGCAAGGTGACTGTACAAAACCTTGTGATTAAATAATAAATAGTAAAGGTGCAGCGCTTAACAAGAGTGAAAAAAGTGTACATCTAAAACAATAAATAAATAAAAAAAGTCCAATTAAAAGTGAGTTATATATAACTATAAACAAAATCCACAATCTGTGACAAGTCCATCCAATACGTATTCTACAGTATAGGTGAACTATACATTCACCAGAAACATCAAAATATCAAGCAGAAAGTGGTATCCACCAAATATCACCCAAATTCATGATGAATTCCTGTGCAAGGAAACCTCCACCCAAAATATGCACTCACAAGAAATGACACATATAAAAGCTCCAATCAGTAATCTTTAGTCATCTCCCTTAGTTTATCACATTGGTAGCCTGGATTCCTTCTTCCAGGAAGCAAAAAAGCTCACCAACCAGGAGTCAAAGAAAGCTTATATAGTGTAATATTTATTGTAAAAATATTTAACCACTTTAATACAGGGCACTTGTACACCTTCCTTCCCAGACCAATTTTCAGCTTTCAGCGCTGTCGCATTTTGAATGACAATTGTGCGGTCATACAACACTGTACCCAAACTAAATTTTGATCATTTTGTTGCCACAAATAGAGGTTTCTTTTGGTGGTATTTGATCACCTCTGGGATTAGGGCGGCACTGATGGGCACCGATGAGGTGGCACCAATGAGGTGGCACCGATGAGGTGGCACTGATGGCCACTGATGATGAGCACTAATATGCGACACTGATGATGAGCACTGATAGGTGGCACTGATATGCAGCACAGATGGGTACACATAGGTGGCATGGATGGGCACTGAAAGGTGGCATGGATGGGCACTGATAGGTGGCATGGATGGGCACTGATAGGCGGCATGGATGGGCACTGATAGATGGCACAGATGGGCACTGATAGGTGGCACGGATAGGCATGGATGGGCACTGATAGGTGGCACTGATGTACAGTAATTGATGGAATGGATGCCAATCAGTGCCAAACAATAATGCCTGCCAATCAGTGATGTCCATTGTGGGCACTGTCAGCCTGACACGCCGCACCACCGATCGCCGTGATGCGTGCCCCTATGGGCGCGCGGTGGCTGTTATGCTGCTGGACGTCATATGACGTCCAGTCAGGATATTGAAACCACTTTGCCACTGTCATTTTGCTATATGGTGGACGGCAAGTGTTTAAAATACAAGAAAATATGCTGCAGCATCAAAAAACAAAGCAAACAGACAAGAGTGGTCCCCCAAACACGTGGAGACAGCAGCGTGGCATCAGCATGCAGGCCCCCCCTCCATGTGTTTGGTGCACATGCATGTTATCAAGGAGACCGACTAAAGTTTTTTATGGTTATACTGTATATAATTCACTTCATTTTTAATTGGACTCTTTTACTTATTAATTGTTTTGGACATACACTTTTTCACTCTTGTTAAGTGCTGCACCCTTACATGTATCCAGTGAGGTGACTGGATTGTACCTGTTTATCTGCAGTCCTCCCTTCTCTACATCCAGTTTCAAAGTCCAGAATTTATAAAGCTTGTCTGAGCTTTCAGAAAAAAGGGGTGGCAAGCTGGAATTACACTCAGCAGAGCTCAGTGAAGGGAGCTCTGAGAGCTAATTGGAGGGAAGGGACACACCCCCTTCACACAGCACACAGGAACAGAGAAGAGGCTGTCAATCAGCTACAGCTCCCTCCCCTGTCACCTTTTTTCTTTTGGTGTCAGGAAAACTTGTCAAAAGTGACTTATGCTGATAGCAAAGGAATGAAGCAGCAAACAGAAATTATACTTAGTGCTCTTTGAGGTTTACAACCACTTTAATATGAATTTTTACTTCTTTGTTAAAAAAAGAAAATCACTGCATGGTTGGAATAGTTATGCTAACAACTATAATAAAACTACCAGTACTCATAAGCAACATTTTTTTTGTTAACCAAGAGCATGGATGATCAACACAATCAGAGAAATATGTTTGTAACTGCAGCTTAGAAATCAATATATATTGTATGTATATACTTTAAAACAAACACATAAGGCACTGAAAATATTGAAGCTGGTAGGGGTAGGGGGCATTAGGCAAGATACAAGGTTCCTAAAAACCTTGAGCAAAGTTTGGGATACGTGGGACTTTGAAGGCGCACTCTTACATACGTACATATAGTAACACAATTTCGTAAAAAAAATATATTTATTTAAGATAAATGAAAAAAGTTAAAATAGCATTGTATACAATACATCTGCATCCATTTTGGGTAGAAAATGACACGTTTTGATGTTGTAATGCTGTAGTTCACACTTGTATTCTACATGTTTCGCCGTAAGGCTTCTTCAGGAACAGCGTGGAATCTTATCTACTAAATAACAAAATTTACATGTCAACAATTGTTATTGCAATTTACAAAATACAATATAAATATAGAAAAAACTTGATTGTGTTCAAAAGAATGCACCCACCCACCTAACAGCGCTCCCAGGTATCTGGTGCCTACCTCATAATGCTGAGGTTCTGGGACCAGTTGATGGCCTAGGGCGTAGGAGGGAGTGAAGATCACTGGCCCTTTGCATCCAACCAGTGGTGATCGCCTCAAAAAAGCCGGGTCTCCCGCAGGGAGTGGTATCGACAAATCTATCAAATTTAAATTAGTTATCTCTATACAGGATCATGCCCTCAACGCTGCAGCATTGAACTACGCTATTAATACAGTGGACAATTCTTACTTCAAAAACGCATCTTTCAAAAATAGTACTGGGAGCCTATAGATTCATCCAATAGTCCAATACTCATATACCATATACTCCATTGAAATTGCATTGCCTTTTGTGTAGAGTCTAATAGTACCTGCCTCTATGCCATAGCAGACCAACAGGGCATCTCCAAGAGAAAGAAAAGGGGTAACATAGAGCTTTCCAACAACCTAGGGTCCCAACTAGATCTAAAAGTATGAATCACAAGATGTATCATAGGTTTCCCGGCCCCCAACAGTGTGGGGGTCGGGACCACCTACTTTGGGGGCTGATTACGTGAAAGTGCTGGTGTCGGTGCACACGTTGTCCCAGTCTGCCTATGATATTATTAACCTTTCATCGTATCCATTGTCAGGGGATGAGGCCAAAGTCTTATAACTTGGCCTCACCTTTTGCCCAGACCAAGAGACAGACCACTTTGAGCTTGTAAAGGACCTACATCTATTCGCTAGGCGATTGATGTATAAAGTCTATAGAGACACTCAAAACCCCGTCCATGATAATTTTGTTTTAGAAAATTTAACCATGGAGGATCTCAGGGCCCTTCAAGACCTTATGGAGCTCTGGGACAAGAGCAATCCAGAGGAGGATGGTTGGGTGTTTAATCCATCTGGGACTGTTCCAGATGTACCCAACCATCCCCCTAAACATGTATTTGATCCACCAAAGACATACAAACAAAAAATCTAAATCTTTCCCCATCCTACAAGGAAATCTGAACATTTGGGCCTTTGTCATTCAGGTGACCAAAGAGATAGAGGCGACGAATTGGAGGTCAGGACCTTGTCCCAATCTACCAGTAGAAATAAAGAAGGCTTTGAAATCCCTAAGAATGAATAGAAACATTATCATTAAACCCTCAGATAAGGGTGGTAACCTCGTAATAATGAATGTTGAAGGCTATGAGAAGATGTGTTATGATATTGTACGCAATGGTGACTGGTACAGACATGTCCTGAAGTCTTATGCCCCGTACACACGAAGGGAATTTCCGTTGGGAAAATCTTGGATGGTTTTTCCGATGGAATTCCGCTCAAGCTTGGCTTACATACACATGGTCACACAAAAGTTCTCTGAACTTTCAAATGTCAAGAACGCGGTGATGTACAACACTACGACAAGCCGAGGAAATGAAGTTCAATGCTCCCGAGCATGCGTTGAATTGTTTCCAAACATGCATGGTTTTTTGTGCGTCGGAATTGCATACAGACGATCGCATTTTCGGATAGGAACTTTTTCCGACCAAAAATAGAGAACCTGCTCTCAATCTTTTGCTGGCTGGAATTCTGCCAGCAAAAGTCTGATGGAGCATACACACGGTCGCATTTTCCGACCAAAAGCTCACATCGGTCTTTTGCTGATGGCAAATCATGTGTACGGGGCATAACAGTACAGTATTAGAAAATACCTTTAATTTTTTGGATAACGTCAACCCTAGGACCCCAACCTTCTATGCGCTACCCAAAGTGCATAAAAGCTTGGTGTTACCACCAAGGCGGCCAATTATATCAGGTTGTGGCTCACTTACCAAGACCACCAGTGTGATTAAAGATGAATGCTTATACCCACATGTCAAGGGCCTTTTCTCCCATGTAAAGGACACCATAGAACTACTTAAAATCATTGATGGACTACTTGTCCCAGATGGAGCTTGGCTAGCTGCTATAGATATAGAGGTTCTTTACAACTCCATTCCACATTCCCAAGGAGTGCAGGTGACACGCGAGTTCCTGTATGAGCGAGATTTGGATTCTTGTAATTACAGTGACTTGATTTTGGAAATGCCCAGCTTTATCCTTACCCATAACACCTTTGTATTCAAGCAGTCCCACTACCTCCAGATGCAGGGGGTTGCTATGGAGGCAAGGTGTGCCCCCTCATATGCCAAGCTGTACTTGGGGGGGGTGGGAGCGTGACCTTTTTGCAGATGAACCGAGGACTTCAGCAATCAGCAGGATACTATCTTGGCACCGTCATATAGACAATATCCATATGGTATGGGCAGGATAAAAAGACGATCTCATTGGGTTTTTAGACAGTCTACAATTTAACACTCATAATTTGAAATTCATGCACAATATCAGTCAGGAAATGATCACATTCCTGGACATAGAGATATTCATAAATGAAGCTAGGGCCCTCTGCTGTACCTTTTACAGAAAACCCTCAGCGGGAAACACTCTACTGCGTGCGACTAGTTCACATCCTGAATACCACTCATCCAAAGTATCCCATACAGTCAATTTTTGAGATTAAGACGCAATTGTACACTAGATGAGGACTTCCAGAGGGAAGCTAACTCACTGAGGGAGCGCCTTCTGGTGAGGGGTTATAGCAAGACATGCCTTAGGAAGGCCTTCAATAAAGTGAAGATCCAAGAGAGACATTCACTAATCGAACCTAAGGAGTGAAAACCAAAAACATCAATAAGAATTGTTACCAGGTACAAAAGACAACATCGCAAGGTATGCAGTGTTCTGCTACCTTCTTACCTCTGATCAGAGAATCACCAAATTCATTAAACCCTATCCAGAGGTAACTTATAAAAAATCTATGTCCCTCAAGGGTGTCTATTCACCACATGGGGGATGATTCAGGGCCATCGAGCACCCCTGGCGCATACCCATGTGGCAAATGCGATTATTGCCCGTTCATCCTAACAAGTGGCAATGTCTCTTTCCCAAATAATATCATGTGGACCCCCAGATATAGGGTGACTTGTCAGTCTATCAGGGCGATCTACATCATGAAATGTTGCTGTGGAGTCTTTTATGTGGGGAAAACAAAGCACCCATTTTATCACAGAATTAGAGATCATGTCTCCCTAATATCCAAACATAAAATGGAGACACCCATCAGCAGGCATGTGGGACTATATCACAACTTTGATCTAACATCGATCAGATTCTTTGCCTTAAAATATATCCCAGCTCATGAACGAGGGGGAGATATTGATAAAAAATTACTACAACTAGAAACCAAATGTATATATTTGCTACAAGCAACTAGGTATCCAGGTTTGAACAAAGGGGTTAGCTATAAACCATTTATTTGATTCTTTATTACCCAATTGGAACCCTCCTTCTCTGGGTTATAAGCCTAATTATGACTTCCTCATTTTCATTTCCATCTTTTCCCCCCATCTAAGGGATGATCTATCTAAGCGATGATCATGACTCCCTTTTGGGCACTCAATGCGGTCTTCTTCTTTTCTATTTTATTTTTTGTTTTTGTACCAAGGAACTTTTATAATATGTTATATGATCATATAGCAAATTAGTGACTTGGGCACTTGGTGCCTTGATCGCCAGTTTATTTGCACTTATGTCCTGTGTGTTCATGGATGACACCTCTTTGTTTGATACTGTATTTGCTTTGTGTATGTGGTCAAAATGGATGCGCCGGCCCACTCTTTCAGTGTTTAATTTGTCTTTTCTCCCCATTTCCTTCAGGGGCTTATGGGGGGGTCAAACATTTATTCCATACAATTCTTGAAATATTACATTAATCCGAGATCGCACCGACCAGCAATTGCTATTGCATGGTATGGTGGCGATTATTGGGAGTGACATCTGGGGCAATTTGCACCGTCCAGGGGATCTGCCCCCTTGTCAATGCATCCCCATATGGACGTCCAAGGGCGTTCATGGGGGATAGCCTCAAAAATTTGTGGCCAGAATTGGCCGCTGCCAGTGGGGCTTCCTTCTATGTGCGCCCACCCTGAGGGATCACTCTGATCCAGCCGCTCACTGCTCTGCTGTGCCCCACACTGTGGTCATCTCACCATCAGGGATGCGATGTTGTTCGATGCACAATTGATGCACGTTCGATGTGGATGCAATGTTTTTCAATGCACATTCGATGCAGGGTTGATGTGGTGATTCCGCTCTCCTATGGAGCAGTGCACACTGGGGGCATGACGTGCATAGGGAGCTGTCTGCCATCACGTGGTCTCTCCCACCGAAGCGTCCGCGTTGCGTCACCACGGCATAATATTCACGTCATGTTGGACACAATGGGGGGTAAAAAAAGGACCAGCGTGTCAAATGCCATGTTGCTGGTGTACATGAGAGCCTTGTTTTTGTATGTCCATGGCATGCAGGTATGTTGACTAGTAGGAATGGCTCTTGGTTTGCAATAAACTAGGTTTGAACTTTGCTTTGAACATGGATACATCTTGTGATTTGCACTTGTAGATCTAGTTGGGCCCCTTGGTTGTTGGGAAGCTCTATGTTACCCCTTATCTTTCTCTTGGAGATGCCCTTGGCTGTTGGTCTGCTACAGAATAGAGGCAGGTACTATTGGACTCTACACAAAAGGCAATGGAGTATATAGATTTGTTAGATAAGCAATTCTCTGTTGTTTCCTTTATAGAAATTAATAAAGCTGGTCACTATTGAATTGTGCGCTTGACGCTGTTGGATGAATCTATAGGTTCCCAATACCATTTTTGAAAGATACGTTTTTGAAGTAAGAATGCTCCACTGGATTAATAGTGTAGTTCAATGCTGCTGCATTGAGGGCATAATCCTGTATAGAGATAACTAATTAGATTTTGATTGAATTGTAGGTTGTACCCTTCAAAGGAGTACACATTATCAATACCCCTCCCTGCGTGAGATCTGTTTTTTTTTTAGGCGATCACCACTGGTCGGATACAAAGGGCCAGTGATCTTCAACCCTCCAGGCCATCAATGGGTCCCGAATCCTCAGCATCATGAGGTAGGAACCAGATACTTGGGAGTTCTGTTGGGTGGGTGGGCGCATCCATTTGCACACATTTAATCATGTTTTTTTTTGTATGTATATTGTATTTTGTAAATTGTAATAACATTTGTTGTCATGTATATTTTGGTATTTAGTAGATAAGATTCCACGCTGTTCCTGAAGAAGCCTTACGGCAAAACATGTAGAATAGAAGCGTGAACTACAGCATTACAACATCAAAATGTGTCCTTTTCTACCGAAAAGTTATTGTATATAATGCTATTTTAACTTTTTTCATGTATCTTAAATAAATATATTTTTTTACGAAATTGTGTTACTATATGTATGTAAGTAAGAGTACACCTTCAAAGTTTCAAGTCTCCCAAATTTTGCTCTCTATGTATTTTTAGGAATGGTGGTGCCATATACTCTTTATAATAGATTCTGGAACTGACCATATACACTTTTTGCGCTATTTCCTTCATTAGTCTTAATACATTCTAGTAGTTTGAGAGACACTTTACAGGTTTCCCAATTGATATTATTACATTATATTGTAAGCTCACTTGGTGCAAGGTGAAATTTGAATTGTATACACTGTATATTGTATATGTTTAAATATTGATATAATGATAATACTTTTTAATGTAATAATGTTTAGAAAACATATAATATTATACATGCGACCTATATGGAAATACATTTTATAGAAGTCCTTCCTTTGCCTTTATCGAGTTAAATCAGCAAAATATATTTGACTTATAATTTTAAAAATAGATTTAATCATTAGAAGGAAGCCTGGTATTTTAAATACTTCATAAGCCATTTTAATTATTTGCCTTGTTGGAAAATATCAATTATTTACAAGAGTTATCAGTTCCTATGAGCGAAGTGCATAAAATATGTAGAGGCTTTTTAATTTTCCTTCAGAACTTCGACATGCAGTTACACTTTGATTCAGAATATATGCCCGACTCATGGTAAATAAGCTAGTGATGTATACAATTAATTTAATAGTAATGTGGACAAAACTTTACAATTCAGCTTGATGTACTTGAAAATTGAACTACCAATTTTAAATCATATTTAGGATGAGTTTTTAATAACATAGGCAAGTTTACTGCAATTACATGTAGTAACATATATGGTTAAATTGTAAAAAAAAATGGCTTTACAAAAAAAGAATATTAAATGTAGTTTAAGCTATGTATGTGCAACAATAAACTTGCATCTGTTGTTTCTGGAATGTAAATGTAAGACCCTTCTATTTGCAATCCATATTCTAATGAACTCTGTAGCAGCTGCTCACTTTGAATATAAATGAAGAGAATTGATCACAGTTTGCAGAAAAATATGCTTAGTTTCATTCTGAAAGCTGCCATGTTAAGAGACATGGCAGACAGCTTAACATACACCCCAAATATGTGATAGGATTACATTATTACAACTAAAGCAGCAGTGCTGCTGAATTTCATTGTATTCTGAAAGGATTCCTAAAATATATATTAAATGCTGACTACACATCCCAGTGTTTTCAACAAGTTTTAATATTATGAGTTACTTTCTGAGGATAATAGTACAACTGGATCAAATAGATACAGTGGTGGACTATGAAAGGAACAAAATGGCAGTTAACCGAGGCTCCAGAATCCAGGAGGAGCCATTACAACTTCAGCCCCGAAAGATTTGGCTACTCAATGACCAGGCCATTTTTTGTGATACGGCACTGCGTCGCTTTAACTGACAATTGCATGGTCGTGCGACTCTGTACGCAAAAGTTATAGCTTCTACAAAATAGGGGAAAGATTTATGGCATTTTTATTATTTTTTTTAGTAATGGCAGTGATCTGCAAATTTTATTGTGACTGCGCCATTATGGCGGACAGATCGGACACTTTTGACACATTTTTGGGACCATTGACAATTATACAGCGAACAGTGCTATAAAAATGCACTACTTGCTGTGTAAATGTCATTGGCAGGGAAGGGGTTAACACTAGGGGCGATCAAGGGGTTAACTGTGTTCCCTAGGTGTGTTCTAACTGTAGGGGGATTGGAGTGACTGGAGGAAATGACAGATCATTGTTCCTAGCTAGTAGGAACTCACGATCTGCCTCTCCTCACAGAACAGAGATTTGTGTGTTTACACACACACGTCCCTGCTCTGGCTCCCGTGGCCATTAACACGTGTGGCCGGCGGTCATCGCGACCGCCAGCCATGTGCATCAGCACCCCCACGCGCACCTGCTATCCCACTTAAAGGACCCGACATATGGCTACGACGGCTCGCAGGATCGTGCCGACCTGCAGCATTATAATGACGGCGGCTGGTCGGCAAGTGGTTACGATTCTGGAAAGATTCTGTACTACAGTAATGTTTATAGTGAGTCAACTATAGCTTTGCCAGTTTTTAGACTTCATATAATAAAAAAGCTTTCCATTTCTTCTACACACGCTTACCTCACTGTCCTAATGGCTGTGTGAAAACACTGCTCCATTACTTCTGCCTTACTTCCTGGACAGACTTTAGGTCATGACACAGTAAGGAGTTGACCAGCCGACCTCATTAGCACACACCCTGCATCACCTAACTTAAGCTGGTCAACTCATTCCTAAAGTCTGTCCAGGAAGTAAGGATAAGTGTTTTTAAACAGCCATGAGGACAGTGTGGTAAGCGTGTGTAGAATAAATGGAAAGCTTTTTTTATTTCTGCAAAAAAAGTACAGTAATGCTATATTGGTACATAGGGGAGCTAGAATTAAAAATTAAAAAAAAAAAAAGATAAACAAAGGTGAACTTAGCCTTTAACCACTGTGGCAGGTTGGAACTCCGTTGCAACTCCGTCAGAACTCCATCGAAAGTTCCTTCGGAGTTCAGGCGGACAAGATGTCCGCTCGTGTGTACGCGGCATTAGTGTTCCCTCCCTTAGTCCTTGTTGTGCTTTCTAGATTGCCTGGTTCATCTACCAATTCTTCTTCTGCATCAACCAATAATGGTTTATACATTTATCTCACATGCAAGCATTTACAGAATTGGTAACCCTCTGCCCTCCACAACCAGTCCCTCCTTAGAGTTCTCTATCCTCTGTCTATAAGCAGGTGCCACTCTGTCTCTTCTTCTCTCTTGCTGCCCATAGTTGATCAGGTTTTGCCTTGACTTCTCCTTTTTTTCTGCACAGTTTGTGATTACACTTGACCAAATAATAGACAAACAGCTAAAGTATTTTCTACTTGGGCTGCGATGCATATCAGTATATTACAAATCACTTATGAAATGTACAACACACGTTTGCCTAAAGTTTTAATAAGTTTAACTATGTTTCTAGTCTATTCTGACTGTAATTATTACAGAATCAAAAGTGGCTGGAATTTGATCTCTGTAGTAGAAAAACGAAATAAACCTTAGCTTTTCATTCTGTTTTTGCCACAGGAACCAAGTGAAAGATTACATGAGTGTGCTCTGGCCTTTTGAAAGCAAACATCGAGATTAGATACATAAAATGAATCGGCTAAATATGTAAGACTTATGTGTTATCATGTGTTGTGCTTTAATGGTGCTAACTTATAATAAATAATTGTATTCTGAGCGCATGTGTAAATTATTTGCATTGGACATTGAACTCATTTTTGAGCCCTAAAAGGCTAAGTTTACCTTAAAAAAATGCACAAGATTTTGCAGGAAAAAAATGTGCATTTACTATTTTTTTACACTGCAGCCTGCAAAGCATTGCACTCGTGATCAGTGGATTGCACATGCAATGTCAGGATCCTGCAGGGAATCAGTACAGCTGTCTGCCCATACCTCTGTACAGGCAGACAGTTTCTGAGGTGCAGGAAAAGTCAATGAACTACAAGGGTGCTGATCAGCGCTCTTGTACTTCATTGAGAGCTACAAGCCTTCTGCCATGGTGGCAGTTGGGACTTGTATGCCATTCATTAAGAGATCCCTGTGAATAAATAATGTGGCTGTGTGAACATAGTACTTCACTGTTTTTAAAAAAACAGCAGTCCCTGCTGTTTTTAAAATGTGACAGTGGGTGCAGGGGGAGGATTCCCTGCCCACTGTCAGGGGGACGGCTCAAGTGGAAAGGTCGGCTGCTGCATAGTAACATGTTACTAAATAAGGCTGTAACCTAACAGGTGAACTTTAATGCAGGTGAAATGCACCTTTAATGCAGGTGAAAGTCTAAAGCCTAGTACAGAATGCCTTCTGTCAAAGGGGAAGGAACGAAAAAGGTCAGCCGATCAGCGCTCTTGACCAATGGCTGAGAGCGCTAACCGGAGTGTTCTGGGGGGGGGGTTGTCCCCTTGTCAGAACAGAATTAAATGGCAGGAGAGATCACTGTACTAACGTCGGATAGTTAGTACAGCGGCTCCTCCTGAGCTGTCAGGTTTTTTTTCCTTCATCCCTGCTTGGTTGAAAAAAAAAAAAAACAACTAGTGTGTAGGAGGCTTAAGAATGTGTTCAACTCTTATTAATGTAGTGAGGTGTGTCCATATGTTTCAATCATTTTTATTATAGTTCAAATAATAGTCAAAAGCATTCAAGCAAATAAACCAAGATAGTACATAATTTGATATTATTATCAGACCAGCACTATATTTTTGTTTGATAGGCGTACAGGGGCAGGTGCATGGTCCGGAAAGCAGACATCTGCCCCTGCATGCCTGTCGAACTCTAATGTGCAGCTTCTGCAGATCCATTCACTAACATAGGCTGCATGCACACACCTTAAGATGGCTCCAGATATGTAAACAAAAAACTCATTCACGCTGTACTAGCCTCATCGCTTGTGTGAATGAGGCCTTAGTGTGTTGATTTCCTAAATCAGGAAATTTCCACTTAGCAGGGTGAATACCTCCACCTGATCCTGAGTGTCTGCCTGCCAATTGAAGGTTTCTTCTGGTATTTATCAAGGTGTATGGATGATTGTTATTTGCTGTTCTTTTACCCTGGATCCCCTGCCTCTTCTAATGAAAATGTATATGATGCTTGTAGCTGAGAGTTTTTCTTGTATAGATAGAGGAACTGTGGGGAGATCTTGTGCCTGTACTACAATGTATTGCTATGTCTTTATATGAATAAAATATATATAATATATTCTTCATAAATATATGAAATTGAAAAAATTAGCTGTCTGGAGTTCTGCCTACTATGTATTTAGTATAATACTCAAAAAAGTGTGCAATCTCTTTGGAAATGATCAATAATCATAAACAATGTATCATATTATGATGTAAATTTATAAAATATAAGAAAAATAACATTGAAGAAAATAATGAAAAATGTATACAAAATGTGCATATATAATCCACCAATAAAGAAGGTAATAAAATTGTGCATATATAGTCCACCCCAATGTCCAATCAGGGCTCAGGGGCCATCCACTCTCTAAAGCTTATGAGTAAACAAATCAACGTGCAGTGCTCCCAAGACACCGGACCACTAACTGTGCCAACTGTTTACCAGAGAAATTTGATAATAAAAAGCTCTGCCATAGTACACGTGTGGGCATGATGATGTCACAGACCACAAGCCTGAGACTCATCTACGCTCCAATCCTCTTGAACCTGTTTATAGCAAATTTGTAGATTATACAAAGTGCTCAGGAGGCATTTCAAAGTTAGACCTCTGGGAGTGCCAGAGTCTCACATCCATCTATTTGGTCATAAGATGTTGTGTCCTCATCTTTGCACACTCCAGAGTCAGAGAACTTCTCAGAGGGAAGACTCTGAGCTGTGTGACCATTGGGCTGAATGGTATTGGCAGGCTTGTTAACTTCTGAGAGGTACTTATGGAGGAAAAGGGGGGTAGAACTAATGGACTTTTAACAGTCAAGACACCTGTGGATCACAAATTTGGACAGGTTGTTTATAACATCTCCCATCACCTCATTCCAGATGTCACAGACTGGTATACGATTCCTGAGACTTTTTCCCACAGTGTCTGTAACTTGCCTTGCTGATGTTCACCTTTGCACCAATCTAGATCCCTATCTCCAGAGTGCAGGTCAAAGTTCAATGTTCCCAACTTGTCTTGTCCCACCCATGACTGATCTTTAACAAGCTTTTGAACCTTCTGACAGGCATATTTCACCTCTTAAATCCAGGACTTCAAAGTGTGATCTATTACAGTGGGGAAGATACCCTAAAGGTTGCTAGGCTCCCTAAGAGTATATCCTAACATGGCATGATAGAGTCAGTGACCTGTTATGGAATGCACCATGTGGTTTTATTTCCAGACCCCTGGATGTTCCTCAAAAGGTGGAGGGGAATACCAATATATCATACATATATCATGTATATAAGTCAGGATACTATCTAGGTTCATGTCCCTAAGAAAGTGTTCCATCAACCTCTGGAAGGTGACATTCTTTTGTACTGAAACAATCATATGGGGGGATGAAAGCAGTCTGGTCAATCTGCCTTGGCAGCAGAGATCTATCAATAACCAGTGGTGAGATAAAGCATGGAAAAAATTCATACACCCAAGAAAGAGGATAGGTGTCCCTAGTAGTAACAGCATTCAGACGCCTATAGAGCACACAAAAATACAAAATTGTACCGCTCTTATTCTCTTTTATCAACCTTTGTTGTATCATTTGTTTCATCATTTGCTTCACTGCTTGGTAGAGGTGAGAAGGTATGCTTTGGTATCACTTCTCAATGGAAGGACACTCTCCCGTGTATATTCCATGTATGATGGCATTTCTACAGCCCAGATCACGGTCCCTTTGTTAAAATACTTCTCACCACTTATCTATTAGTTACCTTAATGCCTTTAACTTAGTGATTGACAGTTGCTTAGAGGTCAGTTGTAGGAGCAGGAGTATTTATTCCCAGGTCCACTCTTGGTCTTTCTGCTGACCTCTTAGCAGCATTCACTTTTGCAATGTAGCGGTTACCATGAAATTCCCAAAACCTATGTGTCCCACTTTAGGGGCAATCACATCCATAATCAAGATCAGTTCTGCCTCTAGTGTCGATGGGAGTAGGCAGAGTGAAAGGGCTTTTGTGGTACATATTCTGTTTAGAATCGTGTTTTGCCAGACCACTGTGAGTGTCCTGGTGACAAACAGAGACACTTTCAAAGGCAGGGGTTCCAAGAGGACAGTGTGACCTTGCAGTCCATGGCATAACCCAGCATTCATGGGTGTACGAGCTCCTAACTGGGTGGTATTATGACCTCTGTTCCAAAGTGGACCCTGACTACACCAGATTTTTCCCAGACCTCTGCCAAGCTTGTGACAGAGTCCTTCATTACTTTTAAGACATGAAGTAGTTCTCTAATCTTTTAGGTATATAAAAGGGAGTAGGTCATCCTTTGAACAGCTCATGTCATTTGTACTACTATTCCATTTTGGCCAAGATCCTTTCCCCACCGTTTTACTTTCATCCAGGTGATCCTAACTACTTTGATGGAGAGTTCTGACTACTTCTATGGGTTTCTCTGAACAACTGAGGGCAGAAAACAGTAGAATTTATATCCTCTGGGCAAGTCTGTGAGTCCTGTCAATTATGGGAGCCCGGGGGATTGTGAAAGACCACTGGATCATGGGAAAAGGAATTAAAGGGGTCTGCACCCAATGCTGGATAAGGTGGGTAAAGAGGAACCAGTTAATAGCCTTATATTGATTTATATGGTCAGTTCATGCAGAACCAATGCTTCAGTTTTTTGTAAATGCTAGGGAGTTAAATCTCCAAAAGTGTAAGCCCAACATTTATTTTTCCAGAATGTTTGACATCATGCCTCACATATGGTTATCTTAAGCAAATTATTATTTTTTTTTATTTTGTCTGTTTTTTTCCTGGAGATCTTGGCAGCAACAGTGCTTCCTGTTGCAAGCTGACAACATTAAGCCATTGCATCAAAATTAGGTATTCCTGATCACGGCTTGAGCACTCTTTTGGGGGAATTTATCAGAACTGGAGCAGATTGAATCTGGAGCAGCTGTGCATTGTAAATAATCAACTTCTGTCTTCAGCTTGTTTAGTTAACCCCTTCGAAATGCTTGTGCCAATTGACATTTGGGTCATGTGATTGCTATGATTGGCTGTCATAGAGGTCACATGATCGGAAAGCTCCCGATCACAAGTATGCATCGGGAGCTTTCCGGTCCCCACTGGTGGCTAAACTAGGAGTATGCAGGATGTGTACTTTCAGCACAGAAAAGTGCTGCCCACCAGCCAAGAGGCTGCATATATGTGCCATGTCAGCAGGAAGAGGTTAAGCTTTCAAAATGAAAGATAGAAGTTGATTGGTTGTCATGCACAGCTGCTCCACATGTTGGCTGTTCCAGTTTTGATACATTTCCCTCCATGTTTGCATTTTTGTGGCTGTAATCAGGAGCAGTTCTCCTTCACGCAGCTTTAGCTGTCCTTTTTTTTCCTTTTTCCTCTTTTTTCTCTTTTTTTTTTTTTTATATTAAATATTCTTTATTAAATCATTCACAATACAAAAAAGACTAGAAAACATTATATTTTTCACAACAGCTTATGGATATTATCCAATTCAATCTAATTATATCCAAACAGTTTTCACTCCAAACCACCCATAAGCCATCCCCCCCCCTACCCCCACCCGCCCACTCACCCCTATCCCTAGACTATATAAAAAAGGTTACGTGAAGGTCCTCATATGCCATCATCACATCACCATTTATCCCTTACTTCCTTGGCTCACCCTTGTCTCTACCCTCTGCTGACGGGCATGCCAATTCCTTGGGAAAGTTTAAGATTGGATCCAGTCAGGGGGCTATACCAGACCATTGTAACCAAGAGCTCCAAATTTTTATAAATTTATCCTGACTGCATCTCCTGATGTAGCATGTTTTTTCTGTCCATACTAGCTTATCCACTGTTCTAAGCCAATCATCTATAGTTGGAGGCATGCTAGATAGCCAGTGCTGCGCTATTAGTTTCCTAGCTTGGAACAGGCACCTTCCTATAGCTATTTTCTTGTTATTGGATTCCACACTATCCCCTAGCAGGCCAAGGATACATACCCTGGCCTCCTGTTTTAACTTGGTTTTTAAACCTAACTCCTATGATCCTAATTATCTCTGACCAATACCTACTCAATTTTGGACACCTCCATACCATGTGTATTAAATCGCCAGTGTCCAAGCATCTAGGACATTTGTCATCAGGTCTACGGCCAAATCTAAACAGTCTCTTAGGGGTATAATAAACCCTGTGTATCAGAAATAATTGTGACACCTGTTGCGATGGGGAGAGCGATACCAATGGACTATCCTTCAAAATTCCCTTCCACTGACTATCGGATATCTCCCCCACCTCCCTTGCCCACCCTTCCCTAACACCCAGGGTCGTTTGCAGACCTAGCAATTTAGCGGAGATTTGCCCATTAACTATTGCTATCAAACCCTTAGTGGAGGTTGCTCTAATGATTTTATTTAGTAGAGGCGCATTGCACCATTCTAATGGGCAGCTGCTAAATTGGCTGTTAAGTGCATGCCTGATCTGCAGATAGGTAAAAAAGGTATTATTTGGAATACCATATTCACTTCTCAACTCCGTAAATGATTTCAAATTTTTACCTTCGAATAACTGCACCAACCTACTAATTCCATGGCGGACCCATATCCAGTTTTTTTCCAACGTTAACAACTCCCTCAGACCCCCCGTTATCCCATATAGGCGAGAATTCAGTATAACCTCCATACCCCATAATCCTCTTGATGGCCTGCCAGACTTTAATAACCAATCTATATGTTGGAGACCCCTCCCTAAATATCCCAGCCTCTAGTGCTTCTGCCAGGGAGCCATGTGGAACATCCTGCATCATAATTATCGCGTTGGAATTCGCTCGGCCCTGGTTTTCACAGCCTTCTAGATGTTGTATTTGTGCCGCCAGAAAATAGCTATAGGGATGAGGTACTGCCAATCCCCCCTCCCCAACAGGGCACTGTAGAGTTTGTAATTTAATCCTTGCCTGCCCTTTTTTCCATATTAATTCCCTAAATATAACGTTTAGTTTATGAAACCAACTATTCCCAATCCAAACTGGTGAATTGTGGAGCACGTATAATAATTGTTTAGTAGTTCTCTAATCTTTTAGATATATAAAAGGGAGTAGGTCATCCTTTGAACAGCTCATGTCATTTGTACTACTATTCCATTTTGGCCAAGATCCTTTCCCCACAGTTTTACTTTCATCCAGGTGATCCTAACTACTTTGATGGAGAGTTCTGACTACTTCTATGGGTTTCTCTGAACAACTGAGGGCAGGAAACAGTAGAATTTATATCCTCTGGGCAAGTCTGTGAGTCCTGTCAATTATGGGAGCCCGGGGGATTGTGAAAGACCACTGGATCATGGGAAAAGGAATTAAAGGGGTCTGCACCCAATGCTGGATAAGGTGGGTAAAGAGGAACCAGTTAATAGCCTTATATTGATTTATATGGTCAGTTCATGCAGAACCAATGCTTCAGTTTTTTGTAAATGCTAGGGAGTTAAATCTCCAAAAGTGTAAGCCCAACATTTATTTTTCCAGAATGTTTGACATCATGCCTCACATATGGTTATCTTAAGCAAATTATTATTTTTTTTTATTTTGTCTGTTTTTTTCCTGGAGATCTTGGCAGCAACAGTGCTTCCTGTTGCAAGCTGACAACATTAAGCCATTGCATCAAAATTAGGTATTCCTGATCACGGCTTGAGCACTCTTTTGGGGGAATTTATCAGAACTGGAGCAGATTGAATCTGGAGCAGCTGTACATTGTAAATAATCAACTTCTGTCTTCAGCTTGTTTAGTTAACCCCTTCGAAATGCTTGTGCCAATTGACATTTGGGTCATGTGATTGCTATGATTGGCTGTCATAGCGGTCACATGATCGGAAAGCTCCCGATCACAAGTATGCATCGGGAGCTTTCCGGTCCCCACTGGTGGCTAAACTAGGAGTATGCAGGATGTGTACTTTCAGCACAGAAAAGTGCTGCCCACCAGCCAAGAGGCTGCATATATGTGCCATGTCAGCAGGAAGAGGTTAAGCTTTCAAAATGAAAGATAGAAGTTGATTGGTTGTCATGCACAGCTGCTCCACATGTTGGCTGTTCCAGTTTTGATACATTTCCCTCCATGTTTGCATTTTTGTGGCTGTAATCAGGAGCAGTTCTCCTTCACACAGCTTTAGCTGTCCTTTTACTTTTCATGATCTCAGTTTTACCTTTCCTCATTTAATACTTGAGTTAAGAAGAACAATTACAAAGTATACATGTATTCATTCCAGAGAAGAGGATATGATCACCTCACTACAGCTTTGCAGGTGCACATTAGTGACATAGTGGGCAGTGGGTTTAAAGGCTAAGTTCACCTTTGTTTAACTTTTTTTTTGTTTCTAAACTCCAGCTCCCCTATGTACCAATATAGCATTAATGTACTTATTTTGCAAAAATAAAAACAGCTTTCCATTTATTCTACACACGCTTACCTTACTCTCTTCATGGATGTTTAACCACTTGCCGCCTGCTCACCATCAAATGATGAAGGCATGGTGTGACTCTCCTTCTGGGTGGCCGCTCTGGCGCTCAGCGAGCCAATCGCAGCCTCGACGTTTTGGTAGGACACGGCGTGACCCCGTTCTCTGCGAAGAGCCAATGATGTGGCTCTTTAACCATGTGATCGGCTGTGTTCAATCACAGCTGGTCACATGTAAATGCGGAAGTGCCTATAATTGGCTCTTATCGCCTCACACAGAGTGTGTGGTGGGGAGAGCCGATCAGCGGCATCTCCTCGCAGGGGACACCGGACGGGTAATCAAGGCACTGATCATCAGTGTCCTAATTGCAGTAAAGCCCCGCAGTATCACAATCAGTACCCATCAGTGACACCAATCAGTGCCCATTAGTGATGCCAGCCAGTGCCCATCAGTGCATGCTCATCAGTGCTGCCCATTAATGCCCATCAGTGCCGCCTATCTGTGCCCATCAGTGTCGATCAGTGCTGCCTATCAATGCCCACCAATGCCACCTATCAGTGCCCATCAGTGCTGGTAAGATGAATAACCTGATCACTGTGGTGGTGTGTGATTCCATCTGCTACACTAAGGCAGGTATTGGGAATACTATCCTCTCCGGCTTTTTCCTATTTTATAGATCTATATCAAGCACTGCATGGGACTTACATATGCAGTTAAGTAACACTTACAAGTCCGGTCCCTCCCCCAGCTTGTGACTGGACAGCAAAAGCAGAAGCAATACACTGATGAGCTCCTCAATTTGTCAGTCTGCTCTCTCTTACTGTCAGCATGCCCCTTGATAGCACATGAGCACTGCACAACTAACTGGCTCTTAGCACTGCTTCTTCCTATCTTATACTAAGCTTTGCTTCATAAGAGAATGCAAGATTCTACTAACAAGTCAAAGCTTGCTTAAAAATAATACATTTAATGACGTATAATGAATCCAGTGCTGTATTCATTTTTAAATTTTATATCTGTCCAGTTCAGTTTTAAGACTACACAGTATTAAAAAAGCACATATGTGAAAGCTTATCATTGTCAAATGAGAGTGATTATACCTGGCTTTCAAAATGATTGGTCCACAGATTTTTTTTCTTACAGTGGCAGAGTGTCCCACAACACATATAGGACAATTCATATGGCGTACTTGGAAGTGCATGATAGAAAATGTAAGCTGATATGTAGTTCTAATATTTGATATAATACAGACTAACATTCCTAAAGCATATCTACTATAGTCTTTTGGCTTGATAACATGTGTAACTATTAGGTTTGCATGGAATAAAGTGGCATAAATTGCAAGGCTTTCTGCTGTGAATGACAATAATTGCACTGCTTATACAGTATAACGTTGCTGATTACACAGTAACCATAAACTTAAAGGTTTATTTAATAATAGATTTTCTATTTTACTGACAAGTGTATGACTTCTTTTTGTGTGTTTCTTTTTCTTTGAATTATTAGAAAAAGTAGTAATTAATATGCCCAAACTTGATTTATGATTGTCTTCTTAAGAAATGGCAATGGTTTTTATATCAGATTATGACCACATTGTATTTGCCTGGTTGCTAATGAAAGGAATGTAAATGATTGTCATGATATATGACTTCTATGTATACATGCCTCTAACCCCTGGTGATTATAGAGCAGGGATAGTGACTAATACAGCCTTGTACTTTTGCCAAAAAAATCTGCATCAGTTAAAATGGAGGGCATGCCAGGAATATTGCACTGTTGCCTAAGGAGATACTTTTCACTATAGAAGCAAGTGGAGAATTTGCAGTAAATGTGCAGAACCTTAGAATATGGTATGCATCCAACAGGGACTTCTTTTCTTCCATGTGTATTTAAATAGGTACCTTGTAGGGAGTTAAGAGATCCAACTGTGAAACAAGGTTAATCTATTGACGTTAAGGAATAGGTCCATTATGCTACACAAATCACTTGTGCCAAGAAAGCTTTCCTTTCTTTGTTCATTACACTTGTCAGACGATGATTGAGTGTAAGCACTGCTGTTCTAAATAGCTTTTCAAAATTAAAGACACAGGTTAAAATGCTTGTTAGCAATTCCTTAGCATGGTTTCTGAAAAAAAATGTTCAGAAATCTAAACCACTAAAGTAAAGCTTATCAGCATGATTCAAAGCTCATTTAAAGCACATTGATTATTCAAGTGACAGTCACCAAAGTTTATATTTTTTATCTTTAGTACAGCGACAAAAATATTGCAAGAACATAAAAAAAAGAAATACAATATGTGTTATCTGCTGGTCTCATCTTTTTTTAATTGTGTCACATTTTATGGATGGGAACAGTGACATTTTATTAAATTTGTCTTTGCTACTTGGCCTGTAAGTGAAAAAAAAATTCAACTGTTATCCATTTTGTAAAAGCTTTCTTTTAGGTAATGACTGTCAAGCTATCACAACTCCGCCTTTAACAGCTGAAAGTGCAAGGCCAACACCAACCAATCAGAATTAATTTTTTTGCTGCAGTTTTGACTAACAAAGTTAAACTGACAGGTGTTCTAATCCCTCTCTACTCGATCTAAAACTAAAACAAAGTTTTGCCTTCAGTTATATTTTAATTTATCCTATTTTACCACTTTAAGACTGAACTGTTTCACCCCCTTTGTGCCTAGGCCATTTTTCAGGTTTCAGTGCTGTCACACTTTAACACTGTACCCAAAAACATTTTATATAATTTTTTTAAGACAGAGCTTTCTTTTGATGGTATTTAATCACAACTGGGCTTTTCATTTTGATAAATAAAGGAAAAATACTCAAAATTAAAAAAAAAAAACCTAAAACATTTTTCTTAAAAGAGAAGGGTTCTAAAAGCCGGGAGGCAGAGGCGGGCATTTGGGTCATGTGATTGGCCGTCACAGCTGTCAAATGATCGGAGGAAAGCTCCCAATTATTAGTATGCATTGGGAGATTTCTGGTACAAGATGGCTACCGTGCTGGGACAATGCAGGGAGAGCGCGGTAAGTAGTTTTAACAGGACCGCATATATGTGGCTGCTCGGTGTTAAGGCCCACCTACCGAGCGGCCACATATATGTGTGTGGTTCGCGTCTGGGGGTTAAGCCAAAATGTATTCTGCTACATTTGTTTGGTAAACAATATTTTAACACACATAACATAGGCATACTTACAATTACACCCCTAAACAAATTCTGCAATGCCGCCCAAGTATGGGGATACCACATGTGTGAGCAGGGCTTTTTTTCTTAGGGAATAGGTGCAGGAACTCCCCCTTTCTGAGTCACCTCTTTTCTCCGCCCCTACCCACCTACGAGCACCATTCCTTGGTTTCCCCCCTACCCATCTGCCAGTACTGCCTTTTTTAGAGAATACAGAACCAAGTATCATTTTGTAATTTGTATGGAATTTTTATGGAATTTGGTAATGATAACAAGAAAAGCACAAAAATAGATCCCCTGCAGCTAGTAACAATAGAGCCCCCCCCCCCCCCAGCAACAATAGATTCCCCTATCAACAATGGATCACCCGCAACAAGATTCCCCCCAAGCAACAATAGACTCGTGGCATCAACAACAGATCTCTCACAGCCAGCATCAATAGACTTTATGGCAGCCAACAACAATAGACCCCTCCCTCAAAAGTAGATCTCTCCCAGCAACAACTGACCCCCAGCAATAAAAGGACCTACCCCAAGCAACAATAGATCCCCACCAGAAACAGTAGACCTCCTCAGCAACAATAGACCCCTAGTGCTGGAGGTGCCGGAAATGCATTCCCCCGCGTTCCTGCTGAAAAAAAGCCCTGTGTGTGAGACTTTTTCAGAGCCGAGATGCATAAAGGGCCCAAAACATCTAGGCTTTCAAGGAGCATATTTTACGAATCTAATTTCCTAAATACATATTAGATTTCTTGAGTCCCTGAAATACCAGGACAGAAGAAACACCCACAAAATGACCACAGTTTGGAAAGCAAACACCCCAAGGTATCTTCTGAAGGGTGGCATCATAGTGAGTCTTTTAAAAATGTATTTTTTTTTGGTCATAAGTTTTTGTAAAACGCAGGAAAGAAAACTAAAATGAATAGGATATTCCTAACAGCATGGACATACTTAGAATTACACCCCAAAACACATTATGCTATTCTTCCGGAGTATGGCGATACCACACGTGTGAGACTTTTTCACGGCCTAGCTACATAGAGTGGCCCAAAACCCAAGGAGCCCCTTTAGGCATTCTAGAGGCATACATTACATTACAAATACACTAATTTCCTGACTACCTATCACATTTTTAGAGGCCCTAGAGCACCAGGACAGTGGAAGCGCACACAAATGAAATGAAATGGAAAGTAAACACCCCAAAGTATTTTTAAGAGGCATGGTGAGTCTTTTGATGACTTCATTTATGTGGCTAAAGTTTTTGTAAAATGCAGAATAAAAAGGAAGTTGTATTTTTTTTTTACACAAAGTTGTTAATAAACATGATATTTGTAACACACAGCATAAGCATACTTACATTACACCCCAAAACTCATTCTGCTACTTCTCCTAAGCATGGGGATACCACATGTGTGAGACTCTGTCACAGCTCAACCACATAGAGAGACCCAAGATTCATAGAGCATTTTCAGGCTTTCTAGGGACATAAATTACTCATCTAGGGATGGGCCAAACACCCCCCTGTTCAGTTCGCAGCAGAACATGCGAACAGGCAAAACATTTGTTCGAACACGCGAACACGTTATAAAGTCCATGGGACATGAACGTGAAAAATCAAAAGTGCTAATTTTAAGGGTTAATATGCAAGTTATTGTCATAAAAAAGTGTTTGGGTACCTGGGTCCTGCCCCAGGGGACATGTATCAATGCAAAAAAGAGTTTTAAAAATGGCCATTTTTTCGTGAGCAGTGTTTTCAATAATGCTTAAAGTGAAACAATAAAAGTGCAATATTCCTTTAAATTTCGTACCTAGGGGGTGTCTATAGTATGCCTGTAAAGTGGCGCATGTTTCCCATGTTTACAACAGTCCAAGAGCAAAATGACATTTCTAAAGGAAAAAAAAGTAATTTAAAAGTACTAGCGGTTGCGCTAGCAGCTATGAGTTGTCGGGTCTCTGCAATACTCATAACAGTCATTGAAAAAAACGGCCTGGGGTTCCCCCACAGTGCATTACCAGGCCCTTTGGGTCTGGTATGAATATTAAGGGGAACCCCGAACCAAAATTTAAAAAAAAAATGCGTGGGGGTCCCCCCAAATTCCATACCAGGCCCTTCAGGTCTGGTATGGATATTAAGGGGAACCCCGTGGCAATTTTTTTTAAAAAAATGACGTGGTGGTCCCCCTAAAAATCCATACCAGACCCTTATCTGAGCACGCAACCTGGCAGGCCGCAGGAAAAGAGGGGGACGAGAGAGCGGCCCCCCTTCTGAACCATACCAGGCCACATGCCCTCAACATGGTAAGGATGTCCCCATGTTAATGGGGACAAGGGCCTCATCCCCACAACCCTTGGCCGGTGGTTGTGGGGGTATGCTGGCAGGGGGCTTATCAAAATCTGGAAGCCCCCTTTAACAAGGAGACCCCCAGATCCCGCCCCCCCCTGTGTGAAATTGTAATGGGGTACAAATGAACCCCTACCATTTCACAGAAAAAGTGTCAAAAATGTTTAAAAAGACAAGAGACGGTTTTTGACAATTCCTTTATTAATGTTTTCTTCTTTCCCCGCTTCTTCTTCCATCTCCTTTTTTTTTAAATTTACATTGTGAGGGTTTAAATCACCATTTTGGCTCATTTTTTCCTGTCTTATTGTCGTCACATCATAGTAGCGGAAGCTTGGCTTTTTTATTCAATTTTATTCATTTTAGGAAAACTTTGGTTATTCTTTACAAAAGTTTAAAAATCCACGCAGCTCACACTACACCCCAGTATGCAGCTTAAATTCCCCTGCCCAGTGAAATCCTCAGTTTGACGATGTAAAACAATACATAATCGGCAAGCGCCGAGAGCTTGTGTACATCACCCTCCACCACACATGCGCATATGTCCGGATTTTTTCGAATCAAGGCTAGTAAGGATTCTAAGGTTAAAACAAACAAAAGGGGGGACAGGAGGCAGCCCTGCCTGGTCCCATTTTCCATCCTGAACTCCGCCGATGGTGTACTATTCACCCTGACAAATGCCGAGGGGGATTTATACAATGCTTTAATCCAGCTTAACATGGTTCCACCCAGACCGACTGCCCTCAACGTCCTTAGTAGACCCCCAGTCTACTCTGTCGAAGGCTTTCTCAGCGTCGATCGACAGAAGCAGACCGGGGGTCCCCTTATTTTCATCGCCTCAATTACCAGTAGCGACCTGATGCTGTTGTCTCTCCCCTCTCTCCCTGGTATAAAACCGGTCTGATCTGGGTGAATCCAGTATGACATTTTATCCTTTAGTCTACTGGCAAGTACCTTGGCGTATAAATTGATGTCTGCGTTGAGCAGTGAAAAAAGAAAAATGTGTGAGTGTGGCGCTGTCCCAAAGTTGCAGAAGAAATGTCTGCCTATATACAGTTTTATCAAAAGTGTCACGTGTGTATTCCTTTAAGTGAAATATGTATGGCAGTTATTACCACTCCTGTGGGTTAAAGTGACTGGTGATTTAAACATGAGAAGCATAATGAGTGCAATAAATCGCATCCAAGGTGTCTAGTGCTATATTCCCTCAAAAGGAAAAAACAGTATTAACCACTGCTAAAAGCATGAAGCGGTTTGTGTCTAAACACTAGAAAACACAAAGTTGCAATAAATACATCACACGTGACATGCAAAAAATTCTAAAGTGTCTAGTGCTAAATAAATAAATATTAAAATGTTTTTCTACAAACGTTGCAAATAACAAAGTGACAAGTGCCCTATGAAGAGGTCACTCTGAAAAGTGCTAAACACACGTGCCATGCAAATGGTTCTATGATAGTAAACAGTTCATATGGGTAAGTCCCCGGTGCACTATAAGTGAAAAAAGGCGTCCTTTGTGGGATTCCTCAAAGCATACAACAGGTGTTAATCCAGTGCTGGTGTCTCGCGTTGTGATTGTGCAGAGACTCACCAGCTGTATATCCCCTGCAGGGGTAACACACAGCATAAGCATACTTACATTACACCCCAAAACTCATTCTGCTACTTCTCCTAAGCATGGGGATACCACATGTGTGAGACTCTGTCACAGCTCAACCACATAGAGAGACCCAAGATTCATAGAGCATTTTCAGGCTTTCTAGGGACATAAATTACTCATCTAGGGATGGGCCAAACACCCCCCTGTTCAGTTCGCAGCAGAACATGCGAACAGGCAAAACATTTGTTCGAACACGCGAACACGTTATAAAGTCCATGGGACATGAACGTGAAAAATCAAAAGTGCTAATTTTAAGGGTTAATATGCAAGTTATTGTCATAAAAAAGTGTTTGGGTACCTGGGTCCTGCCCCAGGGGACATGTATCAATGCAAAAAAGAGTTTTAAAAATGGCCATTTTTTCGTGAGCAGTGTTTTCAATAATGCTTAAAGTGAAACAATAAAAGTGCAATATTCCTTTAAATTTCGTACCTAGGGGGTGTCTATAGTATGCCTGTAAAGTGGCGCATGTTTCCCATGTTTACAACAGTCCAAGAGCAAAATGACATTTCTAAAGGAAAAAAAAGTAATTTAAAAGTACTAGCGGTTGCGCTAGCAGCTATGAGTTGTCGGGTCTCTGCAATACTCATAACAGTCATTGAAAAAAACGGCCTGGGGTTCCCCCACAGTGCATTACCAGGCCCTTTGGGTCTGGTATGAATATTAAGGGGAACCCCGAACCAAAATTTAAAAAAAAAATGCGTGGGGGTCCCCCCAAATTCCATACCAGGCCCTTCAGGTCTGGTATGGATATTAAGGGGAACCCCGTGGCAATTTTTTTAAAAAAAATGACGTGGTGGTCCCCCTAAAAATCCATACCAGACCCTTATCTGAGCACGCAACCTGGCAGGCCGCAGGAAAAGAGGGGGACGAGAGAGCGGCCCCCCTTCTGAACCATACCAGGCCACATGCCCTCAACATGGTAAGGATGTCCCCATGTTAATGGGGACAAGGGCCTCATCCCCACAACCCTTGGCCGGTGGTTGTGGGGGTATGCTGGCAGGGGGCTTATCAAAATCTGGAAGCCCCCTTTAACAAGGAGACCCCCAGATCCCGCCCCCCCCTGTGTGAAATTGTAATGGGGTACAAATGAACCCCTACCATTTCACAGAAAAAGTGTCAAAAATGTTTAAAAAGACAAGAGACGGTTTTTGACAATTCCTTTATTAATGTTTTCTTCTTTCCCCGCTTCTTCTTCCATCTCCTTTTTTTTTAAATTTACATTGTGAGGGTTTAAATCACCATTTTGGCTCATTTTTTCCTGTCTTATTGTCGTCACATCATAGTAGCGGAAGCTTGGCTTTTTTATTCAATTTTATTCATTTTAGGAAAACTTTGGTTATTCTTTACAAAAGTTTAAAAATCCACGCAGCTCACACTACACCCCAGTATGCAGCTTAAATTCCCCTGCCCAGTGAAATCCTCAGTTTGACGATGTAAAACAATACATAATCGGCAAGCGCCGAGAGCTTGTGTACATCACCCTCCACCACACATGCGCATATGTCCGGATTTTTTCGAATCAAGGCTAGTAAGGATTCTAAGGTTAAAACAAACAAAAGGGGGGACAGGAGGCAGCCCTGCCTGGTCCCATTTTCCATCCTGAACTCCGCCGATGGTGTACTATTCACCCTGACAAATGCCGAGGGGGATTTATACAATGCTTTAATCCAGCTTAACATGGTTCCACCCAGACCGACTGCCCTCAACGTCCTTAGTAGACCCCCAGTCTACTCTGTCGAAGGCTTTCTCAGCGTCGATCGACAGAAGCAGACCGGGGGTCCCCTTATTTTCATCGCCTCAATTACCAGTAGCGACCTGATGCTGTTGTCTCTCCCCTCTCTCCCTGGTATAAAACCGGTCTGATCTGGGTGAATCCAGTATGACATTTTATCCTTTAGTCTACTGGCAAGTACCTTGGCGTATAAATTGATGTCTGCGTTGAGCAGTGAAAAAAGAAAAATGTGTGAGTGTGGCGCTGTCCCAAAGTTGCAGAAGAAATGTCTGCCTATATACAGTTTTATCAAAAGTGTCACGTGTGTATTCCTTTAAGTGAAATATGTATGGCAGTTATTACCACTCCTGTGGGTTAAAGTGACTGGTGATTTAAACATGAGAAGCATAATGAGTGCAATAAATCGCATCCAAGGTGTCTAGTGCTATATTCCCTCAAAAGGAAAAAACAGTATTAACCACTGCTAAAAGCATGAAGCGGTTTGTGTCTAAACACTAGAAAACACAAAGTTGCAATAAATACATCACACGTGACATGCAAAAAATTCTAAAGTGTCTAGTGCTAAATAAATAAATATTAAAATGTTTTTCTACAAACGTTGCAAATAACAAAGTGACAAGTGCCCTATGAAGAGGTCACTCTGAAAAGTGCTAAACACACGTGCCATGCAAATGGTTCTATGATAGTAAACAGTTCATATGGGTAAGTCCCCGGTGCACTATAAGTGAAAAAAGGCGTCCTTTGTGGGATTCCTCAGGGAGATGTCAGCAAGGCGTTCAGTCAAAGGCCACGTGGCGTGGCGTGGCCTTTGACTGAACGCCTTGCTGACATCTCCCTGCAAAGCTGACGCTTAGGAACATCTTTGTAAGCATTGTACACCGCTCATTTTTTCCATTACAATGTGAGTACCCTTTTTATCTGACCTAATAAATAGTGGTTTTAAACGGTTTCACACTATGGAATCCTTTCTTCTTATGTCCTTATGATATCATCCTGGTCCTGGTCTTGCCAAGCACTGCTGCACAGTGGCACATACTGTGACTACTCGTTACTAGGGATGAGCTTCGTGTTCGAGTCGAACCCATGTTCGACTCGAACATCGGCTGTTCGACCGTCCGTCGAATTGCGAACGATATGGGCCGTTCGCGCCAAATTCGTGTGGCGCGTCACGGCCCATAATTCACTGCGGCATCGCAGTGCATTGCTGGCTGATGATTGGCCAAGCATGCACTATGACCCGCATGCTTGGCCAATCACAGCGCCGCCTGAACAGAGAGCCGTAATTGGCCAAAGCCAAGGAGGCTTTGGCCAATTATGGCTCAGGGGATTTAGTACACGCCCCACACTATATAAGGCCGCCTGCACGGCGGCCCTGTGTAGTGTGTGTTCCGGCGTTGAAAGAGATAGACAGAGAGACAGTGTTTGATTTGAGTTAGATAGATTAGGCAGAACAGTCAGTCAGTTAGCTGCACTTACAGTGTATTGTGTATATATATGCATCCCAGGTGTTGCATATATATATATACACTGTATTCAGTTTAGCTAGATCCGTTCCTGTTATCTTCTATCTAGACTATTTACATTCAGTGCAGTGTGTCCTGCTCACAGTGTTCAGCTAGATCCGTTCCTGCTATTTACATTCAGTACAGTGCTTCCTGCTCACAGTGTTCAGCTAGATCCGTTCCTGCTATTTACATTCAGTGCAGTGCGTGCTGCTCACAGTGTTCAGCTAGATCCGTTCCTGCTATTTACATTCAGTGCAGTGCGTGCTGCTCACAGTGTTCAGCTAGATCCGTTCCTGCTATTTACATTCAGTGCAGTGCGTGCTGCTCACAGTGTTCAGCTAGATCCGTTCCTGCTATTTACATTCAGTGCAGTGCGTCCTGCTCACAGTGTTCAGCTAGATCCGTTCCTGCTATTTACATTCAGTGCAGTGCGTCCTGCTCACAGTGTTCAGCTAGATCCGTTCCTGCTATTTACATTCAGTGCAGTGCGTGCTGCTCACAGTGTTCAGCTAGATCCGTTCCTGCTATTTACATTCAGTGCAGTGCGTCCTGCTCACAGTGTTCAGCTAGATCCGTTCCTGTTATCTTCCTACTGACAGGCAGGCTTGTCTGGTTACAGTATATAAAGCTACCTGAAGAAAATTACAGGTGTTCTTTTTGATCCTATTAGTACCACGGTCAGGCAGCTAGACTATTTACATTTAGTACAGTGTGTCCTGCTCACAGTGTTCAGCTAGATCCGTTCCTGTTATTTACATTCAGTGCAGTGTGTCCTGCTCACAGTGTTCAGCTAGATCCGTTCCTGCTATTTACATTCAGTACAGTGCGTGCTGCTCACAGTGTTCAGCTAGATCCGTTCCTGCTATATACATTTAGTGCAGTACGTCCTGCTCACAGTGTTCAGCTAGATCCGTTCCTGTTATCTTCCTACTGACAGGCAGGCTTGTCTGGTTACAGTATATAAAGCTACCTGAAGAAAATTACAGGTGTTCTTTTTGATCCTATTAGTACCACGGTCAGGCAGCTAGACTATTTACATTTAGTACAGTGTGTCCTGCTCACAGTGTTCAGCTAGATCCGTTCCTGTTATTTACATTCAGTGCAGTGCGTCCTGCTCACAGTGTTCAGCTAGATCCGTTCCTGCTATTTACATTCAGTGCAGTGCGTCCTGCTCACAGTGTTCAGCTAGATCCGTTCCTGCTATTTACATTCAGTGCAGTGCGTGCTGCTCACAGTGTTCAGCTAGATCCGTTCCTGCTATTTACATTCAGTGCAGTGCGTCCTGCTCACAGTGTTCAGCTAGATCCGTTCCTGTTATCTTCCTACTGACAGGCAGGCTTGTCTGGTTACAGTATATAAAGCTACCTGAAGAAAATTACAGGTGTTCTTTTTGATCCTATTAGTACCACGGTCAGACAGCTAGACTATTTACATTTAGTACAGTGTGTCCTGCTCACAGTGTTCAGCTAGATCCGTTCCTGTTATTTACATTCAGTGCAGTGCGTCCTGCTCACAGTGTTCAGCTAGATCCGTTCCTGCTATTTACATTCAGTGCAGTGCGTCCTGCTCACAGTGTTCAGCTAGATCCGTTCCTGCTATTTACATTCAGTGCAGTGCGTGCTGCTCACAGTGTTCAGCTAGATCCGTTCCTGCTATTTACATTCAGTGCAGTGCGTCCTGCTCACAGTGTTCAGCTAGATCCGTTCCTGTTATCTTTCTACTGACAGGCAGGCTTGTCTGGTTACAGTATATAAAGCTACCTAAAGAAAATTACAGGTGTTCTTTTTGATCCTATTAGTACCACGGTCAGGCAGCTAGACTATTTACATTTAGTACAGTGTGTCCTGCTCACAGTGTTCAGCTAGATCCGTTCCTGTTATTTACATTCAGTGCAGTGTGTCCTGCTCACAGTGTTCAGCTAGATCCGTTCCTGCTATTTACATTCAGTACAGTGCGTCCTGCTCACAGTGTTCAGCTAGATCCGTTCCTGCTATTTACATTCAGTGCAGTGCGTGCTGCTCACAGTGTTCAGCTAGATCCGTTCCTGCTATATACATTTAGTGCAGTACGTCCTGCTCACAGTGTTCAGCTAGATCCGTTCCTGTTATCTTCCTACTGACAGGCAGGCTTGTCTGGTTACAGTATATAAAGCTACCTGAAGAAAATTACAGGTGTTCTATCCCAGCTTAGTGCAGCTACAGGCCATTAGTATGTCTGGAAGGCCAAGAAGGAGAGGCAGACAGTCACAAGCCAATAAGAGAGGGCAAGCAGGCTCTGTGTCTAGTGCTGGTCGTGGAGACGGTGCATCCTCATCAGCACGTGGCCATGGGACACGCTTGGCCTTTTTTTCGGCAGCTGGCCGTGTTGAGCCGCAACATGCGGAAGACTTGGTCGAGTGGATGACCAAGCCGTCCTCATCCTCCTCATCCTCTCTCACCCATGCCCAGGGTGCTTTGTCTGGCAAAGCAGCGGCCTCTTCCCTCAGCTCAATGTCATCAGTGACTCCTTCCCTAGCCCCACCATGTCCTCCTGAGGATTCCCTCGAACTGTTTGACCACAGTGTTGGGTACATGCTCCAGGAGGATGCCCAGCGTTTGGAAGGCTCTGATGATGATACTGAGCTCAATGAAGGCAGTAACATGAGCACGGACAGAGGGGGTGCCCAAGAAGGACAGCAATCTGGCAGTCATGCTCCCCCTGCTGCAGCATACTGCCAGGTTTGCTCCAGTGATGAGGAGGGAGGGGATGATGAGGTCACTGACTCAACGTGGGTGCCTGATAGGAGAGAGGAGGAGGAGGAGGAGGAGGAGGAGGAGGAGGAGGAGGTGGCACATCACCAACTAGGCAGGATGCCCTCCAGGGGCCAGCCTAAGGGCAGCACATTGACTGCATCACACCCCAAAGCTCCACATGTGCAGGGCGCTGCAGTCTCTGCGCGTTATTCAAAAAGTTCTTTGGTGTGGGCCTTTTTTGAGACGAGTGCATCAGATCGCACCGCTGCTATTTGCAATATATGTCTCAAGCGTATCTCGCGTGGCCAAAACATCTCCCGCTTGGGTACCACATGCTTGACCAGACATATGTTGACCTGCCATGCAGTTCGTTGGCAAGCGTATCTAAAAGACCCACACCAAAGAACAAAGACGATCTCTCCTTGCTCCTCATCAGCTGAGATTTCCAACCCCACTAGACCTTCAGTCCTCTCTGCGACCTGCAGTGAGAGGAATGAAGGTGTAGAATTAGGTGTGTCACAGCCAAGTACTTATGGGCAATCTGCTTTTGGTACACCGACGTCAGATTGTACCAGGCAAATTTCCCTGCCCCAGCTGCTGCACCGCCGAAAGAAGTTTGCTCCCAGCCATCCACATGCCCAGCGGTTGAATGCTAGCTTGGCAAAATTGCTAGCACTTCAACTGCTGCCTTTTCAGTTGGTAGACTCTGCCCCCTTCCGTGAGTTTGTGGAATGTGCGGTTCCTCAGTGGCAGGTACCCAAACGCCACTTTTTCTCACGGAAGGCGATTCCGGCTCTCTACCGGCATGTGGAAGGCAATGTCCATGCCTCGCTGGACAGGGCGGTCAGCGGTAAGGTGCATATTACCGCTGACTCATGGTCCAGCAGGCATGGACAGGGACGTTACTTAAGTTTCACGGCGCATTGGGTGACTCTGCTGGCAGCTGGGAAGGATGCAGGACAAGGTGCAGTAGTGTTGGAGGTTGTTCCGCCACCACGCCTCCAAAATGCTGATTGTGACACACCTCTCTCCTCCACCCCCTCCTCTTCTTCTTCCTCCATGGCCTCTTCCTCGGAACCAGCGGTGCTCCGTAGGCGTTCAAGGGGCTACGCAAGTACGCAGGCCAAAAGATGCCATGCGGTGCTTGAGCTGGTGTGCTTGGGGGACAGGAGCCACACTGGGGCAGAGGTTCTGTCAGCTCTGCAGGGGCAGGTTCAGAGGTGGTTGACGCCACGCCAACTTAAGGCAGGAATGGTGGTTTGCGACAATGGCACCAACCTCCTCTCTGCCCTCCGACAGGGACAACTGACCCATGTGCCCTGTTTGGCTCACGTCCTTAACTTGGTGGTGCAGCGGTTCTTGGGCAGGTACCCGGGCTTACAGGATGTCCTGAGGCAGGCCAGGAAAGTCTGTGTGCATTTCCGCCGGTCATATAATGCCAGTGCTCGGCTGACGGACCTCCAAAAGGAGTTTAACCTGCCCAAGAACCGCCTAATCTGTGACATGCCCACCAGGTGGAACTCGACGTTGGCCATGCTGCAGCGGCTGCACACGCAGCAGAGGGCCATCAATGAGTACCTGTGCGACTATGGCACCAGGACAGGGTCAGGGGACCTTGGTTTTTTTTCCCCACGCCAGTGGGCCATGATCAGGGATGCATGCACTGTCCTGTCACCATTCGAGGAGGCCACGAGGATGGTGAGCACTGACAGTGCATGCATCAGTGACACTGTCCCCCTTGTCCACCTGTTGGAGCACACGCTGCGTGGGATAATGGACAGGGCACTTGAGGCAGAACAGAGGCAGGAAGAGGAGGACTTCCTTAGCTCTCAAGGCCCCCTTTATCCAGACAGTGTTCCTGCGTGCCCGCCGATCACACAGGAAGAGGACGAGGAGGAGGAGGAGGAGGAGGAGGAAGATTGTGTCAGTATGGAGGTGGAGCCTGGCACTCAGCATCAGCAGTCTTTAAGGGATCAGTCCCAAGGAACACATGGACTTGTACGTGGCTGGGAGGAGGTGGCTGCGGACGTTGTTGTCCTTAGTGACCCAGAGGACTCCGGACCGAATGCCTCAGCAAACCTACGCTGCATGGCCTCCCTGATCCTGCAAAGCCTGCGTAAGGATCCTCGTATTCGTGGTATCAAGGAGAAGGACCAATACTGGCTGGCAACCCTCCTTGATCCACGTTACAAGGGTAAGGTTGCGGACCTTATCTTGCCATCGCAGAGGGAGCAGAGGATGAAACATCTTCGGGAGGCCTTGCAGAAAGGTCTGTGCAACGCGTTCCCAGAGACTGGGAGGTTACAAACTCCTGTTTCTGGACAACGTGTTGCTGAGGCTTCGGTCAGTCAAAGAAGGAGCGGTGGAGAAGGTGGCCGTCTGACCGATGCGTTCAGACAATTTTTTGGTCCGCAGCCCCAAGGTATGATCGGTTCCAGCAACCATCGCCAGCGTCTGTTTTACATGGTGCAGGAATACCTAGGGGCAAGATCAGACTTGGACACCTTTCCCACCGAAAATCCTCTGGGTTACTGGGTCTTGAGGATGGATCACTGGCCAGAGCTTGCACAGTATGCAATTGAGCTACTGGCCTGTCCTGCATCCAGCGTTCTTTCGGAACGCACATTCAGTGCTGCTGGAGGCGTGGTAACCGATCACAGGGTGCGTCTGTCCACCGACTCGGTCGATCGGCTGACCTTCATAAAAATGAATCAGTCTTGGATCACCACCAGCTACCAAGCACCTGATGCAGATGTAACCGAATAATTTTTTTTGAAATCTCAGATCCCTTCAAAGACTGCCTATGCTGATGCTGAGTGACTATCCCTGAGTAATTATCCTCTTCCTCCTCAATCATCACGCTGATAGCTTGTAAGAACATTTTTGGTTCTGGGCGCCACCACCAGTGCCTAAGGCACAATTTTTCAGCCCCTGTTTAACAGGGGCGTGTAATTACAATTTTTGATGTAATACTTTGCAGCAGGGCTCGTTCCTGCATTCCAACTAGAGTGTCTGTGAGGGGTTGCAGTGTTGTGGCACCAGCACCAGTGCCTAAGACCCAATTTTTCTGCCCCTGTCTAACAGGGGCGTGTAATTACAATTTTTGATGCAATACTTTGCAGCAGGGCTTGTTCCTGCATTCCAACTAGAGTGTCTGTGAGGGGTTGCAGTGTTGTGGCACCAGCACCAGTGCCTAAGACCCAATTTTTCAGCCCCTGTCTAACAGGGGCGTGTAATTACAATTTTTGATGCAATACTTTGCAGCAGGGCTTGTTCCTGCGTTTCAACTAGAGTGTCTGTGAGGGGTTGCAGTGTTGTGGCACCAGCACCAGTGCCTAAGACCCAATTTTTCAGCCCCTGTCTAACAGGGGCGTGTAATTACAATTTTTGATGCAATACTTTGCAGCTGGGCTTGTTCCTGCGTTTCAACTAGAGTGTCTGTGAGGGGTTGCAGTGTTGTGGCACCAGCACCAGTGCCTAAGGCCTAATTTTTCAGCTCCTGTTCAACAGGGGCATGTAATTACAATTCTTGATCTAATATTTCACAGCAGGGCCCTGTGAGGGCTTACAGTGTTTTGGCCACAGCAACACCTAAGGCCCAAATTTCTGCTGAGTATATAGGGCAGGACCCTACTTTCAAACATCTAACTTACAAACGACTCCTACTTGCAAACGGAAGGAGACAACAGGAAGTGAGATGAAATCTACCCCTAAGGAAGGGAAATTCTCTCCTGTAAGAGTTAATATGGGAAAACAATTTTTCCTTTCCACTGATGCTTTCCAATCCTTGTTCCACAAAAAAACCCAAATTTTCAAAAAACATTTTTCATTGGGACAAAAAAGTGAGGTGAAATCTTCTGAAGAGGAGGAAAGACGCAAAACAAATGTCACAGGGGTGATAACCCTTCCCTATGTTTTCCAAAAAGCTTAGAAAAGATTTTTTGGCTGGAGCTAAACACATTAAAAATGTTCAAAATTACAAACAGATTCTACTTAACAACAAACCTACAGTCCCTGTCTTGTTTGCACCGCCTGTATACTGCTGTTCAGAGTATATAGGGACCTTTCCTTATTTTAATTTGGGTGCGGGGTTCCCCTTAATATCCATACAAGACCCAAAGGGCCTGGTAATGGACTGGGGGGTACCCATGCCGTTTGTCTCACTGATTTTCATCCATATTGCCATGACCCGACATGACATTAAACCCGCAAGCAGTTTTAAATGAGATTTTTTCCTTTAAAAATGACATTTGGTGCAGGGACTGTTCTAAACATGGGAAACACGCGTCACTTTACAGGCATACTATAGACACCCCCCAGGTACGATATTTAAAGGAATATTTCACTTTTTTTTTTTTACTTTAAGCATCATTAAAATCACTGCTCCCGAAAAAACGGCCGTTTTTAAAAGTTTTTTTTGCATTGATACATGTCCCCTGGGGTAGGACCCGGGTCCCCAAACCCTTTTTAGGACAATACCATGCAAATTAGCCTTTAAAATGAGCACTTTTGATTTCGAACGTTCGAGTCCCATAGACGTCAATGGGGTTCTAACGTTCGTGCGAACTTGCGGTCCGTTCGCGGGTTCTGGTGCGAACCGAACCGGGGGGTGTTCGGCTCATCCCTACTCGTTACCCCTGCAGGGGATATACAGCTGGTGAGTCTCTGCACAATCACAACGCGAGACACCAGCACTGGATTAACACCTGTTGTATGCTTTGAGGAATCCCACAAAGGACGCCTTTTTTCACTTATAGTGCACCGGGGACTTACCCATATGAACTGTTTACTATCATAGAACCATTTGCATGGCACGTGTGTTTAGCACTTTTCAGAGTGACCTCTTCATAGGGCACTTGTCACTTTGTTATTTGCAACGTTTGTAGAACAACATTTTAATATTTATTTATTTAGCACTAGACACTTTAGAATTTTTTGCATGTCACGTGTGATGTATTTATTGCAACTTTGTGTTTTCTAGTGTTTAGACACAAACCGCTTCATGCTTTTAGCAGTGGTTAATACTGTTTTTTCCTTTTGAGGGAATATAGCACTAGACACCTTGGATGCGATTTATTGCACTCATTATGCTTCTCATGTTTAAATCACCAGTCACTTTAACCCACAGGAGTGGTAATAACTGCCATACATATTTCACTTAAAGGAATACACACGTGACACTTTTGATAAAACTGTATATATGCAGACATTTCTTCTGCAACTTTGGGACAGCGCCACACTCACACATTTTTCTTTTTTCACTTTCTCCGCTCATTCCACCCCCTGTGGAGTCAGCGTATGTGAGGGCAGCAGTCTATCAATTTAGGAATATACTTCCCACCTAGGCTTCTAATTACACCCATTAGCGCGGACTCCCTATTTCCTCTGATGCGTTGAGCAGTGCTATCAGCCTATAGCTCGAACACAGCGAGCTATCTTTCCCTTCCTTTGGTATTAGAGTTATTGCCGCCGTCAGTGCCCCATCGCATAACTCTTCCTGACCCCCTAACCCATTCCAGATCTGGCAAAGCGTGGGGATCAGGGACTCCTTACATTTTTTGTAAAAGTAGGTTGAAAAAACCATCTGGCCCTGGACTCTTTCCAGAGGGGGATGCTTTTAAGGCCCTCTCGATCTCCTCTACAGAAATCGGACACTCTAGTTCTTTTGCTTCGCTGTCTGAGAGGCTTGGTAGACCTGCCTCCCTTATGAACTCATCCATTTTTTCCTCTCTTTCCAGGGTACCTAACCCACCTTGCCTGACCTTGTAAAGGGATGAAAAATAACTGCGGAACTCCTCGGCTATGTCTCTAGAAGTATATTTTAGTACCCCCTTTTTATTTTGGATCCTATCTATAAAGTTGGTCCCCCTTTTCCTTTTCAATACTGTTGCCAGATGCTTCCCCACCTTATTACTCCATCTAAATCTATCTTTTAGGTTTTTATTTAGAATACGCTTGGAATCAAACTCCATTAAATCTTTTAGTTCTTCTCTTTTTATAATTAGTTGGTGTAGGAGTAATTTCTGACTACCGCTAGCAGCCTTATGTAACTGTTCAAGCTGATGAAGTTCTGTTTTCCTTTTTGTGCTTTCTTTTTTCTCATTGGCCCCTAATGAAATCAGAATGCCCCTTAAATCAGCTTTTAAAGCCTCCCACAGAACTGATCCAGAAATCTCACCGGTATCATTTACAGAGAAAAACCCATCGATTTTTTCCTGTATCTTACTGCTGACACTAGGATTCTCGATGAGCTTTTCATCCAAACGCCATGAAAATGGGGACCCCCGGAATCCCGGGATCCCCACTTTCATCATAACAGGGGCGTGGTCGGACAGCGTAGTGACTCCAATCTTCGTATCCTTAACATGTTCTAATAGCCTATGATCCACCAAAAAATAATCGAGCCTTGAATAAGACCCGTGGACTGAGGAAAAAAAGGTGTAGTCCCTGTCCTTCGCGTGTTGAACTCGCCATGCGTCAATCACATGGTAACTATGCAATTTCTGTCCTATTTTTTTTAGGAGTTTCCTACCCACTCCCTGTGAACTAGAAGTACTATCCAAAGTTGGATCTAAGCAGAAATTAAGATCTCATGCCAAGATCACCTCACCTGCCCTAAAATCCATCAACTTGTTCAGTACCTGAGACAGGAATTCGATTGAATTTCTATTGGGGCAATAGACATTTGCCAGGGTAACAACCCTTTCAACCACCCTCACCTTCAAAAAGAGGTAGTTACCCTCCATATCTGCGCTCCTCTCCAAGAGCACAAACTTGGTCCTTTTTGAGAACCCAATTGCCACCCCTTTGGCCCTCTTGATGGGGGAGTCACTATAGAACCAATTGGGGAAGCTATTGGAATATAATTTGACATGTGTGTTCTGTGAGAGATGGGTCTCCTGAAGAAACACCACATCTGCCTTAAATTTCTCTAATTCTCTTAACACCTTGTGTCTCTTAAGGGGGGAGTTCAACCCATTAACATTATATGTGAGACAAGTGAACTCTGACATTTAATCTTTAAATAGAACTGCAATGTAATGTCGCATGTTGCTCTTTGACCCCCTATACGGAACCTCTGCAGGACCAAATTCCCCCCTCCCCACCAATCCACCCACCCCGACCTCCCACCCTATATCCCCTCCCACCATCCTCCCCCCTGCCAGCAAATGCCTGGCTCTAAGTCCGCAGCAGAAGAATAACACCAATCTCTACCTGCGTCCAACCAAAATATTGGGGTGTGACTCCGACGGCGGGTCGCCACGGTCACCCCGCTCCCCCCCTGCACACGGGGGGGACAGGGTTAGCGGGCGGACAGAAACCTACTGACTCTTCATTCATATCGCACCACTCCCCCCATCCCCCACCCCATCCCCCGCCCTATATTTCATAATTTTTAATCATGTGCATCAATCTACCCCATTGGAAACCAAGCAACGATCATGATCCTTTTCTACCTAACTGAACATAACTGGGACAGGGATTTCCATCTCTCTACAGAACTCTTACAAGTCCTCTATATGTTTCAGTCTGACTGTTCTACCTGCTTTCACAACATTCAAAGATGTAGGGAAGCCCCAGCTATATTTTAAATTTGCATTTTTCAATACTTCCAGCAAGGGTCTTAACTGACGTCTCCTGGACAAGGTCCCCGCCGAAATGTCGGCATAGATCTGGATCACTGCCCCGTCAAATTTTACAGGCTGAACTCTTCTAAGATTGCTCCAGATCCTTGCTTTATCTTCGTAATGGTGAAATCTGATGATAACGTCTCTAGGTGTATCTTCACTGACGCATGGGGGTTTTCTTATCCTATGGACCCGATCTATCTTCAGTTCATCATTAGGGCCTCTGTCTAGTATCGGATTAAAGATAGCTTTTATTTTAGTGGGCAGGTCTTCACCATGTTGTTCTGGTAGGGCTCTCAACCTTAAGTTTTGTCTGCGACTTTGATTTTCTTGCTCTTCTATTTTATAAAGTGTGTCCCGTTGGGCCATTTGTAGATTCCTTATTTGTTGTTTTAATTCAGCTATTTCTTGTTCCTGTTTCTCTGAAGCTTCCTCCATTGTTTCCACTCGCTTCAGCAGATGGCCCATATCAGTTCTGACATTGAGGATCTCAGATTTGATTACATTCTCCAGCTTAGCAAACATGTCTAATAATTCAGTTTTTGTTGGTAGTGATTCCATGATACTCTCTTCCTCAAGGCTGAGATCTCTCCCTTCCTCTCCGGGTATTCCGCCTTGAGCGCCTTTATTTTTCACTGGATCTTTCTTCTTATCCTTACCTCCCTGCTGTTTACTTTCCTCAGCAGGGCTCCTTGTGCTTCCTGAGTTTGCTTCCTTCAGGTACTTCTGGATAGAGCTTGAGTTTAAGCTGTCTCTCGGCTTCTTGGATTCCACCACTCTTTGAGAGCGCCCTCTCATGTTTGCCTCCACTTCACCAGCCTTTCCTCTTTCTCCCACCCTACTCTCCTTATTCACTTCTCTTCTACCTTTTCCCCCTCGCTCAGCACCTCCTTACCTCTCCGTAGAGCGTGCTTGTTAAAGAGCAGCACTAATCCAAGCGATCGCAAGTTTCACTCTCGGAACCTTAGGTGCAAGATTGAACACTAATAGTTCGGGACTGTTCACAGTCCTTTACACATTCCTTTACCAATAGTCTCTCAGGCTGAAGTCCAGTCACCCAAGCTTCTACAATGATATATGTCTTTTTTTTTTTTTCTTCTTTACAGAAAAGATCTTACCACAAATCTTGGTGCAGAGACTCCTTAAACCAGCCTTGCGATAACCCGTAGGATACAAAGGGAGGGCTAACCCCCTTTTTTTAAAAATGTATTTACCAGGCGCTTATCAAGAGCTTTTATATTCATCCGCAGCCAGTGCAAAACATAACATAGTCCTACCTTGAGGTTGCTACAACTGTCTAATTATTACCTTGGATTGCTGGTCTCTTCTCCCAGGGGGTCTCTCCAGGGGTCTGCTGGCGGCCACGGCTCAGGCCCGCTTCTCGGGATAGATCACAGTAATCTTCCAGCAAGCCGCTACCCCATGCTATACCCGGGGATATCAGGAAGGCTGGAGGGGTGGCTTCCAACGAGCCGCTGCCACAGGCTAAACCCTGGATGTCAGAGAGGCTGGAGGGAAGGCTTCCAGCGAGCCGCTGCCCCAGGCTATACCCGGGGATGTCAGAGAGGCTGGAGGGATGAGGGGATGGTTCAGGGAAGGCTCAATCCAGGAGCAGCGCCAGGAGGACAACGGGAAGCGGGGAGGAGAGTGGACACGGAAGATCCCAGGCTGGCCCGAGGTCTTTGGCTGTGTGCCGAGTCAGCTGTGTTTACTTACGGCTCCGGCCACAGAATCGTCAACTCATCGCTACTCGTGCAGCTACCAATTCGGCATCACGAGCGGCTCCACCGCCCGCTTCCGCAGCGCCGCCGTCAGGCCCCTTCCCCAGCTCTTGCATATCACATCACGCGTGAGTCCTCGAGACCTCTTCTTCTTCTATCTTCCTCTGGTCTTCATTCGGTTTTTTTCCTCCATCTTGTTCTTCCCCCGCTTCTTCCTCTTCTTCCTCCGATCCTTTGCTTCTTCTTCCTTCAGTCTTCCCGTCCGCATCTTCCTCCGGCTTCTTCTTCCCCGCTTCGTTCTTCGGACAATCTGCATCCATGGGAGGTTCCCGCTGTGTGACCCTTCTGTTCTTCTGACAGATCTTATACAACCCCTGGCAAAAAATATGGAATCACCAGTCCCTGAGGATGTTCCTTCAGTTGTTTATTGTTGTAGAAAAAAAAAAGCAGATCACAGACATGGCCAAAAACTAAAGGCATTTCAAATGGCAACTTTCTGGCTTTAAGAAACACTAAAAGAAATCAAGAAAAATAATTGTGGTGGCCAGTAAAAATTAGATTTATAGAACAAGCACAGGGAATAAATTATGGAATCACTCAACTCTGAGGAAAAAATTATGGAATCATGAAAAACAAACAAACAAAATAACACTCCAACACATCACTAGTACTTTGTTGCACCACCTCTGGCTTTTATAACTGCTTGCAGTCTCTGAGGCATTGACTTAATGAGTGATAAACAGTACTCTTCATCAATCTGGCTCCAGCCTTCTCTGATTGCTGTTGCTAAATCACCTTTGCAGGTTGGAGCCTTGTCATGGACAATTTTCTTTAACTTCCACCACAGATTTTCAATTGGATTGAGATCCGGACTGTTTGTAGGCCATGACATTGACCTTATGTGTCTTTCTTTAAGGAATTTTTCCACAGTTTTTGCTCTATGGCAAGATGCATTATCATCTTGATAAATTATTTCATCATCCCCAAACATCCTTTCAATAGATGGGATAAGAAAAGTGTCCACAATTCCAATGTAAACCTGTGCATTTATTGAAGATTTAATGACAGCCATCTCCCCAGAGCCTTTACCTGACATGCAGCCCCATATCATAATTGACTGTGGAAATTTGCATGTTTTCTTCAGACAGTTGTCTGCATAAATCTCATTGGAACGGCACCAAACAAAAGTTTCAGCATCATCACTAAATATGACTTTCCTTGTCAAAAGAAGTTTATTGAGTATACAATATTATAAAGATACATAAAGTAAGTTTACAAGGATCTATAAAGTAAGCTCATTGTTTTACAGTAGGGTTTATATAGGTAAATATCATGAAATATCAAATATTAAACATTGGGTTCACGTAAACCTAAATTAAAGATATATATCATTTCCTTAGTTACTTTTGTAGGTATTTAAATGATTTATACCTACTATACATATTGTTTACAGGTAGAGTGTATATAGGTCAAATAAATTCTGATAATGAGCTTTAATCGTAAGGTGGAGAAAAGGAAAGAGAAAGAAGAAAAAGGGTAGAAAGGCAGAGGTATGGTCCACAAGGTTGTCCCGCTCGTCAGTTTATTATTCTTTTTAGTTCTCTTTGAAGCCTTAGAATGGGTGTCTCTTTAAGTCATTTAATCTGTTACCATGGCAACAGGACAGAATCATTGAAATTTGACAGGAACTGTTGTTTTATCCAAGGATGCCAAAGTTTTTCAAATTTTGGAATTTGATTTTGATCGATGGCTACCATCTTAGCATGGGACATTGTATTATTCATTCTGTGAATTGTTTCTGCTAGTACCAATGTAGGAGATTTCCATGCCTTGGCCACTGTTTGTTTTGCAGCCGTTATTAGTTGGATCATAAGTTTGAATTGAGAGAGTGTTAACCATTCCGGTTTTAGATTAAGTAAAGTTATATATGGATCTGGTTGTATTATTTTTTAAAATATTTTAGATGCAATCACGAAGACTTCCTTCCAGAAGGTTTGGATTACTGGGCACGTCCACCATATGTGTAAATGTGTGCCTATTTCTGGGCATCCTTGAAAACAAAGAGCTGAGGTATTAGGTGAATATTTTGCCACTCTAGTGGGTACAAGGTACCAGCGAGTTAGGACTTTATAATTTGTCTCCAGTGCTAAGATGTTGGGTGAAGATGACTTAGATGTGAGCCATATGTTAGACCAGTCCGTGTCTTCTAAAGTTCGTCCCAGGTCCTCCTCCCACTTCTGAACGTAAGAGGGTCTATTAAGATTTACTACTCCATATAATTGATTATAAAGTGATGAAATTGTACCTTTAGCAAATGGATCTTTTGTACAGATTGATTCAAAAATGGATAACTGGGATAATGGTGTATCCCCCTTTAGGAATGGTGTATAGAAATTTTTGATTTGGAGATATCTAAATATCTCAGAGTTTGGTAGATCATATTTTTCTCTAAGCGATGGGAATGAAAGGAATGATTTAGATGCTATGAAGTCATTTAGTGTCTGAATGCCTGATGTTGTCCAAGCTTAGAGCTGAGATGCTGTTAAATGAATTCCAAGATATGGGATTGATTTTTCTGCCCATGTGAATGGGAGTGCAGCCCTAGCCGGGATCAATTCCATGTTTGTGAGCGAAATATTAAGCACTAGGCATTTCTTAGGATTAATCATAAGGCCGGATAGGGCTGCAAATCCATCTAGAGCTGGTATTAAGTTAGGACCAGAGACCTGTGGTGATGATAGAAAAAGTAATATATCGTCTGCAAATATACATAATTTGTGTGTAATACCTCCTACTTCAATGCCAGTTATAGTTTGGTTTGTTCTGATGTATTGGGCCATGGGTTCGAGTATAAGGGCAAATAATAAGGGAGATAATGGGCAACCCTGTCGGGTACCTCTTTCGATATTAAAGGCATCAGATTTGTATCCAGCATATTTTATATAGGCTTTGGGTTTATTATATAATGCTTTGATCCATGTTAAAAACTGGGGTCCAAAACCCCATTTTTGTAATGAATATTGCATATATTGCCAGGATACTGTGTCAAATGCCCTCTTAATATCGAGAGATAGAAAACATAAAGGGATTTTCCGTTTTTTAGCAATATGTGCCAATAACACTGCCCTGCGTATATTATCGCCTGCCTGTCTATTTGGCATGAAGCCTACTTGATCTCTATGTATTAATTTTCCTATAATGCTATTGAGGCGTTTTGCTATTATTTTTACTAATAATTTAATATCAAGGTTTAACAGAGAGATAGGCCGATAATTCACACAGGAAGTATCATCAGAAAGGGGTTTTGGGATCATACAAACAATTGCCATTAGTGTTTCTTGCCGAAAAGAATGTCCTTCTAGAAGTTTGTTAAAAGTTTCAGTGAGAATGGGAGAGAGTATTTCTGAGAATGTTTTATAGTATAAAGCCGAGTAGCCGTCTGGGCCTGGTCTTTTGTTAAGTTTTAGGTCTTTTATGGCGTTAGCAACTTCATCTATAGTTATAGGCTCATCCAAACTGCTTTTTTGATTCTGAGACAACTCAGGTAAGGTTATTTTTGAGAAGAAGGATTCAGCCTCTGTAGGATTAATTTCATTGTTTGTCTTGTATAAAGTTGCGAGATGTGAGTGAAATTTATGGACTATTTTAACTGGATTACAAGTAAAAACATTTTTTGATAATTTCAAACGTATTGGTTTGACGGATTTATTAGTTGAATTTAATGCCCGAGCCAAATATGTACCTGGTTTGTTTGTATTCATGTAGAAATTGTGTTTGGAGCGTTTGAGGGATTTATCAACTGACTCAGTGAGAAATAGATCGTATTCCAATCTAGATTTTTCCAGATGAGATTTTGTACTCTGAGATGGATTATCTTGGAATGATATGTAGGCTGCATTAAAATTGAGTTCTAGTTTTTTTGCTAGATTTTTGCGTTCCCGTTTAAATAGTGCCATTCGTCTTTGTATTGTACCATGCAAGACAGGCTTATGGGCTTCCCACAGTGTTATTGGGGAAAAGTCTGTTGTATTATTAATTGATATGTATTCCTTTAAAGCTTGTTCAATGGCCATCTGATGTAGTGGGTGTTTGAGCATTATGTCCGGTAAGTACCACGTTGGATCATGCGCTTTTGGTATGGCTGAGGCTATAGTAGTGTATACTGCATTATGGTCAGACCACGGAATCGGAATTATATCTGATGCAATGATTTCTGGTATCATTCCTATTGTTAGAAAAATATGATCTATTCTGGTGAAGGTTTGATGAGGGTGCGAGAAATAAGTGAATTTCTTTTTCATTGGGTTACTTTCTCTCCACGAATCTACCAGATTGTATTTGAAAAGAAGTTGAGAAAAAGGTAATCTAGAGGTTATTTTGGATGGTGTAAAAGGTGATTTATCTAGAAATGGGAGGAGGACCTGGTTCGAATCCCTGCACATTATCACTGTTCCTATTTTGTGTGTATTAATCACTTGTAATATATGTGAGAGGAATGGTGTAGGTTGTTTGTTAGGAGCGTAGTATGAAATCACCGTGATTGCTGTATCCATTATATAACCCATGAGTATCAGGTATCTACCTTCTGGGTCTTTAATTTCTGATGATAAGGTGAATGGTGTGGATCGGTGAAATGCAATTAGAGTTCCCCTTTGTTTGGTACAGGCAGAAGCCGTGTAAATTTTTTGATAAAAAGGAGAAATATATTTTGGAGTAGAATCTTTGGTGAAGTGTGTTTTTTGGAGGCATACTATGTGAGCCTTCTTGTTATGGAAAGTACGGAAGGCTTTGGTCCTTTTTTGAGGGACATTTATTCCCTGATCATTCAGGGAAAGTATATTCAGTGGTGCCATGGCAACAGATCAAATAGTTTTGACTTACTTTTTGTTATGCAGAGCTGACTGCGCAGATCAACCTGTGTGGACTGAAGAGATGAAAAGATAGAAAAGAAACCAGTGAATTCTGGAGTAAAGAGTAAACAAAAAACATATGAGATTAGATGATACATTGTATAAATTATTTTTTGCAAGTAATCACAGTTTACCCGTGAAAGAGAATAAATATCTCTCTCAGGGGAATAAGTGCCTTCGTCACACTCCCACATAATATGGTTGGGAGAATGAGGAGGGCTAATGGGGGTACACGGATCTTCCGCTTACAGGAGAGAAGTGCTATGTCAAAAGACATCAAAATGATGATTCATTAATTGGAGTGCAGAATATGGTTTTTGTTGAAATTATTTACTCCAGGGTGGTTGTATATGGTTAGTCTTGCCCTAGGCTAAATAATTCAGTTAGAAAGGTACTGTTAATAACTTTGGTATTGATGAAGATAGTTTGAATTATTTTGGGATTTTAACCCTTTTAGAGTAAACAATTACATATTTTATTCATATGTAACTGTTTAGATATGTTAACTCATAAAATTGAGGTTGTATTGCTTCAGATTAGAATAAACAAAAACATAGTTCTAGGAACTAGTTAGGTAATAATATATTTGTTTTAAGAAAAGAAAGAAAAAGCTTCCATTACTTTTGGATTATTGAACATATTTGTCCTAAAAAGTAATAAATCTATTGTTATTACCTGAAAATATATAACTGAACAAGAAATTCCTTATTTCACTTATATATTCTAAGGTTATATGAATCAGAAGTAATAATAAATATAACTGGAATGTAACATGATCCCACACAGTGTGTGACTATCAGAATGCAGTCACATTCAGTTATAAATACAGGTTTTTTTATAGAGAACCATCTCTTAGTATAATAAATGAAGAGATATCAGGAATTAGGATGTCAGTCCATTGAATCTTCTTGGTCCATGGATGATGTGGCATAACGGCCTCTTTTGTGAGAATGATGATTCCCATTTTGTTCTGAAATTTTCTGGGTGCTGCCTGAAGGTGAAGATGATGCCATTCTTCTGCGTGTGGGAGAGTTGCTGCTTGTGGGTTCTGTCAGATTTAATTTTAAAAGGGTTTGTTGTAGTTCATCTGCTGATCTGCTTCTGTAAATTGTACCTTGGTAGTTAAATCTGACTGAAAAGGGGAAGCCCCATTGATACATAATGTTGTGGCGTTGCAGTTCCATTAGTTGGGGTTTCATGGATCGTCTTTTAGTAATAGTAAGTTGGGATAGGTCAGCAAAAATTTGATAATTGTGTCCTTGAAAATTAAGTTCCTTTTTTTCTCTTGCAGCAATTAGTATTTGTTCTTTCGTTCTGTAATAATGAAATTTTGTGATTATATCACGTGGGGGTCCATCTTTCTTTTTGGCTGTGAGGGCTCTGTGTACTCTGTCCAGTTCTAAACGTTCAATAGGGATATCTGGCTTTAGTTCTTGTAATAGAGCAGTAATAGTAGATTGCAGGTCTGTCACAGTTTCAGGTATTCCCCTTATGCGCAAGTTTGAACGTCTGGCTCTATTTTCGTAATCTTCAAGCTTAGTTTGAAGTATTAAATTCTCTTCTTTTAATTGTTCCAATTCTGTTATATTTTCTTGGGTTGTAATTTCAATTTCATCCATTTTTATTTCTAAGGCTGCGGTGCGGTTTCCCAGCTCTCTTATTTCTTTGGTTAGGCTTTTTGTTATAAAGCCTTATGAAGCATCTTTTCAAATTGTAATAATATTACTGGGGATGCTGAGGAGGCTTGTGGAGAAGTTTGTGAGAGGATTTGTTCTGTATCTGACTCAAATGGAGAGTCTTGCTGTGACATTTTCTGTCTGTGAGAGCACCCTGATGCTGTATATTGTGAGGTGACTGGAGCTGCTTTAGTTGCAGTGAGTGCCTGTGAGCTCTTTGTGAGGTGATTTTTATTTCTGCCACGGCTTCCTCCCAGTACCATATTTCCTGCCCAAACTTTCACGGTTTGTTCCCTGGGGCAAAAAGGTTCAAATGGATACCTTTTGAGCCTGCAGGCTCCGCTTTGTCCTTCTCTTCTCTCCTCAGCGGTGCGGAGCTCTAACAATGCATGTCTGCTCCGCTAGACTCCGCCCATCTCCCCCGACTAAATATGACTTTCATCCAATCATCCACAGTCCACGATTGCCTTTCCTTAGCCCATTGTAACCTTGTTTTTTTGTGTTTAGGTGTTAGAGATGGCTTTCTTTTAGCTTTTCTGTATGTAAATCCCATTTCCTTTAGGCGGTTTCTTACAGTTCGGTCACAGATGTTGACTACAGTTTCCTCCCATTTGTTCCCCATTTGTTTTGTTGCACATTTTCTGTTTTCAAGGCATTTTGCTTTAAGTTTTCTGTCTTGACGCTTTGATGTCTTCCTTGGTCTACCAGTATGCTTGCCTTTAACCACCTTCCCATGTTGTTTGTATTTGGTCCATGTTTTAGACACAGCCGACTGTGAACAACCAACATCTTGTGCAACACTGCGTGATGATTTACCCTCTTTAAGGAGTTTGATAATCCTCTCCTTTTTTTCAATTGACATTTCTGGTGTTGGAGCCATGCTTCATGTCAGTCCACTTGTTGCAACAGCTCTCCAAGTGTGATCACTCCTTTTTACCTACATACTAACAAGCAGATTTAATCTGATGCAGGTATTAGTGTTTGTAATGAAAATTTACAGGGTGATTCCATAATTTTTTCTTCAGAATTGAGTGATTCCATAATTTATTCCCTGTGCATGTTCTATAAATCTAACTGTTACTGGCCACCACAATTATTTTTCTTGATTTCTTTTAGTGTTTCTTAAAGCCAGAAAGTTGCTATTTGAATTGCCTTTAGTTTTTGGCCATGTCTGTGATCTGCTTTTTTTTTTCTACAACAATAAACAACTGAAGGAACATTCTCAGGGACTGGTGATTCCATAATTTTTGCCAGGGGTTGTATAACTGAGGGGTCACCGGGTGGTGACTGTCAGAAAAACAGAAGCGTCACACAGCGGAAACCTCCCATGGATGTGTATCGTCCGGAGAACGAAGCGGGGAAGAAGCCGCCAGAGGAAGATGTGGACGAGAAGACTGAAGGAAGAAGTAGAGGACTGGAGGAAGAAGAGGAAGAAGCGGGGGAAGAACAAGATGGAGGAAGAAAACCGAATGAAGACCAGAAGAAGATGAAAAAAGAAGCGGGGAAAGAAGAAGACATTAATAAAGGAATTGTCAAAAGCCGTCTCTTGTCTTTTTTCACATTCTTGACACTTTTTCTGTGAAATGGTAGGGGTACATTTGTACCCCATTACCATTTCACACACGGGGGCCGGGATCTGGGGGTCCCCTTGTTAAAGGGGGCTTCCAGGTTCTGATAATCCCCCCGCCTGCAAACCCCCACAACTACCGGGTAAAAGTTGTGGGGATGAGGCCCTTGTCCCCATCAACATGGGGACATCCCCCCTCATGTTCAGGGCATGTGGCCTGGTACGGTTCAGGAGGGGGGGCGCTCTCTCATCCCCCCCTCTTTTCCTGCAGCCTGCCAGGTTGTGTGCTCAGATAAGGGTCTGGTATGGATTTTTAGTGGGGGTCCCCTTAAAATCCATACCAGACCTGAAGGGTCTGGTATGGATTTTGAGGGGGACCCCACGCCATTTTTTTTTAAATTTTGGCATGGTGTTCCCCTTAATATCCATACCAGACCTGAAGGGCCTGGTATGGAATTTGGGGGGACCCCCACACATTTTTTTTAAATTTTGGTTCGGGGTTCCCCTTAATATTAATACCAGACCCAAAGGGCCTGGTAATGCACTGTGGGGGAATCCCAGGCCATTTTTTAAAATCACTTTTATGAGTATTGAAGAGACCCAACAATTCATTATAGCTGCCAGCACTACTGCTAGTACTTTTAAATGACTTTCTTTTCCTTTAGAAATGTCATTTTGTGCAGGGAATGTTCTAAACACGGGAAACATGCACCACTTTACAGGCATACTATAGACACCCCCCCCCCCCAGGTACGAAATTTAAAGGAATATTTCACTTTTATTGTTTCACTTTAAGCATTTGCTCCCAAAAAACTGACATTTTTAAAACTTTTTTGCATTGATACATGTCCCCTGGGGCAGGACCCAGGTCCCCAAACACTTTTTATGACAATAGCTTGCATATTAACCTTTAAAATTAGCACTTTTGATTTCTCCAATAGACTTTTAAAGGGTGTTCCGCGACTTTCGAATTTGCCGCAAACACTCCAAATTGTTCGCTATTTGGCGAACGGGTGGACAGCCAATGTTCGAGTCGAACTCATGTTCGACCCGAACAGACAGCCCATCCCAAGTCAGTGGTAATATGCAACTTACCGCTGACCACCCTGTCCAACGAGGCCAAGACATTGCCTTCCACATGCCGGTAGAGAGCCGGAATAGCCTTCCGTGAAAAGAAATGGCGTTTGGGAACCTGCCACTGAGGTACCACACATTCCACAAATTCATGAAAGGGGGCAGAGTCAACCAGCTGAAAAGGCAGCAGTTGGAGTCCTAGCAATTTAGCTAAACTAGCATTCAGGCGCTGAGCATGTGGATGGCTGGGACCAAATTTCTTTTGACGGTTTAGCAACTGGGGTAGGGAAATTTGCCTGCTACAATCGGATGTTGGTGTAGCGATAGCAGATTGCCTGCAAGTACTTGGCACACCTAATTCTATACCTTCATTCCTCTCAGTGCAGGTTTCTGAGAGGACTGATGGTATAGTGGGGTTGGAGATCCCAGCTGATGAGGAGCAAGGAGAGGTTTGCCTTGTTCTTTGGTGTGGGTCTTTTAAGTACTATTGCGAACGGACTGCATGGGAGGTCGACATATGTCTGATCAATCATGTGGTGCCCAAGCGGCTGCTGTTTTGGTCCACGCTTGATACGCTTCAGACATATGTTGCGAACATATGTAAAGATAGAAAGTGCAGCGCTGGACTTATGACAAAAACATATGTGAATGATAATAGATCAATTATTCAATCAATTAATTAAATTAATAAACCACAGTAAATGATTTCCAATCAATGATAAGAAATTAACAGTAATTATGTGCTCAAAAAATATTAAGTGTGAAGAAAAGCAATAAAGTCCAAAAATGTGATGTGTAAAAATTCAATACAGTCAGTTTTCCACCGTACAGTGCTGCCCACCACCTAATGGTAAAAATGGAGGCTTAGCAAAAAGCCTGTGACTACCCTTACTCAGGGGGGTCAAAACAGGCTTAGTAGAAGTGGATCATCATGGGAATACTCCAGGACACACTGCTGGGAAAAGACATCAGCCTCCTGCTTGGATGACCAGCTGGCGAAGTGTTTCACAAGGTGCTGTTCCAGGATCGTTTTTCATAGAGCAGTCAGGTAGTGTTTCCACACCCTAATGCAGAATCAGTGGGAGCCCCGAGTTTGTCACTTGCCACGTCGCCTGCCACCAGATGCAGATTGTCACTTGCTACGTCACCTGCCACCAGATGCAGATTGCCACTTGCTATGTCACATAAAAGTATCTTGCAGGATGCACACAGAGTGGATGTGGGTCACCAATCAAGCAGTCAGCCTACACAAGGGTTGAGAAGACCACTGTGGGGAAAAGCTCTGACCTGCCATATGGTGGTGTATAACCAGCAGTGTCTCCAGCTCTCACACCTGCTCTCACAGAGCTAGCAAGAGACCAAATCGGGAAGGGGGTGGACCGCAGAGCGTTTCAGAATGTCCACATGCTGAGGATGCACCATGTCCATCACCAGCACTGTTGGCTGTAGACACAAAGCCTGCTTGCCCTCTTTTAGTGGCCTGTGAGCATATGCCTCTCCTTGGTGGCCTTCCAGACATGCTGTAAAATTTTATTAGCAAAACACCGCCTGAAGTTTACTAGAAAAAGTACACCAGGAATGGCCTGCAGTCAGATATAGGCTTGGCTAGACTAGAATGCAGTAGATATATATATGTAGGAGACTGTCTATATATTTAATGCACTGCAGATCACTGAATCACCTGCCTGCCTGACTGAAAGTATATTTGAAAACGTACACCAGGAATGGCCTGCAGTCAGATATAGGCTTGGCTAGACTGGTATGCAGTGGATATATGTAGCGCTGGTAGATTTACAATCTACCGCAGGTTAGGTAAATTTAATAAATTGTGCGTTAGGAAGGTAAAAGTTTGCCTCTGTTCCAGCTTGGCTGACGTTGTGTGTATTTTAGTGCTGACCGGTGGGTGTCGCTGTTACCACTAGTCAGTGTTGGAAAGGCAACGTGTCAAAGTGTATAGATGCTCCTCTGTCTCGGAGGCAAGCTCGGTGGGGGTGGTCCTCCGAGTTGCATTCTGGGAAGAGGGTATTTATGGGACAGACGCCATGTTCTAGGGTCGTTTTTACAGCCACCTGCTGGCCCTCCTGGCCGACAGGTATGCGTTAAGGAGCTACCTCGTGGTCCTCCGATCGGGAGGCCCACGATGCTGCGGCGCAGGGGTGGTTCCAGAGGCTTGTCTAGGGCCTACCACCGCGGCCAAGGAATGGTCCTGAGCTGTTGGTCCTGTATGACGAAGCTGGACAACCGGGGAGATCCCAGGGGAGGACCCGTCTTGGAGAGATCACGCGGTGAGCTGGTCTATAGAGGGGCCTGGTGACTCAGTTGGAGGACGTATCCAAAAGAAGTAACCATACAGTATAGTGTTGCCGGTTCGGCTTAAAGGTTCAGGCACTGTGACTGACTTTCATTGCAGAAAATCTGATACATCCTGTGGCAGAGGATCGTACAGATTTATTCCCCAAACAAGTCTGTGGCAGAGACTTTTGATTCATGCTGCGTACTGGCTGCTAGATCGGTGAGAGAGGCCTATCCAGACGAGCAAGGAGTGTGTCCCAAGAGGGGAACGCATTCCTCATAATTATCTGAATTCTACCAGGACATTTGTCGCTAAGATTCTATAAGAAGATATTTGAGTTTCTCCTGAAAGTTTCCTTTTCCGCCTCTTTTCTGCCTCTTTCCTGCTACTTCCTAAAGTTTGTCTGTTCAATAAAGCATTGAAATGTACTCCAGTGTTGGTGTGTGTGTCGTCCAGAAGTAAACTCAACGGAACCCCTAGACCCGGTGCCGGTGAAACAGAGGGAAACAAAGTGAAGGAAACAGACCCGCTTAAATTATTGCTACATATATATATGTAGGAGACTGTATATATATATATTTAATGCACTGCAGATCACCGAATCGCCTGCCTAAAAGTGTATTTGAAAACGTACACCAGGAATGGCCTGCAGTCAGATAAAGGCTTGGTTAGACTAGAATGCAGTGGATATATATGTAGGAGACTGTATATATATTTTATGCACTGCAGCTCACTGAATCACCTGCCTGCCTGAAACTATATTTGAAAACGTACACCAGGAATGGCCTGCAGTCAGATATAGGCTTGGTTTGAATAGAATGCAGTGGATATATATGTAGGAGACTGTATATATATTTTATGCACTGCAGCTCACTGAATCATCTGCCTGCCTGAAAGTATATTTGAAAACGTACACCAGGAATGGCCTGCAGTCAGATATAGGCTTGGTTAGACTAGAATGCAGTGGATATATATATGTAGGAGGCTGTATATATATTTTATGCACTGCAACTCACTAAATCACCTGCCTGCCTGAAAGTATATTTTAAAACTTATACCAGGAATGGCCTGCAGTCAGATATAGGCTTGGCTAGACTAGAATGCAGTGGATATATATGTAGGAGACTGTATATATATTTTATGCACTGCAGATCACTGAATCACCTGCCTGCCTGAAAGTGTATTTGAAAACTTACACCAAGAATGGCCTGCAGTCAGATATAGGCTTGGCTAGACTAGAATGCACTGGATATATATATAGAAGACTGTATATATATTTTATGCACTGCAGCTAACGAATCACCTGCCTGAAGTATATTAGAAAAAGTACACCAGGAACGGACTGCAGTCAGATCTAGCTAAACTGGATACAGTGGATATATATATATACGAGATTGACTGTATATGTATATATTAAATACACTGCAGCTAACTGAATCACCTGCCTGCCTGAAGTATATTAGAAACAGTACACCAAGGCAGTACACTAGCCTGCAGTTAGATCTAGCTAAACTGGATAGTATATATATATATATATATATATATATGCCTGGATGCATATATGTATATATACTAAATACACTACGGCTAACTGAATCGCCTGTCTGCTCAATCTAAATGAAATGACACTCCCTCTCGGTCAATGCCAGCAACACACTACACAGGGCCGACGTGCAGGCAGCCTTATATAGTATAGGGTGTGGACTTAACCCCCTGAGCCATAATTGGCCAAAGACACCCTGCCTTTGGCCAATCATGGCTCTTTTTGCTGACGGCGCTGTGATTGGCCAAAGCATGTAGGTCATAGTGCATGTTTGGCCAATCATCAGACAGCAATGCACTGCGATGTTGCAGTGCATTATGGGGCGCGACGCGCTGCTTGAATTTGGCGTGAACGCCCCATAATGTTCGTATTTCGATGAACGATCGAACAGCCAATGTTCGCGTCAAACTGATGTTCGACCAACATAAAGCTCATCTCTAAAAATCACAATAAAATACATTTGCATTTTGGGTTGTAACATGACAAAATGTGGAAAATTTCAAGGGGTATGAATAATTTTTCAAAGCATTGAAGGTACCATGTAAGGGAGAAAGAGACGTAATTTCTGGGAGAGCTGAGAGGCTTTTCTCTTTTACTATTGCCACATTGGTTTGGATGAGAGTGTTTTCAAACTCACTACCTGCATTCGGATAGTTTCGTAACTGGGTACCGGGTTCCATCCTGTTCTGTGGGAGATCCAGAGTACATCATTGGAGTTCCAGGTTCTGGTCGCCATTAGCTTGATTGACCCACTGCCGCTGGCATGTTAGTCCACTACGTCTGGTAAGAGTATTCATTCTTATTCCCCGGGTGGAGGACAAACTATCCCTGGTGTTACATTGGCCATTACAGCTGTTTCATCTCACTTCCAAAAGTATTTCCTCCAAGAGTGGATCCAAAATCTTTCTTATTTGGGCTATTTGCCTTTACAAACTCACTGTATTGGTGATTTCACACATTATTGGCTATAGCCATTGGTCTTTGCACTTTTTCTATATACAAGCACTTTATTTCATATGTTTTCATGCACTGTACAATATGTTGCATTTATGATGGTTTACAGCACTGCACTGTGTTTTTATATATTTCCTTGCCTTTGTTTGTTTGAGTGTTAGCTGCTTTTCACATGATTGATTAGTGCAGTAATTTCACAAACCTTTCCAAGGTTATAGTTTATAGTTTGCTTCAATTAAGGTTGTGTTAATTGAAAATATAGTTATATTGGCTATCATATTCTGCCACATGGAAATTTCAAAAGTTTTGTCCAGATCCGTTTTCAAAGAGTCATATAAGACAATTTCTGAGTTGTCTCGGTTGTCCATACAGCATACTTATTGTGGAACTGTCAGGTTTCTGTGGTAGTGAGCCCTTGTAGAACACCAACCCAGAGATCCCCAGGGAGCAGAGTCTAAGCCCCAGCCTTCTTCTTCACCAAGGCCCCTAATGGTGGGGATGGACTTGCAGCAAGATGGAACCAAGTTGCAGCCTCTAGGTACGCCCAGCTGATGATATGGAGACCACTCGCGTATTCAGAGTATAGGTAGCAGGAGACAGAAGAGGATCTGGGAAGCAAGCCAAGGTCAGGGCAGGCAGTAGACACGCACAAAGAGCCAGACACTAAATACACAAAACAGGAGCTCAGAGAACTATGACATGTTTTATACCGAACAGCAAACTAGGCGGGCCAGAAAGTGATAGAAAGGAAGGAGATAAAAACCCACAGTATAGCAGGCAATGCCCACAGGTGAGCACAGAAGCCAAATAACACATGTGAAAAAAATTAGAGTTTTAGCTGAACCACTGCAGCAAGGAGGTAAGAATATGCAGGCAGGAAACTGCAGGCTAAACCATGACAGGAACATTTATAGTATTTCTACAATTTCTTGCATATATCATTGCCTAAACCACATCTTCCTTGAGCTTTGGGTGGCACAAAAATGTGAAGTTTATATTTTGCACAGTAAAATGAAAGGAATATGATACACACTACATAGGTGTAATTTAATAAGTTTCTGGGAAGTCTCATTTGATAAAATACTTTAGTCATGCAGTGTTTGAAAACAAAAAACAAAATAATCAAGATCAATTAATACTAATTAGGATACTTAAGGTCACAGGCCACGGGGGACTGGATTTGCTGAAATGGGTAGTCCAAATTTGATAGGTTTAGTGGCTTTGGATCAGAAGTTAAATAATAATTCCAAGCATGGTTATATAATACATAGTTACATTAGTCCAGCTTGGACCAATGTAAATATATACAGGAATATACCATACCTGGCTGACGAGACCCTAGAAGCTGGAAATCACTGAAGTAGACACTGATACTTCAGTGATTTCAACTACGCTAACTCCTCAAAAGCGCCGCAAAAGTGTCCAACATTTTATGGGCAGTTTTCAAGCGCCTCAGTGTGAAAGGGGTCTAAGGACTCTAGCTGGCAGTTGTAAAAAACAGATGTTAATACAGATGAAAAATAGATGAAAAACCTGGTCTGCATGTGTGAAGGGGGCCTTAGGGGTGTAATAGTTTACTAATGTTCCCTGTGTCAAGAATTGTTCCTTGTAAAAGTAGATGCTGGCTGGTAGGGTTTGTCATTTCTAATGTGAAGTAAAGGGAGTATTTTTGTGAAAGGCAATGAGAACAACACATTTTTTCCTTCTAAAGTTAGCTTTAAAGACTTGGGGATTGTATTATTAGGGATGTTATTGGATTAGTTATTGGGGATAGTAGATATTACTGTGAAAGTATTTAGGTTGTGAACAGAAAGAGAACACTGTTCCTTGTAAACATATTATATTGGCATTTTGAGATGAGAAATAATTAAAAACTTGGAGTTGAGTTTTCAGGGTTCAAGCCCTGAACACTGTGTGAATATTAAAGGAAATTTTTGAGGTAGATATCATAAGAATTTAGGGTGAGGCGATTCTTTAGGACACGTGGTCAGATCATTTCCAGAGTACCAAAATACACAAGCTGGGAAAGGAGGGGAGTGAGAATGGGTAAGAGGTGAGGTGATAGGGGAAGGGAAATAGGTAAGATAGGAGAAGCAAGTAAGAAGTAACATTGTATAAAACAAGTCTGAGGTAATACTAAACGGCAAAGTGTAGTGCTAGCCAGCAGCATATGGGTTTGTGCTAGAATTGTGCTTAAAGAGAGGCTTTAAGAAAGGCTTAAAGGAAAAGACTGTGATCTCAGATATAGTAAAGACAGAGAGATTGCAACACAAGGGGTGGTGTAAATTTACGTTAGTGTATGGATCTATGTTAGGGGTAAATGTGGGGGCATTTGTGTGCATAAACATACTAAATTATGACATGCAGGATGTGTTGTGGCATGGAACAACATTCTGCCAGCAAAACCAAAAAGTCAAACCACTGATACAAGGAGAAGGACAGAAGAATGCAAACCCAAAAGCTGCTTTTTGGCCACAGCACCATTAGTGACAGTGAAGTTTTGGTATTAGTGATGTTTGTGAACAGGGTAAATACATGGGGGTTATCCAGTGAAATAAGTGATTTAATAGTAGAATTTTTAAATCTCTAGAAAGTTACAAACATTTACACTACACAATCATATTATAGGTTAAACTGTTTATTAACTTAACTCTCCCCACCGGGCTCTATCATGGTTGATCTCATACTCAGAAAAAAAAGCCGCATTTATCTTCCCTGTTTTTTGCATGTTGGAAAAGTTGTCCCCGAATAATACACAAACCCTGTCCTTTACTTTTTTTGGACATCAACTTTTAATCAGTCTGTATGGGTGGAACTCCAAAGGGTGGAAGTATGCGGGAAATTACTAGTGGGGGTATGTTACAGGCCCCCTAATCTGAGGGAAAAGGTAGAGCTGAATCTCCTTTCATAGTTAGAAATGACAGCAAGACTGGTCATCATAATGGGGGACTTCAATTATCCCAACATTGGACAACTTCATGTCCCAATTGGTGGATTCCCCGACTAGAAGTAATGCATTGCTAGATCTATTAATTACAAATGATACAAATCTGATTACAAATGTGGAAATATGGGACAACTTGGGAACTAGTGACCACAGAATTATTACATTCTGCAAAAATCAAAAAAGGGAGGCACGAGGGGAGTACAAGAACACTAAATCTCAAAAGAGCAAACTTTTCTAAACTGCGCTCAATGCTGCAGGATATTAAGTGGGACCAAATCCTTGAAACATTGAACACAGAGGAAAAATGGGAATGCTTTAGGAACATATTAAATAAAAGTATCACCGAGTGCATTCCAAGGAGTAATAAATGTAGAAGAACAAATGTTAAACCTGGGTGGCTAAACCAAAATGTAAACTGTCACATTAAGGACAAAAAAATGGCCTTTAAAAAGTTCAAAGCGGAGGGGTCAGTGTCAGCATTCCAACACTACAAGGAATGCAATAAGAAGTGTAAGTACGCAAACAGGGCGGCTAAAAAAGACTATGAGAGACACATAGCGGAGGGGCTTCCAGGAAGGAGAAGTATCTAGGGGTCCTAGTAAAAGACAGACTGAGCAGTAGCATGCAGTGTCAAGCTGCGGCTACCAAAGCCAGCAGAATATAATCATGCATTAAAAAGCAAACTTACTCCAGAGATAAAACAATTATTCTGCCACTTTATAGAAATCTGGTTTGGCTGGATCTGTAGTATTCCGTCCAGTTCTGGTCACCAATCCTCAAAAAGGATTTGCTAGAGCTGGAGAGAGTCCAGAGAATGGCAACTAAATTAACCCCTTCCCGACCAGCCGCCGCAGTTATACTGCGGCAGGTTGGCTCCCCATGGCGAACCGTCATAGCTATCTGTCGGCTCGCCTTTTGATCACTAGGGGGCACACTCGCATGCCCGTGGCGCGATGCCGGAGCCAATGCGTGTGCCCGACTGTTGCGATGACCGTCAGGCACCGACGATCGCTCCACACAGAGACAGAATGGAGATCTGTCAATGTAAACAGGGGTGAGGAGAGCGATCTGTTGTTCATACTAAGTGTAAACAATGATCGGTCTCCTCACCCAGGCAGTCCCATCCCCCTACAGTTAGAATCACTCCCTAGGTAACACAGTTAACCTTTTGATCGCCCCCTACTGTTAACCCCTTCCCTGTCAGTGACATTTACACAGTAATCAGTGCATTTTTTTAGCACGGATCACTGTATAAATGCCAATGGTCCCAAAAATGTGTCAAAAGTGTCCAATCTGTCCGCCATAATGTTGAAGTCCGGATAAAAATCTCTGATTACTGCCATTACTAGTAAAAAAAAAATAATAATAATAAAAATGCCATAAATCTTTCCCCTATTTTGTAGACACTAAAAAAAAAATGGGGATATTTATTATAGCAAAAAGTACAAAATATTGTGTTTTTTTCAAAATTGTCGCTCTTCTTTTGTTTATAGCGCAAAAAATAAAAACCGCCGAGGTAATCAAATACCACCAAAAGAAAGTTCTATTTGTGGGAAAAAAGGACATCAATTTTGTTTGGGTACAACGTCGCACAACAGTGCAATTGTCAGTTAAATCGATGCAGTGCCGTATTGCAAAAAATGGCCTGGTCATTGAGCAGCCAAATCTTCCAAGGCTGAAGTGGTTTATACGGTGACTGGAGGATTATGAGGAACGACTACAAGCGATAAATTTATTCTCCTTGGAGAAGAGACACTTGAGAGGAGATATGATAGGGATATACAAATATCTCAACGGTGATCCCATCGTAAGTATGAAACTTTTCAGTCCCGGGGAGTGTAAGAGGACACAGGCCACACAATGAGACTGGAAGAGAAGCAGTTTAACCTTAACGACTTGCCAACCGGCTCACACTGAAATACGTCAGCAAAGTGGCACGGGTGTGCAAAACAACGTACCCCTTACCTCGCTGTGTCATCGGCGGCTAGCGGGCGCATGCGCGGCGCTGGCAGAGTGCGCGCCGCAGGAGCATGCCCGCAGTTCCCGCGGACTTGATGTCCGCCGGTGGCCCGCGATCGTGACATTGAGAGGCAGAACGGGGAAATGTAAACAAGGCATTTCCCTGTTCTGCCTAGCAACATGACAGGGATCTACTGCTCCCAGTTAATGAGAGCAGTGATCTCTGCCATGTTCTAGTGAGCTCATCCCTTCTACAGTTAGAACACACCCAGGGAACACACTTAACCCCTTGATTGCCCCCTAGTGTTTAACCCCTATCCTGCCAGTGACATTTACACAGTAATCAGTGCATTTTTATAGCACTGATCACTGTATAAATGCCAATGGTCCCAAAATAGTGTAAAAATTGTCCAATCTGTCCGCCGCAATGTCGCAGTCATGTTAGGGAGCAGCTCTCAGACTTTCTTTTTTCTGCAATGACGTTGGGGGCGGAGGCTACGACGGACGTCCGGGTATTTAGGCGGGGGTTTTGGCATGGCTAGTCTTCTTCTTAATGAAAGGCAATAAATCAGCGCGTGTATGCAAATAAGCAGCTGAACACCAGGGTCAATCAATCAAATCCCTAAAGTCAAATGAAAAAAATATAAGTTGCAGCGCTAAGTAAAACAAGACCAAATCATCAAGGGATACTATACAAAGTGCAACTGAATGTGAGGATAACAATAAGATGTGAAATGTCCTTAAAAACAATGATATAAAAAATTCAGAAAGTAATGGCAAAGTCCAAAGACTCCTGTGAAGTTCCACCAAACAAGCGTGATGCCATGCCGGTATAAGTGACTGATGTGCCCTTCACCGATATACAGAATAGCCTCTCACCTGACGACCAGGACCCTTTCATTACAGAGGGTCACATAGGCATTCCCATAAGGGTCATATAGATAGGTGACAATCCAAATCGGATGTCAGGAACTCCGTCATATACCAGGTGGATAAGGTTCAGGATAATCCCAATGGCATATAAAACACAAAAGAGGAACAACAAATAGTGCTCTCCGTTTGCCAAAAATGTATTAAAAAAGATAAAATGTCACTTACATAGCGAGCACTTTTCAAGTGCCAGTAAAACTGCAGTAGACGACAGTGTATACACACAAACAAGGATGGAGCATACGCGGTGGCCGCGGGTGACGTCACAACGTCTCGTTCTGGACGCATTGCGTCCCAGTGGGCGGGGACTTCTTCAGCAGATGAAGAGACTACGTGGTCACCCGCGCTTTATAGAAGGTAAGTAACCATGGTAACGGTAAACAAACCTATGACGGCGCACACCAGAGCAGAACGGCGATTCCGGAATTGTCCCCTTATGAGACATACAGGACAAACAGAACCCATTCTGAGTGCACTAATCAAACAAAATTATATAAATCCACAAAATCAACTGCAATGTACAAAAAAGAGACAATATGTGAGCAGAATGTCCCATGTTATAGGAACTCCTATTGGCTCAAGCTACATATTAAAAAATTCTCATTTTAAACTATTTATTTTTATTGTTTAATAATAAACAAAAATAAAACTACTAAGCATCCATCATCTGCGGCCATCGACTGCTCCTATAAAATTATACATAATTTCAATATCAAGGCAATAACAAAAATACTACAAAAATATTGCCAAACAATAATCATAAAAAATCATAAAAAATACCAAATACCTTATCAGAAATAAAGCAACTCAACATTTAACCCTTCAGGGCACAGTACTCTTGTTTCATATATCCAGTAAGACTCTCTTTTACTTATTTGTCTAATAAAATTTCCACCCCTCCAGTGCTGCGTAACCCTTTCGATGCCCCAGAATTTCAGACTTTTAGGATTCTGTTAGTGAAAGGCCTTAAAATGTCTGGACACATTATGGGTCTTAAGACCTTTCTTAATATTGTTGACATGTTCAGCCAATCTAACATGTAGGGGTCTTGAAGTTCTACCAACGTACTGGAGTCCACAATTACACTCCAGCATATAGACAACACCTACAGTGTTGCAGATGATTAATTGCTTAATATCATACTCTTTGTTAGTGGCCGAAGCTAAAAAATATTTACGTTTTTTGATATTTCCTTTTGAATGCCTGCAAGGGACACATCTTCCACATGCGTAAAAACCTCCCAAAAAGGAAAAAAGCCTGTCAGAAGTAGGCACTGGCTGGTTTAAGACACCAGGAGCTAAACGATCCCTTAGTGTGGGGGCTTTCCTATAAATAAATTGAGGCCGATCTGGTAATACAGGGCCTAGGACTTTATCCTGCTTCAAAATCAACCAATTTTTTTGGATAATCCTCTCGAACTTACGGTATTGTATGTTGTAATCCAATACCATTTTGAAATTGTGATTCTCTCCAGTGGGAACCTTAGTGGAATTAACAAATAATTCTTTTCTATCAAGTGATGTGACTCTGGTCACTTCCTCATCAAGAGCGACTCGGTCATAGCCTTTTTGTTCAAACCTGGAGGAAAGGACTTCTTCTTATTTGGCTCCCTCTACACACTGGCGAGAGATCACACTGGTAGGCATTACCTTCACACTCACCTCTATACACGTCACTTCACTAGTAGACCTACCATTTATATAGGCACTTCCTGGAGTATCACTTGCATTTTAATTTTATTTTTATTCATTCACCATTTTTTCATTTTTCTTTGTTTGTTTTTCTTTCTCCCTTTCCTCTTCTCTGCAGTTTTTCTTGTCCTTTCTCGCCCACTTTCCTTATCTTTTTCTTTTTCTTTTCTCTTTTTCGTCTTTTTTTTTCTTTTTTCCTTCACTATCCCCTTACTCTTTCTCTCATACTTCCTTCCCTTTCACATCACCCCTCCCCATGTTCTGCAGGACACTCCTGCATTCCCTGCACCCTAGTCTACTACCTTATATTCTCATTATATTGGGACACCAACTATTTCAGTCATACAATACATATATTTATTTATATTCATGTACTATATCATGGTGAACCAAAGTACCAAAATACACAAGCTGGGAAAGGAGGGGAGTGAGAATGGGTAAGAGGTGAGGTGATAGGGGAAGGGAAATAGGTAAGATAGGAGAAGCAAGTAAGAAGTAACATTGTATAAAACAAGTCTGAGGTAATACTAAACGGCAAAGTGTAGTGCTAGCCAGCAGCATATGGGTTTGTGCTAGAATTGTGCTTAAAGAGAGGCTTTAAGAAAGGCTTAAAGGAAAAGACTGTGATCTCAGATATAGTAAAGACAGAGAGATTGCAACACAAGGGGTGGTGTAAATTTACGTTAGTGTATGGATCTATGTTAGGGGTAAATGTGGGGGCATTTGTGTGCATAAACATACTAAATTATGACATGCAGGATGTGTTGTGGCATGGAACAACATTCTGCCAGCAAAACCAAAAAGTCAAACCACTGATACAAGGAGAAGGACAGAAGAATGCAAACCCAAAAGCTGCTTTTTGGCCACAGCACCATTAGTGACAGTGAAGTTTTGGTATTAGTGATGTTTGTGAACAGGGTAAATACATGGGGGTTATCCAGTGAAATAAGTGATTTAATAGTAGAATTTTTAAATCTCTAGAAAGTTACAAACATTTACACTACACAATCATATTATAGGTTAAACTGTTTATTAACTTAACTCTCCCCACCGGGCTCTATCATGGTTGATCTCATACTCAGAAAAAAAAGCCGCATTTATCTTCCCTGTTTTTTGCATGTTGGAAAAGTTGTCCCCGAATAATACACAAACCCTGTCCTTTACTTTTTTTGGACATCAACTTTTAATCAGTCTGTATGGGTGGAACTCCAAAGGGTGGAAGTATGCGGGAAATTACTAGTGGGGGTATGTTACAGGCCCCCTAATCTGAGGGAAAAGGTAGAGCTGAATCTCCTTTCATAGTTAGAAATGACAGCAAGACTGGTCATCATAATGGGGGACTTCAATTATCCCAACATTGGACAACTTCATGTCCCAATTGGTGGATTCCCCGACTAGAAGTAATGCATTGCTAGATCTATTAATTACAAATGATACAAATCTGATTACAAATGTGGAAATATGGGACAACTTGGGAACTAGTGACCACAGAATTATTACATTCTGCAAAAATCAAGAAAGGGAGGCACGAGGGGAGTACAAGAACACTAAATCTCAAAAGAGCAAACTTTTCTAAACTGCGCTCAATGCTGCAGGATATTAAGTGGGACCAAATCCTTGAAACATTGAACACAGAGGAAAAATGGGAATGCTTTAGGAACATATTAAATAAAAGTATCACCGAGTGCATTCCAAGGAGTAATAAATGTAGAAGAACAAATGTTAAACCTGGGTGGCTAAACCAAAATGTAAACTGTCACATTAAGGACAAAAAAATGGCCTTTAAAAAGTTCAAAGCGGAGGGGTCAGTGTCAGCATTCCAACACTACAAGGAATGCAATAAGAAGTGTAAGTACGCAAACAGGGCGGCTAAAAAAGACTATGAGAGACACATAGCGGAGGGGCTTCCAGGAAGGAGAAGTATCTAGGGGTCCTAGTAAAAGACAGAATGAGCAGTAGCATGCAGTGTCAAGCTGCGGCTACCAAAGCCAGCAGAATATAATCATGCATTAAAAAGCAAACTTACTCCAGAGATAAAACAATTATTCTGCCACTTTATAGAACTCTGGTTTGGCTGGATCTGTAGTATTCCGTCCAGTTCTGGTCACCAATCCTCAAAAAGGATTTGCTAGAGCTGGAGAGAGTCCAGAGAATGGCAACTAAATTAACCCCTTCCCGACCAGCCGCCGCAGTTATACTGCGGCAGGTTGGCTCCCCATGGCGAACCGTCATAGCTATCTGTCGGCTCGCCTTTTGATCACTAGGGGGCACACTCGCATGCCCGTGGCGCGATGCCGGAGCCAATGCGTGTGCCCGACTGTTGCGATGACCGTCAGGCACCGACGATCACTCCACACAGAGACAGAATGGAGATCTGTCAATGTAAACAGGGGTGAGGAGAGCGATCTGTTGTTCGTACTAAGTGTAAACAATGATCGGTCTCCTCACCCAGGCAGTCCCATCCCCCTACAGTTAGAATCACTCCCTAGGTAACACAGTTAACCTTTTGATCGCCCCCTACTGTTAACCCCTTCCCTGTCAGTGACATTTACACAGTAATCAGTGCATTTTTTTAGCACGGATCACTGTATAAATGCCAATGGTCCCAAAAATGTGTCAAAAGTGTCCAATCTGTCCGCCATAATGTTGCAGTCCGGATAAAAATCTCTGATTACTGCCATTACTAGTAAAAAAAAAATAATAATAATAAAAATGCCATAAATCTTTCCCCTATTTTGTAGACACTAAAAAAAAAATGGGGATATTTATTATAGCAAAAAGTACAAAATATTGTGTTTTTTTCAAAATTGTCGCTCTTCTTTTGTTTATAGCGCAAAAAATAAAAACCGCCGAGGTAATCAAATACCACCAAAAGAAAGTTCTATTTGTGGGAAAAAAGGACATCAATTTTGTTTGGGTACAACGTCGCACAACAGTGCAATTGTCAGTTAAATCGATGCAGTGCCGTATTGCAAAAAATGGCCTGGTCATTGAGCAGCCAAATCTTCCAAGGCTGAAGTGGTTTATACGGTGACTGGAGGATTATGAGGAACGACTACAAGCGATAAATTTATTCTCCTTGGAGAAGAGACACTTGAGAGGAGATATGATAGGGATATACAAATATCTCAACGGTGATCCCATCGTAAGTATGAAACTTTTCAGTCCCGGGGAGTGTAAGAGGACACAGGCCACACAATGAGACTGGAAGAGAAGCAGTTTAACCTTAACGACTTGCCAACCGGCTCACACTGAAATACGTCAGCAAAGTGGCACGGGTGTGCAAAACAACGTACCCCTTACCTCGCTGTGTCATCGGCGGCTAGCGGGCGCATGCGCGGCGCTGGCAGAGTGCGCGCCGCAGGAGCATGCCCGCAGTTCCCGCGGACTTGATGTCCGCCGGTGGCCCGCGATCGTGACATTGAGAGGCAGAACGGGGAAATGTAAACAAGGCATTTCCCTGTTCTGCCTAGCAACATGACAGGGATCAACTGTTCACAGTTAATGAGAGCAGTGATCTCTGTCATGTTCTAGTGAGCTCATCCCTTCTACAGTTAGAACACACCCAGGGAACACACTTAACCCCTTGATTGCCCCCTAGTGTTTAACCCCTATCCTGCCAGTGACATTTACACAGTAATCAGTGCATTTTTATAGCACTGATCACTGTATAAATGCCAATGGTCCAAAAATAGTGTAAAAATTGTCCAATCTGTCCGCCGCAATGTCGCAGTCATGTTAGGGAGCAGCTCTCAGACTTTCTTTTTTCTGCAATGACGTTGGGGGCGGAGGCTACGACGGACGTCCGGGTATTTAGGCGGGGGTTTTGGCATGGCTAGTCTTCTTCTTAATGAAAGGCAATAAATCAGCGCGTGTATGCAAATAAGCAGCTGAACACCAGGGTCAATCAATCAAATCCCTAAAGTCAAATGAAAAAAATATAAGTTGCAGCGCTAAGTAAAACAAGACCAAATCATCAAGGGATACTATACAAAGTGCAACTGAATGTGAGGATAACAATAAGATGTGAAATGTCCTTAAAAACAATGATATAAAAAATTCAGAAAGTAATGGCAAAGTCCAAAGACTCCTGTGAAGTTCCACCAAACAAGCGTGATGCCATGCCGGTATAAGTGACTGATGTGCCCTTCACCGATATACAGAATAGCCTCTCACCTGACGACCAGGACCCTTTCATTACAGAGGGTCACATAGGCATTCCCATAAGGGTCATATAGAAAGGTGACAATCCAAATCGGATGTCAGGAACTCCGTCATATACCAGGTGGATAAGGTTCAGGATAATCCCAATGGCATATAAAACACAAAAGAGGAACAACAAATAGTGCTCTCCGTTTGCCAAAAATGTATTAAAAAAGATAAAATGTCACTTACATAGCGAGCACTTTTCAAGTGCCAGTAAAACTGCAGTAGACGACAGTGTATACACACAAACAAGGATGGAGCATACGCGGTGGCCGCGGGTGACGTCACAACGTCTCGTTCTGGACGCATTGCGTCCCAGTGGGCGGGGACTTCTTCAGCAGATGAAGAGACTACGTGGTCACCCGCGCTTTATAGAAGGTAAGTAACCATGGTAACGGTAAACAAACCTATGACGGCGCACACCAGAGCAGAACGGCGATTCCGGAATTGTCCCCTTATGAGACATACAGGACAAACGGAACCCATTCTGAGTGCACTAATCAAACAAAATTATATAAATCCACAAAATCAACTGCAATGTACAAAAAAGAGACAATATGTGAGCAGAATGTCCCATGTTATAGGAACTCCTATTGGCTCAAGCTACATATTAAAAAATTCTCATTTTAAACTATTTATTTTTATTGTTTAATAATAAACAAAAATAAAACTACTAAGCATCCATCATCTGCGGCCATCGACTGCTCCTATAAAATTATACATAATTTCAATATCAAGGCAATAACAAAAATACTACAAAAATATTGCCAAACAATAATCATAAAAAATCATAAAAAATACCAAATACCTTATCAGAAATAAAGCAACTCAACATTTAACCCTTCAGGGCACAGTACTCTTGTTTCATATATCCAGTAAGACTCTCTTTTACTTATTTGTCTAATAAAATTTCCACCCCTCCAGTGCTGCGTAACCCTTTCGATGCCCCAGAATTTCAGACTTTTAGGATTCTGTTAGTGAAAGGCCTTAAAATGTCTGGACACATTATGGGTCTTAAGACCTTTCTTAATATTGTTGACATGTTCAGCCAATCTAACATGTAGGGGTCTTGAAGTTCTACCAACGTACTGGAGTCCACAATTACACTCCAGCATATAGACAACACCTACAGTGTTGCAGATGATTAATTGCTTAATATCATACTCTTTGTTAGTGGCCGAAGCTAAAAAATATTTACGTTTTTTGATATTTCCTTTTGAATGCCTGCAAGGGACACATCTTCCACATGCGTAAAAACCTCCCAAAAAGGAAAAAAGCCTGTCAGAAGTAGGCACTGGCGGGTTTAAGACACCAGGAGCTAAACGATCCCTTAGTGTGGGGGCTTTCCTATAAATAAATTGAGGCCGATCTGGTAATACAGGGCCTAGGACTTTATCCTGCTTCAAAATCAACCAATTTTTTTGGATAATCCTCTCGAACTTACGGTATTGTATGTTGTAATCCAATACCATTTTGAAATTGTGATTCTCTCCAGTGGGAACCTTAGTGGAATTAACAAATAATTCTTTTCTATCAAGTGATGTGACTCTGGTCACTTCCTCATCAAGAGCGACTCGGTCATAGCCTTTTTGTTCAAACCTGGAGGAAAGGACTTCTTCCTATTTGGCTCCCTCTACACACTGGCGAGAGATCACACTGGTAGGCATTACCTTCACACTCACCTCTATACACGTCACTTCACTAGTAGACCTACCATTCATATAGGCACTTCCTGGAGTATCACTTGCATTTTAATTTTATTTTTATTCATTCACCATTTTTTCATTTTTCTTTGTTTGTTTTTCTTTCTCCCTTTCCTCTTCTCTGCAGTTTTTCTTGTCCTTTTTCCTTATCTTTTTCTTTTTCTTTTCTCTTTTTCGTCTTTTTTTTTCTTTTTTCCTTCACTATCCCCTTACTCTTTCTCTCATACTTCCTTCCCTTTCACATCACCCCTCCCCATGTTCTGCAGGACACTCCTGCATTCCCTGCACCCTAGTCTACTACCTTATATTCTCATTATATTGGGACACCAACTATTTCAGTCATACAATACATATATTTATTTATATTCATGTACTATATCATGGTGAACATGCTATGTAGGATTTATGGGTCACGTAGGAGATAGTGTCATCTACCATCTCAGTATATATATACATTTATACATTTCATTACAGGGAGTATGCCCTGCCCGATTCATGGGTAACACTTGGGCTCACATTTTCTCACCCTCTTTTTGTCTTCTGCTTTGTTCTTGTTTTTTTTTGTTTTTTTCATGCTCTGCTGGACACTCTGCACCCTTCATATCAAGTACATTACTCTACATCTTTAGGATATGGTTATCCCCATTATCTCAGATACATATATATATTTTTTACATTTATTTCATTACAGTAAGTACGCTCTGTAACCATCATGGGTGACAGTCGGGTCCATCTTTCTCTTTTTTTATTCATTCGCCATGCCTGCCCTGTGTCTGATCCTGGGCCTCTATTCTGTGGTCTCCTCCCCCTCAGCTCCCGGGGGAGATGTTTTTCCGCCAACCCTTGCCTGGGGTCACCCCTTTGGGGTCAATCGTCTGACAAGTAGGTACTGGATCACTAGCTCTGGCTTCATGTTGTTGTCTAATCATAACCTATACTCCAATACACTCTTTATTTGTTGTTACAGACATCAGATATACACATCAGCCCCTGATGAAGCGAGGAGAGCTCGCAAAACGCGTCGGGTTAGAGATGTATTATGTATATCTGTATTCTTCATATTTTGATGTTATGTCATTATGGCTATGTTTTTAGGACCACTTTATCATGCTGCTGTTCTTATGTATTTGTCACCTGTTGTCATTATTTTTACATTTCCATACTCTTTTTATTTATCTGTGATCACCATGGACACTTCATTTAAAGTCCCACGGGCGAATTTTTGTTCCTTTGGATAAAAATTGCAGATCGCCGCCATTACTAATAAAAAAATGTTTGAATAAAAACGCCATGAATCTATCTCCTATTTTGTAACTTTTGTGCAAACCAATCAAAATACACTTATTGCAATTTTTTTACCAAAAATATGTAGAAGAATACAACATATCGGCGTAAACTGAGGAAGAAATTAGTTTTTTTATATTTTTTGGGGGGAAAATTTATTATAGCAAAAAGTAAAAAATATTGCTTTTTTTTAAAATGTTCGCTCTTTTTTTGTTTATAGCGCAAAAAATAAAAACTGCAGAGGTGATTAAATACCACCAAAAGAAAGCTCTATTTGTAGGAAAAAAAGGACATCAATTTGTAGGGTACAACGTCGCATGACCACCCGATTGTCAGTTAAAGTGACGCAGTGCCGTATCGCAAAAAAGGGTTTGGTCAGGAAGGGGGTAAAACCTTCCGGTGCTGAAGTGGTTAAGCTGCGTAGGAGGTTTTTCACTGTCAGGGCAGTAAGGATATGGAACTTTCTTTCACAATCGGTGGTGTTGGGAGGCAGTATGAATAGTTTTAAAAGACTCTTAAACGGGTATCTTACCGAAAACAATATATGGGGATATGGGAAATGATTTTTCTACACACACACACCTACACAAGTTGAAATGGATGGACTGTTGTCTTTATTAAAACTTACCAACTACAGTGCCTTGAAAAAGTATTCACACCCCTTGAATTTTTCCTAATTTTGTCATGTTACAACCAAAAATGTAAATTTATTTTATTGGGATTTTATGTGATAGACCAACACAAAGTGGCACATAATTGTGAAGTGGAAGGAAAGTGATAAATGGTTTTCAAAACGTTTTACAAATAAATATCTGAAAAGTGTGGCGTGAATTTGTATTCAGCCCCCCTGAGTCAATAGAACCCCCCTTTCATGGCAATTATAGCTGCAAGTCTTTTTGGGGATGTCTCCACCAGCTTTGTACATCTAGAGAGTGACATTTTTGCCCATTTTTCTTTGCAAAATAGCTCAAGCTCTGTTAGATTGGATGGAGAGCATCTTACCAGATATTCTCAATTGGATATAGGTCTGGACTTTGACTGGACCATTCTAACAGAATATGCTTTGATTGAAACCATTCCATTGTAGCTCTGGTTGTATGTTTAGGGTCGTCGTCTTGCTGGAAGGTGAACCTCCACCGCAGTCTCAAGTCTTTTGCAGACTCTAACAGGTTTTCTTCTAAGATTGCCCTGTATTTGGCTCTGTTCATCTTCCCATCAACTCTGACCAGCTTCCCTGTCCCTGCTGAAGAAAAACATCCCCACAACATGATGCTGTCACAACCATGTTTCGCGGTGGGGATGATGTGTTTAGGGTGATGTACAGTGTTAGTTTTCCACCACACGCAGCGTTTTGCTTTTAGGCCCACAAGTTCAATTTTGGTCTCCTCTGACCAGAGCACCCTTTTTCACATGTTTGCTGTGTGCCCCACATGGCTTCTCACAAACTACAAACAAGACTTCTTATGGCTTTCTTTCAACAATGGCTTTCTTTTTGACACTCTTCCATAAAGACCAGATTTGTTGAGTGCACAACTAATAGTTGTTCTGTGGACAGATTCTCCCACCTGAGTTATGGATCTCTGCAGTTCCTCCAGAGTTACCTTGGGCCTATTGGCTGCTTCTCTGATTAGTGCTCTTCTCCCCCGGCCTGTCAGTTTAGGTGGATGGCCATGTCTTTGTAGGTTTGCAGTTGTGCCATACTCTTGACATGATGGATTGAACAGTGCTCCGTGAGATGTTCAAAGTTTGGGATATTTTTTTTATAACTTAACCCTTCACAGAACAGTTGTATTTATACTGAGATTAAATTACACACAGGTGGACTATAATTACTAATTAGGTGACTTCTGAAGACAATTGGTTTCACTAGATTTTAGTTAGGGGCATCAGAGTAAAGGGGGCTAAATACAAATGCATACTACACTTTTCAATTATTTATTTGTAAAAAGTTTTGAAAACCATTTATCATTTTCCTTCCACTTCACAATTATGTGCCACTTTGTGTTGGTCTATCACATACAATCCCAATAAAATACATTTACATTTTGGTTGTAGCATGACAAAATGTGGAACATTTTAAATGGTATGAATACTTTTTCAAGGCACTGTATGTAACTATGTAACCGCACTATAGTATAGGTACCGTATGTGTAGATAAGGTTTGGCCAAGAAAGTATGTTACTTCGCTTTGTATAGCACTATCCAGTTGATGAGTTATGTAATAAATGGTAAAAGGAAAGGGTTATAGTAGTCTGTGACTGAGAGAACAATAGATCATATTTGTAGAACATTTACCAAGACATACTGTACCTGCTGTTGAAGTATATAACAATATTAGAAAAAACTTGTGATAATTAAAGTGTTACTAAACAAACAACAGTAAAATTAGTGTGTATATGCAGTAAAGTATGCTTGTTATACTCACTGTGAAACCTAAGGGGTTAAACCTCTGCATTGTGTATAAAGGCTGTTTGATCCTGTCTTCTCTGATCATCCTCTTCTTTAACTGATTCCAATCCATCTCTCAATAAAACAGAGTATTTGGAGTCAGGCTGCACATGCTCAGTTTTTGTGTGTATTGCTAGAGAGTTGTTGTTTTTTCTTGGGAGAGTGCATGTGATCAGCACAGGGCCAATCAGCGCTGTCCAGACAGAGGATCAGCTGAGAATTTACACTCCTCTTACAAACATAAAGCAGAGTTCCACTCAAAAGTGGGAGACCAACTATAGTGAATGCAGAGTCCTGGGTTTAGTAACACTTTAAATCACTTTAGGATCAGGGGTATGAATATGTTTGCTAGTGAGAGGCACAGTCTGCAGTTAAACAATATTGTTATTAAAGTGAATAGATAGATAGACTATGTTACCAAAAGTATTGGTATGCCTGCCTTTACACGCACATGAACTTAAATGGCATCCTAGTCTTAGTCAATATTGAGTTGGCCCAACCTTTGCAGCTATAAAAGCTTCAACTCTTCTGGGAAGGCTGTCCACAACTTTTAGGAGTGTGTCTATAGGAATGTGCCATGTCTTTATGGACCTTGTTTGTGCACTGGCTCATGTTTGAACAGGAAGGGCCCATCCCCAAACTGTTCCCACAAAGTTGGGAGCAAATGTCTTGGTATGCTGATGCCCTAAGAGTTCCCTTAACTGGAACTAAGGGGCCAAGCCCAACCCCTGAAAAACAACCCCACACCATAATCTCCCCTCCCCCAAATGATTTGGACCAGTGGAGAAAGTAAGGTCCATAAAGACATGGATGAGGGAGTTTGGAGGTGGAGGAACTTGACTGGCCTGCACAGTCTTGACCTAAACCCGACAGAACACCTTTGGTGCAAATTAGAGCAGAGACTGCGAGCCAGGCCTTCTTGTTCACATTAGTGCCTGACCTCACTTATGCGCATCTGGAAGAATGGTCAAACATTCCCATAGACACTTTCCTAAACCTTGTGGACAGCCTTCCCAAAAAAGTTGAAGCTATTATAGCTGCAATGGATGGGTCAACTTAATATTGAACCCTACGAACTAAGACTGGGATGCCATTAAAGTTCATGTACGTGTAAAGGCAGGCGTCACAATACTTTTTGTAACATACAGTAGTGTAGATAGATAGATGGATAGATGGATAGATGGATAGATGGATAGATGGATAGATGGATAGATAGATAGATAGATAGATAGATAGATAGATAGATAGATAGATAGATAGATAGATAGATAGATAGATAGATAGATAGATAGATAGATAGATAGATAGATAGATAGATAGATAGATAGATAGATAGATAGATAGATAGATAGATAGATAGATAGATAGATAGGCAATTCCAGAGGGTGTATTCTGAAGTATAAAAGGAGTATGGGTGGGCAAGTTTAGTTCCTGGTGTAGCAGTGTTTGCTAATGTTCAGTCTAATGCAAATAATGAGGTGAAATTTGGGGGTTGATGTCCAAACAAGTACAGGGCAGGGTTTATCTATTATTGGTGGACAACTTTTCCAGCATTCAAAAAAGAGAGGATAAATGTGTTTCTTTCCTGAGTAGAAAATCAAATTGAGTAGTGTTAAGATAACAAACAGTTTAATCTGTTGTAACCTTGTAGAGACTGGGCTGGCCATACATTATACAATTTTCTGGTACAATTTTGCTTTAGGCTAAGTTCACACTTAAATCGGATGCAGCTCACAGCAGGGGCCAGGTGCGTCCCTGTTCTCTGTTTCAGGGACTAATCAGGCCCAAATTTTTACCTGTTTTCGGACCTGAAATGGAGCCAAAGATGCACAGGACCCTGTTTGCAGCTAACGGTTGGTGTTAGGTAACTGAAGCGGGATGCGGTTTCATCAGGTGATACAGAAGCATGGAGTTTAGGTAACAGGGAGTACCAAATGGGAGTTGCTGGATGTAGTTTAATCCTCTGATGAGTGAGAAGCTCTTCTGCCTCTTCCAGAGAGAAGAAGCAGTGTGGCTGATTGTTATATCATATACACAGTATTTATTTGGCGTGTAGTTAAGTACAGTTCCAATGCCTTCCATTTCTGGATGGTTTCAGTGTCAGGTTGGCAAATACTTTGTAACAATGTTTATGGAAGGTTGGGTGTTTCTTGTTCCAGTTGGTCTGCATGATTGCCTCTTTTGTTTTGTATTTCCGTATATATGTGCTTTACTATTATATTTCAAGTTTGTAGTCCCTCTGCTGTCTTGGGACCCATGGATCAATGAGTCCTGCCACATTAAAATCTTTTCAATTGTAGAGTCCGGGAGCTAATCTTGTAGGAGGTCAGTCACTGTGTTGAGTTAAGTTGAGATCCTCAAGTAATCCAGGTAAGCCCAGAATTCCAATATTGACCCTATTGCGGTTCTCTAAATCCTCCAGCTTATTTAAGATCTTTGTGAAGTCCTATTTTACTGTTTTTATGCCCTGTTTTTGAGAGTCTGTAACAGTGATTACTTCATCTATTTTATGATCAAGATAATTAATCTTAGGAGTTGCAGTTGCCGCTCCTCCTGCCTCTCTCTACCATGTCCAGAGCATTCCTGTGCTGCCATCAATGCCCTACTCCCATTGGCTGAGGGAGGCACTTTCTTCAGTTGCATCCTTGTTGGGTCGGCTCCACCTGCTCAACCTCCTCTCTTCCCATTTACTGGCAGCACTGTGGCACATTAAAAATTCAAACATCACAAGCCCAGGAATCTTGCCCTGTGATAGCATTGCTTACTTGCTTCTGTATTTTGTACTTAGCCTTGCCTTGTGTCTGGATTGCCTTTGTTACTGACACTTACCCGGATAATGGATAAGCTAATGAATGCCACTTGCCCTAACCTTTTGCCTGGATAACAGTCTATGCTACGGATTGCTTCCTGCTCTGATTCTTTTTTGAATAATTGACTTATTGCTACTGCCTGCCCTGATAACTGCAGGCTTGGCATCCAGCCAATCTCTTGTCCTTGTCACTTTAAGTTGTGGGAGCATGCAATATTATTAGGCATATAAGTTTTCAGGGAAAAACAGCTACTATTGGTGTAGCTGTGCTAACATCTCACTATTTTGGAGACAGGGCACAAACTGGTAAACCTTACAATTAATATGAGTGCCCAGTTCTCTGATCTTCTTCTCTTAGCTTTTCAGTTGCTACCAATCTTTCCCCTTGTACATCTATGTAAACTTTTCCAGCAGCTCTACATCCCGATATGTTTCACCAGGTTGCCATGCTGTTCTTGGAGGAGCTGTCCGAGTGATCAAGAAGCTTCCGGGAGGAGAGTTGCATGTCTTCAGGTTGAGTTACTGTCGCCATCTTGCCTGCTCATATAAAGCTGGGGTAGCAGTGGCAGTCCAAAGGTTGGTGTGCAGGAAACCTTAATTTTTCTCCATTTACTATTCAGTGGGGTCTAATGATTGAGTAGAGTGTTTGGGCTAAGTTAGGAGAGATGAGCCTTGTGAAAATATGTACAGTGCAAAGCAAGTTAATTATGTGGCCATCTTCTTCAGCTACTTGCGAGTGCTTCTCATTAGGCTATATGTATTAAACGTTATTTATTAGAGTACTTATTAGAGTACCTATAAGAGAAGACCTCATATGCAGAGAAGCATATTTCTTGTAATCTTAACTATGTACAGGCATTATCTGTATCACAATGATTAGAAGCTAATGATTATTCAGGATGCTCGTCCCACCCCTATCCACAGCAGGATGAGATCATCCTTTGCACCCTAGGGCTGGAAGCAGGGGCAACGCTCTGTAGCCAGGCTGCTGGAGAAATCTATTTTGGCACTATTGGGTATCACTAATAGTGCTACAATTAAAATGGACAACTAGGATGGAAACAGCGGTGCAAAGAAAATTAGGCTGTATGATGCTTTGAATTACAATAACCAGCCAGATGTGGCCAAGGATGAAATCTGGCCTTGTAGACATATTTGTGAACATATTACCTATGAAAAATGTGTATTTTTCATTTAGCATTATTAAAATCAAGTTTTTTGAGAACTGCTAAACATAATTTAGAGGTCTGTCATGTGTGACTCACCACACACATTTGGTACAATTCCTATAGGAATGTTTTTTTCTGCTGGTTGTATCAGGAATCTACCAGCTGTGGTCTGCCCTTCAGGCGTCTCCTTCTGTGGTGCAGATGGGCACTGGGAGCTTGGTTGCTGGTGGGCTCTAGTAGCTTGTCCTCTAGTTTCTGTATCCTGCAGCGATTCTTCCTGTCTTAGATGGTGTCCACCTGTTGCTCTTACTGCTGTTCCTTCTGTCCTTCCTGGGTTCTGCTGTCCACCTGTTTTTGCTTTGCTGCTTTCAGTCTTCCTCCCTCTTTTCTGTATCCTAGTAAAAGTGTGGACTTAAATTTGATTCCTTGCTTGACCTAACCCACGTCGCCTTTTTCTTTAGATGCTTTGATCTTCTTTACCAAATGGCTTGGATACTCACCTTGACTACTAGTTCCTAGCTCACCTTTACTGGTAAATTCCTATAAGGACCAGATAAGCCGATGCTTAACCACTTCAGCCCTGGAAGAATTTTCCCCCTTCCTGACCAGGCCATTTTTTGCGATATGGCACTGCGTCATTTTAACTGACAACTGCACGGTCGTGCGACGTAGTACCCAAACAAAATTGATGTCCTTTTTTCCCCACAAATAGAGCTTTCTTTTGATGGTATTTGATTACCTCTGCGGTTTACATTTTTTGCGCTATAAACAAAAAAAAGCGGCAATTTTGAAAAAAACACAACGTTTTCTAATTTTTGCTATAATAAATATCCCCAAAAAATTTTTAAAAAATGAATTTCTTCATCAGTTTAGGCTAATATGTATTCTTCCACATATTTTTGGCAAAAAAATTGCAATAATCGTATATTGATTGGTTTGTGCAAAAGTTATAGAGTCTACAAAGTAGGGGATAGATTTTTGGCATTTTTATTATTATTTTTTTTTTTTACTAGTGCGATTTTTATCGAGACTGCGACATTGTGACGGACACATCGGACACTTTTGACACTTTTTTTGGACCAGTTACATTTATACAGCGATCAGAGATAAAAATAGCCACTGATTGCTGTATAAATGTCACTGGAAGGGAAGAGGTTAACACTAGTGGGCGATACAGGGGTTAAATGTGTTCCCTAGATGTGTTCTAACTGTGGGGGGAATGTGGCTGACTAGAGGAGGAGAGAGATCGTTGTTCCTACATGGTAGGAACACACGATCTCGATCTCTCTCCTCTCCCCTGACAGAACAGGAATTTGTGTGTTTACACACACAGATCCCGGTTGCCGCTCTGTCACGAGCAATTGCGGGTGCCTGCTGGGCGTGCGTGTCGGCTCCAGGGACACGCTGCGGGCGCTCACGCAGGGGAGCCATCCTGCCGCAGTATAACTGTGGCGGCGGGTCAGGAAGGGGTTAAGTTACTGGAGGCACTGGACTATCAGTACATGGTCTTAACACAGTCTAGAAAGGTGGCTGCTTGAAACCATAGCCCTCCAAAAGAATATTAGATTGGTATCATTATTATTATTATACAGGATTTATATACAACAACAGTTTACGCAGCACTTTACAATATAAAAGGGAGACAATACAGTTATAATACAATAAGATACAGGAGGATTAAGAGGGCCCTGCTCAGAAGAGCTTACAATCTAATAGGGTGGGGCAGGTGGTACAAAAGGTTGTAACTGTGGGGAATGAGCTGATGGAAGTGGTAAAAGAGTAGTTGGAGACGTTATAGGCTTTCCTGAAGAGATGAGTTTTCAGGGATCGCCTGAAGGTAGCAAGAGTAGGGGATAGCCGGACAGGTGGAGGTAGCGAGTTCCAGAGGATGGGAGAGGCTCTGGAGAAATCTTGGAGATGAGCATGAGAGGAGGAGACGAGAGAGCTTGAGAGTAGGAGGTCTTGAGAAGAGCGGAGAGGACGATTTGGGTGATATTTAAAGACAAGATTGGTGATGTAGCTCGAGGCAGAGTTGTGAATGGCTTTGTATGTTGTGGTTAGTATTTTGAATTTAATTCGCTGGGTGATTGGGAGCCAGTGTAGGGATTGGAGGAGAGGGTTGGCAGACACTGAGCGGTTGGTAAGGTGGATAAGTCTGGCAGCAGCATTCATGATAGACTGAAGAGGGGATAGCCTATGGAGAGGCAGGCCAATGAGAAGGGAGTTGCAATAGTCAAGGCGAGTGATAACAAGGGAGTGAATGAGGAGCTTGGTGGATTCATTTGTTAAAAAGGGGCGAATTTTAGAGATGTTACGGAGGTGAATTCTACAAACTTTTGACAACGATTGGATTTGAGGCTGAAATGACAAGTCAGAGTCTAGGATTACACCTAGTGCCCTGGCGTGAGGGGAGGGACTGATGGTTGCATTGTTGCTTTTGATGGAAAAGTCACGGAGGGGGGCACGGGCAGGGGGGAATATTAATAGCTCAGTTTTAGAGAGATTTAGTTTAAGGAAGTGGTGCGACATCCATGCTGATATGTCAGTTAGTAAGTTAGTAATGCGAGAGGAGACTGAAGGAGTGAGGTGAGGAGTAGACAGATAGATTTGGGTGTCATCAGCGTATAAGTGGTATTGGAAGCCGTGGGCGGTTATCAAGTGACCAAGGGAGGAGGTGTAGATAGAGAAGAGAAGGGGTCCAAGAACAGAGCCTTGGGGGACCCTCACAGAAAGGGGCAATGGAGAGGAGGAGACAGAGTTGTAGGACATCATCATGTAAAATCCAAACTCTGGGTTCCCCTGAAGAAATTTATAACAGGGCGAAATTTGTCTCACACTCCTTGGTTACGTAGCGCTCACCGGGTTCTTGCTGATTTCATATCCCTCACTACTACACACGCTCTCCGCCTATGGGAAGTCCTGAATGAGCGGGGGCCACCTTTTGCCTCTGACCTCCCCCCTTGCACCTATTGGGGGTTTCCCCTAGTTTGAACCGGGGAACACCTTTTCTTCTTTAGGTCATGGGCAGCGGACAGGGAGGTTAATTGCGGCAGGTTTTTCCAAGAGGAGGGGCTGCTCCCCTTGGAGTCCTTAGGGGAAAAGTATGGTAGCTTCGCTATGGATGCTTGGCGCTATAGGTAACTCCACCAGTTCAAACACAGTCTGACGCCAAAGCTCTGGCACCCGTCTACCCTTACCTCCTTTGAGAAGCTATGAGCTGTCCTGGTACGTGAATCTATTTCTGTCATACAGTATCTCACAAAAGTGAGTACATTCCTCACATTTTTGTAAATATTTTATTATATCTTTTCATGTGACAACACTGAAGAAATGACACTTTGCTACAATGTAAAGTAGTAAGTGTACAGCTTGTAGAGCAGTGTAAATTTGCTGTCCCTTCAAAATAACTCAACACACACCCATTAATGTCTAAACCGCTGACAACAAAATGAGTTCACCCCTAAGTGAAAATGTCCAAATTGGGCCCAATTAGTAATTTTCCCGTGTCATGTGACTTGTTAGTTGTACAAGGTCTCAGGTGTAAATGGGGAGCAGATGTGTTAAATTTGGTCACTGGAAGTTCAACATGGCACCTCATGGCAAAGAACTCTCTGAGGATCTGAAAAAAAGAATTGTTGCTCTACATAAAGATGGCCTAGGCTATAAGAAGATTGACAACACCCTGAAACTGAGCTGCAGCACGGTGGCAAAGACCATACAGCAGTTTAACAGGACAGGTTCGACTCAGAACAGGCTGTCACGTACCTGGTTGGAGACTGAAATGACAAGGTCGGCCTCTCTTGTATCTCCAGTCCAGGTCCCGCTGGAAGTGGAACAGCGGGAGCCGAGGATCAGGAGGGACACGAGTGCCTGCAGCTGCGGACCCGGAGACTTGTGGCTGAGGATGCGATCTTGGGTGAGTAGATAAACCGTCAGATCAGGATAAGCGGTGCTGCGCCAAGGATCAGCTTGGCTTAAGGAGGCACTCCACAGGAACTGTGGTGCTGGAACATCAGGTGAAGTAAAGTCCCTGGAATACTTGCAGCAGGAAGTCGCAGCAGGTTGCAGGACTGTGATTGCAGGCACTTGCAGGATAACAAGGAGAAACGCCAGAGGCAGGAGCAGGGTCTCGAGGGTAGCCAGGTTCGGTAATAGGCGGTCAGCGGGGTACAAGGCAGCAGGCAGAAGTGAAGTCACATGGATAGCCGGGTCTGGTAACAGGCGAGCAGTGCAGTGCAAGGCAGCAGGCATAAACAGAGTCCAATGAGAAGCCAGGATCAGAAACCAGTAGTCAGAGCAGAAACAGGATCCAGAAGGAGAGTCAAGGCAAGCCAGGTTCATCAATAGGTAACAAGCAGGTAGTAGCAGGGTTCAGGTATCAGGGTACAACTGAAGACCAGTCAGCACCGGTCTGAGGGCAAAGCAATTCTTTAAATAGGCCGTCTGGCGGCAACTGGCGTTATGGGCACGCTCCTGCGCGTGCACGCCATCCGTTGCACATGCGCATTGGCATCTGCAGCCGTCCGTGTGTGCGCGTGCGCGCGCATGCGCGCGAGTGCGCACCGGACGGGAACTAATAGTTCTCTTACACAGGCCTTGCCATAGTCGACAAAAGAAGCTGAGTGCACATGCTCCGCGTCATATCCAAAGGTTGTTTTTGGGAAATAGACGTATGAGTGCTGCCAGCATTGCTGAAAAGGTTGAAGGGGTGGGGGGTCAGCCTGTCAGTGCTCAGACCATACACTGCACACTGCATCACATTGGTCTACATGGCTGTCATACGAAAAAGTAAGCCTCTTCTAAAGATGATGCACAAGAAAGCCCACAAACAGTTTGCTGAAGACAAGCAGACTAAGGACATGGATTACTGGAACCATGTCCTGTGGTCTGATGAGACCAAGCTAAACTTATTTGGTTCAGATGGTGTCAAGCGTGTGTGGGTATGGTGGTGGGAATGTCCTGGTCTGGGGCTGCATGAGTGCTGCTGGCACTGGGAAGCTACAGTTCATTGAGGGAACCATAAATGCCAACATGTACTGTGACATACTGAAGCCGAGCATGAGCCCCTCCCTTCGGAGAATGGGCCGCAGGGCAGTATTCCAACATGATAACGACCCCAAACACACCTCCAAGACCACCACTGCCTTGCTAAAGAAGCTGAGGGTAAAGGTGATGGACTGGCCAAGCATGTCTCCAGACCTAAACCCTATTGAGCATCTGTGGGCCATACTCAAACGGAAGGTGGGGGAGCGCAAGGTCTCTAACATCTACCGGCTTTGTGATGTCATCATGGAGGAGTGGAAGAGGACTCCAGTGGCAACCTGTGAAGCTCTTGACACTTTTGGCCCAATTTGGACATTTTCACTTAGGGGTGTACTCACTTTTGTTGCCAGCGGTGTAGACATTAATGGCTGTGTGTTTAGTTATTTTGAGGGGACAGCAAATGTATACTGTTATACAAGCTGTACACTTATTACTTTACATTATAGCAAAGTGTCAATTCTTCAGTGTTGTTGTCAGGCTAGGACCATATAACAGGTAACAGTTCAGGTGTTCTGATTATGCAAAGAGTTCAAAGAACAAGAGCACATACCATAAGCAGGTCTGAGCAGAGCAGGTCAGCTGGGACTTGTAGTTCACCGCTGTAGATGAAGGTAGATGTTTGCTGGACCTTGTAGTTCACCGCTGCAGATGAAGGTACTACAGTGGAATCAGGCAAAGCGTAGTCTAGGCAAGCTGGGTCATACACAGGAAGATCAGAGTCCAAACGGTACCGAATCAGAAACAAGCAAACAGGGTCAAACGAGCCGGGTCATACACGAAATACACAGAGCAGATATCAGCTGGATCAAACACAAGGTAAACTCTAACACGAGCACTGACTGAATGCTGATACAGGTGATTTAAAGGTGAGCTGGCCAATCACTGTTGTTTCCCAGGCAAAGGCTGTGTCAGGTGAGTGGTGCTGGGTCCTAAGGGGATCCTAGTACTGACAGTACCTTCCCTTTCTCGAGGGGTTGCTCCTGCACCCCCAGGCTTACTTGGATAACGAAGATGGAACTTCTTCTTAAGTCGGTCAGCATGAAGATCAGGAGCTGGGACCCAAGATCGATCCTCTGGGCCGAAACGTTTCCAATGAACGAGATATTGTAAGGGAACGCACTCCTCTGAAATCAAGAATAAATGCCACTGCATATTCCTGACTGTCCAACACATCCACAGGTTCTGGTTCATTTACTTGGAGGCTGGAATGAACATGTTTCAACAATGAAACATGAAAGACATTTGGAATGCGCATGGATGGGGGGAGTTTTAATCTATAGGATACAGGATTAACAATCTCCGAAATTTCATAGGGCCCGATGAATTTTGGGCCAAGTTTTTTAGATGGAACATGCAGGGACAGATTCCTAGATGATAGCCACACTTTGTCACCAACTTTATATCCTGGTGCCTTTGAGCGCCTCTTGTCAGCCATTTTCTTAAAAGCCTGCACAGAGCAAGAAATAGCATGATTAACATCGGACCAGATTTTGGGGAAATTTTCAATTGTGGTGTTGGCATCTGGAACATCAGAGGGTGGAAGGTCAAATGAGCACACACGAGGATCCAACCTGTAAACACAGAAGAAAGGAGAGGTCCCTGTAGATGTGCTAGCACAATTATTAAAGGCAAACTCTACCCATGGCAGGACGTTGACCCACTCCACCTCATCATTGGCCATCAGACAACGTACCATCTTCTCTAGAGTCTGGTTAGTCCTTTCTGTTTGGCCGTTTGTCTCAGGATGACATGCTGAAGAATATGATAACTTAATCCCCAGATGAGAGCAAAGGGCCTTCCAAAACTGGGCTATAAACTGAGAGCCACGGTCTGAGACAATGTTAATTGGTGCCCCATGGAGCCTGAAAACATGTTTAATGAATAAAGATGCCAGTTCTTTAGCAGATGGAAGTTTCGGAAGCGGAACAAAGTGGGACATTTTACTGAACCTGTCTACCACCCAGATCATGGAACATCCCTGGGACGGAGGCAAGTCAGTGATAAAGTCCATAGAAAAATGGGTCCAGGGACAGGTAGGTATTGGTAGAGGATATAGGAGACCGGGCGGCTTAGAGGTACTGCTCTTGCTTCTGACACAAACTTCACAGGCCTGGACGAAGGCTAACACATCCTGCCTAATCGATGGCCACCAGAGGTTGCAAGAGATAATCTCAAAAATTTGACTAAACCCTGGATGTGCTGCAGGTTTTGATGCATGTACCTGCTGCAATACCTGCAAACGAAGAGCCAGGGGCACAAAAAGCATACCAGAGGGAGTGGAGGGAGGGGCTTCAGCCTGTGCAGGTAACAAGGCCTCAGAGATGTCAGTCTGGGTGAAAGCCAAAATCTTATCCTCAGAGATAATGGGTTGTGGAGGAAGCAGAGGAGGAGACTCTGATAAAAAGCTGCGAGACAAGGCATCAGCCTTAATGTTTTTTGGCCCTGGTAAATATGAAATTGTGAAGTCAAATCTGGAGAAGAACAATGACCACCTGGCTTGATGTGAGTTCAGTCTTTTAGCAGAACGGATATATTCAAGGTTTTTGTGGTCAGTCAGAACTATGAATGGATAGCGAGCTCCCTCCAACCAATGTCTCCACTCCTCCAAAGCAAGCTTTATGGCTAGAAGTTCTCTGTTGCCTATATTATAATTGCGCTCTGCTGGGGAATATTTATGAGACAAGAAGGCACAGGGGTGGATGGCAGCATTTACAGGATCCTTTTGTGACAAAAGTGCCCCCCACCCCTACTTCAGATGCATCTACCTCCACAATAAAATGTAGCTAAGGAACAGGATGGCGTAGGATTGGTGGAGAGGTAAAGGCTTTCTTTAACTGAGTGAAGGCTGCCTGGGCTTCAGTAGTCCATTTAAACGTAGTCGGAGTCTTCCTGGTGAGAGAGGTGATGGGATGTGCAATAGTGGCAAAGTTCTTAATTAATTTTCTATAGAAATTTGCAAAGCCCAGGAAGCGCTGAACTGCCTTCAGGTCTGAAGGTGGTGCCCAGTCCAAAAAGGGCTTGAATCTTGGCTGGATCCATGGTGAGGCCTGTGTCAGAAATTAGGTAGCCTAGGAAAGGTATTTGTTTAACATCAAATGAACATTTTTTTTATCGTCTAAATATACAAGCATGAAGCAACCCAACATGTCACGGAAAATGTCATTCATAACGTTCTGAAAGACAGCCTGTGAATTTCTAAGATCGAAAGGCATGACAAGACATTCGTAATGACCATCCTTGGTGTTAAAGGCTTTCTTCCACTCGTCCCCTGTACGGATGTGCATCATATTATAGGCTCCCCTTAAGTCCAGTTTGGAGAAGATTTTGGCTCCCTGGATTTGAGAGAACAATTCTGTGATGAGAGGAAGACGATACCAATTGGGAACAGTTATTTTATTTAGACCTCTGTAATCAACACAAAGTCTCAGTCCCCCATCCTTCTTCGGGACAAAGAAGCATCCTGCTCCTGCGGGAGAAGTGGAGGGACGGATAAGACCCTTAGCTAGGTTTTCCTGGATGTATTCTTGCAAGGCAAGATTCTCTGGCTCAGACAGTGGAAAGACTCTCCCTCGAGGAGGTGTAGTGTCAGGCAAGAGGTCAATGGGACAATCATAACTGCGATGAGGAGGTAAAGTGTCAGCAATCCCTTTAGAAAACACATCCTGAAAGTCCTTATAACAAAGTGGAATCTGTTCCATTCCCACTTGACAGGTAGCAAATCGAACATGGTGGTGGATGCAGTTCTTTTTACACTGGACCAAGCCAGAATATTTCCTGTTCACCAGTCAATTACAGGATTGTGCTTCTGAAGCCAAGGAAGGCCTAGGATCAAAGGAGTGGATGGAGAGTCAATGACAAGACATGAAATCTTCTCCCAATGCAAAGCCCCCAATTGTAACTGGAAAGGGTTGGTGGATTGGAGAACTAGATCTTGTGAGAGAGGCCGATTATCCACGGAAATCAGGCGGACTGGGCAATCTAGAGCATGAGTTTCCGGGCACAAAGAGGTAATTAGAGTCTTATCAATAAAATTGTCAGCGGCTCCAGAATCTACCAAGACCAGCAGTTCATGAGCTCCTGTCCCAAAGTGAATGACAGCGCTAAAAGAATATGAATGTCCTCCTGGGGAGATGAGAGCAGACCTAAGGTAACCTCCCCGCAATTACCTAGGTCCTGGAGTTTCCCGGACGTGTAGGGCACGAACGGAGCATATGACCCTTGAGCCCACAATATAAGCAGAGTCCCATGTTACGCCGGCACGTGTGTTCCTGGGCAGTTAACCGGGTGGAGCCTAACTGCATAGGTTCTTCCTCAGATTTGGCACTGGAGGTGGAATAGTCAGGCGGCAAGGGAGGTGTATAGTTTGCCACAGCTGTAGTTTGTTCTTGTCTCCTCTCTCGCTGGCGGTGGTCAATTCTAATGGCTAGACTCATAGCCTCCTCCAGTGAGGCTGGGTAGGAGAAGTTGACCAGAGCATCCTTAATTGCATCTGAAAGGCCCATTCTAAACTGGCTGCGGAGAGCTGCATCATTCCAGCCAGATTCCGGGGCCCACCTGCGAAACTCTGTGCAATACATTTCAGCTGTGGTAGTTCCTTGCTTTAGGTTACGCAGGGTTGATTCTGCAGTAGCAGCACAATCTGGATCATCATATAGCAACCCTAGGGCTTCAAAGAAGGCATCTACTGTTAGCAAGGCTGGATGGTTTGGTTCCAGGTTAAAGGCCCAAGCCAGGGGGTCACCCTGTAGTAGAGAGATAATGATTTGAACCCTCTGAGTTTCAGGGCCAGACGAGGATGGCTTAACTTGAAATATAATTTGCAGCTGTTTTTAAAGTTGCAAAACCCTTTGCGTGACCGGTTTCTGGGCTCACCAGAAAACCGGTCGGGCAAAGGAATTTTCGGTTCAGATGGAGTTTTTGTAGCGGTGGTAGTAGAAGGAGATTGCACCTTGGTGAGCTCTGTGGCCATTTCCTGAACTTGATGGGATAAGCGTCAAAGTTCCTGTGCAAACAACTGAGCCTGCTCAGGATCCATGATAGGTTTCCCTTATTATGTACGGCTCGTGTTAATGTCAGGCTAGGAGCATATAACAGGTAACAGATCAGGTGTTCTGATTATGCAAAGAGTTCAAAGAACAAGAGCACATACCATGAGCAGGTCTGAGCAGAGCAGGTCAACTGGGACTTGTAGTTCACCGCTGTAGTTGAAGATAAACATAGATGTTTGCTGGACCTTGTAGTTCACCGCTGCAGATGAGGATAGATGTTAACTGGTGCTTGTAGTTCACCGCTGCAGATGAAGGTACTACAGTAGAATCAGGCAAAGCGTAGTCTAGGCAAGCTAGGTCATACACAGGAAGATCAGAGTCCAAACGGTACCGAATCAGAAGCAAGCAAACAGGGTCAAACGAGCCGGGTCATACATGAAATACACAGAGCAGATATCAGCTGGATCAAACACAAGGTAAACTCAAACACGAGCACTGACTGAATGCTGATACAGGTGATTTAAAGGTGAGCTGGCCAATCACTGTTGTTTCCCAGGCAAAGGCTGTGTCAGATGAGTTGTGCTGGGTCCTAAAGGGATCCTAGTACTGACAGTTGTCACATGAAAAGATATAATAAAATATTTACAAAAATCTGAGGGCTGTACTCACTTTTGTGAGATACTGTATTTAAAATGCTACAACTAGTTCCGCCACCTACAAAACCCTTTTACATCCGCAAGTGGGAGAGAGACCTGCAGCACGAATTTAACGAGACTCAACTTGACCATCTGTATCAGTTCACAGATTCCAGCTCTTTTGATATGAGTATGCAAAAAACGAATTCTAAGTTGGTAACATGCTAGTATAGGGTGCCTTCTAGGTTGGCAATGATATATCTCTCGCAGTCTGGCGCCTGTTGAAGGAACTGCGGTCAGCATGGCTCTTTCCTACATATTTGGTGGGAGTGCCCCAAGCTTCGTTCCTTTTGGTCTGATATTAGATCCCAAAGTAAAATGATTTTAGATATGGATGTCCCTGACTTACCGATTCATTTCTTATTGCATGTTCCTACCATCCCTCTTAGCCACTACAGGAAATGTGTTTTGCCCCATCTACTTAATACAGCTAGACATTTAATCCTGAAGTTCTGGAAGAATCCTCAAGTTTCTAGTCAGCAGGACCGTGTAAGGATAGTATCCTCCATTATGGAGGCTGAGGAATGGATCGCTAAATTCAAACGGTTTTATTCCATCTGGTGGGTTTGGATTCATTATAGCACAGGGCAATCAGGGTCACAACATATTTAGCGCTTTTTCTTCATCATTCTTTGGTCTATAGTTGTTCTTCTTGCCAGACGCCAGCCTGTCATGGGCTGCTTTATGCTCTGCCAGTGGAATTCTCCCACCTATTCTGTTATTACTCACAACTGATTTATATATGGGCATGGACCCTAGCACCTGGATTTAGCTTTCTCTTTTTTTGTCATATCCTGCCCCTGCAAGTGTCAAAGTCTTGTTCTATTTGTAATGGTTTAATTGTTCTTTTTCTTTTAATCGGCCTTTGCCTTTGCCTATTTCCCCACTTGGCTGACCGGGTAATTGCAGTGTTAGTGGAGGTTGTGGCGTGGTCCCTTTTGGACCAATCTCGTTGGCTCTTCCCTTTTTTTATTCTATTTATTTATTTATTACCTTGACTCATCACCTGGTTCGCCCTCTGGGAAATATTAACATTTCGGTGCATTTATGACATCTAACCATTACACTTGACGTTCACCAGTGCATTTGTCCTGTTGTGCCCTGTGTTTGCACCGTACTATATAGATTGCATTTCATGCACAAGTTATCTTGTACTTGCTTCTTTTATTGTACATCTTCTTCTTCTTCTTTTTTTATTGCATTATTTTTATTATGTTTGCAGAAATGAAAATAAAGATTATATAAAAAAGAAAAAGAAAAAAAGAAAGAAAGGTGGCTGCTATAGATGAAGCGTGCCCCGGCAATTAATAACTGACTAACAAAATCATTGTATACAATATAGTGGAAATCAAATTTGGAGTTGCAAATAAGTAATCTTCTAACTGAAAATCTTTAATAAGAGGTCTACAGATATTAATTGTCTCAGAGGCAATCAAAATATTATTAAGAGCAATATTCATATCTCTACAGACTAAAGACTGAATACCTGCAGTGGATGACATAATTATTTTTCTTCCATCTTTAAAATCTTTTTAAGCCAGGTTTGACACCCTTCTGATATAACGTATTCAGTTACAATGCATGCAAGTAATCTTAATTGTAAATGTAACCTCCCTGAGTGCCGTCTTAGCGAAGTCAGGTTATGGTTTGCTTACTTTGCGTTATGGCTTATAAATTATGATTCTGAGTACTTGAAAAAATATTTATATACATCAGGCAGTTTAAGAAGAAGAAAATTGTATACAGTGCCTTCAAAAAGTATTCATACCCCTTAAAATTTTCCACATTTTATCATGTTACAACCAAAAACGTAAATGTATTTTATTGTGATTTTATGTGATAGTCCAACACAAAGTGGCGCATAATTGTGAAGTGGAAAGAAAGTGATAAAAATATCTGAAAAGTGCGGCGTGCATTTGTATTCAGCCCCTTTGAGTCAATACTTTGTAGGACCACCTTTCACTGCAATTACTGCTGCAAGTTTTTTTGGGTATGTCTCTACCAGCTTTGCACATCTAGAGAGTGACATTTTTGCCATTCTTCATTGCAAAACAGCTCAAGCTCTGTCAGATTGTATGGAGAGCATCTGTGAGCAGCAATTTTCAAGTCTTGCCACACTCAATTGGATTTAAGTCTGGACTTTGACTGGGTCATTCCAACACATGAATATATTTTGATCAAAACCATTCTATTATAGCTCTGGCTGTATGTTTAGGGTCGTTGTTCTGCTGGAAGGTGAACCTCCGCCTCAAGTCTTTTGCAGACTCTAACAGGTTTTCTTCTAAGATTGCCCTGTATTTGGCTCCATCCATCTTCCCATCAACTCTGACCAGCTGCCCTGTCCCTGCAGAAGAAAGGCATCCCCACAACATGATGCTATCACCACCATGTTTCACGGTGGAGATGGTGTGTTCAGGGTCATGTGCAGTGTTAGTTTTCCACCACATATAGGTGTCCGTTTATGAAGCAGTGAAAAAATTTCACTGCTCCATTCTCCAGCATTCTCAAAGGCGATCGTTCTCCTCTGGATGCCAGTTTATGAAGCGATGTAGATCGCTTCTCCTTTGGAGGAGTGAAGCGATCTATAAACGATTCAAACAGTGTAGAACACCCCCTGATACTGGAATCTCCTGAGACTTTATGAGATTACAGTACCAGAAATTCACTGAAACACCGAGATGTCAGTCTATTAAGCAGTGATAAATTATCACCGCTCAGTACACGGACAGACGGCCTATATATACACACATTATAATATATATATATATATATATATATATATATATATATATATATTTACACATAAATATGACAGGAGGACATGGGTACTGTCTTGGGGGGTATGATCAAGGTAGAAAGAAGTTAATAATCTCCCTTTTTCCTCCTCAGTCTTCCCCAGAGTCTCTCTTCATTCCCGATTCACCACCTTTGAGCTGGTGAATCAGGGAGTGTGAATTCTGACACAGATCGCCAGTAAATCGCTGAGACCACAGCTTCATAAACTGGCCATTTCCATGTCAGTCAATGAGGATTCTCAGTGTGCAGTGATGATCGGCGGGAGAACATGTTCAAACACGTTCTCCCCCAATTATCTCTGTTTCATAAACCGTCTATGGACTGTGATCAGGATCTGGATCACCGCTGTTCACTGCTTAATAAATGGACACCATAGCATTTTGCTTTTAGGCCAAAAAGTTCAAGTTGGTCTCATCTGAGCAAGAAATATGGTAAAATTAGTGCGCTAAACCACAATAGTGTCAAAGGAAAACAAAAAGCAGCTAACACTCAAACAAAGTCCAAACGAAATAAAAATATACAGTGTAGCGCTACAAAGAAAAACAATGAACTGTGATGTCCAATGAAATAATAATAAAGAATAAGTGAACTAATATAGAGTCCAATGTTCACTGAAGTAGGACTGGAAAATTAATAAAAATTTAAAAAATATGTCCATCTACTGCTTGATAGCAGATCTTCAGTTGAACACGGACAAGACAAACAATGTGCAAATAACTGTGCAGTTGTGAATATGAAGAAATCCTCTGTAAAAGGAATAAGGTGGGTACTCTTACCAGATATGGTGGACCCACTTACCGCATGGTAGTGGGTCAATTGAGCTTATGTGGGCCAAGTGCCACAGGGTTAGGATTGGCAGGAGGACGGTCACTCTGTAAGGGATGGTTCCACTCCTCATCCGTGATGGTCCACCCGGAGATCCTGAATCCTTGTGACTCTCCAACGTAGTATAAAACTTCCACCTTGTGGGGGAGCCATCTAGAAGATGTATATCCAATGGACTCAATCGGACCAGGATAAAAATAAAAGAAAATGGAGGAACTCCATATGGTGTAGGTAAAAAAAAACGGAAGGTATTTATTTAAAAATGACAGTAAATCAAAATAAATGAGTACAAGTACTGGTGATCACAAGTATATTAGTATAAAAGTATAAAAAGCAATGTGGGGAGCAAGCGTAGCAAGACCGATGCGTTTCGTCCTCAAAGACTTCAACTGGGGCATAGCATTGCTCTCCCACATTGCTTGTATTTATTAAGAACAAAAACAACATGTGACAAATGAGGGAGGGAAGGTCCGCCCCTGGTATCTCAACCGGAAGTGATACCACTCTCACTTGATCTCCCTCCCCAATGGGGCATCTCCAAACATATCCCCAGGAGTAGGGGAGCATAAGCGTCAATGAAACCTATGGAGTCTAACCCGGGAATGGTACACAAGAGAGGGCGCCAAATGTCAGGGACCGCCCATAACAAAGGCTCCGCCAATGCTGTTGGGGACGTCATAAGGAAAAAGGCGCCAAAAGTCCCCATGTGGCTGCAACCTGTGACGTTGAGGAAGCTAGATGACACTAGCCGCCAATGATGGCACCATGTGTATGTCACATGGTAGAAAAAACAAATCACGTGACTCACACGAGCACACTGCAAACATGTGCGTCACGCGATAGGAACACCTAACCGCTGAATCACATGACCCACATAAACACACCCACTCATGAGAGCCACATGTCTAAAACAAGTCACGTGACTTCTCTGGGGGTATGACGTATAACGTGACCAGTCACGTGATTCCCAATGAGTCACATGAATTCCTGAATAAACGAATAAACTCATCTGACCAAAGCTCCTTTTTCCACATGTTTGCTGTGTCCTCCACATGGCTTCTCGCAAACTGAAAACGGGACTTCTTATGGCTTTCTTTCAACAATAGCTTTCTTCTTGACACTCATAAAGGCCAGATTTGTGGAGTGCACAACTAATAGTTGTCCTGAGACAGATTTTGTCACCTGAGCTGTGGATCTCTGCAGCTCCTCCAGAGTTACCATAGGCCTCTTGGCTGCTTCTCTGATTAATGCTCTCCTTGCCCAGGCCTGTCAGTTTAGGTGGACAGCCATGTCTTGGTAGGTTTGAGGTTGTGCCATACTCTTTCCATTTTCGGATGATGAATTGAACTGCTTTTGTCAGGGCTGGGCTCAGCTCTTCCTTCTCAAAGCTGGCCGCTCAGCTGTCATGTAAATTGCCAGCTCCTTTTTTTCTACAGTGAATTACCTGTTGATGATATCCTGCTCGTCAGTCCTGCCTACTTAAGCCGTCCAGCCCAGATGATCTCTGCCTTCACCTTGGTCACATCCCTAGAGACGCTCTCCTGTGTTCCTGTTAAAGACTTGCTTGGCTGACATTCCTTCTGGCTCCAGATCCTGCTTGCTGTTATACTACGCTCATCTCTGGCTCCCTGACATTTTGGCTTGTTTGACTATCCATTCCAGTTCCTGAACCCTGGCTATGTTTTGACTATGTTTACTCTGTTTGCCTTTTTATTATTTTTAAACAAGTGTGATTTAACTGTACTTCTGTCTCAGTCTGATTTATAGTTTCTGACAGTAGGTGAAAGCCATGAATTCAGAAGATGCAGTTAATCCACTTGTTGGTAATATTTTTTCCAGATTGGATGAGCAGGATCACCACATGGATCAGTTTGCCATGGCGTTACAAACGCTCCTGAGTCACACGGTTAACCTAGAATCTCCCACTGTAGCTACTCCGGTACAACCTGTGTTGCAGGCTGTCCATGCTGCTGCTCCAGTCTCTGTGCAGGCAATCGCCTCAAGTATTACCTCTATAAGAGGTATGTCTGGTTCCGCTCCACTTTCCCAGAAGTTTGGGGGTGATCCAGTCCAATGCAGAGGGTTTCTCAACCAGGTTGAGATATACTTTGAGATGCTGCCCCAGGCGTTTCCCATGGACCAAAGCAAAGTACTGTAGGTTTCGTGATATCTTTGCTTTCTGAGAGAGCCTTGGCCTGGGCAAAATCTCTATGGGAGATGCCAAAACCTGTTGTCTTGAGTTACCCAGAGTTTGTGGCTTCCTTTAAAAGGGTATTTGACGTTCTCGTACTCTCAGCTTCTGCTTCCAAGTGCCTCATGACCATCAAACAGAGTACAAGAACTGTTGCTGATTACACCATTGAATTCCGTACTCTGGCAGCAGAGGTTGCTTGGAACAATGAGGCCCTCGCGGCTGCTTTTTCTCATGGTCTCTCGGATACCATCAAAGATGAGACTGCAGCCCGAGATATACCCACTGAGCTGGAAAAGTTGATCACGTTTTCCATCCTCATTGATTCCAGACTCAGAGAAAGACTTCCTTTTAAGGAGCGCTTGCAGAAGCCTCCTTTACATTTGTCTCCGAACTTTGCAGTCTCACCCTTGCCTCCCTAACCTCCCATCCCTCCTGGTACTGAGTCAGTCTGTGAAGATGAACCCCTGCACTTGGGCTTCACACGTCTCTCTGCATCTTGTCCTACCTGTCCAGGGAACGCCCGAACCTTGAGGTCCTGTCACGGACAGACCTTAGGTGGCGTTGTTTCATCCCCAGTTATCCAGAAGGATAAGCCCCTGGTTTCAGTTACCCTTTCTTGGTCTGAGTCATCCGTCGAGATACAGGCTCTAATCGACTTTGTCGGTCTTGGAGGATAGGGCCATGGAGGAGTATGTTGCAGACGCATTTTCTCAAGATTTCCCTGGGAATTCCCTGGGCTGAAAGGTCACCATTACTAATATATACAGCTACAGCATGCCATGCGTTGCCAGTGTAGACACTCTAATCTGAAGATAGAGAACTCAGCATTCCTGGAATCCATATATAGTGACGCTGAGAAGAAAGGTATAATTTTCAGAATTTATACCTACCTACTATCACATGTACAAGCCCCTGACCTTTTTCCCTGCAGGTTCTGGGAGTGGGACCGTTAGTGTCAGTGTCTGCGGCGCTGTTACACCTGTTTATATTGCACTGAGTATACCGTACACCAGTATAGCTACATAAATGGGGTTGACGAGAGACTTCCATATGTCCAAAATGTCAGGCTCATCCGGGTAACCACATCCATATGCTCTGGTGATGCCCCAAGCTGATAAGGTATTGGAACAGAATTGTCGCCAAAATTGACCATGTATACCAGGTTCAACTGCCTATCAGGGAATCTCGATGAGGAATTGTACCCCCCTTCGTTGTACATCACCCTCATGAGGCTCTTATACCTATCTAGGAAGCTGCTTGCCCGTCTTTGGCTTTCGGTACAGGCCCCAAAGGAGGCACAATGGATCCAAATGGTTAATACCAACCTCATCCAAGAAAAAAACACCTATCATCATAGGAAATCGCCCAAAAAAAGTATCTGGCAGAGTTGGTTGAATTCCCCAGAGGTGGCACCCCGGCAATTGGTCCTAGACAGTTTACTGATGGGATAGATGGTTTCCTGTACTGACTTCAGATGCTCATATGGGCATATGGATGACCTTTCAGAAGTAATATGCCCTTTCTTTAGTCTTGAATGTATACTACCAGTTGGACTGACCTTTTCCTTTTAATTTATCTTAATTTTTCTTCTTTTCTGATTGTTGCTATGTTTGATTGTTTGCACTCTCCCTCTCAAGAGAGCATGGAACTCAGGGTATTATGCATAGATAGATGAGTTGGCTATACAGTTATTACCATACCATGTACTGCTATGAGGATTGAAACTCCTGTTTTCCATGGATTGTATACCTATGCAACTGCACCATGTAATGTTTTGTGTTCTATTCAATAAAAACCTATTTTATTGATTTAAAAAAAAAGCAGCCATCATGCATTTTTAAAGAAACACACACCATTTACAGCATCTGCTGTTGCAGTTCTGACCTTTAAAAAAATGTTTGTATGGCTCACTGCCATGTCCAGAGTTTTACCCTACAGTAGCTTCTTCACAGAGGCAAAAGGCAAAAAAATTGAGAGGGGGTGCACCAGCCTAGAGCATTACCTTTAACCACTTGCTTACTGGGCACTTAAGCCACGTATACACGTTCGGATTTTCCAACAGGAAATGTGTGATGACAGGCTGTTGGCGGAAAATCAGACTGTTTGTATGCTCCATCGGACAATTGTTGTTGGATTTTCCATGGACAAATTTGGATGGTAGGCTTTAAAATTTTCCGCGGACAAATGTCTGCTGTCGGATTTTATGAGCGTGTGTACATAAGTCCGTCGGACAAAAGTCCAAAGTACAAACACGCATGCTCTGAAGCAAGGATGAGCCAGAAGCGATCGGTCTTGTAAACTAGCGTTCGTAATGCAGAATAAACATTCGTGACATGGCAAATTATGAAATCTCGAAATGCAGAGCACATTCTTTTCTTCTTTAATGGGATAATAATGAAGCTGCTTTGCTGGTGATACTGTTGGAGTTATTGCAAACACATTTTCAAAGGCTTTTTTTTCTAGTGATATCAAGAATAATATTATTATGCTTGTTATTTATTTTTATTTTTTTTGGTGCAAGTTAACACAGCACCATTATCCCATAGTTTTTAAGATCAAAGATACAACTATGTTGGTGTCCCTTGTAAATTTTCCATTATATTTTTTAAAATGTAACTGCCTACTCCCAAACTGTCATTTGAAGTAAAACACATAGCCAAGTATTGTTCTCCACAATTTTTTTATTGTGCATTAAAAAAAGAAAACAAATAAAATTAGACACGCTATCTGTCAATAGAACTTAACCAAAAAGTGCATTCTGTGCATCCAAAAATATAGAAAATATACCAAATCAAATCATTATTCAACCAAAAAATAAAATAAAAGCCTCATGCATGTGTTCTGCTTCTTAATATAGGGGGTCAACAATGCCAAGAGTTGGTGAAAGCAGGGGTCCGTCATCCGGAGATAATTCCAAAAAACATCTGGATTATTCTCCTGGAGCTCCCACAGCAAAGGCAGATGACATAATTGATCATGATTAATAAAGCAACCAATTTTTGGTCCAAGAAATCCTCCTCCTCCTGTTCCTGGACTGGACTTGGGACAAAGCAATAACTCCAAGGCCATTATCAAATAACACGTTACCTCCTCCGATTACGCAACATGGCTGGTTGACGAACGGCCATTCAGAAACTAACTGAAAAGTGCAAAATGAAAAGCGCGAATCAACACTCATCAAACTTCTACTAACATGAAATTAGCAGAAGGAGCACAACGGGTGGCGCCTGACAATTTAACTTCCTCTTTTTTCGGCTTGTAGTATGTCTAGTATGTCACTATGTTCGTGTTTGTTGGCTGACAATTGTGTACCGTTTGTATGCAAGACAAAATCCAGGCACACGCCTGCGGACAAAAGTCCGAGGTTTTGTCTGCGGAAAATCCGATAGTGTGTACGAGGCTTAATACCCCTTCCTGCCCAGGCCAATTTTCAGCTTTCCGTGCTTTCACATTTTGATTGAATGACAATTGCGCGGTCATGCAACACTGTACTTTTTTTCACACAAATAGAGCTTTCTTTTGGTGGTATTCAATCACCACTGGGTTTTTTGTTTTTTGCTAAACAAAAGATAATAGATGGAAAAAAAATTAAAATAAAAACTTTTACTTTGTTTCTGTTATAAAATTTTGCAAATAAGTAATTTTTCTTTTTCACTGATGTGCGCTGATGATGCTGCACTGATGGGCACTGATAGGCGGCACTGACAGGTGGCACTGATGGGCACTGATGGGCACTGATAGGTGGCACTGATAGGCGGCACTGATGGGCAGCACAGATGGGCAGCACTCATGGATACCATTGATGGTATTTATATGGTTCTCCTGTGATTGTTGTACGAACCATATCTTTAATGTGCTTTTTGCAATAATAAAAACTTTGTTTTTACAATAAAAAATAAAAAAGTAGATGTAAATCCTTACTGAATGTCCTTTAGGTAGCAAAATGCTGTGTATCCTGAGTAGGGATGAGCCGAACACCCCCTGTTCGGTTCGCACCAGAACATGCGAACAGGAAAAAAGTTTGTTCGAACACGCGAACACCGTTAAAGTCTATGGGACACGAACATGAATAATCAAAAGTGCTCATTTTAAAGGCTTATATGCAAGTTATTGTCATAAAAAGTGTTTGGGGACCTGGGTCCTGCCCCAGGGGACATGGATCAATGCAAAAAAAAGTTTTAAAAACGGCCGTTTTTTCAGGAGCAGTGATTTTAATAATGCTTAAAGTTAAACAATAAAAGTGTAATATCCCTTTAAATTTCGTAGCTGGGGGGTGTCTATAGTATGCCTGTAAAGGGGCGCATGTTTCCCGTGTTTAGAACAGTCTGACAGCAAAATGACATTTCGAAGGAAAAAACCCATTTAAAACTACTCGCGGCTATTGCATTGCCGACAATACACATAGAAGTTCATTGATAAAAACGGCATGGGAATTCCCCACAGGGGAACCCCGATCCAAAATTAAAATAAAAAAAATGACGTGGGAGTCCCTCTAAATTCCATACCAGGCCCTTCAAGTCTGGTATGGATATTAAGGGGAACCCCGGCCAAAATTTTTTTTAAAAATGACGTGGGGTTCCCCCTAAATTCCATACCAGACCCTTCAGGTCTGGTATGGATTTTAAGGGGAACCCCGCGACAAAAAAAAAAAACGCATGGGGACCCCCAAAAATCCATACCAGACCCTTATCAGAGCACGCAACCTGGCAGGCCGCAGGAAAAGAGGGGGGGACAAGAGTGCAGCCCCCCCCCTCCTGAACCATACCAGGCCACATGCCCTCAACATTGGAGGGTGCTTTGGGGTAGCCCCCCAAAACACCTTGTCCCCATGTTGATGAGGACAAGGGCCTCATCCCCACAACCCTGGCCGGTGGTTGTGGGGGTCTGCGGGCGGGGGGCTTATCGGAATCTGGAAGCCCCCTTTAACAAGGGGACCCCCAGATCCCGGCCCCCCCGTGTGAAATGGTAAGGGGGTACTTACCCCTACCATTTCACTAAAAAATTGTCAAAAATGTTAAAAATGACAAGAGACAGTTTTTGACAATTCCTTTATTTAAGTGCTTCTTCTTTCTTCTATCTTCCTTCATCTTCTTCTTCTGGTTCTTCTGGCTCTTCTGTTTCTTCCTCCGGCGTTCTCGTCCAGCATCTCCTCCGGTTGTGGGGATGAGGCCCTTGTCCTTATCAACATGGGGACAAGGTGTTTTGGGGGTCTACCCCAAAGCACCCTCCCAATGTTGAGGGCATGTGGCCTGGTACGGTTCAGGAGGGGGGCCCGCACTCTCGTCCCCCCCTCTTTTCCTGCGGCCTGCCAGGTTGCGTGCTCGGATAAGGATCTGGTATGGATTTTTGGGGGGACCCCACGCCGTTTTTTTTTTTTTGGCGCGGGGTTCCCCTTAAAATCCATACCAGACCTGAAGGGTCTGGTATGGAATTTAGGGGGAACCCCATGTCATTTTTTTTTTTAATTTTGGCCGGGGTTCCCCTTAATATCCATACCAGACCTGAAGGGCCTGGTATGGAATTTAGGGGGACTCCTACGTCATTTTTTTTTTTTATTTTGGTTCGGGGTTCCCCTGTGGGGAATTCCCATGCCGTTTTTATCAATGAACTTCTATGTGTATTATCGGCAATGCAATAGCCGCGAGTAGTTTTAAATGGGTTTTTTCCTTCGAAATGTCATTTTGCTGTCAGACTGTTCTAAACACGGGAAACATGTGCCCCTTACAGGCATACTATAGACACCTCCCAGCTACGAAATTTAAAGGGATATTACACTTTTATTGTTTGACTTTAAGCATTATTAAAATCACTGCTCCTGAAAAAATGGCAGTTTTTAAAACTTTTTTTTGCATTGATCCATGTCCCTAAACACTTTTTATGACAATAACTTGCATATAAGCCTTTAAAATTAGCACTTTTGATTTCTCCCATAGACTTTTAAAGGGTGTTCCGCAGCATTCGAATTTGCCGCGAACACCCCAAATTGTTCGCTGTTCGGCGAACTTGCTAACAGCCAATGTTCGAGTCGAACATGAGTTCGACTCGAACTCGAAGCTCATCCCTAATCCTGAGCAATATGGAGGTGTGAGTGAAGGATTGCTACATCGTGACCCTACTGATGTATGCCCTGCAGTTACTTCACCTTTACATGTTTCTATACATGAACTGTATATAGTCATAACAGTCTGCATGTGTTTTTTCAAAAGGCATATTCCCTATTTTTTGCTTGCTGTAAATGACTTTTTTGCACAGCCTGTCCCTGTCTACATGCACTTCACTGATGCATGTGTTGTTTCACAGGGCATATCTGTCAGGGCTAGGCTCAGCCCTTCCTTCTCTGAGCTGGCCGCTCAGCTGTCAGTTGATTGCCAGCTCCCATCTCTCTCCACAGTTACCCAGCTGTTTTTGATTCTGCTCATCAGTCCTGCCTACTTAAAGTCATGCAGCTCACTTGATCTCTGCCTTCGCCTTTGTCAACGTCACAGAGACTTTCTCCTGCATTCCTGTTGAAGACTTGCTCGGCTGACATTCCTTCTGGCTCCTGATCCTGCTTGCTGTACTACTATGTTTATCTCTGGCTCTCTGACATTTGCTTGGCTGACTACCCGATCTAGTTAGTGAACTCTGGCTTGTTTTGACTACGCTTACTCTGTTTACCTTATTATTATTATTATTATTAAACAAGTGTGATTATACTATACTTCTGTCTCCGTCTAATTCATGGTTCCTGATAATATCATTCTTGTGGGTTGCAATTTTTTAAAGGCTCATTCTTTAAAAAAAAAACTGTGCAATATTGCTGGGCAATGTGCATCAGCACATATCAGTATTATCAGCTGTTAAAGCTTATATGAGATTTTAGCGTTTCGGTTTACATCTACTTTAACAAACTATGCTTGAGTTCTTCAATTGAAGTGCTGGGGTACATTTTATTATGTGCCTTGCCTTTGTGCACAGATCTGTAAAACAAAAAATCCTTACAAGCTAATATTTGTCTGCAGCAACTGATTGATAACTAGACATTCACTTGTCTACACTTTAGCTACTTTTTTAAGCAACTGGTGTATTTGCCTTTTTATTAGATTATAACTTGTATATTGGGATGTGTAGAGTGCAATTTTTGCTGACAGGCTTTTTGAGAGGGTTTTTTCATTATTTAAAATAAAAAAAAGAGATAAGAACAATGTGCACCTAATCCACCTTACATTACAGATCTTTCGCTCATTAAAAAAAATGTAGGCATACACCAGTTTGGCCTAATATCCCTGATTAAAATTAGTTGTGGCCCTAACCACAGAATATCCCCATCAGTGAATTTCATTTTGTTGTGGTGAATATTTGTATTTCTGAAAACTTTTCATTAAAAATATTATGGATATAAAAATCCTACCATTGGCCAATTTCACACTGTTGTATTCTCAGCAGTCTCTTAATTCTTGTAGAAAAATACCTACCTGTGCTCATTAGACCTAAAATTTAATTTTAAATTGCCCTGCTGCTAGCCAATTTTACACTACTGTGTCATCTGCAGTCTCTTAATTCATTTGTACTCTTTGGGGACTATGTAAAAAAAATTGCCGGCTGCGTGCCTTTTACATGTGACAGAGAGACCCATTCGGAAATATAAAAAGACCTTGACAATACAGTTTCTTAATGCAGCAAGGGCATGCATTCCCGCACTTTGGCGGCAATCTCAGCCACCAACGAGGATCCTGTGGTATTCTAAAGTTCAGTGTATACTCCGTATGGAGGAATTGACTGCCACCCTCCATAATACAGAGGAATTTATACAGAACAAATGGAGGCCATGGAGATATTTCATGGGAACAAATGCGTACCTACAGGAGGTAGCAGAGTATGTGATATCAGGGATTTAAGTAACTACGATAATGATCATGATATTGAGACCCCGTTCAACTTATCTTATTCCCCCCCCCCCCCCTTCCCGTCCCTTTTTTTTTCTCTCTTTCTTCTTTTCTCCTCCTCTTCTTTTTTCCTCTTTATATTTCTCTCTTTTGTTTTTTTTTGTTTGTTTTCTTTATTATGTAGTGAAATACAGCCGCAATTTTCATCTGTTATAAGTATAGAGAACATAAGATACATTGAGTTTGCAATTTAGTCTGTTGAAATGATGATATATGTTCAAGTATTTGAAAGACTATATATTTATATATATATATATATATATATATATATATATATATATATATATACTATGGTTAACTTGGCAAATGTGCAGGGGGCTCCATGAGGCCCTTTGGTTTCTTATATCCTTTAGGTATGATAGAGATGAAGTCGTTGTTATTATGTTATTATGTTAATGAAATTGTTTCAAGTCATGAAATGTCTTTTAACATATGGACTAAGATGCGTAAGTCTAAGGAATTGACGTATTTTGTGGTATGCCAAGGAACCATGTTTAACATAAATAAATAAAGAATTTAAAAAAAAAAAAAAATTGCCATACTATTCTTCCAGCGAATCTGCATGTGTATTCATTCTGTGCAAACTGGGTGAAAACAAATGTTGTTTAGGCTTTTATCTATTTTCAATTATTGTTGTTTTATTGAACAGTAGTAAATTATTGCACTATTGCCACAGGGTGGAGCTGAGGCGCACAGGAAATACATACTTTGCATAATTTGCAAATAAACGTAACCAATGCTAATCTATTTACAAATAGCCAGAAAAACATTTGTTTTTGGTCAATCTACATAGGTTCAATGAACGAATGGCTATGCAAATTTTTCTATAAATTGACCTTTTTGTGTCAATTTTGTGTACAATTAGCCCTGATTAAAAATGTCCTCCTGCTAGCCAATTTTTTTTATTAGATTATGACTTTTAGCTTGGGGTGATTAGACCATATCTGGCTGTTGTTGCAGGCAGTCTGTTTGAGAGCTGCTTTTCTGTTGCAGCACCTTAGCTCCTTACTGCATGTTTTGAAAACTAAAAAAAGTAAAAACACTGGGCACTCAAAACACTGCATATCCTCACCCCTGATTATTAAAACTCAGCTTTTCTAGAACAAATTCCTCCATGGCAGTAAGGACCCTCTCTAACATGAAATGTACAGCAGGACAGACTAGTACCTCAAGCACATATGTTGCCACTTCCAGCCACTGGTACATACTTAACACCCAGTAAACTATGGATGTGGTCACCCATAAGAATTTTAGTTACAACCTTTCTGTCTCTGCTCACCTTGCTGGCTTGACCAAGGCAAAAATGTTCTTACAAAGAAAAAAAATGATAAAAAAATGTTATGCTGTAAATAACCTAAAAGAAAAACATAAAAAATAGTAGTGGTGGGCGGGAAATTGGTTGAGTCTGGAACAGTGTTTGGCTCTCAGCACTATCAAGAAGGTCATGTTTCTGTACTTTCTATCTTTTTCTGTCCCTTCTATCTTGTTTCAGATACCCTTGGTCTTGATTAAAGAAAACCTCATCTTAAATCTTCCTGTGCTACCCCTTGTCACAATTGGAGTTGTTCCTATTTCTTATCTCATCTACAAGGTTGGATTCCTTGTAGCCATCACCTCTGTAAGGCCAGTGATAAAGTTGGGTTTGGGTCTAGGACTTCTTTTCTCTAAAATATTATCCAATTTGCATTGGCATCCCAGGCCATGTTTGACTACTGGAAGGGGTAGTCTAATGAGTAAAAAAATGTAATTTTTACAAAAAGTATAAACTAGATTTGTAAATATGTAAACACGAAAAGAAATTACTATCTCTCCAATTAGTCAACTGCTAAGAAAAGTTTGAGAAAGGGCAGGCAGCTTATGGTCATACTCTATGCTTACATTTTTGCTGTTGCCTGCCATACTCCCTGACCATATAATTTCAGGCCCTTGACCCCCTATTTGCTGCTGCATGCCCTCCCCCATGCATTGTGGAAAAGCAAGTAGTGTTTTTTTAGTTATGTGTGGGGACAAAGTGGGGTTCCTGTTTTTATAAGGGTAGAATCTAATTTGGGATGCTGTTCCTGCCTGTGCTTGATTTAAAAAGTTGAACTTTTATTAGAAATATAAAATCCATTTTTAATATTTGCAAATAATATAAAAAAAAAATCAATAATCTGTTTCAGACTCCTGAGGTAACTTTTAATGTGACTGAATTATTTGCTAGAATCTCTGAATTGCTAGACAAAGGATTACCCAAAACACTGACAGAATTACAGGGGAAATAAGGGCAGATTTCCAGTCCCTGGGAAAAAGAATTGAACATATAGAACACAAGCTAGATGTCACTATCTCCAAGACAACTCAGAATACTGACCATTTGCAGTTTATGCAAGAACAGCTTGACAGTGCTCAGACTCGTATTGACGACCTTGAGAACCGATCAAGGAGGGATAATTTTCGGATCAGAGGACTACCAGAATCAATTTCTGATGTACAAACGGCAGTTCAAGATATTATCAAATCCTTGATCCCTTCAGTTCCGGCTCATAAATTAGAACTGGATAGGGCACACAGGTCCCTTGGCCCTCTGAGGAAGGATGGATCCCCAAGAGACATTGTAGTAAAACCACATTATTATTCTATCAAAGAAGAAAGGATGAAGAGATCTCGTCAACAGGAACAGATTCAGTATCAAGGGTCAGACATCCAAATATTTGCCGATATTTCCCCCTACACCATACAAAAGAGACGATCATTGAAACCCCTCTTGGCAGCACTCACCAAGAAAGACATAAAATATCGTTGGGCCTTTCCGTTTGCCCTGAAGTTTACTTACAAAGGCTAGCAACATGCATTTCATAGCTTTCCAGAGGGTGAACGTCTGCTGTTGGACTTGAAGCTCATTACACTTGAATCTGACATGGAAACAGCACCCACACTATAGGGTTCAGCTAAACGTCAATCCCCTACAAGCCCACCTCCTTCACGTTGGAATAAAGCTAAACACAGGAAAGTCAAGGATAACCTCCCACCCTGATGAGGAGTCTCATAACTCTTCTGTGTGAAAATTTCAAATTTCTTTTTTTTTTCTTTTCTTGCCATGTTCTTCAGACGAAAAAGGCGGAACATTTTTTTTTTTTTTTTTTTTTTTTGTGATATGATTGATTTCTGATTGGGACTCTAAAACAAAGTTAATACTGGTTAATACTGCAGCTGCAGGAACAGATTTACAGGACTCAATCACTGTGTTTAAAATGTCCGTTCAGTGAAAATTTATTATTAAGTGTTATTTTATACATAGATAAGAAAGGGGTGGTGTGAGATGTTATTAAAAACTAACAAATAGAAATATGTTATTAAGAGCTAACAAATAGAAATATATTATTAAAAACTAGCGAATAGAACAATTGCAAAAGTAAAACCTTGAGAAGGGAGGGGGGAGTAGAAAGCGTTTAGTAGGAGAAGTGTCTGTGTGTTAGGTGAAGGTTACAAAAACATTTCAACAGTGAGAACAAAATGGAGTCTCTTGTACTTAAATGAACAGTACAGTGAATGTCCGTGTCATTTGTTCATAGGTATCGAACCTAGACTGACTTGGTTCTTGCTAAAAAAGACTATTACAGGAATATAGTTCAGTGGTTTTTGCATAGTTTATCTGAGTCAAAGACTTTACCACTTACACTGAAATCTAGTCAGTTTGGACTTATAGTTTTTTGGGGTTTTTTTCCTTCTCAATTTTTCCCCTAGCTAGATAGTTTGGATTGCTATCTCAAAAGGGGGTTCCTGTTAGCGGGTCCTGTACTTTGAATATTTTATAATTTTTTCATATGCTGTCACTGGCCGGTGCTGATGCATTGTGCCTGCGCCTACTACTCAAACCAGTTATTTGCTGCTTTGTGTGGTAGGTTTCTAGCCCTTTTTATGGGCTGTTTAAATATTTTTGTTCTGAATCATGGGAGGGAGTTTTATTCCTCCCCACATTCTGGGCCTGGTAATGGCCTTTCGGTGCTTTATATCCCTGATGTTTCTTTATGCCTATTCTTTTTTTTCTTTTCTTCTAACCTCTTTTCTCTTCTAGCCTGTCTGCCGAAGGAATTTCCTTATAAGGTGTATTTAGAAGTGTTAATCCTAATAATAGTAATCAATTTTTTTTTTCTCTGCTTTTTCTACCACATGGAATGGGGTAGATGACTGTGGATTGGTCAGCGTTATTTTCTTTTTGATCCATGGCTGGTAGTAATGCTACTTCTTCCCCCCTACGTATTATCTCCCATAATACTCAGGGGTTGAATTCCCCAGTCGAGACGAAAGGCCTTTCAGGTCACATTGATGTAGTTCTCCTACAGGAGACTCATTTTCCACTGCGGTACACCCCCTCATTTTTACATGCACACTTCCCAGTATTTTATTTGGCTAATGCTGAAAACAAAACAAAGGGAGTAGCGATTATATTTTCTAAACAATGTAAATTTAATTTTAAAATGGAACACAAGGACCCGGAAGGAAGGTTTTTATTGGTTAAAGGTACGATTGATGATAAGTTATATACTTTAATTTCTTACTATGTTCCTAATAAAGGACAAACACAGTTCTTCAGACAATTGTTTAAGACCCTTGGCCCACTTATGGAAGGTGTAATAATTATGTGAGGTGATTCTAATACAGCCTTTGATACTGGTCTGGATAAATCTAATCCACTTAAAGCACAATCAGTTAGACCCAGCAGAGCTAGTTTACAAATAGCGCAAATGATTTTTCAATCAGGTTTAACTGACATTTGGAATGAACTAAATCCAAACATACGAGATTTTACTCACTACTCAAATCCACACCAGTCTTATTCGCGTATAGATCACATCCTTGTCTCTATACATCATATTCCATTGGCCATTACATCCTCTATCTTAGACGTAGCTTGGTCAGACCATTCCATGGTTCTATTAACAGTAAGAAGAGATAATTATGGACAACAGGGTTCTCATTGGACTCTTAATCAATCTATGTTACAGGACCCCATTATAGTGTCTGAAATACAGGAGGCTCTGCAGGAATACTTTTGCTTTAATGATGTGGGCGATGTTTCTGCAGAAACTCTATGGGCGGCTCACAAGGTGACCATTAGAGGTAAACTAATACAAATTTCAGCGAGATGAAAGAGAGAGAGAATGTCAGAAATAGAGAGATTGAAGAGCGATTTTTTTTAATTTAAGTAAACATCGTAAAAGAGATCCCTCCAATGTTCCTATTTCCAAGCTAGATGCGGCTCGGACGGCCCTGAATTTGGCTCTCACAACAAAGGAGGATAAATCTATCAGATGGTCTGGGGCCAAGTTTTACCAGACCAAAGACAAAATAGGAACCATGCTAGCACATAAATTGTCTCCTAGGCTTCGTTCACACGCTCTTCCCAAAATTAAACAGGCGGATGGTACCTTTACCCTAAATTCACAGCGCATAATGAAGGGTTTCCAGGACTTTTATGCTGGGTTATATAAGGCAGAGATAAATTCTAACCCCACTAAAATAGACGAGTTCCTAGACAACTTACATCTTCCAATACTAACAACTACTCATAAAGCAAAAATGGATGCTCCCATATTCATTGAGGATGTGTCAGAAGTTATAAAAGCCTTAAAGGGTGCTACAGCGCCAGGGCCTGATGGCTTCTCTACCCCTTATTATAAAACTTTTTCTGATCTTCTAACCCCCTACCTCACTCGATTCTTCAACTCCATGACTAAGGGCACTGGGATAGGTAATCAACTCAATATGGCATATATATCTGTAATCCCAAAACCAGATAAAGACACCAGACAAATAGAGAATTATAGACCTATCTCTCTAATTAATAATGATCTTAAAATATTGACCAACATATTAGCTAACCAATTGGCTTAATTTATAGTACTATATATTGATAAAGATCAGGTGGGGTTCATCCCTGGTAGACAGGGTCCTGATCAAGTGCGAAGGACGGTTGATCTTATATCAATAATGCAATCAGAAGGGAGGGAAGGAGGTCAAAAACAAGAAGGCATGCTACTATCGCTGGACCTCCAGAAGGCATTTGATTCAGTTTCATGGTCATATCTTTTTGCAGTCCTTAGAAGATGAGGATTTGGACCAAATATTTTAGGAATCTTGGAAGCCTTATATTCAACACCAGTAGCCAGAGTCAAACTTCAGGGAATTTTCTCTGACCCAATTAGGATTGGCAGGGGCACACATCAGGGCTGCCCCCTCTCACCCCTGATGTTCGCTATAATGATTGAAACCTTGGCAATAGCCATTCGTATTAATCCAAATATCAGGGGGATTCAGTGTGGCCAAAACAATCATAAATGCGCCCTGTTCGCTGATGATCTTCTGCTATTTTTATCCTCCCCAATTTCCTCTTTACACAAGATATGTTCATTGCTCAATGAATTTACGTCAATTTCAGGACTAAGAGTGAATATGTCTAAATCTCAGGCTCTCAATGTATCCCTCCCAAGCTCTATGTTCTCCTAATTACAGGAAACATATGAATTTAGCTGGAGTAATTCATCAATTAAATATTTGGGAATTAATATAACTCCCAAGATTGAGAATCTGTATCAAGCAAATTACCCCCTAATGTATCGAAAACTTGAGGCTGATCTCAAGACTTGGGAGTCACACAATATTGCCTGGATTGGTAGAATTAATTCGGTCAAGATGACCTTATTGCCTAGACTTTTGTATTTGTTTCAATCCCTTCCTATCCCGATTAGAAGGGACCATCTAAAAACATTTCAAGGTAAACGTAATAAATTTATTTGGAACAAGAAAGTCTATCAAACCGTAACTTATTTAATCTCCCTAAGCAAGGTGGATTGGGTTTTCCAAACCTCCTATGGTACTATCAAGCAGCCCGATTAGCACAATTGTCCATTATATACCTTAAAACTGAGCGACCAGATTGGATATTAATAGAAAGCCAAGCAGCTCCTACATTCTCTATGGAATATTTACTATGGTGTCCTCCCAAGAACAGGCCTCCAATACTGTCACCAACCCTTTCACAATCTCTTACTTTGTTGGATTCCCTTAGGAAGCTTCCTTCCCTGGTTTCGGAAATACAACCATTAGCTCATCTGTTCCAAAATCCTCTATTCCAACATGGCATGGATGTTGAGGTCTTCAAGAGGTGGAGGGACAAGGGGGTGTACCGCATTGGTCAATTTTTTTCTTGCACAGGCCCACTACCCCTTAAACATTTTATAGATGAACTAGATCTTCCCTCTACAGAAAAGTCTAGATTTTACCAGATCTCAAGCTTTGTTCACTCTTTATGGAAAACTAAACCTAATCCTCCAACATTTACGGCATATGAAGGTTGGTGTGCACAAGCCACGGAGCAGAAGGGAGGGATTTCTGTGATCTATGCTTCACTTGCTTCCAATTCTGTAAAATTACCATACATGTTGGCCTGGGAGAAAGACTTTCAGACTGAATGAGATCTGGAAGACTGGTATAAGAAGTATTCTCATTCGATCAAAGGTTTATATAATACTTCACTCATCGAAGCTAATGTTAAAATATTCACAAGATGGTACTTGGTTCCCACAAGATTGGCAGCAATGTTCCCTTCCACTTCACCCTTATGCTTTAGAGGCTGTCAGGGAATAGGTTCTATGATTCACATATAGAGGGAATGTCCCAGAATCCGAGGATTTTGGGTGTTTGAGAGATAGCACAACCTGTAACCTTTCGTATGATGTGGAAGACCCTATGTCTTCCACATCATACGAAAGGTTACAGGTTGTGCTATCTCTCAAACACCAGCGATTGCCTTTCTGAATGGATTCTTGCCGCATGTCTCTAAAATCACCCGTAAATTGATTTTGTTTATATTGACAGGAGCCAAATTGACTATTGCCAAAGCATGGAAGAAGTCTTCAGTATCTCTATTGTCCATGAAAAGGAAGATTTCATGGATAATGGAACAAGAAAAAATAGTTTGCCCCTTTTGGACAAGACCACACAATTTGAAGCCACTTGGGAACCCCGGGCTCGGTTTATGGGAATTTCTCTGATACCGGACATAGGTAGCAACATCAATCGCTGATTTTTGAGTTTCACATCGGACAGACAGGCATTCTATACTCTTTTTCTGTACTATTCCTTTATCTTCTTTCTTCCCCCCTAGTCTTTTTCCTTTAAATATCTTCTTTTTATGTTTTAGGAACAGTATAATTTTTCCTTAAAGTTACATAGAAATTCTCAGGTTTATATACTAATTTTTCATACTAGGTTCAGAATGTCTATTTTTGATCTATTATAATGGGAACATTATATTGTACCCCTGATTAATTTCGTAATTATCTTTGAGCTGGATATAACGGATTGTTAATAATATCTCTTCTCTTCTCTCAAATAAAAGTTTATAAGAGAAAAAAATGGATAATGAGAGGGAGAATCCTCACCCCACAGTGTGATCCCCTTTGGGGTGTCGAAGGGGGAGTGAGGCTTTAACATATCTTACAATAAGCAGGTGTACAATTTGAAATTGAATGGATATAGTCAAAGTTAAGAGTTTACATCATATTACTTATACTTTATTTCTTTATATTGTTATTGCTGTTCACCACATTAATAAGACAACCAATAGACTGTGATCACATATTTTAAATTCGCTGTGAATTTTATTGTACTGATTTTTTGTTATGCTGATTATACTGTACTATTTTTTCAATGATGATAATAAACTTGAAAGAGAAAAGAAAATGAGTTTCCCAAGGATGACACCAAAGGTAATTGTAGCAAAGGTGTCTCCAGCTTTCAGTTAACTGCAGAGATCTTCTGTTTTCTGTGATTGACTGGTATATGTCATTAAATATGCATTAGTTGAAGAGGATTAACATCCTATTGGCTGATTCAGTCAAGTTTGAAGCTGAAAACAATGTAAACAATATAAACACCCAAAGATAAAAATTTCCGTTTATATTGTGTCAAATGTCAATAGTATAAAGTGTGAAAGTGCCCTAACTATGTAACTATATGTAACTATGTTATAATTTGGTGACCAATACACAATGTGTTACAGTATCAGTGCAAAGTATTCCATAAAAGATTACAAATCAGAAAATTGTGAAAGGGTAAAGATTAAACATGAATATTAGGTAGAAATTGATGTACAAGGAACACCTTAATAATTATAACCTTTTTTTTCAATTTGGGAGTGGCATGCAAATGTGACTATTACTATACAGGGATGTTGTATGGGAAAGAAAAGTTAGATATGAACTGGTCATTAGTGTACTTTTCAATGAGTCAGGGTAATGTTTAACCTGGAGGTACTGGAACATTTGTGTGGATGGGAGGTGATATTAATTTGTAGGGTTAAAAATTATTTTGCACGAGAGGAGTTAGATCATGTAGATATCATAGATAATTGACCTAGGTTACAGTTACAAAATGCTCTGGGATTTGTAAAGCCGAAGGTAAATACAGTGCTACTTAAAAAATGTCAGAAAGAGAAAACGATATGTGTTTAGACTGCTAGAAAATGTAATCATCATTTGGTCATCCCATAATTTTAAAGAATTTTCTATAATAGTATTATAAATATTAGAACATTAATTACGTGGCAAGCATAATAGTTTATTATATGTCACTGGGTTGGTGAGATATGCTTCTATAGCTACCCACAAGGGGATATGCATTCCAATCAGTGTAATGTTTTCACATTAAATGTTTCAGTAGCTTTAAGATCTATTGCAGCTGCAACCCCACCGTTAAACTCAGGCCTATTACAGCTGGATATGAAATCAGGTGCCATAGCCAAAATGTACTAAAACAGCTCCTTTTTTTGTTTTTTTAATTGTAATGAATCAGATTGGGATTCTGCTGTTTTATATAAGATAAGTCAGAAGTAAGAGTTAAAAAATCTATTAAACATCCAAAATGTATGACGCCAGACTACGGCATCGCTGACACTGAAAAACACACTGCTTTGTAACACCACAACCAGCTTAAAAGTACCTCCTATTTCAACAATCCCTTACCTTAGCCTTGAAAATGGCCAAATTTGATTATTAGAATTTCCCCCTGTAGACTTCAATGGGGTTTGGTTTTAGGTTCGTAAACTTTGGACTTCACACTGGGATTGTCTAATTCCCCACAAACCAAAAACACTCACTTGTTCCTAATTAAAATTCAAGATTGAAATGTATTGACTAAAAACTCCTTGCTGACTTGGGCACGTTATGTTTTCCTACTCTATCCCTTGGAGAAGGATACTGTTGAGAAACTGTGGAATATGTTTGTACATTTGGCACATAAAAATGAAAGTTTATGCAGCATGCTTATGATACATGGCATAGGGGTCATTTTAGCCAAAATTAGTTAGTTTATTCAAAATGACCCCTCTGCTCCTCTGAGTCACAGAGCTGCATTCATTGAACCAGCTGGAGATCGGCACCTGAATATCAGTATAAAGTCCGGGGGTGGCTCCAAAGCGTGATTTGACACAGTTAGCTGCTGTGTCACACGCTCTGAGGTGAGCGCAACAGCTTTGGGGGGGGTCACCGAAGTGCATCAGAGCATGGTTTTGCAGCACCTATTATTGGATGAGCATGCTGGATGACACTATATATGGACACTGTTATATATGCTTCATTTGGCATTAATGTTATGATTTCCTACTTACCACAAAGGAATATCTGATAGGACTATTTGATATTTATGTTGAGCACTGAGCACTTTATATCTATGTATGCACTTTGGATTTTTTGATATTGTATATGCACATTGCACTTTAAGACGGTTTGTTATGTGCTATTATTTATGAATTTGTCACATATGAATTTATTTATTTGATTGATATTTGATGCTTATGAAGTTGTCACATATGGTTTCTTATTTATTTGATCGATACATATTTGGCTTAATTTACACTTAGGTGTATATTCATTAATTTTATTCTAGCGCAACGCACTTATTTCTTTATAGGGTTCATATGCTGCCATGTATTGGCATCAAGAAAGGAAAATTACAGTAAGTATTTGATACAATTTTCCATTTTCCTGACAACAACAAGACAGCATACATATGATAAATAATGAGCTTTTGAGAGGGAGGGTTTAATGCTGCAAACTCAGTCTTTATTTAACAATAGACTTAGAAGCTTGAATAGATTTCCTCCCAAACTCTACTGTAGAAAGAGCTGCTGGATGCACCCTGTAGTGTTTTAAGAACGTATGATGTGATCACCAGCTAGCTGCTTTGAAGACTGTTTTCAGAGACACTCCTGCCCGTGCCACCCAAGAAGAAGACATCGCCCTGGTTGAGTGAGCTCTAACCACCTCTGGGGGATCCTTCTCGGCTGCTCTTTATATCCGGTGAATAGTTTTTACTATTCAGGCCTAGATGGTTCCGGCCGAGTCCTCTTTCCCTTTATATTTTCCCGTAGGTGTGATGAAAAGTCTGTCAGAACATCTGAAAGTTGAAGCAGCCTGGAAACAGGCTTTGAGGACTGTTGAAATGTCTATCTCGTGCAGATCAGCATCGGATTCTGTTGGGAAGGCTGGAAGCACCCATTCACTGGAGAGATGAAATATCGATGCCACTTTTGGGACAAAGTGATCCAATGGTTTTAGCATAGCATAACCCTGTCTAGGAAGAACATGGAGTAAGGTTCAGCTTCCCCCAATTCTTGGACTTCCGACACCCTTCCCCCTGAAGTTATGGCTATTAGGAAAGCCGTTTTTAAGGTGATATCCCATAATGAACAGTCTTCTGTCAGAGCACAAGGAGGGTTTGCTAGAAAATTGAGGAATACTGCCAGGTCCCATTAAGGGAACCTATTTCTCTTGGGAGGGCGTAGTCTAAGTATCGCTCTCATGAAGTGCTCCACCAGCAGGTTTGCTGCTCCTTTCTTTTGGGTAAAAGCTGAGATGGCTGAAACTTGCACCTTAAGCGAACTTAGGCTGAGTCTCAATCCAATCCAGATTGCAAAAAAGACAGGATTTGCAATACATTTGGGTCACTAGGGTCAAACGGACATCCAGCTGCAAAGCTTGTGAACCTATTCCATATTCTGGAGTAGATGGAATTGGTTGACCCCTTTCTGGAACTCTGTAAAGTTCTAATAACCTCTGGAGAACATACTAACCCTTGTAACCCCTGCCTTTCAATCTCCAGGCCACTAAGGCCAGTCGTGATGGTTGCGTATGTAGGATATATCCTTGCAACTGGAGATGAGGAGTCACCAGCAGAGTGATTGGTGGGCCCACGCTGTGATTCATTGCCAGAGAGAACCATGGTCTGCGAGGTAATACTGTGATGACTGTCAAATTTTCTGTCAGCAATCTCCTCAGGAATTTCCGGATTAAAGAAATTAGAGTGAAGGCATAGGCCAGTTGCGCAACCCAAGAATGGGTCAAGGCATCCATCCCCCCCGCTAATGGATGAGGGTGGCATAAGAGGTACCGGCTCACCTTGCAGTTGGTTGATGAGGCAAAAAGATCCAGTTGCGGACACCCTACTCATGGATGATCTGTTTGAACACTTCAGGGTGAAGGGACCATTCGTTGGGGTCCTTGAATTGTCTGGATAGGCAATCCGCTTCCAAGTTCTGACAACCTGGAAGATATATGGCCCTCAAATCTGGGAGATATTGTTGTGCCAATGTCATGGTCGATTCCACCTCTCTCAAGAGGGATTTGCTGTGTGTCCCGCCTTGTTGCTGTATATAGGACACTGCTGCCGTGTTGTCCAGACGGAGGAGGACTGGGCGGCCCTGTATGTGAGGCAGCAAGGTGGCCAACGCCATGAATGCTGCTCAAAGTTCCAGAATATTGGAGACTAGGCCCTGAGTGGAAAATTCCCCTCTGCCCTGGATCTTGAGTTGTTCGCAGGTGGTGCCCCACCCTGCTGCGCTGGCATCTGTGTTAACAATGATCCATGGCTGCAGCCCTAATGGACGATGCTGTTTAGCATTTCTTGTTTCGTCTACCACCAGAGACTCTGGCACATCTGGCTGGTGATCATGATTGGCTGGGCTACACTAACTCTCTTCCACTGCATCAGGAAACCTTGTTGGAAAACTCTAAGTTTCCAGTGAGCCCAGGGGTTCATCGGGATATATGAAGCCATTGTCATGCACTGGGATGCTGACATCACTGGTGCAGCCAATGCTTGTTGGAACGTCTTCCTGATTTTGGGGAGTTTCTGAAGTGACAAAGAAACTGTGGCCACCTGAGTACTGAAATGGGCCCCTTGGCGGACCATATTCTAGGCTCCAGCTGGCTCTGTTAATGCCGGTCCCCCAATGCAAATCTGAGGAACTGCTGGTATGATTGAAGGATCTGCTGGTAGTCATCCTGCAAGTCCACTGAAAATCCTCCAGTCTCCTGGTTGAATAACCTGGTATATGATATGGAGAGACTCCATTTTGAGTCTCTCTATCCATATAAATTGATTCAGCCTCTTGAGGTCGTTCTGGAGGCTGTCGTTTGAACAGCCAATAATGGCCTTGCGCCACTGTGGACTGAATCCGCCGATTTAGGCAGTGGTCTTGCCAGAACTGGGCCTTCTGGGCAGCCTGGCTCCAACTGCCTCCTGGGCAGGCCTGGCGTTAAAAGGGCTTCTGGGTGTCTGAGGGAGTTGCAGAGGCCTTTAGCTCTCTGCGATCCTACGAAGGTTGACTGTGTATCCCTCCAACCCCTTCTAGAGTCCTTGGATGGGCAAAAGCCTCCAAAATCCGGGTACCTGTTTGGCGCTCCTCTGAATGGTTGCTCTCTCTGGCGTCTGGACCTTTGATCTTGAGGCAGAAGACCTGATTATCCTCCTGTAACCCTGGAGATGGTAATCTCCAGCTCTTTGGCCAAACAGCGCCTTCCCATCAAAAGGCAGTTTACAGCAATTCTGCTTTGAGGATGGGTCAGCCGCCCAGGGTTTTAGCCACAATGGTCTTTTGGCTGTGACTGAGCTGAGCATGGCTCTGGAGGACCATCAAATGATGTCTATAGCTGCCTCACCTACGAATTCTGCAGAGCGTTTTATCTCATCAAGAGCCTTGATGATTTTTTTCTTTTGGCAGCTGGTTTTTGATCGCATACTGCAAGTTCTGCGCCCACACTCGCATAGCGCTTACTACGGATGTTAAGCAACGGCGGGCTTACAAGCACCACCTACCAGGAGGTAAAACTTTCTTAAGTTCATGTCATCGCATCTATCAAGGATATCGTGAAAGTAGGAAAAGTCTTCCATCGGAAGTTTCACATTCTTGGCCAGTCTGGTGACTGCCGCATCCCCCATTGGTGGGTTAGATAAAAGAGCCGCAGCCTCTTCCATGAGTGGATACAACTTCTGAAACCTATTGGTTGAGGAATATTTTCTCTCCCTTCTCCTATTCCTCCTGATACAGGCCTCTTATTTATGTCATAAGAGGAAATGTAGCTACCTGTTTCTTTAGATTCCTCCTGTTGAACCCAAAGGCATGTTCACACTTGCAGCAGGCTCTGCTATTGCACTGGAAAATGATCTGGGCCTAGGTCCCTTTTTAGAGGCATTTGATATTAACATGTAGAGGGGACAAGTTTTTCCGCTATGCGATATTCAAAGAGAAATTTGCATGCAATGTTGCAACTCGCATGGGGGGCGGCCCATTCACTTGGCTGCCCTATGCATGCAAAAAGAATCCCCTGCTCCTATTTAGGGGCGACAAGCTTTTTAAAGTTGTGTTCTCCCACGTGACAATCACAGCAGAATCGCATTGCATTTGGGGTGCCCAGAAAGGATAAAGGAACCCAATGCGTGTTGTGCAGCGATTGCCACACAATTTAAAATCAGATTGTATGGTGTGTGATAATAAGTTTTCTCCTTCTTTGGAGGAGGTTCCGGATCCTCCCATTCCAGTGCAGATTTTACTGCCTTAAAAAATGGTGGTATCGTCACAAAATCAAAGCCTAAACCTTTAGGATCCTCTGCCGAGGAGGAGGCGATATCTTCTCCCTCTGTCTGGAAGGTTGGCTGTAATACTGGGTCTGGGTAATCAGCCCACTTAATCCGCTGGGCTGGAGTCACCCCTGAAGTGCCTGGTACCCCTCTAGTTAGAGAGGGTTGAATGCCTTGGTTTAGACATGGTGCAGGGCCCACACTCTGTTCATCTGCTTCTGTCCCTGGTTGTCTAAGATGACTGGAAAATTCTGCCAGGGAGTCATGGACTACTTTCTTGAGAAAGGTTGACACCTGCTGACTCTCGTACTCCTGGTCTCTGGCAAGCTGCCTGAAGCAGTTGCTGCAAAGTAGCTTTCCTGGCATAGGGTCATCTCCACATGACCAACATTTGCCTTTTGGCCCCTGAGCCCTCAGAGGAGAAGCTGTTTGCTTTCTCTTAAGCGTATATTTGCACCCTTTGTACTGGGGGTCTGCCAGGACTGGAGGAGTCACTTTCTGCCCTGGAAAAATCCTGACGATCCAAAGGGCCTCTGGACCTACTAGAGCGGGAGTGTGAGCAGCTGGGGCTGCAATAGACAAGAAGGCATGCTCGTCCAGGCATAATGCACTCTTTTTCCCGCATCTTCTTACTTACCCAAAGTTGGCCCTTATCTGGTATTTTGGTGGTCTTTGTATGTGGTGTAAGGGTCATGCTGGCGGAAGAACCGAAAGGTGCAAGGGGGACTGAATGGAAACATAGAGAAATAAGGGAAGCAAGAGAGGGGAAAATATATATATATATATATATATATATATATATATATATATATATATATACACACACACACACACACACACACACCCCTTTTTTTTTTTTGCAAAGACAAACAAAATTTAAATAAGAGAAATCTGGGCAAACCCCATCCCCTAGTAATACATTCTTCCTGGCTCCCTCTCCCTTCTATCCCCATTACTGAAATAGCAAGACTTATCTGTCATTGACTGTTCCTCAGAATGAGATTCTGTCTCTCTGCATGCCTGAATAGCAAAGGCATCCATTACCTGGCCATTTGTGCCCTTTAAATAGAGACTCAGTCCTCCCCAGCCTCTGTTCTAAAAAAAAAAGGGCTAGTACAATAAGGAGGGAAGACAATAACCATCCACACAAAAGGACACGTTTAAGCTGGCTACACATCATGCAATCCTCTGCAGATTTTTTCCCTTAGATTTACCAAAACCACACAATACGAGGTCAAACCCTAAGAGCCTCAATTTGTATGCAGTCAGGCAGGCCCCTGCACTTCATGGTCCCGACCAATCTAAGGAAATCAGACAACAAAAGCTGCATAGTGTGTATGGGGTCTTTAGAAACATGAGATCAAGAAAAAGAAAAAAATGTTTTATAGAGATTGACAGACTTGTCAAGAGTTCCATATAAGAGAAGACATCATGCAGTCCCAGCTACTGGATCCAGACTCCAAAGCAGGCATGCCACAAGAGTATTGTTGTCTCTGATTAGAGAACACCTTGACCCCAAAAGACCAGCAGAAGGGGTTCCCCACCTTGTTGGTGCATTTAGTAGCCTAAGATGTGGGACTGCATGCTGGGAGAGGCTTGAACCCAGACGGACTCCGATATAGTCAGCAGGTAAGAGCTTATCCTAAGTGTAACGGTCTGTAGGTGTTGATCTTTGAAGACAAAAAGGAGAATGGGGGAGGTAGCTCTCAGTCAGACTTTTATAGAGCTAAACAGGTCCTGTGGGTGTATATAGGGGTGGAGCTATATCATATGTATGCTGCCATGTTGGCGTCAGGAAAAAGTAATACAGGTTCCATCCATTCACTAGTAGTAGTACGCAGTGAGTGATACATTAGTTCATTCGCCCAAGTGGTCTATTGCATGGGCCGTTAGGCAGTTTGTGCAGTTTGGAGAACTTAAGTGTAATATCGAAAAAAGGGTATAAAGTGCTGCTGTGCTAACAAACATACGATGCATACATATGTATGTTTGTTAGCACAGCAGCACTTTTGAAAGGAACTTGAGAAAGGAACTTATCAATTGAAAGTTGCTATATGCTTATTTGCATGTCATTCTGAACTTTCACTGGCCACATGCCTAATATGAATTTGCACTATTTCATTGCACAGTAACACTTGCGGAAGGAACCTGTGAAAGGAACTTTCCAACTAGATCATTTATGCTTTTTTGCACGTCATTTTCATGTTTTCACTGGCTATATGCTTGATAATTTTTGTATTATTGGATGTGTTTTTCACTTATTTTTTTTATGCACAGCATTTGCACTTTACTGTATTCATTTAGGCCTGTCAGCGCTGTGGTATTTATACCCTTTTTTCCATTTTTGACCTATGTCATGTACAGCAGCGGCAAGCCTAATCACTAATTAACACCTTTAGTGCAGGGGGTTTGATGTTTTACATTTTTAAGTGTAATATCATTCACAATATAGCCAAGCATTCAGTTTCAGTTGAGAAAAAACATGTGTGGCACGTAGCATGCCGCCTGTCTTGTGCTTGTGGGTGTGGCAAAAAAGTGGATGTGATTAATAAAGCGGGTGTTTGCTCACAGTGTATGGTTTGTGTTGTGCCACCTCTTCCCCTTTGCTTTGCTATGGTTTAGACCAGGGATATGCAATTAGCAGACCTCCAGTTGTTGCAAAACTACAAGTCCCATCATGCCTCTGCCTCTGGGTGTCATGCTTGTGGCTGTCAGAGTCTTGTTTTGCCTCATGGAACTTGTAGTTCTGCAACAGCTGGAGGTTCGCTAATTGCATATCCCTGGTTTAGACCATAAAGTAAATAAACAAGAATGAAAAAATACCAATGGTGGACTTGTTCTATACAATTATGGTATTCCATCTATCTCTCAAATAAAAAGAAGAAAAAGACACAAAAAGGCTGATTTGTTACCACTTTCAGTAACCAAACTAAAGAGATTGGCACACTCCTCTGAGGACGTCTTGCTAATGACGAAATGCATCAGGGAGTGGCCTACCAGTGACGACAGACTGCTGCTCCTCTGTTATACAAAACAAATGCCTTTTATGTTTTGTATGAAGGTAATTGTAGCCATCTTTTAAAATGAATCCTTTTTATATCGTGATGGGCTTCACTATGGAATTTTTCCTTTTTTTTATCATTGTGAGTCTCCCCTATACGATCTTTGATCTATATAATGGTTACCCTCCTGGATAAACTTGCCGCTGTCTGTTTGACCATCATAATTTATGGTCCTGGACATCTGGTAAGAAGCCTAAATGTGAGGGTGCTGCTGGTTATGGATCCCTTTACTTTCACTCTGTACGGATCATTCCTTTATTGGACTTATGGACTGTTTTTGATTGTTTTGTGTTGCATTATTAAGATATTATTATTATTATTAAGATTATTAAGATAGACTGCTATTTTTCCTTATATACTCCAAGCACGGATTTTACATTCTTTTACAATCTAAAGAGATTAGCGGTATTCTTAAAAATTATTGGCACATTTTGAAGGATGATGACATTATGGCCAAATTAGAAGACTCCAGGGTTGATTTACTAAAGGCAAATAAGCAGTTGCGCCAGAGTTTAGTAAATATGGTAAAGTTTCACTCATTTGTTTCCCTTCCTTTGGGCACATTTTCCTGTGGCAACTGTGCATATTGTAAATTTAGAGATAGAGACAATCTGCACTGGAGGGGGTCTGCACTGAGGGGGGGGGGCTGTACAGAGGGAGGGTGGTCTGTACTGAGGGAGGGGTCTATACTCAGTGGGGGGTCTGTACTGAGGGGGGGGGGGTCAGTAATGATGGAGGGGGTATGTACTGAGGGAGAGGAGTCTATACCGTGGGAAGGGGGTCTGTACTTAGTGGGGGGGTATAAACTGAGGAAGGGGGTCTGTGCTTAGTGAGGGGGTCTGTATTGAGGGAGGGGGATCTATACTGCAGAGGGGGATCTGTACTTAGTAGAGGCGGGGTCTGTATTTAGTGGAGGGGTGTCTGTACTGAGGGGGAATATAGTTGATGGAGGGAGGGTGAAACCATGTTTTTCCGCACTGGGAGACACCAACCCTAGTGACACCACTGGAATCAAGCAACTGTGGTGGTAGGAAAGAAAATCAAATCATCTATGGCTTGTCATAGTTTTAAATGTATTTTTATCGATATAATAGATAGGCCAGTTACAGGTAATTCAAGTCTCCTAATGATTCATTTACAGTTTTTTTGTTTGTTTTCCCTTGTACTGTATTTTTGAAACCAAAGAAAAAGTTTTATTGTACAATGAAATATAGATTACAAGCATTCAAGTATATACTGCATTTTCAATTATTGGATATTCTGAGATACATTTTACTCTACATGAAGTATGAGCTGGTTTGCAACGAGACCACACTTTTCAAACAGTGGTGAGTACAATAAAAATCAAAACCTCACACAAACATAACACATAACATTAAAGATAAATAAAAAGGGTTACACAAAGTAAAGGCTCTTGCAGTGTACACATCTCATCCCTATAAGGTATAAATCCTAAGTCTGCCCTTTGTCTTCTCCTGACTCTGCATGGCCGTATAGGGCCTTCTAAAGTTTGAAGTAGCCTGGTAAGTATGAGCTAAGAGGGAGCTACCACTGGTGTGTCTAACCACTCTCACCATATATTTTGAAATTTCCGAGGAGCATTCCGTGGAGCATTCCTGTAAAGATACATATTTTTTTACTAGGATATGATTTACCTGTTGTATCCATTGCCTACAGGTAGGCGTGTGTGGAGACCACCAGTGTCAGCTTCCTAGCTAAGTACAGTAGTCTGAGAAGCGCCACATAAGTGGACAGGGTAAATAGGTCTTCCATCAATCCACCTAAAATACACGTAACTGGGTTGAAATCAAGTTGGACCTGATATATGTTATTAATCATTTGATTCACGTTTTGCCAGTATCTCACCAGTTTGGGGCATCGCTATAGCATGTGAATTAAAGTACCTTGATGTGTTTGGCACTTCGGGCATATGGGAGAACCCCGTCTACCCCACTTATGCAGTTGAACCGGTGTACGGTATGCACGATGAAGGATAAACAGGTGAGATAGTTTATGTGCTGCTGACACTGATACTAGGGGGCCATTCACCAAGATTTGTTCCCAGGTATCTCCATCTAAAGGACCCACATCCCTCTCCCACTTCTCTCTATAAGGTAACAAATCTGGGGCTTGAATATATGACAATAAAAGGGCATATATCCTAGAAATAATCCCTCTCTTACCGGAAGTGGAAAAAATATCATGAAGGAATGTAGATTCTTTGATGTGTAATCTTAGAGGTCCTACTCTGCACCCTGAGGGCATGACGCAGTTGCATGTACAAGTAGTATCTATTTCAAAGCAAGGGAAACTCTATACACAATTGGTCAAAGGATTTCACATCTTGCCCCACAAAAAGTTGTGATAAGTATTTAACTCTGGCAGCTATCCAGGTTGCATAATCTCCAAGTTTAGCCAGCTCCCTATAGGACCTATCATACCAAATAGGGGTACATGGAAGAAAACCAGTAAGACCCAACCTGCGCTTCAGTTCCGTCCAAAGTTTCAATAACAGCTGTATTGTGGGGCAGTGGGGAGGCGAGTCCAGCAGGCCACATATACTGTATTTACCTAAAGTGATTCTAAAGGTAACCTTTAAAATTTTTAAAAATAACAAATATGTTATACTTACCTGCTCGGTGCAATAGTTTTGTCAGAGCAGCCCGATCCTCCCCTTCTTGGGTCCCCCACCGGCACTCTTGGCCCCTCCCCAGCCTAGTGAAATTCCCTTGCTATGGGGACACCTGTGTGTGCTCACTCCTGACCCAGCTCTGTGTGTCAGCTCTGCCCTGCCCCCTCCCCCCCCCACTGGCAGTCTTGAGGTTTTTTTAGGGGACCCTTGACAAAATGCCTATAAATTGCCCCAAAATTGTATACAAGATGGTGGGTGGATGAAGCCTGCCTTTTAGTTACACAAAGCCACAGGTTTTCATTGTACACCATTACAATCTTCTAGCTGCCAACCTCCTAACGACCAATGACATCATCAGTTGATAAGGAGGATGTCAGTTGCCTGCATATCATCCTTGTTTGACCCTCCCTTGCCTCTCTCCATCAGCCTTTGGGTCTCATTAGCTACAGTAAGTGATGGAGAAAAACTGATAAATAAACATTGGAATACTAGTCAGTACCAGTTTGCAATAGTGTAATTGCTGTGGAAGAATAAATCACTTTTAACATTGGGTGTCCTACATATATTGATGTTGCTGCATTCCTAAAAACTATTAGAATAGTTTTTACATTTTAGAATGGGGCACCTCAAGACTGTTCATAATTTTGGACTGAAAAAAGGTTGAGAAACACTGTTCTAAGCCAATGAGGAGAGAGAGAGAGCTTGGAGAGCCTCTGCTCTCATGCATGTCACCAGATCGAGATCAGGCTCAGTTAAGTATTTAGGGAGGCTGGGGGGTGGAGAGAAGCTTGCATAAGGTATTTTCTATGTAATCTTATTTTATTAAGTTTTTAAATATTACAAAGACAAGGAAAAATAAAGCAATTCTGAAATATCCAAAAATAAATATATAAATCACAAATTGTCCAGAAACAAAGGAAATTATGAGTATAAACAATTTTTAGAGTAATTATTATGCCATTGTTCATAGAATTCATTAAAGAAAAAAACTTCTGCCTTTAGAACCACTTTAATTTCAACTACATAGTTTTGCATGTACAATCT